>JAAALK010000084.1:12003597-12603597 GCA_019279435.1 Zizania palustris
TGCCCGCGTCCACCACATCAGCGCGGAGGAAGCTCAGAGGCTCCTGAAGTCGTGCTCAGGTACGTTTACTGTGAATTCCGTACCAGCCGTCATATTATTTGACTCGGAGCAACCCACTCCTTCATCTCGGAAGATTTTGTGAAAACAAACGAACTGGACGTACTCCCTCTACCCATTCCCATGGTGATTGCCACCCCCGGCATAGGACCTTAGCCCTCTTATACAGCCCTAAGATTCAAATTGACATCCAGGAATACTATTTTGGGCCGAGCCAGTCCTCATCCAATGCACTGGACTTGACCTCATACTAGGATGGATTGGTTTGATGAAGCACCAGGGAGTGATCGACTGTGCCAACAAGTCCGTCATGGTGACCAACCCTGAAGGCGCAGCCATCACCTTTCGGATGACCAGTCGCAAACCACCCGGAGCATCCCTTCGCTCGATAGCTCTTGAAGAGGTGCCTATAGTCAGGAGTTTGCGGATGTCTTCCCTGAAGACCTACCCGGAATGCCTCCCAAGCGGGACATAGAATTCAGAATCGAACTTGTCCCCGAGACCACTCCAATCTCCAAGCGCCCGTACCGAATGGCCGCCAATGAACTAGCCGAAGTCAAGAGCAACATCGAAGACCTAGAGCAAAAAGGGTATATTCGGCCAAGTACCTCACCCTGGGGTGCACCGGTTATATTTGCCATGAAGAAGGACAAGACCAAGAGGATGTGCGTGGACTATAGAGCCTTGAACGACGTAACCATCAAGAACAAGTATCCACTGCCTCGGATCAACGACCTGTTCGATCAGCTGAAAGGATCCTCGGTGTTTTCCAAGATTGACCTCTGGTCAGGTTATCACCAGTTGAGGATTAGAGAAGAAGACATACCCAAGACTGCCTTCACCTCCCGCTATGGACTCTACGAGTACACAGTGATGTCGTTCGGACTCACGAATGCCCCGGCCTTTTTCATGAACATGATGAACAATGTATTCATGGAGTTCTTGGACAAGTTCATCGTGGTATTCATCGACGATATCCTCGTTTACTCCAAGACTAAGGAAGAACACGAGACTCATCTCCGGCTGACCCTCGGAAAGCTAAGGGAGCAGCAACTGTACGCCAAGTACAGCAAATGCAAATTTTGGTCGTCTGAGGTGAAGTTCCTCGGCCATGTTATATCTGCCGGAGGAATAGCGGTGGACCCAACCACCGTAGAAGCAGTAACCAACTGGCTGCAGCCAACAACCGTGACCGAGATCCGGAGTTTTCTCGGATTGGCCGGATACTACCGCCGGTTCATCGAGAATTTTTCCAAGATCGCCAAGCCGATGACCAGACTGCTTCAGAAGGAAGTGAAGTTTGAATGGACCCCAGATTGTGAAGAAAGCTTCCAGACTCTCAAGAAGAAGCTCGTGTCAGCCCCGATCTTAACTCTGCCGGACATCCAGAAGGACTTCCACGTCTACTGCGATGCTTCCCGCCAAGGTTTGGGATGTGTCTTGATGCAAGATGGGAAGGTGATATCCTACGCCTCCCGACAGCTGAGACCGTATGAGCTGAACTACCCGACCCACGATCTGGAGTTAGCAGCCGTGGTTCATGCCTTGAAGATATGGAGACACTATCTTGTGGGAAATCGGTGTGAGGTCTTCACCGACCACAAGAGCCTCAAGTACATATTCACCCAACCAGATCTGAATCTCAGGCAAAGGAGATGGTTGGAACTGATCAAGGATTATGACTTGGGCATCCATTATCATCCGGGCAAAGCGAATGTGGTGGCAGACGCCCTTAGTCGAAAAGGGTACTGCAATGCCATCATGATTCAGGACCAAGCTCCTTTACTGTATAAGGAGATGGAAAGGTTAAACCTAGGGATCACCACTCGAGCGTACCTCGCTGCCTTGGAATCTCGGCATGTCTTAATAGACCAGATCCGAGAAAAGCAGAAGGAAGATCCAGACATCCTGGAGATCCAGCAGAACATGAGGAAGGGTAAAGCCCCTGGATTTTCTGAGGACGAGCATGGTACCATCTGGTTCGGGAACCGGATCTGCGTACCCGACCTACCTGAGTTGAAGACTCTCATCCTTCAAGAAGCCCATGATACATTATACTCCATCCATCCCGGGAGTACAAAGATGTACCAAGACCTGAAGGAAAAGTATTGGTGGGTCAGCATGAAGAGGGAGATAGCTGAGTATGTGGCCAAGTGCGACACATGTCGGCGAGTCAAGGCAGAGCATCAGAGGCCTGCCGGACTTCTTCAACCTCTCAAGGTCCCTGAATGGAAGTGGGAAGAGATAGGAATGGACTTCATCACAGGACTGCCCAAGACCCAAGCTGGTCACGACTCTATCTGGGTGATCGTCGACCGACTCACCAAGGTAGCTCACTTCGTTCCGGTCAAGACAACTTACACCGTCGCCAAGCTCGCTGAGTTGTATATGACTCGGATCGTGTGCCTTCACGGAGTTCCTAAGAAGATTGTATCTGACCGTGGGAGTCAGTTTACCTCCAAGTTTTGGAAGAACCTTCAAGAGAAACTCGGCACCCGGCTGAACTTTAGCACCGCATATCATCCACAGATCGACGGTCAAACCGAAAGGGTCAATCAGATATTGGAGGATATGCTTAGAGCTTGTGCTCTAGACTTTGGCGGAATGTGGGACAAGAACTTACCATATGCAGAGTTCTCCTACAACAACAGCTATCAGGCCAGCCTGCAAATGTCCCCGTTCGAAGCACTCTATGGACGTAAGTGCAGAACGCCGTTGCTCTGGGATCAGACCGGAGAGTCGCAACTGTTTGGGACTGATCTATTAAGAGAAGCTGAAGAGAAGGTTAAGATCATAAGAGACCGATTGAAGGCAGCCCAATCCCGTCAGAAGAGCTATGCCGACAACCGTCGAAGAGACCTAGCCTTTGAGGAGGGCGATTATGTCTATCTCCGAGTCACTCCCCTCCGTGGCACTCAAAGGTTCAACATGAAAGGCAAGCTAGCACCCCGCTACGTCGGACCTTTCCAGATCCTCCGACGACAAGGAGAGGTGTCATATCAACTCGAACTGCCTCCATCCTTGGCAGGAGTTCATGATGTGTTCCATGTCTCTCAACTGAAGAAGTGCCTCCGTGTACCCACCGAGCAAGCCGACCTTCAGCAGCTTAATGTCCAAGAAGACTTGACCTACATAGAGAAACCCGTCAAGATCCTGGAAACCAAGGAGAGAGTAACCAGGAGTCGCGTTGTTCGCTTCTGCAAAGTCCAATGGAACAACCATCCCGCCGAAGAAGCCACTTGGGAAAAGGAAGACTAACTGAAAGCCCAATATCCCGAATTATTCGAGTAACGTTCCAATCTCGAGGACGAGATTCTTGTAAGGGGGATAGGTTTGTGACACCCCAAATTTTCAAAACAATAAAAATATTATTAAATTCAATTCCTTGGAATTTATATTTCTGAAAATACTTTTAATACTCTTTTATACCCTTTTGAACTACAGCATAGAGTAGATGGCCAAACCAGGAGCTGGAAATTTTTGTATAAACTCCCAAGACCAAGAAATGATTTTGAGAATTTTTACAAATTTTTATCCACTTTGGAAATGCCCCAAAAGGTTTAAACTATTTCTGCAATTATTTTTATTCAGAAATGTATTAAAACAGTAATGGGCTCCCCTCCCTCCATTCTCTCTCTCACGGCCGGCCCAGCCCACTCCACCCGCGCGCTCGGACTGACAACCGGACCCCACCTGTCAGCGACCCCTCCTCTCTTCACGCGCGCGTGCCCGAGCCCGGCCCCACCCATCAGTCGCCACCCCGCTCGCTCGCGCTCACTGGCCAGTGGCCCCCACCTGTCAGATCCTTCGTCTCCGCGAGATCCGCCCCCAAATCCCCCCCCCTCACCGGCCGACGCAATAACGCACCTCGGATCCGTTGCCCCCGACCCCCCTCCCCTCAAATTGAGCCCGGCATTCAAACCCCCGCGCTCCGGTGACCGTTTCCCCCATTAAACCCAGCCCGATTGCGTCCCGGTTCGATGAATCTGCATGCCACCCGAACCTCGCCGGCGTTTAAACGCGTTAACCCTCGGCCACCGTCAATTGCGCCCCCTCTGCCCCCGCCGGTGACCCTATTTAAACCCCCCCGGCCACCCGCATTTCACCCCCACGCCTACACATTGCGAGAACGCACAGAACGCCCTCACTCCAAGTTTTAGCGCACCGCCGCCGTCCCCTCTCCAGCTGTCACTCGCCGTCGCCGGAGCCCTTCTCCGTCCACGCTGACCGCACCGTCGTGACCGCCGGGATCTCACCAACCTCGGCCACCACTCCGTCGATGACGAACCCCGCCGGATCGCCGTCACCACCAAGGACCCGAACGCCTCCACCGCCTCCGCTCGTCGCCGGCCTAGCTCCGTCGACCTTTTCTCGCCGCCGAGGTACCTTCGTGACCCCCTCATCGCCCTCCTTCCATTTTAGGCCCTAGCATCGACCGCCGTCGCCCGCCGTGGCCGCTGTCCCGCTCGCCGTCGTCGGAGAAGACGACCGGCACGGGTCGAGTACCCGTGCCGTGTCGGATTCATGCACGACCGTGCGATCTGGATCCGACGGTGGTGATTAATTCCCGCGTGCGATTTAATCTGATCCGTTAGATCTGTGCGAAGGGGTACGTTTTAATCTCGTGCGTCTGTTAGTTTTAAAACCCCGCATCGCATCTAAGCCGTCCATCGCATACCGGTTCGAACGTTTTAATCCTAGCCGTCCACGTCACTTTAACTCTCCCGCCTCGCGCCTGGCCACCGGATCCAGATCCAACGGCTCTGGATCAACCGGTCCACGCGCACAGTGCGCGGGTTCACCGTGGGCCTGGCTCACCGTGGACCCAAGGGATTTAAAATTTGAAAATAAATTCCAGAAATGCTTTTAAACTTGTAAAATTCATATCTGGTGCATTTGAACTCTAAAAATTACCATTCCAATATCAGAAAATTCATAAAATTATTCTCTACATGTTTATGCAATAAAAACAGTAGGTTTACTTTGACTTTTTCATGATTATTCAAATAAATATTCAAATGCCTTTAAGATTAAAATATAAACTTAAATGTTTAAACTTCAGAAAAATTTAGATTTATTTCAGTTCTGTCCATTTACTGAAAAACCATCAAATTAACATGAACTTTTCATTTCACCTTTATTTGAGAACTTAATGGGGCAATAATCACATTTAAACACCCTTTTCTAAAAAAAGACAACTCTTTAATTCCTTTAAAGTTTAATTATGAAATAAACCACATAACCTTAACCATTGAATTTATTTTATTTATAATCAAACCAACTTTAACTTATGAGCTTATAATGTAATGTTATATTGTTTGATTGAATGTTGTGTTCTTTTTATTTTACTTTACTATATCAAAAAGACTACGACGTCGCCGAGGAGCCGGAGTACTTCCCCGAAGTCCCTCCCTCTCCTTTTGCTGAACAAGGCAAGTCACCAAACCAATCTTTTGAGCATATTGAACCCATGTTTGATTAAACTATCGCTAAAACACATAGGTTATATATGCATTAGTCAAATGAACCCTTACAATATATTTATTTAGGATCCCCCGACCTTGATGTGCAACCCAAGCCATGCTCTCTAGCCAAAACTCCTTGTCACCATATGATTAATGTTATTAGCTAGTGTCCAAAGTATCGACACAATCGCTATAGGATAAAAATGAGTCGTAGTACATGGTTCTACTATATGATCCCCATTGTTTCTCATCTATGGAATTCTGTCGGTGTTGGAGTTGTGGTTATGAGTGGATGCATGGTGGGTTCCGGGTGCAAGCTAGGGCATTGGTCGGTAGCACCCGGGGCACTATAAGGACCGGTCTGAGGGATCCGTTGCAATACACTTACGTACTAACCACAAGTCTAGTGGGTAAGTCCTAACTAAGGTATGGGTTGTTCCAAACCGAGGCCACCATTTGGAGATGGGTCAAGTTGCACCTGCGGGTGACTTGTACCAATGTGGCGCAAAAGGGGGTGCGACGTTAGCCAGGATGCGGCCCGGCGCGCCGGCGAAACCTAGAGTGGGTGGTTATCGCTTGGAACATCTCATATTGAGGTTTTGGCACGAGTTCCCGTGAAATGGATCATCTCGTTTGGGATGAGTGCGTGCCTTGTGGGTACAGTAGTACACCTCTGATCAGAGTCTTAAATCTTTTCGAAAAGCCGAGCCCACGGTCAAGGGCGGGTTGCGTGACATCCCCCAGTTAGTTTACTTTGAATAAGTATGTGCATGATGGATTGACATGTAAGGACCGTTGAGCGAGGTGGGGCTGACTGTACCCCTCGAGTTAGTTGATGTTGATGATGTTCATGTTTACTTTCCGCACGATTAAAATATGATTACATTAAATGCAATAACTGAAACTGTACTTTTCCGCAATGCTAGCCATTACCCTTCCTTGTTTATTATCCTGCACTATTACTTGCATTTGCGGTGGCTTGTTGAGTACTTTTTGTACTCATACCCGTTGGACCCCACAGAGGATGCTTACTACGAAGACGGTCTAGAGTAGCGACCCAGTCGAGATGAAAAATCCTGAAGAAGAAGTTTGTCATGCCGTTTTCTAATTATTTTACTTTACTGTTTTATTAAAACAATGATGTAATAATTATGGTCTGCGTACCATGGATACTGTCATATGTACGATTGTCGCATGATGAACCTCTTGTATTATTGTTTTTCTTACGAAATTCAATAATGTCTCGATTTGTTAAATCGGGGCGTCACAATAAGCCTTGGCGGCTCTTCGTTGGCTGGTGTGATGCCATCGTCTGACACTTGCAAGAAATTCCCATCCCAAGCCTTTCCTGACAAACAGATGACTCCTTCTGCCTCCCATATTGATAGATCGGTTGTAGCTATGTTAACATATTTATCGATGGGAATCACCTCCACTTGGTTGCCAACCCACTTCATGAGGTTTTGATGCATTGTTGAGGGGACACAACAGTTCGTGTGTATCTAGTCGTGTCCTAACAACAAGTTGTAGGATCCTTTTCCTTCTATCACGAAAAATGTGGTCGGCTTTTGAAAGATGGCGTAAGGAATCAAATTGACGGCCGCCCCTCTGTCTATCATCATTTTGGACATCAGCTTCCCATTGACCAACCCCTTGGCGTAAAAAGGCCTCAGGTGCCAATGTTCCAGATCTTCTGGTTTATCAGAAATTGAGGGTTGTTGAGCCAACATTAATTGAGAAATAGTATCGGTCGGCTCTATTGTGGAGCCATGCTAAAGAGCGTGGGCCTCATGGCTCCAAATGTGACGAGTCATTATCAACGGAAGTCAAAGAGGACTGAAGAGAGAAGAAGATATGTTGTGTCTAGGCCGCATGTGACTCAGGTACACGGGCAGCGAGCGACTGTCGGGCAGAGAGGCCGTGAAGTCGGGCTAGCCCAATCCGGGTACATGGGCTAGGAGCAGCAGAGGATCCACTGGGCTGTTGACCGTGATTGACTCAGGCACACGGGC
Source organism: Zizania palustris (assembly GCA_019279435.1). Lineage (NCBI taxonomy): Eukaryota > Viridiplantae > Streptophyta > Magnoliopsida > Poales > Poaceae > Zizania > Zizania palustris. The sequence goes on from JAAALK010000084.1 coordinate 12,011,132, forward strand.
GGCGAGCGATTGCCAGGCTGAGGGAGCTGCGGGATCGGGCCGGCCCAATCCAAGTACCTGGTGCAAAGTCGGTGGACGCTTTGTCAGTTTCGGCACAAAACTGACGACCGCTGATCTCGGATCGGACCGTTATGGGGAGAAGCCGTAGTCGCTACAAAAGCTCCGCTTCCGGATAAGTCATCTGTAAATAGGAGTTTACTATTTTGTTCTTACGCCCACAGTCAGTCAGTCGAGTCTGTAAAAATATCCTAAGTGCAGTTTGGTCTTTTCCATTTTATTTTAGTGTCTGTAAAAACCCTAAGAGTCTTTTGGTATTTTCGTAGGCTATTGGGCTGCCTATAAATAGGGCCCCAATCCCTAGGGTTAGGGTTACCCTTTCTCAATTCACTTTACTAATACAAAAGATTGGGTCACTTTTGGTGTTTATCCTAGTGTTTAATCTTCTCTGCCGCCACCGCTCTTCATGCGCATGTCAGAATCTATATCTTCGACACGCCAAAGAAATCAATCGATTAGGTTTCGGAGGGCTTCGGCAGTCTGCTAAGCAACTTCGACACAACATCGAACAGGCTTCGAAGTATACGACTACAACCTTCGCACGAAGACTTCGAACAGGCTTTGTCAAGTACTAAACAGGAGACAAAATTTTGAACAGTAAACTTTCATCTCTTTTTACGTGCACTCAAGTTAAATGCATGTGTTGATTTATCTTCACAAAGCTTGATTACTCATCTGTTGAATGATTTGTTAATCTGTCTTTAAGAACTATGTTGGTGTCTCTTTGTTTAGGACACCGGTCGTTTTTAGGCTAGATCATTTTAGCCTTTGTTGATCTGTTTACTTTTATCTGCTAAGTCTATTGAGGTGCGTTGGGTGTTGGGAGCAGGCCATTTATTCGAAAGAATTTTTTAGGCGCCCATTCACCCCCCTCTGGTCGCTACTTTTGGTCCTACAAGTGGTATCAGAGCCTGGTTAGGGTTTTTCCATACCTTAACCAGTTCTAAACCCTAGTAGTGATCATGACTTCTCCTGAAAAGGTCCCGTCCTTAAAAGCTTATGGCTATAATTATTGGAAGACTCGCATGCGAGCCTATCTCATGAGCCAAAGCTCGGACATTTGGGACATTTGTGTTCACGCTACTTTCACTGTATTGCCTGTTGCTGAGCGTAATACTCCTGATATTATCTCCCAGCATCAAAACAACAACAAAGCAGTGAACATTTTGTTTTCTGGATTAGGTCCCACTGAATTTGAGCGTGTGAGCCATCTCACCACTGCTAGAGAGATCTAGGCTACCCTCTAGGCACACCATGAGGGGACAGCCCAGTTCAAGGCTCGGCTCTTTCAGACCTACCGGCGTGAATATGAAAATCTCACACAGAAGCTGGGTGAATCTGTTGAAGCTTTGTTTGGTCATTTTCAATCGATCATCAACAAGCTTCGGGCCAACAAGGCCGAGAGAGTTCAGCTGGTCTCAGATCATGAGCAGGCGCTCAAGGTTCTGCATACCTTGGACCATAAGATATGGGAGATCAAGGTATCCTCTATCATTGAGAGCACTTCTTATGATACCTTGACAATTTCTGAGTTGTTTAGCAAGCTGAAGGCCACTGAGGTTGATACCCAGTTGAGATCAAATCTCACTGGCTCTGGATCAAAAACACGGCACAAAATCCGGATGCTTTGAGTGTGGTGATCCAGGTCACTTCATCGCCGACTGCCCCAAGCGCAATGGTCACAAGAAGGGTACCGGTGGTGGCTTCTACGACTCTGGCAAGCACATCAACTCCTCCTTCACAAAGGGCAAGCCAAAGACCAGATTCTTCAGAAAGGACCTGAAGGACTACCGGTGTGAGAACAAGTAGCGCGACAAGGCCTTCTTCACCGAAATGGAGAAAAGCTACTCCAAGCGGTCAACGTCTTCTTCTTGTTCATCAAGCTCAAGCGATGAGGAGATCGTGATAAGAAAGAGGAAGGACAAGGATGGTCCGTCGGGCCTCTGCTTCATGGTCTTCGGGGACAGGCCGAAGATCCGCTGACATCAACGCCGAAGATCCCACAAGAGCTTCTACTCAATGGCTCTTAGGGATAAGTAAGAAAAGTGCTCCTCCCATGACTCCGACGACGACGACAATGAAAAGGTATCCTCTTACGAACGTGAAATCGTTGATTTACTTGAAAGTAATCGTTAGGAGTTGAAATATTGGAAAAAACTGCTTAGAGGGGCTAAGAAGAGGATTGATGAACTTGAGAGTGAGATTGTCATGGCCAATGGTAGAATTGAGAGTCTATCTTCTTCCCCTTGCTTGGGTGATAGCAGTGAGTGCCCAAAGTGTGAGGTGTTGCTGTGGGACCTGACGATCTGAAGTCTAGGTACACAGAAAGGGTTGATGAGAGGGATGCTTTGGCCATTGAGCTTGAGAGCGCTCAACTGGAGCTGAAAGATGCTCATGCCACTGTCATCATGCTCTGTGCTAATTGCCCATTTCATCTAGCTAGTTTAGCTAAGCCGAAAGCCAAGGGTGATGAGCATTTGAGCGATTTGAAGAGAGTTAGAGTTGAGCTGGAGCAGACTAGTCTAGAACTCGAGACACTGTCAGTTCCACCCACTATTTTGTGAGAACTTATTGTCTCTTAGATTTGAGTTGATAAAGCTGAAAGCCGAGAAGTCTGTCCAGGTTGATAGAGAGTGTGAGACCTGCTTGTCTTAGGTGGAGGTTCTAGCTTCCTTGAGAGAGGAGCTAGCCGATGTTCAGAATGAGAATTTTTACCTCCGTCAGATCTTGAGTTGGGTGAGTGCCAGAGAGCCACAGCTCGGCATGATGATCCAGCAGTTTAAGAGGCAGGATGGGTTTGGGGTAGGCTACACCTACACCAAGGCTGATTTTGAGAGTGCTATTAGCCGGGTAGTGGAGTGGAGTAAAGTGACTCCTAAACAGAGATACCCAAAGACTCACTCCACTAAGTCTTTCTAGGCTAGTCAGCCCAAAGATGGAGTGTTCCAAGAACAGCCTAAAGCTCCACCCAAGAAGTCATCTGGGTTCTAAAGCCCAAACACCTCCGCACTTCTCTTGACTCTCTACCTAGACCCTCTCACACCAAGGAGTCTACACCAAACACCACCAAGCCCAAGAACCCCAAGCCTCAACCACATCACAAGAAGCCCACTTACCACTGTGAGTTTTGTCAAAAAGACGGGCATCTTGTAGATTTTTGCTTCAGGAGGAAGCGGGTTGAGAGAGCAGAGAGAGCTCGTGGTGGCCAAGAGTAGTTCTACCAGTAGAGTGGTAGACTGAGAGTTCCTCGACGTGGGGAGAGGCTAGAGGCCAAGCCGCATCGTGTAGGTGGTGGTAGAGGAGACGACTTTCATGCCCATGCTCCGGAGGGTGGTGTTCGATCCGGCAGAGCTCTAGGTCATTTTGGATATGGTCCTGGACCTCGTGGCCGAGGTTTTAGGCAGAACCAAGGACCACACTTTGAGCCGTGTTTTGGTCTAGATTCTTATGATGATTTTTGCTTTCCATCTTTTGAGCAGATGGCTCGACACTAGTTTAGTTCTTTTGCTAAACCTGGTGCCGGACCATTTGCTCCCCCTTACAACCACTGATTGTGCAGGATCGGGGACTGGAGGATGTATGGATCATGGACTCAGGATGCTCTCACCACATGACGGGACATCGCAGATGTTTCTCCAGTCTCTCTCCCCCGAGCTCCAAGCAATACATCACCTTCGGGAACAGTGGTCAAGGGAAGGTACACGACATTGGCTCAATTCACATCTCTGACCATTTCTCTTTGAAGAATGTTGCTTTGGTTGGAAATTTGAACTTCAATTTGATTTCTGTTTCGCAACTTCTTAAGGATGGTTTGGAGGTTCATTTTAAGAAGGGCAATTCTTCTGTGGTTGATTCTAGAGGGTCTTTAATTTGCCAGATCTTACCTTTTGGTAATGTTTTTCAGATTGGCTTCTCTAGTTCTTTTGGCCCTTCTCGCTGTTTGATTGCTGGATCCTCCTCTGAGCACTGGAAGTGGCATAGGAGGTTAGGCCATGTGAGTTTTGATCTGCTTGTCAGATTGAGCTCTATGGACCTCATTCGAGGATTGCCCAATCTTAAGATGGAGAAGGATCTAGTTTGCCATCCCTGTCGTCACGGGAAAATGGTTGCCGCTTCTCACTCACCAGTGACTCAGGTGATGACTTCGTACCCGGGAGAGCTGTTACACATGGACACTGTTGGTCCAGCTCGGGTACACTCAGTCGGTGGGAAGTGGTACGCGCTTGTTGTCATTGACGATTTTTCTTGATTCTCGTGGGTTTTCTTCTTGGAGTCTAAGGATGAGACTTTTCAATTTGTTCATGACCCGATTTGGAAGCTGAAGAATGATAACAATGGTCGGATGCGAGCAATTCACTCTGACAATGGCTCTGAGTTCAAGAACTCTCAGTTCGTCAGTTTTTGTAGTGATTAGGGTCTTGATCATGAGTTTTCTGCTCCTTACAGTACCCCACAGAACGGCGTTGTGGAACAAAAGAACCGCATGCTAGTCGAGATGGCCAGGATGATGCTCGATGAGCACAGGACTCCTAGGCGCTTTTGGGTTGAAGCCATGAACACGGCTTGCTATCTGGCCAACCGCATTTTTCTTAGAGCTTACCTAGGTAAGACTTCATATGAGTTGCGGTTTGGCAGACATCCCAAGGTGAGCCACTTGCGAGCGTTTGGCTGCAAGTGCTATGTGCTCAAGAAGGGAGGCCATTTGGACAAGTTTGAGTCTTGTTGCTGGGATGGAGTCTTTCTTGGTTATGCTTTGCATTCTCGAGGCTTTCGTGTTTGGAACCTCGACTTCTAGCAGCTTGTCGAGACTTGTGAGGTTTATTTTGATGAGTCCTTGCCTTCTTTGACTCCTTCATTTGAGCTTTCTAGAGATGGTGAGCTCGGAGAGTCCATCTTCGAGGAAGATGATGGCACTCCATCTGTTGATGAGGGTGGACCTTCTGCATAGCCTGCAGAACCCACACCTTCTTAGACTTCGACTGAGGATGAGGGAGGACCTCTGATCACTTCTTCCACTTCAATTGAGCCCACTCAGTCGAGTCCAGAGGTGCTAGCTACTGACTCCAGTGAGGTGACTTCAGATCACCAGGGATCCCAAGCAGTTCAGCGTGATCACCCCTCAGAGCTCATCATTGGTGATCTGTCTGAGAGGACTTTGCGTTCTTCTATTGACTCTCTTACTGTGTTTGCTGAATCTGCTTTTGTTGCATCTTTTGAGCCCAGATACATTTCTCATGCTCTCTCTGATTCGAATTGGATTAATGCTATGCAAGAAGAGCTTGAGAATTTTGTCTGCAATCGGGTTTGGACACTGGTTGAGCTGCCACCTAGATGCAACCCCATAGGCACCAAGTGGGTGTTCAAGAACAAGCAAGGTGAAGATGGGGTTGTGGTGCACAACAAAGCTTGACGGGGTGCCCAGGGTTTTTGCCAGAAAGAGGGTATTGACTTTGAGGAGACTTTCGCCCCTGTTGCCCGTCTTGAGTCCATACGCATTCTTTTAGCTTTTGCCGCTTCCAAGGGTTTTAAGCTTTTTCAAATGGATGTCAAGAGTGCTTTTCTGAATGGGTACATAGAGGAGGAGGTCTATGTTAGGTAGCCCCCCGGTTTTGAAAACCCAAAGTTTCCTCGACATCTTTTTAAGCTGCAAAAAGCTTTATACAGTTTGAAGCAAGCCCCGAGGGCTTGGTATGACCGGTTGAAGCAGTTTTTGTTGGGGAAGTGTTTTGTAATGGGTTCTGTGGATAAAACTCTGTTCTTGCTCAGAGATGCATCAGATTTCTTAGTTCCTCAGATATACGTGGATGATATCATTTTTGGTGGTACTACTGATGCTCTTGTGTCCAAGTTTTCTGCGCAGATGCACAATGATTTTGAGATGAGCCTCATGGGTGAGCTCAAGTACTTCGTAGGGCTCCAGATCAAGCCGACCAAGGACGGCACCTTCATCCACCAGGGCAAGTACACTCGGGACATGTTGAAGAAGTTCGACTTTGGTGGAGAGCTAAAGCCTCAGATGACTCCAATGGGAACATCTGGGGGTCTGGACAAGGACGAGAGCGGTGTCAAGGTCAATGAGAGAGAGTTTTGAGGGATGATCGGTTCGCTGCTATACTTGACGGCGACGAGGCAATACATACAGTTTGCCGTGGGACTGTGCGCACGCTTCCAGTCTTCACCACGTGCGTATCATCGGCAGGCTGTCAAGCGCATTTTTAGGTATCTTACCTATGCGCCCGATCTAGGTATTTATTACTCAGCATCATCATCTCTTGATTTATCTGGCTTTTCGGACGCTAACTTTGGTGGGTGCCGGTTGGATCACAAGTCTACTTCCAGTACTTGACAGTTTCTTGGTTCTTCTCTTGTCTCTTGGTCTTCTCGAAAGCAGTCTAGAGTTGCACTTTTGACCACTGAGGCTGAGTATGTAGCTACTGCTAGCTGCTGCTCATAGTTGGTTTGGATGATTTCCAAGTTGCGAGACTTTGGGTTGTTCTTTCCTACCAGAGTTCCTCTGTTTTGTGACAACACCAGTGCAATCAGTGTAGGGAAAAACCCTTGTCTCCATTCAAAAACAAAACACATTGATGTGTGCTTTCACTTTCTAAGAGATGAATATGAGAAAGGTGTCATTGACCTTGTTCATGTTGATACCCATCATCAGTTGGCTGACATTTTCACCAAACCCCTAGATCAGTCTACTTTTGAGCGTTTACGAGAGGATTTGGGTGTTGTGTATCCTTTTTAGGATATTTTGAGTTAGTTTTCTTTCTTCTTTACTCTTTTCTTGAGTCTTTTTGTGTGTGTTCATATAATGCATATTCACATATCACACTTTGAGCTTGCTTCTGTTATATGATTGAATTGCTTTACTTATTCTAGCTGGTACATGCTTTTGATTACTTGTCGATGATCATGCTTTGCTTCAGTTCACATGCTTTGCTTCTGTCATATGCATGGTTTTTATGCTTTAAAATTGAAAAATGATCACCATTGCCTCTGGTAACTAGCATGTGTAGGCTGAATGCTTTTGCTATCTGTTACATGCCTTGTAGCTAGTTCCTCACTTAGATGCAGATATGCAACTTGGACATCTATATGCTTTAACATGGAAAATGTGCTATAAAAATGATAAAAAAAATGAATGACAATTCCATGTCTTTTTATGCTTGAATTGAAAAGATCCAGGTGGGTTTGCTTTGTCGCATTGCATTGTTTTGGACTGCGTACCATAGCACTTTGGTATGAACTAGGACAGTGTAGTGTATGCCAAGACCAATGTCTTAAGCTTATGATGGTCCAGTTTTGGCCTAGGCTTGACTTGGTCAGTTAGCATAAGGTTTGACATATAAATAACCCCTAGCAAAAATGAAAAAGGAAAAAGAAAAAGCCTGAAAATTAAAGAGATAACAAGTTTGCTGAAGCACTTTGTTTTTGGACAATGCTTATCTTGGTAGATATCAGTTAGCTTTTGTATCACATGCTTTACCTTGCTTGTCAACTAGAAAATGTGGTGATGCTTTTGTTTGCGAAAATTGAAAAATGCGTGCTAATGACTTTCTTTAGATATCATCTGTTGCACTGATCATGCCATGTGTCTTAGATAGTATGTCTTTTGCTATACCTACTAGATATTGTAATTGCAGTCAATCATATCTGAGAAGCATGCTTTCTACACTCCACCTGCACCCCAGTTGCATTCATTGCATATTTTGAGGGGGAGTTGCATTTCAGGCAGAGTCTGTGTCTCTTTAAAGTGCATTTAGTCTCGCTTGATGAGTCCAATTGTCAACAAAGGGGAGAAATTTTAGGAGAAGAGTTTAAGGGGGAGTTTTGGCTTTCTCTGGGATTTGTTTCAGGGGGAGTTTTTGTCCCGTTTGTCCTTACTTTTTGGATATCCTTGTTGATAATTCTGAGATTGCACTCGTTTTGAGGTTTTACTTTTGGTTAACTATAATGACCGCTTTCTTGCTTTTGTTTGTCTTATGGTCATTACGGTTAAACTTTTTCTTTATTTTCTTCTTCTTTGTTTTCTTGTGTTTTGTTTTCGTGTTTCCACATGTGTTCGCAGGTACTAGAGAGCTGATGAAGAGAAGTGTTGACAATGCACTCATCAAGGGGGAGATTGAGGAGCCATGCTGAAGAGCGTGGGTCTCATGGCTCCAGATGTGATGAGTCATTGTCAACGGAAGTCAAAGAGGACTGAAGAGAGGAGAAGATCTGCTGTGTCTAGGCTGCATGTGACTCAGGTAGACGGGCAGCGAGCGACTGTCGGGCAAAGGGGCCGCGAAGTCGGGCTGGCCCAATTTGGGTACATGGGCTAGGAGCAGCAGAGGATCCACTGGGCTATTGACCGGGATTGACTCAGGTACACGGGCGGCGAGTGATTGTCGGCTGAGGGAGCTGTAGGATTGGGCCGGCCCAATCTGGGTACCTGGCGCAAAGTCGGTGGACGCTTTGTCAGTTCCGAATAAGTCATCTATAAATAGGATTTTACTATTTTGTCCTTAGGCCCACAGTCAGTCAGTCGAGTCTGTAAAAATATCCTAAGGGCAGTTTGGTCTTTTCCATTTTATTTCAGCGTCTGTAAAAACCCTAAGGGTCTTTTGGTATTTTCCTAGGCTATTGGGCTGCCTATAAATAGGGCCCCAATCCCTAAGGTTAGGGTTACCCTTTCTCAATTCACTTTACTAATACAAAAGATTGGGTGACTTTTTGGTGTTTATCCTGGTGTTTGTTCTTCTCCGCTGCCACCACTCTTCATGTGCATGTTAGAATCTGTATCTCAGGCATGCCAAAGAAATCAAGCGATCAGGTTTCGGAGGGCTTCGACAGTCTGCTAAGCAACTTCGACACAGCATCGAACAAGCTTCGAAGTTTATGACTACAACCTTCGTAGGAAGACTTCTAACAGGCTTCGTCAAGTACTGAACAGGAGACAAAATTTTGAACAGTAAACTTTCATCTCTTTTTACGTGCACTCAAGTTAAATGCCTGTGTTGATTTATCTTCACAAAGCTTGATTACTCATGTGTTGAATGATTTGTTAATCTGCCTTTAAGCACTGTGTTGGTGTCTCTTTGTTTAGGACACCGGTCGTTTTTAGGCTAGATCATTTTAGGCTTTGTTGATCTATTTACTTTTATCTGCTAAGTCTATTGATCGAGGTGCGTTAGGTGTTGGGAGCAGGCCATTTATTCGAAAGAATTTCTTAGGCGCCCATTCACCCCCTTCTAGTCGCTACTTTTGGTCCTACATCTGTGTCTTCCTCTAAGATGGCTCAATACTCTATGAGAAGGAAGAAGACCATGTTTACCTCCGCATCTTTTTTGTCACCATGATCGACCTTATCTTTTGGGAACCATTCGCACCTGATTTTAGGAGGCCGATCAACTCCTTCATCATGCACTTGTGCTCTTCCTTCTCTCTGCCGTAGACACTGCACCCTTCTTTTGAAGCTTCGCGTAAAAATTCTCGAGGGGCACCATTGTGACTATTCTGTGGTGTCTTCGTAAAAATTCTCTGCCGTTAGGCCGACTCCTTTGTAACTGATGGAGCCAAGCCATTCTAGCACTGATATCCTTAGGGGCGAAAACCTTTGGCGCATGGTTCTTTGATCACTCGGCCTCATCTCGTTGTTACGTGGCTAATTATCACTCGGTACTCCGTTGCATCTTGGGCAGTCGTCCATGGACGGTAGTTGTAGCCCTTCGTTCTAACAAAACCTAAAGAACTCGTAATTCCAAAGGGGATTGAAACGCGAGTGGCCACGGCTGTCTCCGCTACCTTCCCTTTCTGATGACCTCTTTTGATACTTTTCGATGAGTTCTGCTGAGGTGATATTTTTGCTGGTCCGCCTTCTATTTCTTGCATGTCGATTGTCCCGTCTATATTCATCTGTTGTTTCCCATCGTCAAACTTGATTCGACCTTGTTCTATGGATGATTAGATCTGGTGCCTCAATACCTTGCACTCATTAGTGTGGTGTGATGGTGAATTATGCCACTTGCAGTACTTCTTCTTCTTCAGCTCTTCGGCAGGTGGTATTATATGGCCAGGTGATAGGTGGATTTGCTTTTCTCTCAGCAACAGGTCAAATATTTAGTCGGCCTTATTGATATCGAAGTCAAAACTCTCTTCCTTCTCAACCAATTTTATCCATGGACATGCAACCTTCTTCTTGTTGTTGGACCACTTGACAATCCTAACTTCTGCATCAAATTAAAGTCATTGTCCTCATCGTAGTCCGAGTGATACACTTGGGTGTACGCAACCTTCTTCTAGTACTTGTCCTGCCTGGCCTCATGGAGTTGGCTCTCATGGGATGATACCTTTTGCAGCAGTTGCGAGAGGCTTATGAACTCATGTGATGAGAACTTCTCCCTGATAGGGCTCAAGAGTCCTTTTCACGCCAGCTCTGCCAACTGACTATCAATGAGGTTCATGCTGTAGCATCTACTCCGCAGATCCCGGAACCTCTATATATAGTCTGGGACATACTCATTCATCCTTTGTTTCATGGACGTCAAGTCGGTCATCTTCATCTCTTGGATGTCGGTGAGTAAGTACTTGTGGAATTTCTTTTCCAGGTTCACCCATCCTCTTATTGAATTGGCCACAGTGAAGAAAACCACGTGAAGACCGATCCTGATATGGACAGCGGGAACAACCAGACATTCAGCGCTTCGTCAGTCGATGCTTCCCCACACTTGGCGAGAAACCGGCTAATGTGCTCGATGGTGGAGATCAAGTCGTGTCCTGAGAACTTGGCGAAATCTAGCACCTTCTACCAGTTCGACAGCAGTACTCGATCAAACCATTCGGGATACAGCCACCGGTACATGAATGTTTGCTCTTTGGGCTTCAACCCGAATTGATCTTTGATGAGATCTGTGATCCGGTTTACCCACTCATCTGGCGACAGACATTGGGAAAGCATTGGCGCTTGTTGGTACTAGTCCTGAAGAGCAGCATCATATCTGTATTGCCCTGCATCAATGTAGGGCATTGCTCCATAGTGCACCGTCCGGTGATATCCAGGAGGGATGATATCAGGTGCCCCTTGGCTTCATGAGATCTGCCTGGGGTCTCTTGTGATGATGTACGCACTTGCGGCATCCCTTGCCTTGGAAATCTTAGATCGGACGATGGGAACAGTGCCTGTGCATTCTTATTGCCCCCGCCTAGCGCGCCTTGGGGTGGACTGTGTGAGGGGGCCGATGGCAGGGTCATCTTGTCACCTTCATAGCCGAGCGAAAAACTCGGCTAGTCTAGCCTCATCGGCCCTTGTGGAAGTGGTGTCGGTCGAGTGTGCTATAGTAGTCTCAATGGGTCATTCGGGAGGTACGCTGGACCTTGCGGTGCCTCATGAACCACTATGCCCCCGATGGCCTCCTTGATCAGTCCTTGAATTATTTTGGCCAGTGTCCCTAATTAGCTGACCAACGACTAGCGGATCGCATGATCAATGGCTTCCTGAAGACTATCCTGAAAGTTCTCCATTGGATGACCGCCTTCTATGGTTAGCACTGGCATTGGAAGCGGGGCCCTCTGAATGGGATCGAGCCGATTCATGTCGTAGACCTGTAGGCATGACTTCTGGAACTCCTCCACTTGTTGTCGCACCTCCGTACTTTGTTCCTCGGATAGAGTGTCCATGGTGATCGAGATGACGTTTTCCTCACTAAGCTCGCCCGCCATGGTAGAGTTGTTGGAGATGGTCCCACTGGGCATGCCAAAAAGCGTGTTGGCGTGCTTTTTGGTCACATACTGATACACACGTGGCTTAGGAGATCTGCTTTACTCCAGTGCAGGTGCTACATCTTAGAAAAGGGTTCAGAGTGTGCCAATCAGTTTGACCCTGCAACTGATAAGAGATCGAAAAAGATAAACATTAGTACCATACCCGATCGGCTGGTAAGCCGATGACTATGGCGTAAAATATTAAATTGTGAACCAGCGCGCCGATCAGCCAGACGACCGATAGCCCAAGTTGGCCTAATCGAGCGAGTACACTATCAGCCAATAGGAAAGACAGGATTTGCATATAGGCCGATGTGCACCCTTCGACGGTGAATATGATACATAGATGAATTAAAGATAACCTATCAGCTTGTACTCTGATAGAAATAAATAAAGCATGCCAGATAATAGTTCTATATCATGGATATCATCACAATAACTAGATCGAACCTAACCGAGACAATATCTACTCACGATGATCTAAACAATATATCAACAAATCGGGCAAACTTTATTTAGATGAACCATTGTCCTCAAGAGATCGGACTGAACCGATACAGCCGTGAGGGTACTAACCTAATTGGCATGGACGTCGGGGGTGGCAGGACTCACCTCCTTACCGAAGATCAAATTGATGCAGCCCAGCTCCGAGAGCCTGAGTACCGCTAGATAACCTTGGGGCACAAGGGTGGCGATGCGATGATTGTTGATTGAACGAGAGTTAAACTACTCCTAACCTAAGGGATACATATTTATAGTTTGTAAACTTGCCGTCCAAGTAACCTATCCAGCCGATTTTGAATGAATTTGTAACCACCTATTGCTCTTATCTCCATCGGCTCCCCTTCTGATCATGCAGTTGTTCCGGACGGACTCCTTTGACTTTCTTTAACTGAATCTTCCTTGACCTTCTATTGACCATGCGGCAGCTCGTATTTGGCTCCTGGGCCTTACCAAATCTTGGCATCAACAGTACTGATCTATGATATCTCACGTGCATGGTTCTTGGGATTTGAGGCAAAATTTTGAAAATGCCGGCTATCGTAGCTTCCCCATTCCCCTATACTATAATCTTAGAAAAAAGGGTTTTGAGCGTGCCAATTAGTTTGATCCTGCAACTAATAAGGAAGAATAAAAAATGACGTTAGTAGCAAATCCGATCGGCTATCGAGCCTATGACCGTGGTGAGAATAAAACAGTCACTAGTAAATATGCCAATTGACCACGGGGCCGATGACCATGGCAATGCTATCGGTGCTGGGTGCGCCATCGGCCGATAAGGTAAAGTTTTTGCACACAAGGGCCGATGAAAACCTCCGGAGTGGATAAAATGTAACATGGAATTAAAGATAATCTATCGGCTTGTACTTCAATAGAAACTAAATTTAGCATACCAAACAACATATATGTATTATCAAATCATCATAACGGCAAGATCGAACATAACCAAGACAGTTGCTAATCATGAGAAATCAATAATACTTCAACACATTAGGCACACTTTATTTAGATGAATGGCATACAACATAAATCTGGTACAATAGAATGTGATATCAGACCTAACCGATGAAGCCTCAAACTACGACACCTAATTAACATCAATCTAAGAGATCAAAATGATGCAAGCTTAGACTTAGCAAATACACTAAGATAAACTGGCGATCACACTAATCGGGTTGATGCCTCAAGAGATCGACACGATGCAGCCTTGATGAACACTGACCTAGCCAATGTGATCATCGGGGTGGCGGGACTCACCTCTTTGCCGAAGATCGGGATGATGCAAGCCTCGCCGGGATTAACCTTGGGAATCCAAGGGTGGCGATGCACCAAAAAGTAGTTTTATTGTGGTTGATTGTGTATTCTAAACCTAGCTAATTGGATACATATTTATAGTCCGGAGACTTGTCATCCAGGTAACATCCATCGTAACCGATTCTGGATTTATCTTTATCTTCTTTTATCTCCATCAACTTCCTCTTATCTAGCCATTTGTAATAGAATGGACAGACTTCTTTGACTAACCTTTGACCATACTTCCTTGACTTTTATTGACCGTGTGGCATCCTTAGCGGGCCTAGACTTTGACAAATCTCGGCGTCAACAATAATATAATAACCTTATCTTAATTCCAAGTGTGTTCTATTCCGTGATTTTTTGTCCCTATTACAGTAAAAGGAAGGGGTTGTCATTGCGTGGGAACAACAAAAGCCTTCGAGGGGTACCCGTAGTATGATTTCTGTAGGTAGAGGGGGGAGTCGTGACTATGGACCGATGTTTATTACCATGATTGATGAGGCAAAGAAAGAATAAAAAGGGTGGACACGAGAGGGTTTTTAGATAGGTGTGGGCCTCTCGAAGGATAACAACCCTACTCCTATATGTGTATGATTGTTCGAGCCAAATCGGACTAGCGAATCGAGGGGAGCCTAGAATCTGGGATGCCTCTGGGCATCTGTGTGTGTTAGATCAATTGTCTCTCTTTCTATCTACCCCTCCCAGATCCTATTATATGAGAAGGACAGAGGGAGTTACATGGGGTTAATGGGCTTACTAATGGTCACGGATAACAACCGCATAATAGCCCACTACCAATACATATATAACTTTAATACTCAATGGCGGCTTTGATGATGATAATGGTCGTCATGATGGTAAGGGCCACCTGGTGGAGTACCGGCACTCGGGGGAGCTTCCTTCCGAGTATTGTCTTCAGAGACCCTGTGGGTCCTCATGGGTCGATCTTTGTGGCTGTTTGATCGAAATGGCGACTAAAAGGAGTGAATAAGCGCCTCGACAAATTCTTGCGAATTGATGGCCTTTTCTAAACACCCAACACTCCTCCCAATGAACAAAAGTACTTAGAATGGAAAAAGAGCTTGAACAACATGTTGAAAGAATTTTACCAAAATAGGTCAGTCTTAATCATAGTTTGAAACACCGACTGCCTCCAATCTATCGATCGTTGACATGCCGACTACTTTCAGTCGGTATCTAAAAGTCTGATTGAATTTAGAATTTAGACAAACAGACTATGCTTTACAATTTTTCTGTTTGGCTCACTTTGAAACATTAACTCAATACAAGAAATGAAAACAAAGAGAGCAAACAAGCAATCAGTAAACTAAGACAAATGATCAACAATTTAGTAATACTCTTTTTAGTGCTTGAATTTGTACAATTCAAATTATTGTTGCTCAGTGTTTCAGTTTTTTAGGAAATCCGAAATGCACAATAAACTCACAAGAAACATAAGAAGTGTTAACCAATGATGGCTAAGAACAGAACATTGCTTCAGACTAACATAGGTTAAGATTTCAGCTAAATTAAAAACCAAACACTTCTGTAGCGCATCAAGCAATTTTGCTCGGCACAAACCCGTGCACAAATACTCTGCAGTAAACTGTGAACAAGGTTCTCTGCTGGCAACTCCGACAGTAATGGCAACAAGCCGGTGATGAAACAGAAATATTTCACGGCAGCAGAAAATTTTTCACCAAAGCACAATACTCAAAAATCAAACTGTTGAACCGAAGTAAAATATTCATGCCTAGTAGTTCCCATAAAAGACCGGCAACAGTGCACTAGATGAACGGTGACTTGTTTTTGGAAAGATTGTTGCATGCCCTATGGATGTATTGGCACAACTTTCCCTTGTCTTTATAGCTTTGTGAAGATCTCTAATATGGAAGACAAAAGCACCATCAAAAGTGATGGTCTTTATGTGGCTTGCTTTTAAGAATAAATGTCTCACAGCTAAGAATTTGGCACAGCGACAATGGCCACATGAAGCAACCTGCTCCTTGTGCAATGTGCATCAATAAACAAACAAACACATTTTCATCTCAACCTCGTTGGGAACCTGGCTTGATTGATGACACATGCTTTTTTTACCCTCCCAAGAGAGAGTGGTATAGATCTGACTGGCTGGTGGTTTATGGCCAAGAAAGCAACCAGGAAGATTTTTTAGTCTTTTTTATGTTGGTATGTTGGGAAATTTCGAAAGAGTACAATGCCAAGATATATCACAATGAGAGGAAAACTGTGGGATCGGATTGGCGACAGGAGAGGGTGAATAGGCGTCTCAACAAATTTTTGTGAATTCGATGGCTTGTTTCACAACACCGAACACTCCTCTAAAACTTGAGAATTCAAATTGAATATCAGGAAAATTTTCAAATAAATATTTCTCGTTAATCGGTCAAAGTAAGTATTGACTATTCTTTTAGTTGGACTTTGAAACACTAATTTACTTCAGTCAGACTTTGAATTACCGATCTAGGTGTTTGTTTTAGTTCAACCTTGCTGAACTTTTAACCAAGTCTGAAATCAATTTGATGAACTTCAATAGCAATGCAGTAATCAGGAGACAAGAATTGAACTGAAACTACCTTAGCAATTTTATATCACTTTGTTCAGCATAAATGACATAAGAACAGAACACTGAATTCTGGCACTTGGAACAAAGTTAATACTCAGCAAGAAATCAAGAATCAAACAATTTATAATGTTTGTATCAGATGAAGCAAAGTTCACTTTCAGCAATACATTCACAAACTTATTACTTCTGTTCTTATATAAAATTTTCAACCTGAAAGCAATAAGAACAACCCTTCCTTAAGCACAAATCAGAGAATCTAAATAACTAACATGAAGCAAAGTTTTTCTGAAGATGGACAGCACCAAGATCAGTATGCACTATTGAAAGTTTTTATGCTACAGATTATATTTGGAATCAGCAGCAATCAAACAGAACATATAAGTTTTCAATTCAGAGAATCATTCAGAAAATTCAGTCTGTATAAATTTTTTCAATCAGAAACCGAATCAAGGAGATTTAACAATACTGTGCATCAGGTAAAATGAGGAAGGTGGTCCCCAGGAGCAATCCTGATGTCAGTTCGGTTGGAGCAAAAATGCTGAGATCAGCTGCTGTGTTTTACTCTGCCAACAACTCCTGATGATAACCAAATAAAGCTGAACAGATACACTTGAGTGCAGTACTTGATAAACCTCAAAATAGATTAGAAAGAACCTGCAAAATACTTCTGTATGATTTAGCCGAGATGAA
Source organism: Zizania palustris (assembly GCA_019279435.1). NCBI lineage: Eukaryota > Viridiplantae > Streptophyta > Magnoliopsida > Poales > Poaceae > Zizania > Zizania palustris. Next base: position 12,028,002 of record JAAALK010000084.1, read on the forward strand.
CAAAAGCAAGAACTGGGACTGGGTGAAGAACCTTCTGAACTTCCTTCAGACAAGAGCACTTGCTACTGAAAGAACCAGGTCTGAGAAGAAGTCATGATTCAGATAGAGATGTAAACAACAGATAATCCATCTCAAAACTAAATCCAAAAGAAAAGTTTCTGGATTAAGATTTTTAATCAGTTCAGCATAAGATTCTGGCAGAGGAAGAACACCCTGGATTAAGTGTACTAGACAACATACTTCAGGTAATGTTCTTCATCTGAAAAGCCATAGCAGTTCAGTCATCAACAGAAATTTGAGGAAAGGTATATCTGTATGTAAAATCAGCCAAAAGTTCTTACTAAAGAATCACAGCTTTTACTGAAGGACAAAAGTAACAAAACCTTCAGTACGGTTCTTCGCAATCAGTAGAACCAGCTAGCAAAACAAAACTGAAGAACTAGTGGAGGCGCAAGAGCAAATCACAGTTTCATGCAAAGAACAATCACCAGAAAGAAGATGCACTGTTGTTGATCTGGTAGCAAAAGCAACATAACATCAGTGAATTCCTCGGAAGACAGAAACAGAGAGAAGCGGTGCACAGATTTCTTGATCGACAAAAGGAACAGGATGCTGCGCACACACTGCTCACCGTAAGAATCGAAAAGAACAGAACAAAAATCAAAGCTTCTACTGCTTCCAAACTAGAGAAGAAACTTTGCAAAATTTCATACCATAAAGATGAACAGAACTTTTGGAGAAGATAAATGCATAGCTGAAAGGAAAATTTCTGGTTCTAATTAAAGTGGGCAACCCTAACCCTTAGGCATGGAGGCCTTTATATAGGCTCATCCTAGGGTTAAAGTTAGTACTATTTACCCAAATGTCACGGTGTATTTTCAGAATTATAAATTCTGAAAATACACTAATGTTGACTCTAATTTATTACAACATTGACCCTATACTTTTAATATATTTTCAGAATTTTGATAATTCTAAAATATACTAAAAGTTTACACTTAATCTAAATTACTAAACAAAAATAAACTCCTAATTATTGGAATTTAAAAACATTTAGAGATGAAACGGTTTTCAGCAAAAATCGACAAAGCCTCCTCGATCACCGACATGTGACGCCAATCCGCGAACTCGACTGCCAGCAAGTTTCTTCCGCTCTCGATCCCCTCGAGCCGCCTGATCACTTGCATTGACTTCCCTTTCGCTGACTTGACCGTCACGCTGTCTCGACCATCCGTCCGTTCTTGTCTTGCTCTATCTCCTCATGCATTTCTGAGATCATCTCCAACTTCACCCGGCATCCTTGATCATCTGGCATCGAGCTCCCCGTTCGACCCTTGATAACCCGCCGTTGACAATTAGTTAGCATCTCCACCTTGCACACATGAGACAAGCCAAAACAAGAGACGCAACACACACCGATCCCCTCGGCAAAATCCATATCCACACATCGATCCCATCGATTGAATCAAGCCATCACTCACTTCACTCAAGATTGTTCAACCTTGTCAATCACTCATCATACAGAAAAAAACCGCAGTACGATCTCACTTGGTTTCACAAGAACATATGTCCAATTGTTTACTGCTATAAAATGAATTTGTACAATGGAATATGGCTAGAATTATCAGTCATAAGTGTTTTCATTTGAAGGTGAGACGTTTTAGTAGCCTATGCTTCAAACTAAATTGTATATTTTTGGCTTTGGTAGCCTCCTGCCGATGTCTTGAACTTACAAACTTCTCTATTCTTAATAAAGTTTTAGCCTGCCTTTGGGTGGCCCAGCTAAAAAATAAGGAAAACTAAAGTACCTTCATTCACATTCAACACCAGAGCGACCGGTCAGGTACATTGCAGCTAACATGTCCCAGTTTATTAGTGCATATGCCATAGTACTAAAATCACCAGTAGAATTGTATCATAAAAAGTATATTGTGTCAATAAAACAAGGATTGAATTGATGGTCAAATATCTGGCAGAGCACAGTAAATTATTTTTTTTAAAAAAAAGATCGACATCAAGCCTACATTTATTTGGTTGAAAACAAATACTCCAATAGCACATATAAACAGAAGACAAAAACTACCAATTGTAAGTGATATTTTAGCTAGATGCCTATGAAACAAATACTAACAAACAGTGATTTATCATACTCCATCATTGAGAGGTAGAACTTAGAAGCATCATAATCTTTGGTTTCATTTTAGCATCTTTAAAGCAAAAAAAAAGATAACTACAGAAAATATGGAAATATTTAGCAACAAATGATAAAATATACATATTTAAATGAAATTAATCATTGACACAAAACATGCAACACAATTAATGAGAGATGCCCAAATGGTGCAAACAGTTGAGCGATTCAATAACTCCTTCAATTATTCCTTTAACAAGTTCAAATCAATGCTTATTGATATAGCTGATTTATTCCTTCAACAAGTTTGTCTTTCTCAACATCTGACCACGGATGCTTTTGAAGCGACATGGGAAATTGCTTCAGTGCCATTTTATCTCTCGAAACATCAGGGCTATCTGTAGAACCAAGAAATAAAGCAGGCATCTTCTCGTCTTTATGCTATACCAGAAATATGATTTTTGTGAGTATATATGTCACAACATGAGGTAGAGAGTGGAGGGCATAACTGTGACTGACGGGAGGGCGAGGGCTTGATGTCGCTCGTCTCCCTGGCACTGTGACAGCTATGGATTAGATTTAACAGAGGTCGGCAGCAGCAAATGACGCAGGCAGGGGCCAACACCAGGAGTTGTACAACTAGTGTTAGGGTTTGAGGCCAAACTGGTTTATTTCTTCACCTCATTGATTACAAATTACTCATCTCTTTATATAGAGTATATGTATCCTTATTTCTAGGAACAAATCTAAACATATAAATTAACTATGAATACATAAAGAGAGTTGTAGCAATTTTGTTAGCTACAACACAGGTTTAGTATATGTGGATATGGAGTGTAAGATGAACCTCGAAGGGTTCTCTCAAAGAGAGAAAAGATTTATACTGGTTCGGGCCTCTCCTAGGAGATAATAGCCCTACATCCAGTTGTGGTGGATTTGGCATGGTATGCCCTAGTATGGAGAAGTAATTCCAGGGTCTCTTTCCCTCTGGAGAAGGTGTCCTGTTACAAGGGCTTGGCCCTGCTTTTATAGGCACGCAGGCCTTAAGGAAAAGACCAAAATGCCCTCTATAAGCCCTAGGCTCATAGGGGTAAAAAGGGAAAGGGAGCTAGCTACTGTACAAAATTGCTTTACAGCTTTACAGACGTGTCAGACAACGTCAGACTTTGACCAGATAAACAACATACCAGGGGCGAAGGGGTCCCCGATATGGCCTATACACTTGGATATTTCTTGAGCTTCGAAGTAGGGGCCGGAGCTCTTCTGGCGGAGGCTGTGAAAAAGGCTTCGAAGTGCACCCCGAAGGGGGCCTTCGAAGCATGGTCCGAGCGAGGCTCCGAACTGGGGTCTCGGAGCCTTGGCTTCGAATTAGGCGGACCGGGTCCGAAGGCGGGCTTCGTGGAGCTGCTGAAGGGGGGTTCGAAGGCTATCCCCGGACATGGTCCGGAGGTTAACCTTGAACTGGGCTCGGAGGCTAGCTTCGAGGCCAGCCCGAGACTTAGCTTCTTGCGGCCTTCAGGGAATCCTGAGGGCTTTGCTCTAGGGGGCTCCGAAGGACCTCGCTCCGGAGGGCTTCGACGGGGCCTGGGGGCTTCGCCCCTGCACGCTCTGGGATGAACCTTGAGACCTAGGAACAGTTCTTGGGGAGGATACAGGCTTTCGACAGTGTTGGGCTCTGGGCCGAAGGCCGTTGGAGGCTGACGTCATTTGGCCCCTGTTCAAGGGAAATATATTCCGCCAACAGTAGCCCCTCGCGTGGAGGCCTTCGGGACGAAGGGGTGCGCGCGCCATTGGGACAAATGACCTGAAAATTACAACTTCGGATAAAACATGCCTTCGGAGCTTGAACCGAAGGTGACTTCGAAAACCGCAGGTAATAAATGCCTGCGCCAGCTGTCAGAACGACCTCGGGGGGGCCCAAACGGCTCCACAACGGCTAGAAAGTTACTGTTACCCTGCGCTGGGCCGCTTCGCCTTCGCTGGAGGCCCACTCGGCAGTGGGTTCGGCCCACGACCGTCAGAATTCTTACCGCGCCTATAAATAGGGGTTTACCGCGTGCGGCTTCGGCACGCTCTCATTTGCTTTCCTCTCATTGCCTTACGACCTTCGCTCTCTTCTCTTCTTTGGCTTCGCGTAGGGCACCCTTTGCTAGCTTTAGCCCCTCGCGCTGAAGCCCCACCAAAATGCCGAAGAAGGTAGTGGCGAAGTCCTTGGCCCTAGGCCCGAGCTCCGCCCAACTGCAGGCAGCAGCTGTTGCGGCAGCGAAGCCTGCACCTAGGCGACTGGGGCCAAGGGACCTTCAGACACCCTCCGACAAGTTCGAGTAGACCCTGGAGATGAGGGCTTCGATCTCCACGGAGGAGTCCATCCAGAGAGCCTGCGAAGGGAGGATCACAGCGAAGATCCAACTTCAGGTCCCGGAGAAGTCGGAGGCCGTGCCGAGGCCTCGGGCTAACGAAGTGGTTGTGTTCGAGGCGTTCTTCGAAGCCGGCCTCGGGCTGCCAGCGGTTGGGATGCTGAGCGAAGTCTTGAAGGCTTACAACCTCGAGCTTCCTCAACTCTCGCCTAATGCTGTGGCGAGGCTTGCTGTCTTCGAATGGGCCATGAGGGCCAAAGGCTGCGAGGGCCGCGCGGACGTCTTCGTCGCCCTCCACGACACCAACTGTCAGCCGAAGCCGAGGGAGGGGACAGACCGCATCAAGAGGGCGCTGGCCTTCGGTAGCGCAAACTTCCAGCTCCGGAAGGAGTTCCAGGATGCCTTCCCGACGAGGGCCGTAAACAACAAGTGGTACTCGAAGTGGGATCAGGAATGGTTCTATGCCTCCGTCGGCGCGAACTCTCCCCTTCGGAGTACTAACGCCTTCATCTCTTATCGACGCGAAGGGGTGGTGAAGACCAGCGAAGACACCCTTCGCTCGAGGATCTTGCTACTCCAGAAAGTGGCGGCGAAGATGAGTATGAGGGACCTCGTAGAGGAGTTCATCACCCTTCGGCTCAGCCCCCTCACGCGCTCCTGGCCGAAGGGGCTCTTCCAGGCTTCGGGCCAAGGGGAACTTCATGAGCTGGCCTTCGATCGCTTCTGTAAGGCTTCAAAACCTTTTCACTTTCATACTTCGCAAAACTTCACTTCTGACTTGAACTTTTATGAAGCCCACCGCAAAATGAGGACTCCGGAGGAGGCCATTGCGGCTGGCGGAGCGAGTCGTTGGGACTCCGACACCCGAGGAGCAGGCCCAGCGTCTCGCTCTGGTGGGGTCCTGGGAGCACTAGAACAGGGTATGGACAGGGCTTGGCCTCGAGGTGTTTCCTGCTCTGCCGGACTTCTCCCACCTTACCACTTCGTCGGCCGGATCCAAGAGGAAGAGAGGGGATGACGACGAGCCTGATACTTCGAGGGCTCGGCCGGAGGTCCCTGCGACCGAGGTCTCTAACCTAGAAGGGGTTGCGGCGGAGCCCCTGACAGTGACACCTTCGGCGGCGGAGGCCGACGAGCTTACTCCAGCCCCTAAGGACGCGAGGGCTTCGACGGCAACAACCTCGGGCGCGATGGTTGACACGCCATCTTCGCAGCGAAGGGAATGGGGGGCACACATAGCCCCTCCTTCCTTCGAAGAAATCTCTGACGAAGGTAAATTCTTTTAACATGCTTCTCTTCAATAAGTGGATTTTGACTTGGCCTTTCTGCAGAGGAGGATGCCGAAGCGAGGCCCACTAGGGCAAAGCCGGTAGATGAAGCCAGACCGAAGCCCGCCGTGGCGAAGCTAACAGAGGCTTCGGGCAGCAGCGGCAGCAGCGGCGGTAGTGGCAGCGACTCGGAGTCTGGGAGCTCTTCATCTGAAGACGGAGGCAGCGGAGGCCGCGATGGGGAGGACCCTCAAAGCGACGAGGAGGTCAACGTGGTGGGCCTAAGCCATGCCTTGTCGAAGCCTGCGCAGGCGGCCGCGGCGGACGAGGTGGTCCACCCCTTTCGGCCAAAGGGGGCCGTGATGGAGGCGGCGATCAACGGCTTCCGCGAGGCTTGCGCAGCTGCGGAGGCAGGGGACTTGGTGGCTCAACTTAACCACTCGAACCCCACAGAGCTCTTCATCAGCGCGAACGAAGCCCTTATGCGGGTGAGCGGAGCCCTTCACGGCCTTCGAACTGTGCTTTAGTCTTCGGCCAATACTTATGATTTCTTGGATTCCTGCAGGCCTTCGCACTGAACACAGCGGCCTCGACTTCTACAGACATGCGGATGACGCGCTGGAAGAGGAGAGGGAGGCCCTCCGACGCGAAGTCTCGGTGGAAGCCGAGAAGCGAAGGCGGGCCAAGGCCTCGGCTGTCGCAGTGAGGGCTGAGGTTGAGACGGTGAGGGCTGAGGCCGACAAGGCTAAGGATGCCTTGGCCTCGGAGATGGATCGGCTCCGCGCGGAGCTCAAGGCTTCAAAGGACGCCGAGGCCCGGCAGGCAAAGGAGAATTCGTCGCTCCGCCGACGGGCTCAGAAGCTTGAGGACTTCGTCATGGACAATCTTGGTGAAGCCACCCAGAGCCTGACCGAAGTCCTTGAGAAGATAGGGACCGAGTGCTGGGCTCCGGACTTCGGCGACCAGGACCCGATTGGGGACCGCGTCAATTTCTTGAAGACGACGGCTTCGATGGCGGAGGTATGGCTGAAGGGCTTCGCCCTTATGGCCAGCTGAGTCGCGGGCCAAGGGGTGCTGCAGATGCTTTATGAAGCAGGGTGCAACCACCTCCAGGAAGCAACCTCCGTGACCCTGGTGGCCTTCGGCGGTCAGCACTTGGTGACGCCTCCGGCAGACGTCCGCGGAGCCTGGCGGTGGCTGCAGGGGCCTTGGAAGGAACTAGGCTGCGAAGCAGTCCTCTACCTCCAAAAGGACCTTGGACTTCGCCGCTCCAAAGCACCTGCCGCGCCTGACAGGCCGTCAACATCGACACCTCGGCCTCCGAAGGTGTAGATCTCCTTAGGCTTCTTTGTAATACTTAGCTGCAGGCTTTGTAAAAACTTATCAGCTTATTAATATGAATGCGGGGGTTTTTTATACCTGCCCAGGCTCAGCCTCCGAATGTAGACCTCGAAGTACTTGAGGACTCCGAAGAACTTCGACAGTTGTGGGCAGTCCTCGAAGTAGCTAGGTCCGAAGGCCCCCCTCGGTTTAAGCTTCCGAGGGGGCCTAGCGGCGAAGCCATCTACGAAGTAGCTCAGGACTTGCTAGCCGCTGTGAAGATGGAGTGTCTTCAGAGTTCTTTGTCTTTGCCTTCGCGAACGGCCTTAGCAGGCGACGAAGCATTATACTTCTCTGCCTTCGATATGGCACCGCCTGCTTCGCTAACTCGGAGCGACTTGCAAAGTGGAAGACGAGGTCTGTGGGCTTCAGAGCCTGGACGAGCCGAACGTGGGAGAGCGGGCTCCGACGAGGCTTCGTCCAGCCGAGGGGTCCCAGTCGAAAGAGAGGCAAGCGAGGGTTGGGGCCTCACACTCGATTTTTCTTAGGCTTAGACACAGACTACTCGTAGTTTTGTTTTCGAAGTATATTTGTAACACACTTCTCAATTATCATTCAATGAATGGAGTTTATTGCATACTTCGTCTGTATGCTTCGCATTGTTTGGCTTCAAACGTTTTAGCTTGTCACGCTCGTACTGCGTATAACATTTGCACACCTCGCATACATGCTTCCCCCCTTGCTCGTGGCAGCTAGGGACTTAGCTGTTGCTTGTGCGGGCAAAAAATAAAAAATGCTAAGGGGTGCGCCTTTTGGCGGCTTCGGATGCATGGAATTCATTGAGCGAAGGCCTCTTTTGGGCTTCGAACGCTTTAATTCGGTGCGAAGCAAGGCTTCAGCATAACCAAATTAAGCGAAGCATGCTTCGACATGCTGGGATTTGGATGCTGTGCGTGAGCAAGGCTCCGAAACGCACTTAGATTTTTTAGCGAAGTATGACTTCGACAAGCTTAGTTTTTAGCTTAGGTCACGTCACATGAAGCGAGGCTTCAGTGCGTGTTTAGATAGCGAAGCAAGGCTTCTGGAGCTTGGTCCTGTAGTGAAAAGGATATTTGGTGTGGATTCACCGAACCTGTGATAAGTTGAGCCACCTTACGACTCTGAGCCACCTTCGACTCTAGGTCACATTCGACCCTGGGATGCTTCGGGTGCGGAACCCGGAATCCCTGGACGCATCGGGCCAGTGGCCCGGAGTCCTTTTAGCCCACTGCTACGGGCCCGAAGGCACTGTGTAGCCTTCGGAGGGGTGCTCCGGATTTGCTATGGGCCTGGAGGCGATGTGTAGCCTTCGGAGGGATGCTCCAGATTTGCTACGGGCCTAGAGGCACTGTGTAGCCTTCGGAGGGATACTCTGGATTTTATAAAGCGAAGCGGGGCTTCGAATTTTAAACAAGGCGAAGCAAGGCTTCGGTTTTTTGATAAGGCGAAGCAAGGCTTCGATTTTTTTCAATAAGATGGGGTGAAAGTTTGATATAAAGGCGAAGCTAGGCTTCGAGTTTTAGGGCGAAGCAGGGCTTCGAACATATATCAAAGTGATTGCGACATGGTACATCGAAGTGGTACTTCGGAGAGCGGACATACCTCGCAAGATGGCTGAAGGTTGGCCTCGTAGCCCCTGGTGTAGGACCGAAAGTAGCGACCAGAGGGGGGTGAATGGGCGCCTAAAAATTTCTTGCTAAACTATGTTTCAGACCCAACACCCAAACGAGCTGATCCAGACAAATAATTTTGGAAGAGGAGATTACTAGAATTAAAATTGTTTAGCCTAAAAATGATCGGTATCTTGATCTAAAAGATATTAAAGATAAACTAAATAAAAATATTGCGGTAAATAAAAATACCTAGATAAAATTCGAGATATTAATATTTCAGTCTAGAAATAAGGTACTAATTAAATTTAAATAGAAATGGATTAATAAAAATTAATTCACAGTAAAACCGAAAAAATTATTGCATGTAAAAACTAGTATAAAAAATATTAACTGCGACTAATAAATTTTTCTTTTCCTTTTATATGAGCAGATTATACCGATAAAGATAATACAAGATAACTAATAAAATTTAACAAATTAAAATAAAAAACGAGATTTTGAAATAAATTTTCGGTTAATTAATTAATGGATGATTATCACTAAAAATTGATCTACTAAAAAAGAGGAAACTAACTTGTATAATTTTTAAATTCTTGTTGCATGATCCTGTGCCGAAGACTTTTCAACGAACCGTTGACGTGGATTTCTGCAATGACAAACAAAAAATACTTCTGGCGATGGCTTCGTGCGGCTACTGAGCGCCGAAAAAAAAATAAATTTTTTCCTTTCCCTGCACGCGGTGCGACTACATGCGCCTAAAGCAAAAATGCTGCCACTTCCTTGCTGCCTTGGGAGAACGTGTTTGCAGGAGGACAGCAAATCAGCGACTGTTTGAATCTGCCACATGTCTCCTCATCGTTGGACACCACGCCGTGATATCCAGCCGGATGCATGCGTCGCGAGCACAAAAAAACAATTTGCTTCTTCTTGCTGCCTGTGTCGCGTGCGGAGAAACAACTGGCCGGCTGCATCGGTTGATGCGGAAAAAAATTTCGGCGACCCGAGAAGATTTCCACTGACGGGAGAGAAGGATTGTAGAGAAAAAACAACGGATGGACTGAATATTGTAGATTGATCTAAAAATTCAAAAACAGTCAACTATCCCCAAGGGGATAGGGGCCTATTTATAGGCAAATCGTAATACATGAAAAGACTACTTTACCCTCGGGTAAAATAAACTAACTCTAAAATAAATTCCGAAAATTACTAAAATATTCTTAGAAAAATTAACTGACTCGAATAAAAATATTCTAAACTAAAAAACTAAATATTAATATCCTAAAAACGAATTAATGATAGATTGTCAGTTTTACGCCGAAACTGACAAAGCGTCCACCGTCTTCGCACCGGGTACCCAGATTGGGCCGACCCGACCCCGCAGCTCCCTCAGCCCGGCAATCGGTCGCCTGCCGTGTACCTGAGTCAAACCCAGTCAATAGACCAGTGGATCATCTGCCGCTCCTAACCATGTACCCGGATTGGGCCAGCCTGACTCCGCAGCTTCTCTGCCCGGCCATCGCTCACTGCCCGTGTACCTGAGTCACATGCGCCTCAGACTCGGCAGGTCTTCATCTCTTCCTTCCATTTACTTCCGTTGACAATCACTCATCACATCTGGAATATCAAAAACCATATTCTTCAACATGGTTTCTCAATCTCCCCCTTGATGAGTGCATTGTCAACACCCTTTTCAGCTCATCTCTAGAACCTGCAAAACATGTGGAAACAGAAAACAAAGACAAAAGAAAATAGAAGAAAGAAAATGAAAGTTTAACCCTAATGACCAAAAGCCAAAAGCCAAATAAAAGCACGAAAACGGTCATTATAGTTAACCAAAAATAAAGACTCAAAAATAAGTGCAAATCTCAGAATTGCCAATAAGAAAACTAAAAAGTAAACTCTAAAATTTCTCCCCCTTGTTGACAATTGGACTCATCAAGTGAGACTAAATGCACTTAAAGAGACATAAACAGAAACTCCCCCTGAAATGCAGCTCCCCCTCAAAATATGCTATGAATGCAGATGGGATGCAGGTGGAGTGTGAAAAGCATGCTTCTTAGATATGATTAACTGCGATAACAACATCTAACAGGTATAGCGAAAGATATACTGTCTAAGATACATGACATGATCAGTGCAATAGATGATATCTTAAGAAAGTCATTAGCACGCATTTTTCGATTTTTGCAAAACAAAAGCATCACCATATTTTCTAGTTAACAAGCAAAGTAAAGCATGATATGCAAAAGCTAACTGATATCTACCAAGATAAGCATTGTCCAAAAACAAAGTGCTTCAGCAAACTTGTCATATTTTTTAAATTTTTTAGACTTTTTTTTATATTTTTCATTTCTGCCAGGGGTTATTTGCATGTCAAACCTTATGCTAACCGACCAAGTCAAGCCTAGGCCAGAACTGGACCATCAGAAGCTTAAGACACTGGTCTTGGCATACATTACACCGTCCTAGTTCATACCAAAGTGCTATGGTAAGCAGTCTAGAGCAATGCAATGCGACAAAAGCAAACCCACCTGGATCTTTTCTGATAATCATAAAAATGCATAAATTTTTATTTTTCTGAATTTTTATCATTTTTATAGCACATTTTTCATATTTAAAGCATATAGATGTCCAAGTTGCGTATCTGCATCTAAGTAAGGATCTAGCTACAATGGCATGTAAAAGATAGCGAAAGCATTCAGCCTACACATGCTAGTTACCAGAAGCAATGGTGATCATTTTTTCAATTTTAAAGTACAAAAGCAATGCATATGACAAATATCAGATATATCATGTGAACTGAAACAAAACATGATCATCGACGAGTAATCAAAAACATATACTAGCTAGAGAAAGTAAAGCAGATTAATCATATAACAGAAGCAAGCTCAAAATGTGATTTATGATTATGCAAGATATGAACACACACAAAAAGACTCAATAAAAAATAAAAAAAAAGTAAAACCAATGACTCAAAGTATCCTAGAAAGGATACACAACTCCCAAATCCCCTCGTAAACGCTCAAAAGTAGATTTATCTAGGGGTTTAGTAAAAATATCAGCCAACTGCTGATGGGTATCAACATGTATAAGATCAATGACTCCTTTCTCATATTGATCCCTCAGAAAGTGAAAGCGCACATCAATATGTTTGGTTTTTGAATGAAGACATGGGTTTTTCCCTACACTAATTGCACTAGTGCTATCACAAAACAAAGGAACTCTTGAAGGAAATAATAACCCAAAATCCCGCAAAGTAGAAATCATCCAAACTAACTGAGAACAGCAGCTAGCAGCAGCTACATACTCAGCCTCAGTAGTAGAAAGCGCAACTTCAGATTGTTTTCTAGAGGACCAAAAACAAGTGACGAACCAAGAAGCTGGCAAGTACCAGAAGTAGACTTGCGATCCAGCCGACACCCACCAAAATCAGCGTCCGAAAAACCAGCTAAATCAAGAGACGATGATGCAGAAAAATAAAGACCTAAATCAGGAGCATAAGTAAGATACCTGAAAATACGCTTCACAGCCTGCCGGTGAGATGCGCGTGGCGAAGACTGAAAACGCGCACACACTCCCACGGCAAACTGAATGTCCGGTCTCGTCGCGGTCAAATATAGTAGCGAACCTATCATCCCTCGATACTCTCTCTCATTTACCTTGACGCCATCTTCGTCCTTGTCCAGACCTCCAGATGTACCCATTGGGGTCATCTGTGGCTTTAACTCTCCACCAAAATCAAATTTCTTTAGCATATTCCGTGTGTACTTACCCTGGTGGATAAAAATGCCGTCCTTGGTCTGCTTGATCTGGAGCCCTAAAAAGTACTTGAGTTCTCCCATGAGACTCATCTCAAACTCACTATGCATCTGCTCAGAAAACTTGGAAACAAGCTCATTAGTAGAACCACCAAAAATAATATCATCAACATAAATTTGAGCAACCAACAAGTCTGCGCCATCTCTAAGTAAGAAAAGAGTCTTGTCCACAGAACCCATCACAAAACCTTTCTGCAACAAGAACTGCTTCAGACAATCATACCAAGCCCTAGGGGCCTGCTTTAGACCATATAAAGCCTTCTGCAACTTGTAAACATGACGTGGAAATTTAGGATTCTCGAAACCGGGGGGTTGCTTCACATAGACCTCCTCCTCTATATACCCGTTTAGAAAAGCACTCTTGACATCCATTTGATGAAGCTTAAAACCTTTAGAAGCAGCAAAGGCCAAAAGAATACGAATGGACTCAAGACGAGCAATAGGGGCGAAGGTTTCTTCAAAGTCAATACCTTCTTTTTGACAGAAACCCTGTGCCACTAATCGAGCTTTGTTGCGCACCACAACACCATCTTCTCCTTGTTTGTTCTTAAACACCCACTTAGTGCCTATGGTGTTGCATCCAGGTGGTAGCTCAACTAGTGTCCAAACCCGATTGCGAACAAAGTTTTCAAGCTCTTCTTGCATGGCGTTTATCCAATTTGAATCAGAAAGAGCATGAGTAACATCTCGGGGCTCAAAACTAGCAACAAAAGCAGACTCAACAAACATAGCAAGTGAACCAGCTGAGGAACGTAAAGATCTCTCCGTAAGATCACCTATGATGAGCTCTGAAGGATGATCACGCTGAACTGCTCGGGATCCTAGATGATCTGAAGTCACCTCACCCGAGTCAACACCTGGCACCACCGGACTCGACTGAGGAGGCTCTATCGAAGTAGAAGGAGTAATTATAGGTCCGTCCTCATCCTCAGTTGAAGTCTCAGAAGGTGTGGGGTCTGTAGGCGGTACAGAGGGACCATCCTCATCAACAGCAGGAGGATCATCATCTTCCTCGAAGATGGACTCTCCAAGCTCATCATCTCCAGAAAGCTTGAAAGAAGGGGTCGGTGAGGGTAGAGACTCATCAAAGGAAACCTCACACGTCTCAACAAGCAACTGGGAGTCTAGGTTCCAAACACGAAAGCCTCGTGAATGCAAAGCATAACCTAGAAAAACTCCATCCCAGCAACGAGACTCAAACTTATCCAAATGTCCTCCCTTCTTGAGCACAAAGCACTTGCATCCAAAAGCTCGCAAGTGACTCACCTTGGGCTGTCTACCAAAACGCAACTCATATGATGTCTTACCTAAGTAAGCTCTAAGGAAAATGCGGTTGGCAAGATAGCAAGCTGTGTTCATTGCTTCAGCCCAAAAACGCCTAGGAGTCCTATGCTCATCAAGCATCGTCCTAGCCATCTCGACAAGCGTGCGGTTCTTTCGCTCCACAACGCCATTCTGTGGGGGAGTGTAAGGAGCAGAAAACTGATGATCAAGACCCTGATCACTACAAAAACTGACGAACTGAGAGTTCTTAAACTCAGATCCGTTGTCTGAACGAATTGCTCGCATTAGAACATTATTTCAGTTCTTCAGCTTCAAAATTAGGTCATGAACATACTGAAAAGTCTCATCCATAGACTCTAGAAAGTAAACCCACGAAAATCGAGAAAAATCATCAACTATCACAAGAGCGTACCATTTCCCACCGACTTAGCGTACTCGAGCTGGACCTACTGTGTCCATGTGCAACAACTCTCCCGGGTACGAAGTCATCACCTGAGTCACAGGTGCGTGAGAAGCGGCTACCATTTTCCCATGACGACAAGGATGACACACTAGATCCTTCTCCATCTTAAGCTTAGGCAATCCTCGAATAAGATCCATAGAACTCAATCTAACAAGTAAATCAAAGCTCAAATGGCCTAACCTTCTATGCCACTTCCATAACTCAGAGGAGGATCCGGCCATCTGGCAGCGAGAAGGGCCAGAAGAACTAGAGAAATCAATACGAAAAACCTTACCAAAAGGTAGGACTCGGCAAACTAAAGATCCTCTAGAATCGATAACAGAAGACATGCCCTTCTTAAAGCGCACTTCTAAACCATCATCAAGCAATTGCGAAACAGAAATTAGATTAAAATTCAGATTTCCAACTAAAGCAACATTCTTTAAAGCGAATTGATCAGAAATACGAATCGACCCAATACCTTGTACCTTCCCTTGACCACTGTTCCCGAAAGTGATGTATTCCTTGGAGCTCGGGGGAGTGAGGCTGGAGAACCATCTGCGGTGTCCCGTCCTATGGCGAGAGCAACCTGAATACATGATCCATACGTCCTCCAGTCCTCGATCCTACAAGATCAATGGTCATGAGTGGGAGCAAATGGTCGACCACTAGGTCTAGCAAAAGTACTAAACCAGTGTCGAGCCATCTGCTCGTAAGTAGGAAAGCAGAAGGAATCGTATGAGTCGGGACCACCACGTGTCTCAAAGCGCGGTCCTCGGTTCTTCCTAAAATCACGGTCACGAGGTCCAACACCGTATCCATAACGATCTGAAACTCTGCCGGAACGGAAACCACCCTCCGGAGCACGGTAGTGAAAACCGTCTCCTCTACCACCACCTACACGATGTGGCCTGGCCTCTAGCCTCTCTCCACGTCGAGGGACTCTCTGTCTACCACCCTGCTGGTAGAACTGCTCCTGCCCACCTCGAGCTCTCTTTGCTCGCTCAACCCGCTTCCTCCGGAAGCAAAACTCATCAAGATGCCCGTCTCTCTGACAAAACTCACAGTGATAGGTAGGCTTCTTGGAATGTTGTTGTGGCTTAGGGTTCTTAGGCTTGGTGGTGTTAGGTGAAGCATCTTTGGTGTGAGAGGGTCCAGGTAAAGAATCAAGAGAGGTATGAAGAGTTTTAGGTTTTGGAACCCAGATCTGCTTCTTAGGTGGAGTTTTAGGTTGTTCTTGGATCACTCCATCCTTGGGCTGACTATCCTTAAAAGGACTCAGTGGAGTGAGTCTTGGGATATCTCTGTTCTGGAGTCATCTTACTCCACTCCACTGCACGGCTAATTGCGCTCTCAAAATCAGCCTTGGTATATGTGTACCCTACCCCAAAGCCATCCTGTCTCTTGAACTGCTGGATCATCATGCTAAGCTGTGGCTCTCTGGCACTAATCCAACTCAGGATAGAACGGAGGTAAAAGTTCTCAGTTCTGAACATCAGCTAGCTCCTCTCTCAAAGAAGCTAACACCTCCACCTGAGACAAGCAGATCTCACACTCTTTATTAATTTCGACAGACTTCTCAGCTTTTAGCTTGATCAACTCCATTCTAATGGATAAGCAGTTCTCACAAACAGTGGATGGAACTGACAAGGTCTCAAGCTCTAGCTTAGTCTGCTCTAACTCACCTCTCACTCCAGCTAACTCGCTCAACTGCTCATCACTCTTGGCTCTCAGCTTAGCTATACTAGCTAAATGAGATGGGCAGTCTACACAAGTTGCGACAACAGTGGCATGAGCATCTTTTAGCTTCTGCTGAGCACTCTCAAGCTCAGTGGCCAATGCGTCTCTCTCATCTACTCTCTCGGTGTACCTGGACTTAAGAGTCGTCAGGTCACACAACAACACCTCACAGTTAGGGCACTCACTACTATCACCCAAGCAAGGGGAAGAAGACAGACTCTCAATCTTGCCATTAGCCGTGAAAAGCTCACTCTCAAGCTCATCTATCCTCTTCTTAGCCCTTCTAAGCAGTTTTTCCCTATACTTCAACTCCTGACTGTTCTGTTCTAATAAATTAACAACTTCTTGTTCATAGGATGATACCTTCTCATTGTCGTCGTCGTCGGAGTCGTTGGAGGAGTCCTTTTCTTTCTTCTCCCTAAGAGCCATTGAGTAGAAGCTCTCGGGGGGTCTTCGGCTGTCACGTGAATGTCTCTTCGGCTTGTCCCCGAAGGCCATGAAATAGAGGCCCGCCGGATCATCTCTGTCCTTCTTCTTCCTGATCACGATCTCTTCATCACTTGAGCTCGACGAAGAGGAGGAAGACAAAGATCTCTTGGAGTAGCTTTTCTCCATTTCAGCGAAGAAAGCCTTGTCTCGTTTCTTGTTCTCACGCCTGTAGTCCTTCAAAGCTTTACGAAAGAATCTTGTCTTGGGCTTGCTCTTTGTTGAGTTGTCATACTTGTCAGAGTCGTAGGAGTTTCCGCTGGTTCCCTTCTTGTAGTTCTTCCGCTTGGGTCAGTCGGCAATGAAATGACCTGTATCACCACACTCAAAGCATCCGGATTTTGTGCCGTGTCTCTTAATCATTCGCTTATCATAGACACGTCGAACCCGGTTGTTAAACAAGCACAAATCATCATCTCCTAGAGTATCAAGTTGTTCCTCGGAAATCGACATCAAGGAGAATGCAGTACAACTCATGGCATTAGGATCAGCAGATGGTGTCGCAAGTGCGAGAGTCTTTGATCCAGAACCACTGAGATTTGATCTCAACTGGATATCGACCTCTGTGGTCTTAAGCTTACTAAAAAGCTCTGCGATGGTCAAGGTATCATATGATGTGCTCTCAACAATAGACGAGACCTTGATCTCCCAGATCTTAGGGTCCAAGGTATGGAGTACCTTAAGAGCCTGTTCATGATCCGAGACCAGCTGATCACCCTCGGCCTTGTTAACACGAAGCTTGTTAATGATCGATTGAAAACGACCAAACAAAGCCTCAACAGTCTCACCCGGCTTTTGTGAGAAATTTTCATACTCACGCCGATAGGTCTGATATAGTCTAGCCTTGACCTAAGCTGTCTCCTCATGATGTGCCTGGAGGGTAGCCCAGATCTCTCTAGCAGTGGTGAGATGGCTAACACGCTCGAACTCACTAGGACCTAGACCAAAAATAAAATGTTCACCGCCTTACTATTATTTTGATGCTGGGTAATTATATTTTCAGTAGTATCCGTAGCAATAGTCGTAATGGTGAAACTAGGATGAACACAAATCTCCCATATGTCCGAGCTCTGGCTCATAAGGTATGCTCGCATGCGAGTATTCAAATAAGTATAGCCAAAAGCCTCTAGGGATGGGATTTTACCAGAAGACGCCATGGTCACTACCTAGGTTTTGAATCGGTTAAGATATTAGAAAAACCTAACCTTGCTCTGATACCACTTGTAGGACCGAAAGTAGCGACCAGAGGGGGGGTGAATGGGCGCCTAAAAATTTCTTGCTAAACTATGTTTCAGACCCAACACCCAAACGAGCTGATCCAGACAAATAATATTGGAAGAGCAGATTACTAGAATTAAAATTGTTTAGCCTAAAAATGATCGGTATCTTGATCTAAAAGATATTAAAGATAAACTAAATAAAAATATTGCGGTAAATAAAAATACCTAGATAAAATTCGAGATATTAATATTTCAGTCTAGAAATAAGGTACTAATTAAATTTAAATAGAAATGGATTAATAAAAATTAATTCATAGTAAAACCGAAAAAATTATTGCATGTAAAAACCAGTATAAAAAATATTAACTGCGACTAATAAATTTTTCTTTTCCTTTTATATGAGCAGATTATACCGATAAAAGATAATACGAGATAACTAATAAAATTTAACAAATTAAAATAAAAAACGAGATTTTGAAATAAATTTTCGGTTAATTAATTAATGGATGATTATCACTAAAAATTGATCTACTAAAAAAGAGGAAACTAACTTGCATAATTTTTAAATTCTTGTTGCATGATCCTGTGCCGAAGACTTTTCAACGAACCGTTGGCGTGGATTCCTGCAATGACAAACAAAAAATACTTCTGGCGATGGCTTCGTGCGGCTACTGAGCGCCGGAAAAAAAATAAACTTTTTCCTTTCCCTGCACGCGCTGCGACTACATGCGCCTAAAGCAAAAATGTTGCCACTTCCTTGCTGCCTTGGGAGAACGTGTTTGCAGGAGGACAGCAAATCAGCGACTGTTTGAATCTGCCACACGTCTCCTCATCGTTGGACACCACGCCGTGATATCCAGCCGGATGCATGCGTCGCGAGCACAAAAAAAAACAATTTTCTTCTTCTTGCTGCCTGTGTCACGTGCGGAGAAACAACTGGCCGGCGGCGTCGGTTGATGCGGAAAAAAATTTCGGCGACCCGAGAAGATTTCCACTGACGGGAGAGAAGGATCGTAGAGAAAAAACAACGGATGGACTGAATATTGTAGATTGATCTAAAAACTCAAAAACAGTCAACTATCCCCAAGGGGATAGGGGCCTATTTATAGGCAAATCCTAATACATGAAAAGACTACTTTACCCTCGGGTAAAATAAACTAACTCTAAAATAAATTCCGAAAATTACTAAAATATTCTTAGAAAAATTAACTGACTCGAATAAAAATATTCTAAACTAAAAAACTAAATATTAATATCCTAAAAACGAATTAATGATAGATTGTCAGTTTTACGCCGAAACTGACAAAGCGTCCACCGTCTTCGCACCGGGTACCCGGATTGGGCCGACCCGACCCCGCAGCTCCCTCAGCCCGGCAATCGGTCGCCGCCCGTGTACCTGAGTCAAACCCAGTCAACAGACCAGTGGATCATCTGCCGCTCCTAACCATGTACCCGGATTGGGCCAGCCCGACTCTGCAGCTCCTCTGCCCGGCCGTCGCTCACTGCCCGTGTACCTGAGTCACATGCGCCTCAGACTCGGTAGGTCTTCATCTCTTCCTTCCATTTACTTCCGTTGACAATCACTCATCACATCTGGAATATCAAAAACCATATTCTTCAACATGGTTTCTCACCTGGGGCTTCGACGACCTTCGACGCATGAAGCGGAGCCCCTTGTTGGAGGGTGAGCTCCGATATGTAAAGGGTGAGGGAAGGCGAAGATGGCCATCGGTCTAGACCTGAAGCCCCTTGCCGAAGGGTGCGCGAAGCATGAAGCTTCGAAGCTCCCCCCTCAAGCGTACTTCAGGTTACAGACAGTGGCAGAGAACTTAGCTTTTAGTACTAAGGTCCCCACGGACGGCGCCAACTATTGCAACAATTTTGTTAGCTACAGCACAGGTTTAGTATATATGGATATGGAGTGTAAGATGAACCTCGAAGGGTTCTCTCAGAGGGAGAAAAGATTTATACTGGTCCGGGCCTCTCCTAGGAGATAATAGCCCTACGGCCAGTTGTGGTGGATTTGGCATGGTATGCCCTAGTATGGAGCAGTAATTCTAGGGTCTCTTTCCCCTGGAGAAGGTGTCCTGTTACAAGGGCTTGGCCCTGCTTTTATAGGCACGCAAGCCTTAAGGAAAAGACCAAAATGCCCTCTATAAGCCCTAGGCTCATAGGGGTAAAAAGGGAAAGAGAGCTAAGCTACTATACAAAAGTGCTTTACAGCTTTACAGACGTGTCAGACAACGTCAGACTTTGACCAGCTAAACGACATACCAGGGGTGGAGGGGTCCCCGGTATGGCCTATACACTTGGATATTTCTTGAGCTTCGGAGTAGGGGCCGGAGCTCTTCTGGCGGAGGCTGTGAAGAAGGCTTCGAAGTGCACCCCGAAGGGGGCCTTCGAAGCATGCTCCGAGCGAGGCTCCAAACTGGGGTCTCGGAGCCTTGGCTTTGAATTAGGCGGACCAGGTCCGAAGGCGGGCTTCGTGGAGCTCCGAAGGGGGGTTCAAAGGCTATCCCCGGATAGGGTCCGGAGGTTAACCTTGAACTGGGCTCGGAGGCTGGCTTCGAGGCCAGCCCGAGACTTAGCTTCTTGCGGCCTTCAGGGAATCCTGAGGGCTTTGCTCCGGGGGGCTCTGAAGGACCTCGCTCCGGAGGGCTTCGACGGGGCCCGGGGGCTTAGCCCCTGCACGCTCCAGGATGAACCTTGAGACCTGGGAACAGTTCTTGGGGAGGATACAGGCTTCGACAGTGTTGGGCTCCAGGCCGAAGGCCATCGGAGGCTGACGTCATTTGGCCCCTGTTCAAGGGAAATATATTCCCCCAACAAAGAGTAAACTAATCTAACTTCAGTTGGCATAGCTAATTTGGTCGGCTCATGCTTGGGGTGCACTAGTCCATGCTACCACAAATAGGCTTGCACAGGCGCGGCAGCCCTTCATGGGCCATACGTGTGTACCCACATGAAATCTTTCCCTTCATTGAGAAGTAGCTCAACCTTGAGCTAGAACATCATAAACAATCGGATGAACTCTTCATAGAGAACCCACGTTGCTTACGACGGATGCTGATTCTCCCATTAGACCAACAGCTCTAAATGGTCCTTGGGTGACATGACTTGATGATATGGCAAAACACACTTAATAATATGGCAAAACATTTATACAAAACACCTATCTCAAGCACATGTAATGGACCCGTAGACAGGCAAGTGAAATCCAATCCACGAAATAATTTGATCCATGGTTGCCACCATTGTGGTAAAGGTCATAATTCTAGAGAAATCATTACCGCAAGGCATAGAGGGGGAGGTCATAACTGCCTATACCGTAAAATCAATTTTCGATGGAATCAAAAAGATATATCTGGTAGAATCGTAACCATAGAATATGACCCTAATCAAAATGCCTATATTTGTCCAATACACTATGGGGATGGTGTGAAGAGATATATTTTACATCCTAGAGGGGCTATAATTTGAGATACTATTGTTTCTAGTACAAAAGTTATTATATCAGTGGGAAATGCCCTACCTTCGAGTGCAGTTTGAACTGTTGATTTACATAATTGGAAGTAACCAATTAGATTTACGATCATAACAGAAAACTATTGAGTAATGGCAGCAAGTGATTGACTTCAGTAGTTCCACATAGAAAATTATTGACTCTAGGGATATGGTAATATGGAGAAGACAAAATTGTTTGAAGCACAAATAGAATCGGAAGCACCCCTTGTTTCAAAGACAGGAGGATGAGTTATTCACATTTAATTTGATGATCAGAGGTGAATTGAAAGCTAAGCTGTGGTAATTAAGACCACCATAGAGGAAATAGGGATGTCTCCTGCATTACCCATAATATGTAGAAGTATCAACATAATTTCATAGAGTCATTCGATATGAATGCTACATGAAGAACATAAGCCAGATGATGGAATATATAGACCTAGGATGTAGAAGATCGTAACATGAGCGATTCAGCAGATTTGGATTCATTTACTATATATCCACTCATGTGGTACTTCATCATATGATTCATATATGATCCATATGTTTAGAGATTGTCATATACAACTAGAAAGTTGTATGCTTGGGAAGAAACTTGTATAGTCTAGGAAGGGGATTTTTGAGAGAAAATAAGAATATACTTCAACCAATATGCACACGACTATACATAACATAGAAATCACACATGATGGAAGGGGTGGGTAGTTAGCTAGAGCAGCAGGTGTTGTAGCAAAACTGATTGCAAAATAAGTTAAATCGACCACTTAAGATTACCATTTGGGAAGGTCTGTTTGTTATCCCAAAAATGCTTAGCAATAGTCGGACAAGTGTGTAATGTTAGGGTGAACCAAAAAAGTTTGGGTAGATCTAGATCTAAGTGTTGGCTAGGTAAATGCCTCATAGTAAGAGGGGTAGTTACGAACTGTGGACCACCCCTATGGCGGCGGTGAAGGGAAAGCCCCCATTGATAGAAAAAAACCCACAACCCCTTGGGGTTATCCTGCTCTCGGAAGAAGAACTAGGAAAAGGAAAAAAATATAGTGATAGTTTTATTCTTCGTCACCATAAGTAAATACATAACTAGGAATATGGAAAATTGCATTTTTGGAATTTGCAATAATGTGATGGGCAAACGATGGGAATTGAATCCGCACATGGTGGATTCACAATCCACTGCTTTGATCCAATTAGCTACATCCACTCCTTTTCCAGCTAAAGGATTTTCTCCCTTTTCCATTCATCATTATTCTATTTAATCTGACCTCCATACTTTGATCGAGATATTGGACATAGAATGCCACTCTTTAAAATGGAAAAAGGAGTAATCGGCTGTGACATGAAAAAAATGAATCCTTTTGTAGCTCTTCATTTATTGGAAAAAAATAGAAAAGGTTAATATGAAGGAGGAGAAAGAAACAATTGTAACATGGTCCCAGTCATCTAGCATTCTACCCGCAATGGTTGGCCATACAATCGTTATTCATAATAGAAAGGAACATATACATATTTACATAACAAATCTTATGGTAGGTCATAAATTGGGAGAATTTGTGCTTACTCAGCATTTCACGAGTTATGAAAGTGCAAGAAAATATACTAAATCTCGTAGTTAACTGAATTCAAAATAGAAAGATTCAAAATAAAAAAGAAATTGGCAGGCGGGGAATAACCTTATTTATGACAAGTTTCAAATTGGTAAAGTATACCCCTGGGATAAAAAAGAGGAAGAGTGGGCTAAGGAAACTCACAAGAAAAGTACCAACCGATTTTGTACTTAAGTTCGAATGGGTTTTCAAAGCAGAAAAATGCATCCATATGTCTGTTTTCTAAGCACAAAGAGTTCTTGATGAGATTCGTTGGTGTTACTACGAGAAAATTGTTATGATATTGAATGTCATGCCTTATCGAGCATCTTATCCCATCTTAAAGTTGGTTTATTTGGCAGTAGCAAACACTACTCACTATAGGGATTTCGATAAAGCAAATTTATTTATCACTAAAGCCAAACTCAGTAGGAGTACTATTATGAATAAATTCAGACCTCGGGCTCAAGGATGTAGTTCTTCCATAAAAAAACCATGTGCGATATAACAATTGTACTAAATATAGTAAAGAGTTCTAAATAATCTTTAGATCTATCTAAGTAAAAAATAGAATAGAAAAATATGGGATAAAAAATTAAATCCACTTGGTTTCAGACTTTGTACAACCCAAAATCACCATTCCTTTGGTTTGTACAACCAAAACATTATTCAGAAGGTCTACAGGAAGATAAAAATTATCGAATTGTATCAAGAACTATATACAAAAGAATAGGAAAAAAGGCTTGAATAAAAAATAGAATCGGACTCAAGTTCTAAAGTAATTCCACATATAGAAATTCAAAAAGAAATTGAGACAATTCACGTCATAATCCATATCAAATTCCCCAATCTATTAAAGAGAAAAGGAGCAATCGAAGAATTAGAGAAAGATCTACAAAACGAAGTTAATTCTGTAAACCAGAGACTTAATATTAGGATCGAAAAAATAAAAGAACCTTATAGACAACCTAACATTCTTGTAGAATATATATCTTTCCAATTAAAAAATAGAGTTTCATTCGAAAAGGCAATGAAAAAAGCCATTGAATTAACTAAAAATGTAGATATAAAGGGAGTAAAAGTAAAAATTGTAGGATCGTCTCAAGGGAAAGAAATTGCACGTGATGAATGCATCAAAAAGGGTAGAGTTCCCCTCCAAACAATTCGCCCTAAAATTGATTATGGTTGCTATCCAATTCAAACTATCTATGGAGTATTAGGAGTCAAAATTTGGATATTCGTAGACGAAGAATAACTAACCCTGTCTTTCTATTCTGTTCAGTGATAGAATAAAAAATGACAAGAGCTTTATTTTTCCTAAAATCCATGAAAAAAGAAGAAATTATACCTATTTCTATAAGATATGATGAAAATTGAGAAATATTTTAATAAAATTGCTATGCTTAGTGTGTGACTCATTAATTTTTTCTTTAGGGTCCAAAAAGGAGATTCAAAAAAATGGAATGAACCCTACAATAAATAGAAAAATAAAAAGTTAGTAATTATAGAAAATGAACTAATAACCAACCTATTGCTTCGTATTGTTGAGATCTATTGACGCCAAGATTTAGTAGAGCCTAGGCCCACCAAGGATGTCGCACTGTCAACATAAGTCAAAAGGAGTCCAGTCAAAGGTGGTCAAGGAAACCCGTCTATATTGTTACAATATGACCGACGTGTAGGAGCCGATGAAGATGAAAGAAGATAAAGATGATCCACAATCGGTTACAAGGTAGATTACTTGGACGAAAAGTCTTCAGACTATAAATATGTATCTAGTTAGCTAGGTTTATACACAATGAACCACAACAAACTACTACTTCCAGCACATCGCAATCCTTGGATTCCCAAGGATAATCCCGATGGGACTTGACACTTGGAACCGGGCTGCATCGTCTCGATCTCCGGTGAAGAGGTGAGTCCTGCCACCCCGACAATCACATCAATTGAGGTTTGTTCTTTGAGGTTGCATCGTATCGATCTCTTGAGGTATCAGCCTAATCGATATGATTGTCGGGATTATGTTGGTATATTTTGCTAGGTCTAAGGCTGCATCATTTTGATCTCTTAGATTGATGTGAATTAGTTGTCATAGTTTAAGGCTTTATCAGTTAAGTGCGACATCTTGATCTATTGTATCCTTTTCATGCTATGTACCATTCATCTAAATAAAGTATGCTTGATGCGTTGAAGTGTTATTGATTTATCGTGATTAGCGATTGTCTCGGTTGGGTCCGATCTTGTAGTTACGGTGATTTAGTCATATGAATATGTTATTTGGCATACTTGTTTTAGTTTCTATCGGAGTACAAGCTGATAGGTTATCTTTGTTTCCACGCTATGTTTCATCTCCACCTGGGAGGCATTTGTCGGCCCTATTGCACAAGTATGTTATCCTATGGGCCGATAGAGTCTTCAGCCCGATAGTGTGGGCATGGTCGTTAGCCCCATGGCCGATAGGCGCATTTATTCCTGTTTATTTTATTCTCGCCACAGTCATCGGCTTGACATCAAATCGGTGTTACTACTAATGTTATCTTTTATGATTCCTTATCAGTTGCAGAGTCAAACTGATTGGCACGCTTAGAACCTTATTTTTTCTTCTAAGATTATAGGACATGCACTAGAGTTAAGTAGATCTCCTAGGCCACGCGTGTGACCAAAAAAGACACCAACACACTTTTTGGCACGCTAGTGGGACCTTTTTCAGATTACTCATCCATGGTGGGCGAAGTCAACGACAATAACATCATCCCTGGTCACCATGGATGCTTTGACCGATGAATAGAGAGCGGAGGTATTAGATCACATGGAAAACTACAAGAAAATGTGCCTCAGTGCCTTTGGGGGCGAAAGTTTCTTCAAAGTCAATACCCTCCTTCTGGCAAAAAACCCTGGGCAACTAGTCGAGCTTTGTTGCGCACCACAACCCCATCTTCACCTTGCTTGTTCTTGAATACCCACTTGGTGCCTATGGGGTTGCATCCGGGTGGCAGCTCAACCAGTGTCCAAACCCGATTGCGGACAAAATTCTCAAGCTCTTCTTGCATAGCATTAATCCAATTCGAATCAGAAAGAGCATGAGAAACGTCTCTGGGCTCAAAAGATGCAACAAAAGTAGATTCAGCAAACACATCAAGTGAGTCAACAGAAGAGCGCAATGTTCTTTCAGACAGATCACCGATAATGAGCTCTGAGGGGTGATCACGCTGAACTGCTTGGGATCCCTGGTGATCTGAAGTCACCTCATCGAAGTCAGCAGCTAGCACTTCTGGACTCAACTGAGGGGGCTCGATCGAAGTGGAAGAAGTGATCATAGGTCCGCCCTTGTCCTCATTCAAAGTCTCAGAAAGTGTGGGGTCTGCAGGCTGTGCAGAAGGCTCACCCTCATCACTAGCTGGAGCATCATCATCTTCCTCGAAGATGGACTCTCCGAGCTCACCATCTCCAGTAAGCTCAAAGAAGGAGTCAAAGAAGGCAAGGACTCATCAAATGAAACTTCGCAAGTCTCGACAAGCTGCTGGGAGTCGAGGTTCCAAACACGGAAGCCTCGAGAATGCAAAGCATAGCCAAGAAAAACACCATCCCAGCAATGAGACTCAAACTTGTCCAAATGCCCTCCCTTCTTGAGCACAAAGCACTTGTAGCCAAACGCTCGCAAGTGGCTCACCTTGGGTTGTCTGCCAAACCGCAACTCATATGAAGTCTTACCTAAGTAAGCTCTAAGAAAAATGCGTTGGTCAGATAGCAAGCCATGTTCATGGCTTCAGCCCAAAAGCGCCTAGGAGTCCTGTGCTCATCGAGCATCGTCTTGGCCATCTCGACTATCGTGCGGTTCTTTCATTCCACAATGTCGTTCTGTAGGGGAGTGTAAGGAGCAGAAAACTGATGATCAAGACCCTGATCACTATAGAAGCTGACGAACTGAGAATTCTTGAACTTAGAGCCGTTGTCAGAGCGAATCGCTCGCATTCGACCATTGTTCTCATTCTTCAGCTTCAAAATCAGGTCATGAACAAACTGAAAAGTCTCATCCTTAGACTCCAAAAAGAAAACCCATGAAAATCGAGAAAAATCGTCAACGATCACAAGCGCGTACCACTTCCCACAAACTAAGCGTACCCGAGCTAGACCAACAGTGTCCATGTGTAACAGTTCTCCTGGATACGAAGTCATCCCCTGAGTCACATGTGAGTGAGAAGCGGCAACCATTTTCCCGTGACGACAGGGATGGCAAAATAGATCCTTCTCCATCTTAAGCTTGGGCAATCCTCGGATAAGGTCCATAGAGTTCAACCTGACTAGCAGATCAAAACTAAAATGGCCCAACCTCCTATGCCACTTCCAGAGCTCAGAGGAGGATCCAACAATCAAACATCGAGAAGGGCCAAAAGAACTAAAGAAGTCAATACGAAAAACCTTACCAAAAGGTAAGATCTAGCAAATCAAAGACCCTCTAGAATAAACAACAGAAGAACTGCCCTTCTTAAAACGAACCTCCAAACCATCCTCAAGAAGTTGCGAAACAGAAATCAAATTGAAGTTCAAATTTCCAACCAAAGCAACGTTCTTCAAAGAGAAATGGTCTGAGATGCGAATTGAGCCAATGTCGTGTACCTTCCCTTGACCACTGTTCCCGAAGGTGATGTATTCCTTGGAGCTCGTCGGAGAGAGACTGGAGAACCATCTGCGATGTCCATTCATGTGGCGAGAGCATCTTGAGTCCACGATCCATACGTCCTCCAGTCCCCGATCCTGCACAATCTGTGGTTGTAAGGGTGGAGCAAATGGTCCGGCACCAGGTTTAGCAAAAGAGCTAAACCAGTGTAGAGCCGTCTACTCAAAAGACGGAAAACAGAAATCATCATATGAATCTGGACCAAAACGTGGCTCAAAGCGCGGTCCACGGTTCTGCCTAAAACCTCGGCCACGAGGTCCAAGACCGTATCCAAAACGACCTGGAGCTCTGCCAGATCGAACACCACCCTCCGAAGCACGGGCATGAAAGTCGTCTCCTCTACCACCACCTACACGACGCGGCCTAGACTCTAACCTCTCCCTGCAGTCGAGGAACTCTCAGTCTACCACCCTGCTTGTAGAACTGCTCCTGCCCACCATGAGTTCTCTCTACTCTCTCAACCCGCTTCCTCCTAAAGCAGAACTCCACAAGATGCCTGTTTTTCTGATAGTACTCATAGTGGTAAGTGGGCTTCTTGGAATGTGGTTGAGGCTTGGGGTTCTTGGGCTTAGTGGTGTTGAGTGTAGTCTCCTTTGTGTGAGAGGGTCCAGGTAGAGAGTCTAGAGAAGTGCAGAGGTGTTTGGGCTTTGGAACCCATATGGGCTTCTTGGGTGGAGCTTTAGGCTGTTCTTGGAACACTCCATCCTTGGGCTGACTAGCCTAGAAAGACTCATTGGAGTGAGTCTTGGGGTATCTATGTTCAGGAGTCATGTTACTCCACTCCACTGCTCGGCTAATGGCACTTTCAAAGTCAGCCTTGGTGTAGGTGTAGCCTACTCCAAACCCATCCTACCTCTTAAACTGTTGGATCATCATGCCAAGATGTGGCTCTCTGGCACTCACCCAACTCAGGATCTAACGGAGGTAAAAGTTCTCATTTTGAACATCAGCTAGCTCCTCTCTCAAGGAAGATAGAACCTCCACCTGAGACAAGCAGGTCTCACACTCTCTATCAACCTGGACAAACTTCTCGGCTTTCAGCTTGCTCAACTCCAATCTAAGAGACAAGCAGTTCTCACAGACAGTGGGTGGAACTGACAGTGTCTCAAGCTCTAGCCTAGTCTGCTCCAGTTAAGCTCTAACTCTCTCCAAAATGCCCAATTGCTCATCACCCTTGGCTTTCAGCTCAGCTAAACTAGCTAGATGGGATGGGCAATCAGCACAGGGCACAATGACAGTGGCATGAGCATCTTTCAGCTCCAGCTGAGCGCTCTCAAGCTCAGTGGACAAAGCGTCCCTCTCATCAACCCTTTCTGTGTACCTGGACTTCAGAGTCGTCAGGTCACAGAGCAACACCTCACACTTTGGGCACTCACTGCTATCACCCAAGCAAGGAGAAGAAGATAGACTCTCAATTCTGCCATTGGCCACGGCAAGCTCACTCTCATGTTGATCTATCCTCTTCTTAGCCCCTATAAGCAGTTTTTCCCGATATTTCAACTCCTGACGATTACTTTCAAGTAAATCAACGATTTCACGTTCATAAGAGGATACCTTATCATTGTCATCATCGTCGGAGTCGTCGGAGGAGCCCTTTTCTTCCTTATCCCCAAGAGCCATTGAGCAGAAGCTCTTGCGGGATCTTCGGCGTTGATGTGAGTGGCTCTTCGGCCTGTCCCCGGAGGCCATGAAGCAGAGGCCCTGCCGGATCATCCTTGTACTTCCCCTTCTTGATGACAATCTCCTCATCGCTTGAGCTCAATGAAGAGGAACAAGACGTAGACCGCTTGGAGTAGCTTTTCTCCATCTCGGCGAAGAAGGCATTGTCACGCTTCTTGTTCTCACACCGGTAGTCCTTCAGGGCCTTTGTGAAGAATCTGGTCTTTGGCTTGCCCTTTGTGAAGGAAGAGCCGTCGTGCTTGTCGGAGTCATAGAAGCCACCACTGGTATCCTTCTTGTGACCATTCACTTGGGGCAGTCGGCGATGAAGTGACTTGGATCACCACACTCAAAGCATCCGGATTTTGTGTCGTGTATTTTGAACATTCTCTTATCATAGACACGAACGAATCGAGCTAGTCCTCAGTGATAGACATCAAGGAGAAACCAACACAACTCATAGAAGAGGGGTCAACTGAAGGTGTAGCAAGGGCCACGGTTTTTGATCTAGAACCAGTGAGATTTGATCTCAACTAGGTATCAACCTCATTGGCCTTCAGCTTGCTAAACAACTCGGAAATTGTCAAGGTATCATAAGAAGTGCTCTCAATGATAGAGGATACCTTGATCTCCGAGATCTTAGGGTGCAAGGTATGGAGAACCTTGAGCTCCTGCTCATGATCTGAGACTAACTGAACTCCCTCGGCCTTGTTGTCCTAAAGCTTGTTGATGATCAATTGAAAACGACCAAACAAAGCTTCAACAGATTCACCCGGCTTTTGTGTGAAATTTTCATATTCACGCCGATAGGTCTGATAGAGCTGAGCCTTGACCTGGGCTGTCCTCTCATGGTGTGCCTAGAGGGTAGCCCAGATCTCTCTAGCAGTGGTGAGATGGCTCACACGGTCAAATTCAGTGGGACCTAAGCCAGAAAACAAAATGTTCATCGCTTTGTTGTTGTTCTGATGCTGGGCGATAATATCAGGAGTACTACGCTCAGCAACAAGCAATACTGTGAAAGTAGCGTGAACACAAATGTCCCAAATGTCCGAGCTTTGGCTCATGAGATAGGCTCGCATGCGACGTCTTCCAATAATTATAGCCATAAGCTTCCAAGGACGGGACCTTTCCAGGAGACGTCATGATCACTACTAGGGTTTAGAACCAGTTAAGGTATGGAAAAACCCTAACCAGGCTCTGATACCACTTGTAGGACCGAAAGTAGCGACCAGAGGGGGGGTGAATGGGCGCCTAAAAAATTCTTGCGAATCAATGGCCTTTTCTCAACACCCAACGCACCTCGACAAACAACTAGCTGAATCTAGCAGATCTATATCAGGAAAAATAATCTAGCCTAAAAACAACCGGTGTCCTAAGTGAAAAGACACCAACACAATGTTCGAAGGTAGATTAACAGATCAATCAAGACAAGAGTATTCCAGGTTCATGAAAAATAAAAACATCACAAACATTTAAATTCAAGTGCACGCAAACCGAGGTGAAGTTTCATAGAACAATTTTAAACTCTGAAACGAAGTCTGTCAAACTTTGTTTAAAGCCTGCAAGCAACACCAAAGAAATAGACTTCACCTTCGAAGCTCACTTAAGACACTGAAATCTCCGAACCTGTTTAGAAGATTCCTTGAACCCGGTGCGATTTCAGTCGAACTCGTGATGAACAGGGAAAAACTTTAATGCAGCGGCGCACAGTAACAAGGGCAGGTTGGATAAACTCTGATTTTTTGATTAAAGTGACTTAACCCTAACCCTAGGGATTGGGGCCTTATTTATAGGCAGCCGAATAGCCTAGGAAAATACCAAAAGACCCTTAGGGTTTTACGGACGCTGAAATAAAATGGAAAAGACCAAACTACCCTTAGGATATTTTCACAAACTCGACTGACTAACTGTGGGCCTAAGGACAAAATAGTAAACTCCTAATTACAGATGACTTATCCTGAAGCGGAGCTTTCATAGAGACTACGGCTTCGCCTCAGAATGGTCCGATCCGAGATCAGTGGTTGTCAGTTTGGCGCCGAAACTAACAAAGCGTCCACCGACTTTGCACCAGGTACTCGGATTGGGCCGGCCTGATTCCGCAGCTCTCTCAGCCCGGCAATCGCTCGCCAGCCCGTGTACCTAAGTCAATCCTGGTCAACAACCCAGTGGATCCTCTGCTGCTCCTAGCCCATGTACCGGATTGGGCCAACCCGACTTTGCAGCCCCTCTGCCCGACAGTCGCTCGTTGCCCGTGTACCTGAGTCACATGCAGCCCAGACGCAACAGGTCTTCTCTCCTCTTCGTGTCCTCTTTGACTTCCGTTGACAATGACTCATCACATCTGGAGCCATGAGGCCCACGCTCTTTAGCATGGCTCCTCAGTGGGGACGTGGGCGGCGCGGAAGGCGATGGTGAACTCCACCCAAGTCACCTCATGGTCCTCCGGCTGGGACTCATGGTAGTTATCCCACCATTCTGCGCTGGGTCCCTGGAGCTGGTGAGTGGCGAACGCCACTCGCTCCCGGTTGGAGCACGGGAGGAGATCCAACTTCTTCCTGATGGTCCGGAGCCAATCGCTGGCCTCCATGTGGTTCGTCATGCTAGAGAAGATTAGGGGCCTCACGCGCAAGAACTCTGAGAGTTGAGGCGCTGGAGTGGGGGCTGGTGGACGAGGGATCGGCTCCATGTTTTGTTGTTGCAGCCGGTCCAACTGAGCCTATTCGTCTACATTTGTGTCAAGAGGGCGGTGATCAACTGGTTTTGGTTCACCATCATTTCCACCAAGGTGGGATGGTTGGCGGATGGCGTCCCAGTTTGGCGTTGGCCCATTGCACCCTAGTTGGGTACAACACTCCCAGGTAGGCCGTTGGTTGCCCCTTCTCCGCTGTTGGACCCATTGTTCTGGTTGTCGGCCATCTTCTGAGTACAACAATACTTTCAAATATAAGAGAAAGACTTTAAAAAGAACTTTATCAAAAATAGCCCAGAGGGGGCCATATATAAGTGGTATGAAAATGTTCATTACATCAAAGCTCTTATTTTTATGCCACCCGCAACACAAAGTTGTTGCAGGATGGTACCACAATCATGAAATGTAAAACAATCAACGATATATATCGTCTACTCGTCATCTGGGGTAGTCTCCATACTCTCGGAACCATGGGGGTCCTGAGGGATGGTGGGCTTGACGAAGTTCTCAATGATGGGGTCTGCGATGATGGTGGGGCGCGATGTAGTGGCGCTGGAGCTAGATGGCCTGGCGGGTGCGAGCGGCGGCGTGATCCTCTTGGGGCGAGGGGCAGGCTCATGGATGGGCTTCTTCCTCTTCGGGACGAGGGGAAGCATCTTCGTGATGTCCTTCTACAGCTGTATAATCTTACGTTGTAGCTCACCGTTCTGTTGGATCAAGCCCTTCGTCTCATGACGAAGGAACTCAACCGCCTCGTGGTGCTCCTCGGTGTCGAGCACGGCCTCGGTATGGAGATCATCCATGGCCTATAGAAGACGCATCTAGCCGGGCGATGACTAGATCACGGTTGGAGTGGGCCCTGATGTAGATGCTGCGGTGGGCGCCGGGAGTATGCAACGGTACAAGCCAGAAGGATGAGTCCCGAAGATGATCGTTGTAGATCATCCTCAACTCCATGAGGGCCTAGAGGGCAGCGCGCTGGCACGCGACATCGAAAGTCGGAGCCCCCAAGTTCTGCCGTGAAGAACGGCAGGTGGTCGCTAGACCCGTGACTGGTGACGGAAACGTCACACGGTCCTGCGAACTCCTCCATGTAGACGCCGTGGAACTCGGGCTCGAAGGTGAACCTGAGGAAGGTCACCATCATCTGGAGTTCACAGATGAATCCCTTGAAGTGACGGCAGAAGCTGTGGATGTGGTGGACATGCATCTACAAAAACAAGTTAAAAAGAGTAAGGAGAGGAACAAAGCGATGAAGTAGGTTTTCACGAAATAGATTTTAGCAAAACTAACGTTAGGCTTGTTCGTTTGGCTTCCTACAGTCAAGTTGGCTCTGATACCATCTTGTGATGCCCCGATTTACCAAATCAGAACATTATTGAATTTCCATAGAAAAATAATAATAACAAGAGGTCCATCATGCAACAACCTACATACGGGCAAACATTCGTGGTTCGCAGACCACATTATTACATAAGTGTAAAAATAAAAGAAACTATGAAAATAAACAGCATGACGAACGTCTTTGATCTTCTTCTTGACTGGGTCGCTACTCCAAACCATCTTCCTTGTAGTAGGCAGCCTCTGAAGTGTTTGTCCAACGGGTATGAGTACAAAAGTACTCAACATGCAACCGAGAATGCAATAATAATGCGGGATAATAACAAAGGAATGATAATGGCTAAAAGTGTGGAAAAGTACATTTTTCAGTTTATAGCATTTAGTGCTGTCAAATTTAATCATGTGGAATAATAAACACGAACAACATAATATCATCTAACTCGAGGAGTACGTTTTCCCTCCTCGCTCAACAGTCCTTACATGCCAAGTCATCATGCACACTTATAAAAATAAACTAATTATGAGTAGTCACGCAACCCACCCTTGACCGTGGGCTTGGCTTTTTGAAAAGATTTAAACTCTGATCAGAGGTGTACCACTGTACCCACAAGGCATGCACTCATCCCAAACACCAAAGTGTTACGAGATGACCCATACCACGG
Source organism: Zizania palustris (assembly GCA_019279435.1). Taxonomy (NCBI): domain Eukaryota; kingdom Viridiplantae; phylum Streptophyta; class Magnoliopsida; order Poales; family Poaceae; genus Zizania; species Zizania palustris. Next base: position 12,061,836 of record JAAALK010000084.1, read on the forward strand.
GAACTCATGCCAAAACCTAAGCATGAAATGCTCCAATCCGATAATCACCCGCTCTAGGTTTCGCCGGCGCGCCCGGCCACTCCGGGCTAACGTCGCACCCCCTTTTGCGCCACGTCGGTACAAGCCACCCGCAGGTGCTGCTTGACCCATCTCCAAGTGGTGCCTCGAGTTGGAACATCCCATACCTTAGTTAGGACTTACCCACTAGACTTGTCGTTAGTACGGAAATGTATTGCAACGAATCCCGCAGACTAGTCCTTATAGTGCCCTAGGTGCTACCGACCAATGCCCTAGCTTGCACCCGGATCCCACCATGCTTACACACTTAACCACAACTCTATCACCAACAGAATTCCAGAGTTAAGAATAACGGGGATCATATTGTAGAATCCAAATTGCTACGACTCATTTTTAACATATAGCAATTGTGCCAATACATTGGACACTATCTAATAGTACTAATAATATGACGACAAGGATTTTAGGCTAGATAGCATGGCTTGGGTTTGCACTTCAAGGTCGGGGATCTAAATAAATATAACATAAGGCTTTCATTTGACTAATGCATGTATAACCTATGTGTTTTAGCGATAGTTTAAGAAAACTAGGTTCAATATGCTCAAAAGATTGGTTTGATGACTTGCCTTGTTCAGCGAAGTGTGAGGGAGGAACTTCCGGGTAGTATTCTGGCTCCTCGGCGGCGGCATAATCTTCTCGTTATATATAATAAACATTACATCAAATAAACATTCTAAAATCACATAACAACATAAAGGTTTTGATTGGGCTAAGATACTTGAAGTGAAGTCATGAACTATTCTGAAATTATTATTTAAAATTTTAAGACAATTTTATGGAGTTAGGGATTTTTCTAAAAGAATTAAGAATTTATGCTAAAGTGCCTTTAAATACCTTATTAAATAAAAATAAAATACTCAAGGTAAACCTACTACTTTTATTGCATAAACATGTAGAGAATAAAATGATAATTTTTCTGGAATTGAAATGGTTAAATTTGGAGTTAAAATGAGCAAGATATGAATTTTTGAAATTTAAAACCATTTTTGGAATTTAATTTAAACTCAAAACAGCCGTCGGTCCACGGTGAACCGGATCCACCGTGAACCCGCGCACTGTGCACGTGGACCGGATCCAGATCGGCCATCAGATCACGATCGGATGCGCGAGGGCGAGGCGGGCGGTTTAAATGAAAATGGATGGCTGGGATTAAGACATCGAATCGGTACGCGATGGATGGCCTAGATTCACTACGTGTTTTAAATATAAATGGACGGTCTAGATTAGAACTTAACATTTCGCCGAGATATGTTAGATCTGATTAAACTGAGCAAACAATTTAATCGCCACCGTCGGATCCAGATCGCACGATCGCGATTGAATCCGACAGGGCACATGTACTTTACCCATGTCGGTCATCTTCTCTGACGACGGTGAGGGCCTAGCAGCCATGGCGAGTGAAGGCGACCGAAGCTAAGTGCTAAAATAGAACTAGGGTAACGTGGCGGTCAGGATGGTACTGTTGGCGAGGCTAGAGGTCGTCGGAGCATGGTCGGTGATGAGCGAGGGCAGCGAAGACGTTCGGTGGGGTTCTGGCGGGTCTCGTCGTTGATGGAGTGGTGGTCGAGGTCGGGGTGGCACCTGCGGTCATGATGGTAGGGTCGTAGAGTATGGGGGAGGACTCCGGCGATGGCGAGCAGCTGCTGGAGCGAGGGCAGCAGTGTGGCATTAAACGGGGTGTCGTGAGTGCTCTATTCAGTCTAAGTGCAATTGGATGTGTGGGCTGGACGAGGGGGTGGCCGAGGGTTTAAATAGAGGCACCGGCAGGGTCGGAGGGGGCATAATCGGGGGAGACTGGAATTAAAATGGCCTTAACGCCGGCGAGCTCAGGATGCATGGAGATTTATCGAATCGGGACGCGATTGGGCTTGGTTTAAAGGGGGAAACGGTCGCCAGGGATTGGGAGACTTAATGCTGGGCTCAATTTTAGGGGAGGGGGTCAGGGGCAGTGGATCGGAGGGGGGTTAGGGCTTCGGTCGGTGAGTGGGGGATTTGGGGACATATCTCACGGCGAGGACAGATCTGACGCATGGACCATGGCGGTCAGTGGGTGCGGGGACGCGGACGTGGCAACGGGCGCGACTGACAGGTGGGGTTGGGTTCACCCGAGAGGGGGGAAAGTTGGCGCCGACAGGTGGGGCCAAGGTGTTGGACGCGCGCGTGGAGGGAGAGGGGGTCGCTGACTAGTGGGGCCCATCTGTCAGTGAGGGGCGCGGGGAGAGAGTGGGCTGGGCCGGCTGGCTGGGGGAGAAGAGGGGGAAGGGGGCCCGTTACTGTTTAAATTCTTTTCTGAATAAATTTAATTGCTGGAATTGGTTTAAAATGTTTGGGTTGCTTCCAAGGGTGATAAAAATTTGTAAAAATTCTCAAAAATATGTCTTGGCATTGGGATCATATACAAATTTTCTTAGCCTCTAGTTTGGACATCTCCTCTAGGTTTCAGTTCATTTGGGCATAAATAGCATTAAAGGAAATTCAAATAATATTTTCCAAAAAAATATAAATAAAAGGTATTTTTATTTCCTTGAAAATTTGGGGTGTTACAATGGGTCATCACTCTCACTGAATATGATCTTAGGTATTAATCGTCTAAGGAAGAAAAAGGGCAAGCGATAGCCTATTTCATAGTCCAACACAGAGATGAGGCAGTGACTCATGTTGAGCCAACACCATGGACTTTGTTCTTCGATAGATCGGTGTGTCGACATGGATTTGGTATAGGACTGGTAGTCGTCTCCCCTCGGGTGGGCATCATTTGAATTCACATACACTATCAAACTTTTCTCCACCAATAACCAGGACGAGTACAAAGCAGTATTGAAAGGGTTATAACTGTTGGAAGAAGTGAGCGCCTATACAATAGAAATCATGGGAGGCTCTCTATTAGTAATGAGGCAGCTGTCAGATGAGTCAGAGTGCAAGGAAAGTATGCTAAAGGAATATCCTGATCGGTGCCAAGACACAATGTCAAGCTTATGAAGCGTACCTTAGTCATATCCCAAGAGAGCAAAACTCAAAAGCAAACAACATGGCCTAGACGGTGTCACGATACAAGCCGATGGCTAGGTAGATTGAGGTAGAAATCACAGAGATAGAAGCCGATGACCGGAGGTACGATATCATCCATTATTTTAAATATACTTCAACATTGGCACCAAGAAAACTCAGATATGAAGCAATGAGATACATTATGCTCGGTGCAGACTTGTACCATTGGACGACCGATGGGGTTCTCCTTAAATGCATAAGTATCGAAGAAGCCAAGGTGGTAATGTGTGAGGTACACAATGGCATATGTGGAACACACTAGTCGGCCTATAAAATGAAATGGCTGATCCGAAGAGTAGGTTACTTTTGGCGACTATGGTGGAGGACTGCATAAAATATTATAAAGGGTGCCAAAACTGTGAGAGGATTGGAGCTATTCAGAGGGCATCCGCATTAGTAATGAACCCGATAATCAAACCCTAGCCCTTCAGAGGGTCAGGATCGATATGATTGGCCAAATCTACCAAGCGTCAAGTAAAGGACATAAGTTTATATTGGCAGCCACTGACTATTTCACAAAATGGGTAGACGTTGTTCCACTCAAAAGGTTACTTCTGCTCATGCTATTAAATTCATCAGAGAACATATTATATATCGGTTTGGAATTCCACATACCATCACCATGGATCAAGGGACAATCTTCGTGTTAGAGGAGTTCCAACAATTCATAGCAGTATGGGGATCAAGCTCCTAAATTCTTCGTCATATTATGCACAGGCCAATGGTCAAGCCGAATCGTCCAACAAGAGTTTGATCAAGTTAATAAAATGCAAGATCAACGAACAACCGAAGCACTAGCATCGGTCTCTATCAGAAGCCCTCTAGGATTATCAGATGGCACAACATGGATCAACTGAAGTACCACCATATCAGTTAGTATGCGACCATGAAGCAGTACTACCATGGGAAAATAACACCCGCTGGAGAAGGATTACATTACATGACCAACTCATATCCGATGATTATTATAATTTAATGACAGATGGCTTAGACGATCTGGCGTAGGTCCGATTGAGAGCCCTCGAGAAGATTGAATAAAATAAAGCAAGGGTTGCTAGGTTTTATAACAAGAAAGTGGTGCAAAAGTCATCTGAACAAGGATAACTCGTGTGGAAACTTATCCTGCCGATCGAGTCTAAGGACAATCGGTTTGGTATGTGGTCTCCTAATTGGGAAGGGTCATTTTGAGTGCATCGAGTAGTGCTTTACAATGCCTATTTTCTCGAATGACTGGATGGAGAAGTATTCGGGAATGTCTAAAATGGAAGTACTTGAAGAAATATTTCTTGAGCATTTGGATAAATGCCTAAAAACATACGCATAAGACAGTTGATACCGATGGTATCGCCTTTAGATGGCCGATGCTGAAGCTTCACCCTTAGACAAAAAAGCTAAAAAATCAGCTCAGGGAATCAACGATAAATATATTGCAAAAGCATATCATTTCAGGTCACAAGACGATGACCCTACATAAGAACTATATGAGAGCATGGCGGATGGCTTCGATTGCCCATAGCCGGATTGCATCGATGTTTCAGAGGATGTCCTGGTCTTTAGTATCTGAGCTAGGGAAATCTTGAAGGATGCGACATCGGTGCTGCACATGGCGGACAACATACGTGAGCCAATGCTTCTAGGCCTCGATCCGAGCTAGGAAGGAGGTCAGAGCACCTTCCTTCTCAACGATCTTCATCAGAACCCCATCTAGCTTCGACACTAGATCGGCCTCCTCTACCCATAGCTGATCAAGTGCCAGTGATGTGGCCATTGACTAATCCCGGATGGCATCCAAAAGGGTGCTCTCAGTGAGCACTACCCTTTCGTGGACCTTGATCGCCTGCCACTGCAACGCATGGCTGACGTGACCAGCCATCTTCTTTATTGCCCACTTCACATCTAGCCGATGGAACTCTAGATATGCAAATACCGTAAGAACATCGACCATCTCCAGTGAAAGGCGGTCCAGGACGTCGTTGAACCAACCTCGTATCGACCCCGAGTCATTGATTAGAACCTCCACTAGGTCTTCTAGACGATGCAGCAGGTTTGACATCACATCCTTCACCTCCAGGGACAATCGAGTCACGGCCGATGAAGGGGCACTGGTGACATCCTCATCCTCTAGATATGACCTGATATCGAAGGTAAATTGCTGGGCAAAGGACTGAAAGAAGAGAGAAAGTTAAACAACAACCAACCTCATCGTTAAAACAAGTGTGAAGTACTCACGTCAGCAGGCTCGGCAGGGGCAGCCGATCACATAGCGCTATCGATGGATGAAGTAGCAACATCATCTTCAGCCACTAGGAGGTTGTGTGATCCCTTTTCTCCAAGACTACCTTGGGGAGTAGCCGATCCTGCAACATCCAACATCAGCTGCATTTGGGGCTAATGTTAGCTATACAAAAGGCAACAAAGAGATAAAGTGAACAAAGTACCTAGTCAGATCTCAGAGCAGGGGGAACCCTAGCATCAACCGCCATGCCTTTTGGTGCATTGACTCCCGCCGTCTCGTCCGCAACAGCCAAATTGGCCGATACACCAGAATCGAAAGTGATAACCCCTGCCATATTGACTCCAATGTTGATTTCCACCATAGCATTAGACATCGATTGGGCACCGGCCTGGTCATCGGCCATCCGGTCGAAAGCCGCGTGAGGAGGCACAACGACGAGGGAAGAAGGCTGAATAGGAAAAAGCATTAGACATCAAGAATGATACATGTTACAAAAAAGAGGATGAAGATTCACTAGTCACAACAAAGACTAGCCAAAAAGATACCTAGCCAGATCAGGCTCTAGTGGATCAATGTGTTCATGCGTCGGCGCCTTACGCTTGCATGTCGGGGCATTGATTCACTTTTTGGCGAGCAATTATGTCGGGGTAGGGGCCCCGCTACCCAAGGTGCTAGTGGCTGATTGTAGCCCATATTCAATCGGATGACCACTTCGGCTCACTAGCGGAGCATCCACGCCATCTTCCTACACGATACCAGGATAAGTAAGGAACAAAGCAGCAAGCAAAACAAGCAAATGGTCAAGTTATATGTGTTTATCGACGAGGAGTCATCGACATAGCCGGGATGCAGGCACTTGCAATATGTCCTCGAGTGCCAACTAGACAAGTGCAGCGCCAATTAGCCCTACCACTCAATGAAGTTGATGGAGCTGACAGTGTAGGCCAACCAAGGGGCAAGATCATCGTAAGGCACTTGGTCGACCACCCGAGATAGATGGTCATACTCCATGACTACTCCACGAACATGGATTCGGCCGATGAAGAATAGATAGGGTGGGAGCTGGCTGAATCCTAACTAGCGCAAGTAGACAGTCGGGTGGTAAAGTTGATAGGCAGGAGGCAGGGAGTGATCAAGGTTTTGAAAATCTTGGTGGATCCCTCGTTTCAGGCACACATCAGCCAGGAGGAACCCACAGGGGTATTCATACTCGGATAGGGACTCATAGCTGAACCAAACAGTCCTCTCATCCCAGAAGCCTCAATAGAATGTGGTGAAGCTCTAGCTCAAGGAGTTAGGAGACATCTAGAAAGAAGACTAACAGGCGGCAGCCTCACCCAGAGCGGAACACTAGCGATAAGATGGATTGACTGATTCATGGTAATCGGAGGGGAATTCCATCAAAGAAAGGGGGTGTCGTCGGTCACTGTGGCAGTATAGATATTGACCTAGAGCTATAGGAACCACAGGGACCACCGAAGTGGCTACAAGTTCACCAGCCAATAGCTTGGCTGTAATACCCTGAATTTTTAAAAAATAAATAAAATGGAGAAAATAAAATTTTTCAATAAAAGAATTATATTTGAATAATAAAGAGTTTGAAAATGACAAATAAATAAAAACCATGAGAAATAATGCAAGTTTTGAGTTGGGAAATTTTTGTTAAGTTCCCCAAGTCAAGATAAAATTTTAGGAATTTTTCTAGATTTTTAAGATCTTTGCAACTAGCATAGAAAATACAAATGAATTTGAGGAATAATTATAAATCAAAAAAGGAATTAAAATTCCTAGTGGGCCACCCTCATCCATTCTCTCTCTCTAGGTCGGCCCAGCCCAACTCCATCTCCCACTGACATGCGGGTCTCGCTTATCAGCCTCTACCTCACCTTTCATGCACGCACCTGCACACCCTCCCTCTCTCGCTATCACCCCGGGCCAGCGTGTCTATGTCACCTGTTGACTGTGCACGCAACCACACCCGTTGACCGCTTGGACCCACTGGTCAGGTTCGTCTTCCAGAAGGAAGGTGTTGACATGAAAACGTGCCCCCGCACTTTGGTCAGTTCGATGATCCAAAAGTGTGCGGATACTTAGGGGCAAGCGTAAGTGTAACACAACACTGACATCGCATTCCGACTATCCTTAACAATGGCAATGGGGTTGGAGTCACCAGGTAATCAGATCACAAGCAAATAATCCAATTAGCCGAAAGAAAAATATATAAATAAAAATAAACTAGCCAGCCGAATGGAGCTAGACTAGTTCGAAGTACATCGTGTGAAGGGGTCACCAAAGGGGGCCTTCACCGTCTGGTGTGAAGGGTTCGCCGAATGTAGCCTTCGACATTCGGACTGATCTGGCCGAAGATAGGTTCCGAATAGATCTTTGGCGCGAAATCACCTCCAAACGACACGGTTCGGTGCGAAATCTCTAACATGACAAAAACACTTCCAACGCAACGTGCTGGCACGACTTTCCCTAATGCAAGTTGTTGGCGTGTCAAAGCCTGATGTGACAAAGCCTGTTGTGGATCTCTCTGGTGTGCAGGCCTGACTAGACTGACAACAGTGTGATGAGTCTGGCACTGGTGATCGAAGCCGAGGGTTCGTCGAAGGATGTTCTGGCAGCCTCCGAAACCAGTTTCCTGACTCCAGACACCTTTGGCGAACTGGCTCCGAGCATGAAACGAAGGTAGCGATCTGTTACATAGATTAACGGATACTTCATAGGCCAAGTAATGAGGCTTACCACTATTTCGACGTGGCCGGCGGAGGGCTTCCATTCAAACCCACAAAGGTTGTGCAGAAAGTAAAGGAAAAATAAAAGGTACGATTCAAACTAGGGTTTGAAGTTGATTTTTCTTGAGGGGGTCTATTGAACCTGCCTCACCCCTATATTTATATAGGCTAGTCTTCTTATCTCTAAGGCTAATCTGGTAGGATTTGGCCTAATCAAGTTTAGGGATAAAATAGCCAGAATCAGACTCACACTCTATCTCCGAGGCCAGCCCGAAGTGGGCCTTCAGGCGGAAGCTAGCAGGCCTCTAAAGGCCTCCAAAGCCCAATGTCTAATGAGCCTTCGGCACTATAGGGCTTCGGCCTGTACCAGGACTTTGTATTTTCTACCCAAATTACCAAAATTGATATTTTGAAAATCTTGACCATTAATGCCATTTTTTGCTATCAACAGAAGGTTTCCCCCTTTCCATCGCCCGCCGAAACCCTAACCCCCTGAATCCATCACCACCGTGCGTAATCTCCGAAATTGATCCCTATGTAGCACTTGCCATACTCCGGTGGCAACTTTCCCTCTGTTCTCGAGCCGATTCTGCCTTGAATAGCCACATCCCTATGTATGGAAGCCCTCACCGGAAAAAGATGGAAATCCCCTCGGTTTTCTTCTATTCGCTTTCATTTGACATCACTGGCAAGCCCCTATATACCCCCTCTCTCGCCTCCGCTTCCAAGCATCCAGCAATTTCCAACCCACTGCAACCAGAGCATCCCGCTGAGCATTTTTCTGCCACCACCTCTGCTCCCACTCTAGCCGCCACTCACTATCGTCAAAGGCCATCGCCACCCTCATCGTCGACACCCCTAAAACTGATGTCCGCTGTCATCCCCCCTCCACTGGCATCGCTCCTGTTCGTGCTGCCGACCACCAAAACACCCTCCCCGCTATCAACCCGAGAGTGCTCCGTCACCCCCGCTCATCGCCAACCACGACCGTCCATACCCAAGCCCTAATTTCGGTATAATCAAGCTCCCTATCAATTTCCCATTCCACTTCAGCTTTCAATTCATGCTGTAGAGCATTGCCGTCACCGCTGAGATCACCGCCACGTTCTGCCGACACCGGAGATGATGGCAAAGAGCGATCCGGCACACGGTGTGCCAGATTGAATATGTGTTGTTGGATCTGAGAGAATGGTCAAGATTAAAACCCCATCCAAGCGTCTAGGTTGTTTTGACCCACTGTTGACTAGTATCAAGCAATCCCAGCCGCCCATTGCGACTTAAGGCCCCACTTCAATCTCAGCCCTCCATTTGTACCACTTCACTACGTTATAATCGCAGTCGTCCATTTTATTCTAAAACCCCCGCACGAGTGCCTACCATTGGATCTTGATCCATCTGCGGCCACGTGTCTAGTGCACCACAACAGTATGCTAGTTCATGGTGAACTCAGTTTACCATGGACCAAAGGTTGTTTTCTATTTAAAATAAATTCCAGGAATTAGTTTAAACTTCAAAAATTCATATCTCCTGCGTTTTAACTCCAAATTTGACCATTCAAATTGCATAAAATTCCTCTTTTAATTCTCTACAACTTTAAATAATTTAATTGAAATGTTTGTACTATTTATTTTATTTATTTTACTTTTTTATTCTCTTGTTTCGCGTGCCTAGAAGATTTTGAAGCCGCCGAGGAGCCGGAGTTGTCCTCCGACATCCCTCCATCACCCTTCGTAGAGCAAGGAAAGTCATAACCCCAACCTCGATCATATTGAGCCCATGTTTTAATTAAATAATGCAATAACCCCTAGGATATAATTGCATTTGTACAATTAAAAGCCTTGAATTATATTTATTAGATCCCATGGCCCTGTTGTGCAAACCCAAGACATGCTATTGAATTCATTTCCTTGTCACCTTAAATTAATATTAGTTAGTGCATGAGTATTGGAACGATTGCTAGTATACTAAAAATGAGTCGTAGAATAAAACAGTTACTTTCACTCTGTTATAATCCTCGGATTATATATCATGTCTTGGAATTCTAAAATGATCGAATAACGTGGAAAAGGGTTAAGTATGTTAGCATGGTGGGTTCATGGTGTAAGCTAGGGCATTGGTTAGTCGCACCCGGTGCTCTATATGGACCGATCTATGGGATCTATTACAAGGCATTTCCGTACTCACCACAAGTATAATGGGTAAGGCCTAACTAGAAGTATGGGATGTTCCAACTCAATACACTGAGCGGAGGGGGCAAGTTTGTCTGTGGATGGATTGTACCGACAAGGCACAAAAAGGGGTGCGATGTTATCCAATGTGTTGGAGCGCCGATGAAACCTAGTGTGGTTGTCCTCGAGTTGGGGCAGTCCATGGTGAAGGTTTTGGTAGGGACTTAGTCAAGGTACCATGGTGGTGTTTTGGTCTAACAGGGTTCTCGCCTTGTGGGTAAATTTGTACACCTCTGATCAGAGTATAATCTTTTTGAAAAGTCATGCCCACGGTCAAGGGAGAGCTAAGTTATGTTCACTGCAGTTACTTTAATAATTGTAATTGTGCATTGGGTGTTGGTTTATAAGAACTGATGTGCGAGGGAAAACTATTGTACTACTCGAGTTAGTGGATGATTTCATACTCATTATTTACATTCTATTTAATAAACTTGACAACATTAACTGCTTAAACATAAATGGTGCATTTCCACAAAATATAAGACATTAGCTTATCCTTGTTATTATACTTGCATTATTCTGCATTTCGGTGGCTTGTTGAGTACTTCTATACTCACCCTTGTTGAAACAATATCAGAGGCTGCATACTACGATGATCAAGGTCTAGAGTAGCTGTCCTAGTCAAGGTGCAATATTGGAGCAAAATGTTCATCGAGAAGACTCTTTTCATGTTTAGTTATCTTTTGTGTAATAAATGTAGCCTACGAGCTACTATAGATTGTCGTAAGACGTGGTAGTGTGATGAACATTTTGTATTATTGTTTTTCTTTGTAAATTCAATAAAGTCCAATGTTATTAAATTTTGGGCATTACATTGGTCGATACCTGATGAAGGAGATGATAGGTGGCGCCAAGGAAGTATCGACCGATGGTGATTTTCTTCTTGGTAGCAAGCTGTTCAGCCAAGAACTAGAGGTGGGCAGTTGGACCCAGAGTGGATCCACAGAACACAAATTTCTCTAGCCAAAGCTTAAGGAAATCCACGTGTTCCTCGATTTTGACGGGCCCGTTTTCTTATTGTGCTTTATGATATATTTACCCCAACCATAGGTAGATTTCACACCAAGGTGATGGGTTATTTTGGAGCGAAGATAAAGATGATTTCAAGGGAAAATGATGTCAAGAGAGTTCAAGGCGAGGAGATCTAGCAAAGTTGGACCCATCGGACCGTGCTCAAAAACAAAAGCATTAAGGGTATCGGACCAGAAATAGCAAGCAGCGGTGAGAAACGACTCGTTTTTGTAAGGTTCAGCGAGGGAAAGGATGATACAATGGGCGATGTCGATTTCCTGCCAATATGGGTGGTTAATGGCCGATACCCTAAGGTACTAATCACGCCAACCAGGAAGCGGTGAAGGAAAGGCCCTGAAACTAAGGTGCCAATCGGGAAGAAGCATGGAAGAACGCTTAAATGGGATCCGATTGGTTTCTGCGTTTATTATGTCAATGGGATCAGGGTTACCCATCGGACCTAGGAAGTGATGGGTTGCCTGGCCAGTGATGGGGATCGAAACCTGGTTCCGCAAATTCTACGAGGAAGAAAGTAAAAAAGGAATAGTAAGAATAGGGGAACAACGAAGAAAAACGGCAGACAAACCAAGAAAAATCGAAGAACAATGAAAAGGGGGAATGCCAAAGACTTACCTCGGGAATCACGTTGATGTTGTCCATCGCTGGTGTTGCCGGAGTGCGGGATCAGCAAAGGTGAAGAAGACGATGAGCGGTGGCAGTTGCAAGAAGTACTGGAAGCAGATGGCAGCAAGCTCAAGGCCTAAAAGTGAGCAGTAAACGGATGGCGGCGGTTGCAATGTTCGGCAAAAGATAATCATGAGTACAATTTTCAAAATGTTGAGATCTTTGCAGGCCCAGGATTAGAGGTACTAAATCATTGGCTGAAAGAACACTATTACAAAACTGTGTGGAATGAAGCCTGGTCTGATGCCATCACAAAGAAAAGTAGATGCGTCAGACCAAGCGACACCCATCACAATTGTGAATGGATGAGGATGAAGAAGAAAAAAGGAAGAAGAAAAGTTATACGGGGCTGGGACCATAAGCAAAATTTTATAAAGTACTAGAAGATAAAATGTTTCAGATACATTTAATGAGTGTGAAAACACGTCGTGGATAGACATTTGAAAAGACATGATGGTAGGGGGTGATGATGGCAGGTAATTTCGAAGCATTAGAAGCCATTTAATGCTCCAAAACTGGGGGGCATGTGTTGACGCAAGATTTAGGAGAGCCTAGGTCCACCAAGGATGTCGCATGGTCAATAGATGTGAAAAAGGGTCCTGTCAAAGGTGTTTAAGGAAGCCCATTCATATTGTTACAGTATGACCAGACGTGCAGGAGCTGATGAAGGAGAGAGAAGATAAATATGATCTAGAATCAGTTACAAGGTAGATTACTTGGACAGTAAGTCTCTGGACTATAAATATGTATCTAATTTGCTAGGTTTACACACAATCAATCACAAAAAACTACTACTTCCGACGTATCACCACCCTTGGATTCCCAAGGTTTATCCCGGTGAGACTTGGCACTTGGAACCAGGCTGCATCATCTCGATCTCTGATGAAGAGGTGAGTCCCACCACCCCGACGGTCACATCAATTGAGGTTTGTTCTTCAAGGCTGCATCGTATCAATCTCTTGAGGTATTGACCTAGTCGGTGTGATTGTTAGGTTTATCTTGGTATATTTTGCTATGTCTAAGGATGCATTGTTTTGATCTCTTATATTGATGTGAATTAGGTGCCATGTTTAAGACTTCATCAGTTAAGTCTGACATCTTGATCTATTGTATCATGTTCATGCTATGTACCATTCATCTAAATAAAGTATGCTTGATGTGTTGAAGTGTTATTGATTTATCGTGATTAGCGACTGTCTCGGTTGGGTCCAATCTTACAGCTACGGTGATTTAGTGATATGAATATGTTATTTGGCATACTTCTTTTAGTTTCTATCGAAGTACAAGCTAATAGGTTATCTTTGTTTTCACACTATGTTTCATCTCCACCTAGGAGGCATTTGTCGGCCCTGTTGCACAAGGATGTTATCCTATCGGCCGATAAAGTGTTCAGCCTAATAGTGAGCGTGGTCATCGGCTCCATGGCCGAAAGGTGCATTTCTTCTTGCCACAGTCATCACCTTGACAGTCGTTCGATGTTGCTACTAATGTTATCTTTTATGATTCCTTATCAGTTGCAAGGTCAAACTGATTGACATGCTCAGAACCTTCTTTTTTCTTCTAAGAGTATAGGACATGCACTGAAGTTAAGCAGATCTCATAGGCCACGCGTGTGACCAAAAAAGACACCTACAAGATCCTAACTAAGAAACCGTGTGAAGTCCCTGCTAGCAGAACCTCTCTCCAATCCCACTCAAGTCGACGGATGGCAAAGTCATGTGCCTCCTACTGTTGTTGTAGATTGTGATCCATTAATTGTTGTTGTTGATCGCCTCATGTATCTCCTAATTTTTGTGATGGAGGTCCTGCATCCCTTGGAGAACCTCCTAGAGGACGTCTTCTTCTAGTGGCAGAGTAGCAGCTGAACCATCGGTAGCCATCACCATTGGACAGTGAAAGCACCCTAGTAAAGTGGTCTTTGATACAAAGTTGTTATAGGCATTTTGTAGAGAAACGTGAGGTAGAGAGCAGAGGGTGTAACCATGTCTGACGAAAGGGTAAGGGCATGTTGTCCCTTGTCTCCCCATTGCTGTGATGGATACAAATTAGATAGAATAGAGACTAGCGGCAACAGATGGCATGGGTAGGGACGGGTGCTGGGAGTTATACGCCTAGGGTTAGGGACAGAGGCCAAACTAGTTTATTTCCTCACTAGCTTGATTACAAACTATTGACCTCTTTATATAGAGCAGAGGACCCTTTATTTCTAGGAACAAATCTAAAGATAGAAACTAACTGTGAATAAATATAGAGTAAACTAATCTAACTCCAGTTGGCATAGCCAATTTGGCTGGCTCACTGCACACTAAGGGTACACTATGCTAGGTTTCCATGGGCTTGGGCTAACGTGGCAGCCCTTCGCTGGCCATACTTACAGTCCCCACATGACATCGTGTATTCTGTTGTTAATGGTACAATTTAAAAGGACGCACTCTTTAATCAAAACATGGCTGCAGAAAACTGAGAACAAGTAAGAAATCAAAAGGAAAAAATTCTAGAGTCAGAGAACTATATAAGGTTTATGTTATGATGGGAAAAGCCTACTTTACCCCCAACTAATGCCCTATAGATGAATATTTCCCCAAAGTATGAAACTAGGCTACTTAGCCCTAGACTGTAATATCCCATACAAATAACCCCCATTGGTTGTTTTGCTGACCTAGACATCCATGGTGACATGTTGTGTCTATGTAGCGATGCTCTATTGACTTACATGTTGGTCCCACATATTTGGAGGTACCTCTCATAGCGCATTTCAACCCACGAGCCAATAGCCCACCCATGAGCCATTCTCACATCCATTTGCTCACATCGATAAGGCAATCATGAGCTTAGCCATCAAAGATCATCATCGTCGTGTCATAGGTCGATGGTTATAACTTCTCTCTGGCTTGTACTCCCTCCTTCTAAAAATCTTAGACCTATTATGTTTTTTACTTTTTCCCAAAAATCTTGGACCTATTTGTAGTTTACCTAGACTCAAGCGTTAAATTAGCTTCATTTATGATGCTAACCATGTGGTTTCATGCATGCAATAGTACTATTATTTAATGCATTAGGATGAATATATGAAAAATTTAATGCAATAGTAGTACTATTTCTTTTTTCCTTGGTCTTGACGCAAAAAGTAATAGGTCTAATATTTTTGGATGGAGGGAGTATTTCATATCTTTGGTCAGTAATTTAGGGTTCTAGGGTTCAGAGCATGTAGTCGATTGTTCAATCATCGATCCATTGTAAGAAATGCTTTGGAACACTTGATTTTGTGGTCAAGTTAGTACGATGTGTTTCACATTGTACCGATGTTAGGGTTTAGGTTGAAATGGGGAGTAGGGTTTCGGCTAGACATGCAGCGCAATAGTTGTTGTTCTTGCTTAGTGTTCTATTTTTGTGAGTGATAAATTAATCATTTTTGCCCTAATTAGTACGCATGGAGCCATTAAATTATCTTGCAGTAAGATTCCACTTTGGAGGCCAGTTCTTGACTATGGAGGGTCACTTAAGTTATTTTGGAGGAAAATAGGTGATGTCTTATATCGAGTTAGACAAGTTGTTAATGTCAAAGGTTGAAGGACACCTATGTGATCACATCACTTTCAAGGAAATTCAAGTTCAACTTCACTGGTTATTTCCAAGAAAGTGTTTACGGATAGGGTTCAGACTGTTGGTGGATGACAAGTCTTATAATGTGATGGTTTAACATATTTGTTGGACCATACACGACGACTAGAGGGGGTGAATGGGAGCTTTATAAATCTTCTTCTAAAAAACAGACTTCGAAACACACCCTTCGGAGTCTCTGGTTTGGCGGTATTTCTTACCCTTTGAACATAGGCTTCGCACATGGCAAAAGTTTGATGTTTAGAAGACTTCGCTCACACCCAGACAACCAAATGGCTCGAAGCAGGGCTTCGCAAGAGCAGGCTCCACACTCAATGGTGCCTAGAGTCAGACTCCGCACAATAGCACTTTGCTTTCAAGAGAATCCCCTCAAAGGACTTCGTGTCTATGCTCTGCACTAGCAACTGGTACTAGGCTTTGAACTGAACAGAACTCTGGATAAGACTTAGCAAATATACCCCTCTAAACAGTCTTCGACAAATTCTTGGGAAAAGCAGCTTCGTAGGCACTCAACGGTGTAGTACTTCGCTACAATCAAATGAGGATATACCTCCGATATACACAGAGCGAACATACTTCGAACCACTCAACATTGTCTTCGCACATACATTGATAGATGCACCATGTCTAGAAAAAATACAAAGTAAATTCTCTGGTTTGCACGGAACGAAGTTCATAACCCAAAATCAACATAGGAAAAACGAAGAACACAGATACAAGTTCATGCAAAATGAATCAGAGATAGAACAGAAATTCCATTGCATAAACAGGGAACACAACAACTCACGGATCTGAGTATAAGTTTGTGGTGGCTGGACCTAGATGATAATGAGTACAGAAGGTTCTTTTTGATAGCAAAGAATGGCATTAATGGAAAATATTGTCAAAATATCAATTTGGGCCAAAAATACACAAGTCTTGCACAGGACGAAGCCTTATAGTACCAGAGGCCCATCTTCATGAGGCCTCGGAAACCTTTCAGCGGCCTGCTAGCTTCGGCCCAAGGAGTAGGCATCGGTGGGCCTACCGAAGGCCCACTTCAGGCCAACTTCAGAGGTTGAATTTGATATAGATTCTGGTTGTTTTATCGCTAAACTTGATTAGGCCGAATCTTACCACATTAGAGTTAGAGATAAGAAGACTAGCCCCTATAAATACAGGGGTGAGGCTGGTTCATCAGATCGCCCACACAACAAACCAACTACAAAGCCCTAGCTTTGAACCAATACTTACTTTCTTTACTTTCCTGTACAACCTTCGTGTGTTTGCCTAGAAGCCCTCCGTCGGCCACGCCATAACAGTGGTAATCTATGTAATAGATTGCTATCATCTTGTTGGCTCGCCTACGAACCATCCGCTAATCTACGTAACATATTGCTATCGTCTTGTTAGCTCGCCTGCGAACCATTCGTTAATCTATGTAACAGATTGCTACCTTTGTTCATCTACTGCAACACTTAGTAATTCGGTCTCCAAGCCGAATTGGCACTTGATCTCAACTTTGTTGTAGGTTTCACGTTCGAAGCCCCCTTCGCCGAAAGTTTCCGGAGCTAGGAAGCTGGTTTCAGAGGCTGTCAGAGCACCCTTCAGCGAGTCCTTGCTTCGTTCATCCATGCCGGATTCATCATGCTATTGTCGGTCTAGTAAATCCCACGCACCGGAGCTACTTCGCAGCAGGGTTGCTTCGTGACGGTGTCACGCTAGAACACTCCGCGTCAGGCTTTGTCACGACCAACACTCGGCCCGGAACGTAGTCGCGCCAGTGCACTGCATTGGGTTTTGTCGCGTTAGAGACTTCGAACCAAACCCTATCGTTCGGAGGTGATTTCACGTAACGATCTGTTCGGAGCATATCTTCGGCCAGATCGATCCGAACGGCAAAGGTACCTCCGGCGCACCCTTTGCACCAGACGTCGAAGGCCCCCTTCGGTGACCCTTTGAACAAGTATACTCCGAAGCAATCAGGCTATGTTCGGCCGATTGGAATATTTTATATATATTTTTTGGCTAATTGGATTATTTCCGTGTGATCTGATTACCTAGCGACTCCACCCCTCTTGCCACTATTAAGGGTAGTCGGAACACGACGTCAATGTTGTGTTACGCTTAGGTTCATTCCTAAGTATTCACAGGCTTTTGGATCGTCGAACTAACCCAAATACGCGGGCACGTTTTCGTGTCAACACACTTTTTGGTGACTCCGTTGGGGAAGGCTATGCCAACATGACAAATACACCTACATCGGCTACAAGTACCTCTACGATGACTACTACGTCTGCAACGCCGATGGATCCCATGGGAGGCGCAGAAATTGACAATCGTAACATCATGACACCTACCCTTACGGACATCCCAGAAGAAGGACGGGCAGAGATCGAGGCAAAGATGAAAGAGATACAAGATCTCATGCTTGGGAGCTACATCAAGACACGCGCAAGCTTCATCAAGCGTGACATCAACATCCCCGACCTCGTCCGAACTTAGGTAACACAAGTATCACCTCATTTATCTTCCTTAGAGATTGAGCAAAAGATAGCCACATCAATAGATCAAGCCATTAGCGCTTCGCTAGCCAACCGTTTAGATTTGGCAGTTAGCTCCCAAGTAGAGGTGATGTTTAAGGGGTTAGGCTTTATCGAGGCAGTACCTCTAGCTCCGATTGCTAGCGTACCCCTAATGAATCACATTTATAGCAGGACTGACGGTAGTACTGGCAAGGCTATCACGTATCCGGCCACGATATCCATGGCCGAGACCAGTCACTACACTTATGGCCAAGCCAACATTGCTTGTTATGTGCCACCTCCACTTGCGCCTACGCTAGCTTTTCCCGCACTTCCTGTGCCACATGCTCTTACACAAACACATGGACCTAAGCACGTGATGTATCCTGAGCCAACACGTGAGAAGAACCCCCGCGGCCGACACGCTGACATACCACCACATGTCTTGCCCCGCATGAGAGACGCGCGTAGCAGGAGGCCAAGACGACATTAAGGAGTGTATCCGTGTGCTATTTAGGGAGTGCACCGGCTTTGCGCATAGGGATCGGGTTAGGGTCTACCAAAAATTGTATCCTTATCACTTTGATGCCATACCCTACCCTCGCAGCTATAGAATCCCTGAATTCACCAAGTTCGACGGTGACGGTAACAAGACCACACTAGAACATATTAGCCAGTTCTTAGCACAGTGTGGAGAAGCTAGTGGGTCGGACACATTAAAACTTAGACTATTGTCTCTGTCACTATCTGCACCGCTTTCACTTGGTTTTTGGTGCTCCCGCCGAACTCCGTCCAAACGTGGGCCCGGTTAGAACAAAGGGATTTGGTGGATCTAGCCTTTAACGGGTTGCGTTCTGAGATTAAAGAGAATCTAGACAACCAGAACTTTTTAGAATTCAGCCAAGTTCTACAGCAGGCTCTAGTCCAAGAAGGCTGAGCCAAAGATAAAAAGTTCATTAAAACATTCAATAAGCCTAGAGCTGAAGTGCACATCATGGAACACTCCGATGAAGAAGAGTTGGAAGAAGAGGAAGATTCGGATGACATGTACGTAGTCGAATGGGTTTGGAACGCTAAGGGCAAGCCCATCACTTGTTCCGATCTACGACCGTATCCCACTAAGAGTCGGCCCAGCGAAGTTAAATATTCGTTTGATATAACTAAGTGCGATAAAATATTTGATTTCCTCTTGAAGAGCCGGCTCCTCAGGTTGCCCAAGGGCCAGGTCATCCCGACCACCGACGAACTAAAGAGGCATCCCTATTGTAAGTGACATGATTTGCATTCTCATTATACTAATGATTGCAATGTTTTTCGTCGGCAGGTTCAATCGGCCATATAAGACAGACGATTAAAAATAGACACTAGTCCAAAGATGAAGCTGGTCAAAGACCCTTTTCTCGTGATCACTGTCGACCTCGACAAGAATAAAGTACTGATTTGGCTAGATCAGGCCAGGTCGGCTAAGGAGAAAGCTGTCATTATTGGAGAATTACGCACATGCACACTCATACCAAAGAACCCTGAAGTAGGTGTGGAAAAAGAACATTAGTGTATCTTCTTCAGCTAGGGCTCACAAGAAGCCAAAGGTAACATATCAGATGCAGTTGGGCAAACACCAGAAGAAAGCAAAGGAAACAGGTCCCCAGCCAAAAATTCTAAGACAACCAAAGGGGCCAAGACAGCCGAAGGGTGAGTTCGTACCCCGGCAGTCGAACCCTCTGAAGGGTGAGTTCAGACCCCAATGGCCGGACCCTTCGCATAGTGGATTCGGACCCTAGTGGTCGAACCCTTTTGGAAGATATGTTCGGACCCCAATGGTCGAACCCTCCACACGACGAGTTCGGATCCCAATGGCTGAACCCAACTTCGCTCTGGGCAAACCCCCTGATGGGAGGCTTCGGCCCGTAGTAGCCAAACATACCTCCGACCTAACAGGACCCTGATTGATATGGTTCGAGATACCCTCAATGTGGCCAACCCCCCCCCTCCGAGAAACGGCTTCGACTCACAGTGGGCGAAGCCGCTGGAGCCACCGATGCCTCCGCCATACTATTGAGCGGGATCACCATGGGCTCCAAGCTACACCTCACCACCAAAGAACCCTTCGCAGCATAACGTTGCCCCTTGTTTTCCTTCGGAGTATTATGATTGGCAGGGACAAACAGTACACGGTGAAGGGGGATGTCTTCCACAGGCTATCCGTGGTACCTCCTAATCAACTCACAAAGGATGAAGCCAAGGAAGATGGATGTTAGGAGGCGAGGGAGAGGGAATCCGAAACCATCACAGTCAGGGTAGGGTCTCAAGAAGTCCCAATCCCGAAGGCCCCCTCGCTAAAACCCGATGGAGGTAAGTACCCTAATCTAGCCGAGGCCATTATTGGAGCCCGGTCCGATTGGCCTGACAAGGCCGGTCTGACCGATAGGGTCTGCAGAGAGGCCCCTGCTGAGCATGAAAAATACAAGGCTGACCCGGGTTACCCCCATTCGGCCTGAAGACATAAAAACAAGTTAGTGGTGCTTGGTACTAAGCCACAACCATCTTGGGCACCTCCGGGCATGACCAAGTCACAGAAGAGGCATCCACAATGCCTGTAGTCACGGGAGATGCGTGAGAAGAAGGCCAAGGATGAGCGAGACGCCATCTTTGAGGAGATCCGTCCTCGGCCAGCCACAAAATAGGTATGGAAACCCAAGCCAGTTGGGACAAACAACCCAGCTCCCATCCCGAGCGACGATGACGACATGCTCAACGATGACTACACGCCGGTCTCCGAGGGGCCCACACCCTAGGCGATGGACATCAACGTCATCATGCTTCCCATCGAGTTTGCACTACCACAAGATGAGGCTGAGGTCACTCAGTTGAACCTCGGCCCACGAAATGTTGTCTTTGAAAAACCCAAGGATACGACTCGTCACCTAAAACCCCTCTATGTCAAGGGGCATATTGATGGGAAGCCAATCTCTAGGATGCTTGTCGACGGCGGCGCCATTGTCAATTTAATGTCGTACTCACTTTTGAAGAAGCTTGGCAGAGACGAGGAGGACTTGAAGAAAACCAACCAAATGCTCGATGACTTCAATGGCGAAAGTTCCAAAGCAAAGGGTGTACTCTCCCTAGAGTTTACAGTGGGTAACAAGGAGTTGCCTACAGCATTTTTCATCGTGGACGTGCAAGGTAACTACAGTGCGCTACTTGGGCGTGATTGGATTCACGTGAATTGTTGTATCCCTTCCACTTTGCACCAATGCCTAATACAATGGGATGGCGATGACGTGGAGGTCATGCCAATGGATACTTCAGCCCAAGTGGCATTGGGTGATGTGTACATCGACGTCATTCATGAAAAAGTAGAGTGTCTATCAGGTAGAGACCTCTCGGATTATGACTTCATTAGCGTATCTGGGGGACATTTTGTACCCGTGTCTGTAAAGTCGGGTGGTGTAGCATGGCTATTTCTAAATTAGTAGTCATGTCTAGTAAAAGTAATCTTGATTGGCTAAAGTCTCGCATAGAGCAATATCGGTATTCTAAAGATGGTATCGCCAAAGCCATTGAAGACTTTAGCGAAGTAGAAAAGTAAGGGCAAGGTTTTGCATCGGCCGATCCTTTAGAAGAGGTCGATATAGGCGATGTTACATCCAAGGCCGACTTTTGTAAACTAAAAATTACAGGCTAATGAAAAGGCCAAAGTAATAAAATTACTTCGGTCGTACGTTGATTGTTTTGCATGGGAGTACAGCGAGATGCCCGGATTAAGCCACGAGCTCGTGGAGCATCGACTACCTATTAAACCTAGGTTTAGGCCTTATAAACAGCCCCCTCGTCACTTTAATTCGGCTATATATGACCGGGTTAAAGAGGAGGTAGAATGATTACTCAATGCTGAATTTATTAGGCCATGCAGGTATGCTGAATGGGTTGCTAACATTGTGTCTATAGAGAAAAAGGGGAGCGGAAAAATACGAGTTTGTATTGATTTCAGGGATCTGAACAAGGCCACTCCAAAGGATGAATATCCCATGTTGATAGCCAACATGTTGATCAACGATGCTTTAGGACACAAGGTACTAAGTTTTATAGATGGTAACGCTGGTTATAATAAAATTTTCATGGCCGAAGAGGACATCTACAAGACAGCCTTTCGATGCCCTGGTTTTGTCGGCTTGTTTGAGTGGGTCGTTATGACATTTTGGTTTAAAAAATGTTGGCGCTACATATCAACGTGCTATGAATTTGATCTTTCATGACTTGCTAGGAGTTATGCTAGAACTCTACATAGATGATGTTGTAGTTAAATCGGATGCTATGGGGAACCATTTAGCCGATTTAAGAGTCGCTTTTGATAGAATGTGTCGGTACGATTTAAAAATGAACTCGCTCAAATGTGCTTTTGGCGTGTCGGCAGGCAAGTTCTTAGGATTCATGATTCATGAAGAGGTATTAAGATTGATCCTAAGATACTTGAAAAGATTAGAAATTTTGTAGCACCGACATGCAAAAGAGATGTGCAAAAGTTGCTAGGCAAGATGAATTATTTGAGTCACTTTATATCTAACTTGTTTGGCAAGATCGATGCTTTTGTCCCTATACTACGGCTAAAGAATGAAGCCGAGTTCACTTGGAGGGTAAGTTAGTAAAGTGCCTTTGATAAAATTAAAGAGTGCTTGTCGTCACCACCCGTGGTAAGAGCACCAAAAGCCGAAATTCCATTTTGGTTGTATATTGCTGTAGAAGATAGCGTGATAGGAGACGTGCTAACTTAGGAGGTGGATGGGAGAGAGTACATCATCACATTCTTAAGCCGCCGCCTGCTGGACGCCGAGACAAGGTATATGTTTGTAGAGCATTTATGTTTATCACTTTATTATGCATGTACCAAATTACGTCACTATCTTCTCCCTAGTACATGTATTGTTGCTTGTCAAACCGATGTCGTAAAATACATGTTGCAAAAGCCGATTCTAAGTGGGAGAATCGGGAAGTGGGGTTATGCTTTAATTGAATATGATTTGGCTTATGAATCTTTGAGAGCTATGAAAGGACAAGTCGTCGCAAATTTTATAGTTGATCACCACATAGATGAAGATTGGGGTAACAGCATTGCTCTAATCGAAATAGTGCCATGGAAACTCTATTTTGATGGTTAGACTTGCAAGAATGACCGAGGTATTGGAGTAGTTCTCATATCACATAGTGGCATGCTATTTGAAACCTCGGCCGGCTTAAAATTTCCTTCTACTAATAATAAAACCGAATACAAAGCTTTATTACTAGGACTCGAATTGATAGATTCCATTGGTGTTAAACATGTTCATGCATATGGTGATTCTCTGTTAGTAGTGCAACAAGTAGCTAAAATTGCTCAAATTTTTAATGGCTTGCTAAATAGCTACTTGGATAAATGTTTGGACATAATTACTACCTTTGATGATTTCAAAATTTCCCACGTGTCTAAAGAAGCCAATTCAATTGCAAATAATTTGGCTCAGCAAGCATCTGGCTACTAAGTCAGGAGGGGAAAGTTTTTAGTACAGGAGGAGCCGATGCTTGAACTCCCTACCGAAGCCAGAGGCTTCAGGCGAACGCGAGGTCCGTCGGACCCTCCGAGCCTAACCTCTTCATCTACCAAAGGGTGCTGCGTGCCAGAGCCCTTCATCCAATGAAGGAATCGACACACTGGACCCTTCACACCAAAGACCTCCTAGCACGAGAGATCTTCGTGCGCTGAACCCCTCCATCGAAGGGCCTTGGTCCGATCGGCTCCGCATAGCCGATCCGATCGGCCTTCGGTAGAAACAAAAAAGACCAGGGAGGCACCTCAAAATCAATAATTTAGATGCCACTTTAGGGAATGAATTGGCCAGCCCTCCGGAGGTCTAGATGGATGATTGGAGAATTCAAAGCATCCAATACCTAAGAGATCCCAGTCAAAGGGTTGATCGGAAAATTCAGTGGCAAACATTTAAATTTGTGTTGTTTAATGATGTATTATACTGCCAAACTATTGATGGGGTACTCCTAAAGTGCTTTGATGTCGATCAGTCCAAGGTAGCTATGGGAGAAGTTCACGAGGGACTTTGTGGTACTCACCAGTTGGCCCAAAAATGAGTTGGATGCTCAAAAGAGCGTGTTTTTATTGGCCGACTATGACTGAAGATTGTTTTAAGTATTATAGAGGGTGTGAAGCATGTCAAAAGTCTGGTAATATTTAGTTGGCTCCCGCGTCATTACTTAACCCAATTATCAAACCATGGATGTTCCGAGGTTGGGGTTTAGACTTCATCGGCCAAATTCATCCTCCCTCTTCAAAAGGGCATCAGTTCGTGTTGATAGCGATGAATTACTACAACAAATGGACCGAGGTCGTGCCTCTCAAGAACATGACTCACAATGAGGTAACTGATTTCATCTTGAAGCACATTATACATAGATTCGGTATTCCCCAAACTCTCACCACGGATCAAAGTACTTTATTTATTGCTAAAGGAGTGAGAGACTTTGCCGAATTTTATGGTATTAACTTAATAAACTCTTCCCCATATTATGCTTAGGCCAATGGACAGGCTGAGTCTAGTAATAAAACTATAATCAAGCTCATTAAGAAGAAAATTGAAAAGTTCCCTAAAAGTTGGCATGAAGTGCTTTCAGAAGCATTGTGGGCTGGTAGAGTTGCGAAGCACGGTGCTACCAAAGTTAGTCCATATGAGTTAGTATATGGACAAGAGGTCGTTCTGCTAGTAGAGGTAGATCTTGGCTCTTTAAGGTTTCTTAAACAAGATGGCTTATCGGTCAATGAATATGAACCTCTTTTGAAGGATAACTTGGAAGAAGAGACTGATAAGAGGTTAAGAGATTTAGATGTTATAGAGAAAGACAAACTAAGAGTAGCTAGAGCCTACAGCAAAAGAGTGCAAACCAAAATCATTTCAAGTTGGAGACTTGGTTTGGAAGACAATTTTGCCTTTAGGCATTAAGAGCCCCAAATTTGGTAAGTGGTCGCCTAGTTTGGAAGGTCCTTTTAAAGTGGTTGAAATTACTCTAGGTAATGCATATTTGTTAGAGTCTCTACAAGGAGAGCGATTTCGAAGAGCTTTGAATGGTGGGTATTTGAAAAAGTACTTCCCAAGTGTGTGGCAAAGTGGTTAAAAGTGTCGGAAGGCCGATATGGAAGGTATCGTCCTTAGCCCGTCGTGCTTTTAGTTCAGTTAGTTCACTAAAGGCAAGGGGCATTTGTTGATATCAAAGAATGGCATTAATGGTCAAGATTGTCAAAATATCATTTTTGGTAATTTGGGCCAAAAATACACAAGTCTTGGCACAGTCCGAAGCCTTATAGTGCCAGAGGCCCATCTTCGAATGGCCTCAGAAGTCTTTCAGTGGCCTGCTAGCTTCGATGGGCCTACCAAAGGCCCACTTTGGGCCAGCTTCGAAGGTTGAATTTGATACAAATTCTGGTTGTTTTTATCCCTAAACTTGATTAGGCCAAATCTTATCAGATTAGAGTTAGAGATAAGAATACTAGCCCATATAAATACAGGGGTGAGGCCGGTTCATCAGACCGCCCTCACAACAAAACAAGTACAAAGCCCTAGCTTTGAACCATACTTTACTTTCATTACTTTCCTGTACAATATTCTTGGGTTTGCTTGGAAGCCCTCCGTCGGCCATGCCGTAATAGTGGTAAGCCTTGTTGGTTCGCCTGTGAATAACCCAGTTAATCTACGTAACAGATTGCTATCACCTTGTTGGCTTTCCTGCGAACCATCCGTTAATCTATGTAATAGATTGCTACCTTTGTTCATCTACTTCAACACTTAGTAATTCGGTCTCTAGGCCGAATTGGCACTTGATTTCTACTTTGTTGCAAGTTTCACGTTCAGAGCCCCCTTCGTCGAAGGTTTTCGGAGATAGGAATCTAGTTTCGGAGGCTGTTAGAGCACCCTTCGGCGAGTCCTCGCTTCGTCCGTCCGTGCCGGATTCGTCACGCTGTTGTTGGTCTGGTCAAGTCCCGCACACCAGAGCTACTGCGCATCAAGGCTGCTTCGCGATGGGGTCACGCCAGAACACTCCGCGTCAGGCTTCGTCATGACCAACACTCCGCTCGGAACATAGTCATGCCAGAGCGCTGCATTGGGTTTTGTCGTGTTAGAGACTTCGAACCGAACCCTGTCATTCAGAGGTGATTTCATGTCACAATCTGTTCGGAGCCTATCTTCGGCCAGATCGATCTGAACACTGAAGGCTACCTTGGCACACCCTTCGCACTAGACGCCAAAGGCCCCTTTCAGTGACCCTTCGAACAGGTACACTCCGAACCAATTAGGCTACATTCGACCGATTGGAATATTATATATATATATATTTCGGCTAATTGGATTATTTCTATGTGATTTGATTACCTGGTGACTCCACCCCGCTACCACTATTAAGGGTAGTTGGAACGCAATGTCAGTGTTGTGTTACGCTTAGGTTCGATCCTAAATATCCACACACTTTTGGATTGTCGAACTGACCCAAGTGCATGGGCACGTTTTCGTGACAATAGTTCTTAAACCTAGGCAACAGTGATAAAAGTGTTACCCTAGAAGCTCAGTCTGCCTCACCTTTTATAGGACAACTTAGACATGCGAAGTGACTATAGTACCTTGTTGACACAAAAACATGCCCCCGCACTTGGGTCAGTTTGACGATCCAAAAGTATGCGGATACTTAGGAACAGGCCTAAGCGTGACATAGCACTGATGCCGCGTTCTGACTTCCCTGAGTCATGATAAGGGGTGTGGAGTCGCCAAGCAATCAGATCACACAAAATAATCTAATTAGCCGAAAGAAATATATTAAACATAATAAAATCAGCAAACAGGTCAGAGCTTGTCTGCTTCAAAGTCTGGTGCGAAGGGGTCGCCGAAGTATACCTACGGTGTCCGGTGCGAAGTATCTTCGCCGAAGGATGCCTTCGTCGTTCGGACTGATCTGATCGAAGATGAACTCCGAACAAATCTAGACACGACAATCACCTCCGAATGATGGGCTCGACGTGAGATCTCTGATACAGCAAATTACAGAATAATGACGCGAGGGCTACGCGCGGGTGTAACTTCGTCTGGGGCGGGGTGCGATCGTGGCGAAGCCTGTTGTGACGAAGTATGTTGGCGAAGCCTATCGTCGAAGCTTGTAGTCTCGCCGAAGGGTGTCCTGGCGACCTCCGAAACCGATCTCTCAGCTCCGGACACCTCCGACGAAGTAGCTCTGGACGTAGGAACCTGCAACAAAGAGAGTTTGAAGCACCAATTCAGCCTAAGGAACGAATTCTGCTATGTGTTGCAGTAGTATCGAAGGTAACAATCTGTTACGCGGATTAGCGAATACTTCACAAGTGAAGTAACAAGGCGATAGCAATCTATTACATAGATTAACGGATACTTCACAAGCTAGGGCTTCCAGGCAAACCCACGAAGAGGTACAGGAAAAATAAAAGTAAAGTAAATGCGATCAAAGCTAGGGCTTTGAGTTTGATTTGTGTTTGGGGGCCCTCTATGATGGCCTCGCCTCTCTATTTATAAGGGCCAAATTTATGATCTAATCTGCTACAATTCAGCTTGGATAGAGATAAAAGATTTAGCCGGAATTGTATCCAACTCTGTCTCTGCTGAAGTGGGCTTCGGCCAGGCTCATCGAAGCTTGCTCCTCGGGCCGAAGCTTCGGTGGCATGGGCCTCCGAAGGCTTCCTGGCCGAAGGCCGCGGGCTGGCTAGAGGCTTTCGGAGCCCGTAGCCCAATGGGCCCTCGACCCGTAGGGCTTCGGCCTGACTCCGGACACGTGTATTTTTGGCCCAAATCACCAAAATTGACATTTTGACAATTCCAACCATTAATGCCATTTTTGCTATCAACACATGCCCCCCTGCCTTTTAGTGAAATGAGTGAACTAAAAGCATAACGAGCTAAAGACGATACCAGCCCATATCGGCTTTTCGACACCTTTTACGATGTTTGCCACACGCTTGGGAAATACTTTTCAAGTATCTACTATTCAAAGCTCTTCGAAACTGCTCTCCTTGTAGATATTCTAATATGTATGCGTTGCCAGGAGCGATTTTGGTTACCTTAAAAGGACCTTCCCAACTAGGTGACCATTTATAAAATTTGGGACTCTTCGTGCCTACGGGTAAAATCGTCTTCCACACCAAATCGCCTACCTGAAATGACTTTGGTTTAACCTTCTTATTGTAGGCTTTGGCTACTCTCTTTTTGTCTACTTCTATGGCCTTAAAAGCCCTTAGTCTCTTATCGGTCACTTCCTCTAGATTATCCTCCAGAAGAGTTTCATACTCATTGACCGATAAGTCATCTTGCTTTAACACTCTTAATGAGCCAAGATCTACCTCTACAGGCAGAACGACTTCTTGCCCATATACCAATTCATATGGACTGACTTTGGTAGCACCGTGCTTTGCAATCCTACAAGCCCATAGTGCCTCGGAAAGCACTTCATGCCACCTTTTAGGAAACTCTTCAATTTTCTTCTTAATGAGCTTAATCACGGTTTTATTACTAGACTTGGCCTGACCATTAGCCTGAGCATAGTAAGGTGAAGAGTTTATCAACTTAATACCATAATATTCGGCGAAGTCTCTCACTTCTCCAGAAACAAATGAACTACCTTGGTCCGTAGTAAGAGTTTGAGGAATGTCGAATCTATATATGATGTGCTTCAATATAAAATCACGTATCTCATTGTGAGTCATGTTCTTGAGAGGTACGGCCTCGGTCCACTTAGTGAAATAATCCTGTCACCATCAACACGAACCGGTGCCCTTTTGAGGAAGGAGGGTGAATCTAGCCGATGAAGTCTAGACCCCAACCTCGAAACGGCCATGGCTTCATAATAGGATTGAGTAATGAGGAAGGACTAATAGAATATTGCCAAACTTCTGACATGCTTCACACCCTCAATAGTACATGAAACAATCTTCAGTCATAGTCGGTCAATAGAAACCTGCTCTTTTGAACATCCAACTCATTTTCTGGGCCGACTGATGAGTGCCGCAAAGTCCTTCATGGACTTCTCCCATAGCCACCTGGGATTGTTCATGGTCTAAACACTTCAATAGTACTCCATCGATGGTTCGGCGATACAATGTGTCGTCTATCAACACAAATTTGAATGTTTGTCGCCGAACCTTCCGATCAACCCTTCGGCTAGGGTCTCTCAAATACTAGACGATTGGGATTCTCCAATCACCCTTATAGGTTTTAGAGGGTCTCGCTGGCTCATCTTCTGAGAAAATTTCTAAACTACTGACTTCGGGTTGCCCCCCGAGCCATTCCTGCTCCTGCCGAAGCCTAGCCGAGGTGGTTGTTCGAAGCGTGCTGGGCCGAAGCCCTCCAGAGGATTCAGACTCCGGGGAGCCTTCTCTATGCTTGAGGCCTCGTCCTACAGATTCCAGCGTGCCAGGTCTTACAGTTGGCGGAGTACTCCTGCCTAGGGACCTCAGCGCGCAGTGACCTTCGACGGCCGGAGGGGTCCGACCTGGAGGGTGCGCTTGCCCACTGTTACTAGCTCCAGCAGTGAGACCAAACACTAGGCTTCTCCAATATAGAAAACTTTCCTCTCCTAACTTGGTATCCAGATGCTTGCTGAGCCAAATCATTTGCAATCGAATTGGCCTCTCTTGACACGTGCGAGATTTTGAAGTCATCAAAAACAGCAACTATGTCCAGACATTTGTCCAAGTAACTATTCAATAAGCTATTAAAGCATTGAGCATTTTTAGTCACTTGTTGCACTACTAACAAAGAATCACCATATGCATGAACATGTCTAGCGCCTACAGATTACAGTAATTCAAGCCCTAGCAATAAAGCTTCGTATTCAGCTTGGTTATTAGTGGAAGGAAATTCCAGACGGGCCGAAGTTTCAAAGTGCATCCCATTAGGTGATATGAGAACCACTCCAATACCTTGGCAAATCTTGCAAGCCGAACCATCAAAATAAAGTTTCCATGGCACTACTTCAACTAGAGCAATATTGTCACTCCAGCTGACATCTATGTGGTGATCAACTATAAAGTTGGCTACGATTTGGCCTTTCATCTATCTCAAGGGTTCGTAGGCCAAATCGTACTCAATCAACGCGTAAGCCCATTTTCCGATTCTTCCACTTAGAATCGGCTTTTGTAACATGTGCTTTATAACATCGTTTTGGCAAACGACAACACATGTAGTGGGGAGAAGATAATGGCATAATTTGGTGCACGTGTAGTAAAGTGATAAAACAATCATTCCACAAACGCGTACCTGGTTTCGGCATCCAGTAGACGACAGCTCAAGAACGTGATGATGTACTCTTTTCCTTCTACCTCCTGGGTCAGCATGGCCCCAATCACGCTATCTTCAACAGCGATGTATAGCCGAAACGGAAATCTTGGCTTTGGGTGCTCTCACCACAGGCGGTGATGACAAGCACTCCTTGATCTTTTCAAAGGCACTTTGCTGGCTTGCCCCCCAAGTGAACTCGGCTTCGTTTTTTAGCCGGAGTATGGGGACAAAGGCATCAAACTTGCCGGACAAGTTGAATATAAAGCGATGCAAATAGTTCATCTTGCCTAGCAATTTTTGTACATCCCTTTTGCATGTCGGTGCTACAATGTTTCTAATCTTCTCAAGCCTCTTAGGATCAATTTATATGCCTCTCTCGTGAATCATGAAACCTAAGAACTTACCTGCCGACACACCAAAAGAACACTAGAGTGGGTTCATTTTCAAACCATACTGTCGCATTCTATCAAAAGCAACCCTCAAATCGGCTAAATGGTTTCCCATAGCGTCTGATTTGACTACAACATCATCGATGTAAACCTCTAACATAACCCCTAGCAAGTCATGAAAAATTAAGTTCATAGCGCGCTGATACGTGGCGCCAGCATTCTTCAAACCAAAAGTCATGACGACCCACTCGAACAAACCGACAAAACCAGGGCATCGAAAGGCAGTCTTGTAGATGTCCTCTTCGGCCATAAAGATTTGATTATAACCAGCATTGCCATCAAGAAGACTTAGTACCTTGTGTCCTGAAGCATCGTTGATCAGCATGTCAGATATCGGCATTGGGTACTCATCCTTTGGAGTGGCTCTGTTCAAATCCCTGAAATCAATACATACCCGTATCTTGCCGCTCCCTTTCTTTTCTATAGGCATGATGTTAGCAACCCATTCTGCATACCTGCACGGCCTAATAAACCCAACCTTGAGTAGTTGCTCTACTTCTTCTTTAACTCGGTCGTAGACGACCGAGTTAAAGCGGCGAGGAGGCTGCTTATAAGGCCTAAATCCAGACTTCATAGGCAGCCGAAGCTCCACGAGCTCGCGGCTTAGTCCCAGCATCCCGCTATACTCCCATGCGAAACAATCGACATACGACCAAAGTAACTTTATTACTTCAGCCTTTTCATCAGGCTGTAAATGTTGGTTTACAAAAGTCGGCCTCGGGATGCTACCATTTCCTATGTCAACTTCCTCCAAGGGATCGGTCGACGCAAAACCTTGTCCTAATTTCTCTACTTCACTAAAGTTCCCGATGGCCTCGGTAATACCGTCTTTGCTAGACCGATATTGCTCCACACGAGACTTTAGCCAATCTAGATTACTCTTGCTAGACATGACTATTAATACAAAAACAGTCGTGCTACTCCAGTCGGCTTTACAGACACTGGTACAAAACGTCCTCCAGATACACTAACAAAATCGTAATCTAAAAGATCTCTGCCTGACAGACACTCTACTTTGTTATGGACGACATCAACCGATACATCAGCCAATGCTACTTGGGCCGAAGTATCCACGGGAATGACCTCCACCACGTCGTCGTCCCACTGTATCAGGCACTGGTGTAGGGTAAAGGAATGCAATAGTTCGCGTGAATCCAGTCATGCCCGAGTAGTACGTTGTAGTTACCTTGTACGTCGATGACAAAAAATGTTGTTGGCAACGTCTTGTTGCCCACCGTCAACTCCATAGAGAGTACGCCCTTGGCCTCGGAGCTCTCACCGTTGAAGACGTGAGCATCAAGTTGGTCTTCTTTAGGTCATCCTCTTCCCTGCCAAGTTTCTTCAACAATGAGTAAGGCATTAAGTTAAAAGTGGCGCCACCGTCGATGAGCATTCGGGAAATCGACTTTCCATCGATGTGACCTCTGACGTAGAGAGGCTTCACATGGCGATCCGAGTCCTTGGGGTTCTCGAAGATGGCATTGCGTGGACCGAGGTGCAATTGAGCGACCTTGGCCTCGTCCTGTGGTAGGGTGAACTCGGCGGGCAGCGTGACAATGTTGATGTCCATCACCTGGGGTGTAGGCCCTTCAGAGACGGATGAGTAATCGTCGTCGAGCATGTCGTCGTCGTCGTCGCTCGGACTAGGAGCCGGGTTGGTTATCTCAACTGGCTTCTCCCTCCATACCTGTCTTGCAACCGGTCGAGGGCAGGATTTCATCGAAGATAGCGTCTCGCTCATCCTCAGCTTCCTTCTCGCACATCTCCTGTGCCCGTAGTCGTTATAGGCGTCTCTTCTGTGATTGGACATGCCTAGAGGGGCCTAACATGGCTACGGCTTGGTGTCGGGTGCTACTGTTCAGCTTCTATTAACTCTGGCCAAAGTCGTACTACGCCCTTCGGCCTTGTGCACCCTGTGCTCGGAGGGGTCTTTGCTGCGAACCCCGATGGACGGACAGGCCTTGTTCATCTGATCGAACTAGGATTCGGCGTAGACCCCGGCCGAAGCATGGGACTTACCTCCGTCAGACTTCGGTGACAAAGTCTTCGGGATTGGGACTTTCCTGAGACCCAACTCTGATGGTGATGGCTTTGGACTCCCTGACTTCGGCCTCCACGTGCCTGCACCCTTCGGCTTTGATCTGCATGGTCCGATTCGGAGGCACCACAGACAGTTTGTGGATGATGCCCCCCTCCGCTGCATCTGTTTGTCTCTGCCATCTATAATACTCCGAAGGAAAACAAGGCATAGTGTTAGGTTGCGGAGGGTACCCTAGCCTGGATACGTACGGAGCCCACAGGGTTCCCGCCCAATCGTACGGTGGAGGCATCGGCGGCTCTAGTGGCCATGCCCACTAAGAGCCGAACCCGTTACCTAGAAGGGGGTTTGGCAGAGTTGATGGTGTTTCGTACCACACCAGCGAAGGGTCCTGCCAGGCCAGAGGTACGTTTGGCCAGTGCAGGCCGAAGCCTCCTATCGGAGAAGTCCAACATGGTGCGGGGTTTGGCAATTGGGGGCCGAAGTTATTGTACAGGGGGTTTGGTCATTGTGTCTCGAAGCCACCGTGCGGAGTGTCAGGCCACCGTGACCCGAAGCCGCTGTGCGGAGGGTTTGACTACTTCGATCTGAAGCTACCCTTCGAGAGTCTTTGACCCTTCGGCTGTTTTACCTTCTTAGCGTGTGGACCTGCTTCCTTAGCCTTCCTTTGATGTTTGTTTAACAGCATATTGTATGTTACCTTCGGCCTCTTGGGAGCTTTAGCCGAAGGGGTATTAATGTTTTGTTTCCACACTCCCACCTCGGTGTTCTTCGGTATGAGCGTGTGAGTGCGCGGCTCTCCAACAATTACATCTTTCCCCTTAGCCGACTCGGCCTGTTCTGGCCGAATCAACACCTTCTTCTCGCCGAGGTCGACGGCGTTGACGGGAAAAGGATCTTTATCTAGCTTCATCTTCGGATTATGGTCTATCTTCAATCATCCTTCTTCTATGGCCGATTGGATCTGCCATCAAAAAACATTGCAGTCGTTAGTATTATGTGAATGTGAATCATGCCACTTACAGTACGAATGCTTCTTTAACTCATCGGTAGGTGGAATGACTTGACCTTAGGTAACCTGAGAAGCTGACTTTTTAAGAGAAAATCAAATATTTTATCACACTTAGTTATATCAAATGAGTACTTGACCTCACTAGGTCGATTCTTTGTGGGGGATGGCCGTAACTCGGAGCAGGTGACAGGTTTATTTTTAGCGTTCCAAACCCATTCGGCCGCGTACATGTCGGCCGAATACTCCTCTTGACTCCTCGTCAGAGCGTTCCATCATGTGAATTTCAGCCCTAGGCTTGTTAAATGTCTTAATAAACTTTTTATCTTTGGTTCGGCCTTCTTGGACCAGAGCCTGCTGTAAAACTTGGCTAACTGCTAAAAAGTTTTGGTTATCTAACCTCTCTTTAATCTCGGAATGCGACCCATTAAAATCTAGTTCCGAAAAGTCCATTTCTGAAATATTAAGGCTAAAACATCGATTTCTAGTATCCCTAAAACGCTTAATGTATTCAGAGGCGTTCTCATTAGATTTCTGTTTAACCGGCGTCAAATATGAAAGCCTAAGTTCTGTCTCACCTGTGTAGAAGTAATCATGGAATTTCTGCTCTAAATTGTCCCACGTCTGAATTGAGTTCGGCGGGAGCGCCGAAGACCAAGTAAAAGCGGTGCTAGATAGCGAGAGAGAAAATAGCCTAACTTTTAGGGCATCTATCCCGCTGACTTCTCCACATTGTGCCAAGAATTGACTAACATGCTCTAGTGTAATTTTGCTACCCTTTTCATCGAACTTAGTAAATTCGGGGATTCTATAGCTGCGGGGGTAGGGTATTGTATCCAGGTAGTTGGGGTACGGCTTACGGTAAACCCTAACTTGTCCCTTGGGCACGAAGCCGGCACACTCCCTAAAAAGTGCGCGGACCCGCTCCTCTATGCCATCTTGGCCTGTCGCCTGCGCGCGCCTCTCATGCGGGGGCGCGACACGCGGTGGGATATCAGCGTGTCGGCCATGGGCTTCTTCCCTGCGTGCTATCTGTATGACGTGCTCGTGTCCAGGTGCCTGCGCATGTGGTGCGGGCAGCACGGGGTACCGGCGCAGGTGGTGGCGCATGGTACGCAGTGCTAGTTTGACCGTAGGTGTAATGATTAGTCTCGACCATAAGTGTTGAGGCCGGAGACATGGTTGTGCCATTGCTGTCATTAATCCTACCGTACACGTGGTTTGTCGGAGGTGCACTAGCAATATGAACTAGGGGTACGACCGCACTAAAGCCAAACCTCCTAAGAGTTTCCTCTACTTGGGAGCTGACTTCCGAATCTAAATGGTTGGCTAGCGAAGCGCTAACGGCTTGATCTACTGATGTGGCTATTTTTTGATCAATCTCTAAAGAAGATAAACGAGGCGATACAGGTGTTACCTGGACCTGAGCGAGGTCAGGGGTGATGATGTCATTCTTGATGAAGCCTGCACATGTCTTAAGGTAGCCCCCGAGCATCATGTCTTGGAGTGCCTTTAACTTTGCCTCGATCTCTGCTCGGTCTTCTGCGGGGATATCTTCAAGTGTAGGTGTCAAGATGTTGCGGTTGTCGATATCCGCACCTCCTATTGTGTCCATCGGTGGCATAGACGCAGTAGTCAACGTAGATGTACAGGTGGCTGTTGTAGATGTACTTGTCATGTGGCATAGCTTGTCCCCAACGGAGTCGCCAAAAAGTGTGTTGACACGAAAACGTGCCCCCACACTTGGTTCAGCTTCGATGATCCAAAAGTGTGCGGATACTTAGGAACAGGCCTAAGCATGACGCAGCACCGACGCCGCATTCTGACTTCCCTGAGTCATGATAAGGGGTGTGGAGTCGCCAGGCAATCAGATCACACAAAATAATCCAATTAGCCGAAAGAAATATATTAAACAGAATAAAATCAGCAAACCGGTCGGAGCCTGTCTTCTTCAAAGTTTGGTGCGAAGGGGTCGCCGAAGTATACCTTCGGCGTCTGGTGCGAAGTATCTTTGCCGAAGGATTCCTTCGGCGTTCGCACTGATCTGATCAAAGATGAACTCTGAACAAATCTATACACGACAATCACCTCCGAACGGCGGGCTCGGCGTGAGGTCTCCGATACAGCAAATTACAGAATAATGATGCGAGGGCTGCACGTGGGCATAACTTCATCCGGGGCGGGGTGCGATCATGGCGAAGCCTGTTGTGACGAATTATGTTGGTGAAGCCTGTCGTCGAATCCTGTAGTCTCGCCGAAGGGTGTCCAGATGACCTCCGAAACCAATCTCTCAGCTCCGGACACCTCCGACGAAGTAGCTCCAGACGTAGGAACCTGCAACAAAGAGAGTTCGAAGAACCAATTCGGCCTAAGGTCCGAATTCTGCTAAGTGTTGCGCTAGTAGCGAAGGTAATAGTCTGTTACGTAGATTAGCAGATACTTCATAGGTGAAGTAACAAGGTGATAGCAATCTTTTATGTAGATTAACGGATACTTCACAAGCAAAGTAACAAGTTTTACCATTGTTCCGAAGTGGCCGGTGGAGGGCTTCAAAGCAAACCCACGAAGAGGTACAGGAAAAATAAAAGTAAAGTAAATGTGATCAAAGCTAGGGCTTTGAGTTTGATTTGTGTTGGGGGGGCCCTATACACTAGCCTCACCTCTCTATTTATAGGGGCCAAATTTCTGATCTAATCTGCTACAATTCAGCTTGGATAGAGATAAAAGCTTTAGCCGGAATTGTATCCAACTCTGTCTCTGCCGAAGTGGGCTTCGGCCAGGCCCATCGAAGTCTGCTCCTCGGGCCGAAGCTTCGGTGGCATGGGCCTCCGAAGGCTTCCTGGCCGAAGGCCGTGGGCTGGCTAGAGGCTTTCGGAGCCCGTAGCCCAATGGGCCCTCGACCCCGTAGGGCTTCGGCCTTACTCCGGACACGTGTATTTTGGCCCAAATCACCAAAATTGACATTTTGACAATTCCAACCATTAATGCCATTTTTTACTATCAACATACCCCTAGGTTTTACAAGTTTTCTGCCAGAGGCAGTCATGGGGGTTCAATTGGTAGTCCTACTTTATTGGAAGCTCCTTTTGTGTCATCTATGCATACTAGAATCTTCGGAGCCCCTTCGCACTTGTGAAGTGCTGGAGTAACTTTGGTTGCAGGCTCCTAACCCATAGGTCTTTGCTACACCAAAGTCAGTCTTCGATATAGTGAAGGTTTTAAGTCGAAGCCATCAAAGCCCTTGAGTCTCCGCGCCATCACCTTTGGAGTCGACCACCATGGCTTCAGCAACTACTCCAAGCTTGAACTCCGCTCATTCGTGTACCGAAGCCAAGAATGGTCAAAGCACGTCAAGACATCCTGACTTCAAAGCCCCACCTTAGAAGTACCTCTCCTTCGAAGGGTTTCATTCACCACCTTTCGAAGTCTCTCCTTCATCCAAGGCCTCTACATGAAGCATCTCCATAAGGACACCTTCATAATGTCTCCACCTAGAGCACATTCCCTAAGTGCCTTTATCGGACCATGCCTACGATGCACCTCGACTTTTGAGACCTTCGTCAGGTGTCCTTCCAAATTCTTCCGCCCGGAGCATAGCTGTCAGCCTTGCCTCACTCATGAGACTTGACTGCCATCTTTCAAATTGTCTCCTTCCGAAGCACCCCTTCGAAGTTCCTCGCCTCCAAGGACTTTTCCTTGAGGTATCTTCATACGGAGTCCCCCTATGCACTTCCTACCTTCGATAGGTGCACCTTCGACCCGAGGACCGACCTCGACATCACATAGCCTCCGTGACCCTCCAGCACCAAGCTCCCTACTTGTCCGGCATCAAGCTCCCCACTTGACTTAAGGCACCTGCTGTGCTAACCGTCCCATCGCCTCCAAAGTCACATGCACACCATCGACAAGCAACCAAGTGTTTTTATACCTGGAGGCCTCTCCGAGTAAAACACCCTCTGGTGCAGACTCTGGTGCACCACCAAAGTACCGAACCCTATGGTATAGCCTCCGAAATATATTCTATTGAACCCATTCGACAGACATACTCTGCTGCATACATGTGCAGCCAGCAACTACTGAACCCCTTTGATAAAACACCTCCGAACCTGTCTAAAATTCTCTCGTGTTCGTATTCTTATTGTTTTTACCCCTTTCTTGCCCCTTTCAATCAGCGTAACCATCGAATCCATAGCCATGAGTCCTCCTTTATGCCTACACAAATCACACTACGTGTACACCCTGTAGGCTTGTTGTTCCCATGCAACAACAACTGGTGCGCTAGGTAGGGTAGGAGTATTGTGGCCCACTGATCAGATCGATGGCCATCATCTGCAATTTCAACACTGTAATGCCCAGATTTAATAAAATCGGGTCTTTATTCAATTTCCATAGAAAATCAATAAATACAAGACGTTCATCACACGACTGCGTACAATACACCAATCAAGGATGGTTCGTAGACCATATTATTACAAAAGAGTTAAATAAAAGAGAAACTAGGAAAATAAATCCTCTAGATGAACGCCTTCTTCTAGTCTCGCGCCTTGACTAGGTCGCTACTCTAGACCATCCTCCTCCTCGTAGTACGCTACCTCTGGTGTGGTCAGTCAACGGGGGTGAGTACAATCGTACTCAGCAAGCCACCAAAATGCAATTATAATGCAAGGTAATAACAAGGATGGTAGTGGCTCATGTTTGCGGAAAAGCACATTTGTATAGCATTTAGTGTACTCAGATTATTAGTACAGAAAGTTAAACATGAGTAAATGCATCATCTTCTAACTCGAGGGGTACAGTCAGCCTGCCCTCGCTCAACATTCCTTACATGCCACGAATCATACCATCATTCATACAAGAGTAAACTAATTGTGGTGAACATTGTCCAACCCGCCCTTGACCGTGGGCACGACTTTCAAAAAGATTATACTCTGATCATAGGTGTACTACTGTACCAACAAGGAACTCATTCCAGCACACCAAAGTGCATCGTGATGACACCACGTCACCCCGAAGGAACTCACGCAAAAACCTTTAGCACGGAACGCACCAATTCGATAGCACCCTCTTATAGGTTTCATACGACGCCCCAATGCGTCGGGCCAACGCCGTACCCCCCTTGAGCCTCGTTGGTACAAGCCACCCGTAGGTGTCACTTGCCCGCTCCACTATGGTGCTTCAAGTTGGGATGCTCCATACCTCCAGTTAGGACTTACCCACTAGACTTGTGGTTAGTACGAGTTTGTTTTGCAACATATCCCACAGACCGGTCCTTATAGTGTCCCGGGTGCTACCGACCAATGCCTAGCTTGCACCCGGAACCCACCATACTTATAACATAACCAAACTCCAACAGAATTCTAGAGACGAGAAATAACGGGGAAATCATATAATAGAATCCAACTATCTATGACCCGTTCTTTTATCCTATAGAAGTTGTGTCGATACATTGGACACTATCTAATATAATACTTTAAAAGTGACAAGGAGTTTAGGCTCAATAAGCATGGCTTGGGTTTACACAACAATGACGGGGATCTAATAAATATAGTGTAGGGGTTTTAATTCCACTAATGCAATTATAGTCCTATGAGTTATAGCAGTAATTATGAAAAATGGGCTCAATTATGATCAACTTGGGGGTGTGACTTGCCTTGATCAGCAAATGGTGAAGGTGGAACCTCTGGATAATACTCTGGATCCTCGACTGCGTCGTAGTCTTCTCGATACGAAAAATAAACATAGCATTCAATATAAACAATCCAAAATCACAATTCAAACATATAGATTGTGGGTGGATTAAATCAAAGGAAATAAAGTTATTAATCTTCTTCAATTATTATCTAATTTTTTAGACAACTAATCATGGAGTTATGAATTTTCTAAAAAGAAATAAGAATTTACCCTAAAAGGTTTTTAAATCCCCCATTAAATAAAAATAAAATTTTCAAAATAAACCTACTGTTTTTATTGCATTAATGTGAAGAGAATAAAAAGATAAATTTTTTAGAATTGGAATGGACAAATTTGGAGTTAAATTGAGCAAGTTATGAATTTTAGAAGTTTAAACCAATTTTCTGAATTTTATTTAAACTAAAATTAGTCCCATGTCCACGGTGAACCAGGTTCACCGTGAACACGTGATTGTGCGCATGGGCCAGAGCCCGCTGGGCCGCCCGATCGGCATCCAATGGCCAAACACGAGGTGGGGATTTTAAGTCATAGCGGATGGCTGAGATTAAAAGGGATCGAACAGGTACGCGTGGATGCCTGTGATCAATCCAGGATTTAAATGGAGATCAATGGCACAAATTAGCCGATACCGCTTCAGTGAGATCCCTGGGATTTAATTCCGCACCGCTCAGATGCGATTCACACAGCCAGGATCCCGTCTGGCATGGCACGCGTCACAGCGAGGTAAGTACCTCTTCTCCGGCGATGGCGACACTCGGGTGCGATGGCAGCAGCGCCGACGAGGATCCTAAGCCCCAGTTTTGGGCAGAAAGGGAAAGAGGGAGCCATGGGGAGTGTGAGGGTACTAGAATCGAGGACCACCGATGACGAGTTGTGGCCGGCGGTGAGCAAGGGCGGAGTGGTGCTTCAGGTCGACGGTGACGGCCAGGTTCCAGGGCTCCTCAAAGCCAACGGGGACAGGGCTGAGGACGAGCGGTCGGTGAGGATCCCAAAGGTGTCATCGGCGAGGGAGCAGAGGCTCTGTGTCGAAGGCGGGTGGTGGCCGGAGGTGAAGTTAGGCAAAGGGGCTAAAACTGGAGCGGCGGTTTGGGAGGGCGTAGCTAAGGCTAAAGTGCATGGCCTGAGCCGCGATGAAGGCCATGGTTTAAATAGGGTCACCGACGGTAAACTTGGTAGGCTGAACAAGGGAAACCCGAAGGTATTTCCAAAATTGCTCCGGCGAGCTTCCATACGCGCGTGTACTTACCATATGCGACAAAAACGTGTGTGCTCCAGGGGGAAAGAGATCATCGGCGATTAGGGGAAAGGATCATGGGCTCAATTTGGTGATTGGCGGTGGCCGATGGCAAAATTTGGAAAGGGGGTCACCGGGTTTTGAAAGAGGCAGTATTCCATTAGGGATGATGGATCTGACAGGTGGCCCCCACTTATCGGTGAGCGAGCACGAGGGAAAAGGTGCCGATAGGCGGGCCCAAGCGGTCAGCGGCGGCTGGTGCGGCTGCCAAGCGGGGCCGGCGGGCGCGTGCGCGAAGGAGAGAAGGAAGGGTGCGCCGACAGGCGGGTCCCACCAGTCAGTGGGTGCAGTTTGGACTGGGCTGGGCCGAGGGTGGTTTGCGGGTTATGGCCCAATAACATTTAAAATGCCTTTTTCATTTAAAATAATTCCAGAAATTAATTTATTTGTTTAGATCTTGAAACATAGGTGCTAAAATTTTGTAAAAATTCTCAAAAATACTTCTTAGATTATAGATTCTACCATAATTTTATTAGCATTAAATTTGAATTATTTATCCATATTTCTTTCTTTTTGGGTACTTTTATCCTTTTCTCTAATTCAAATAATCCTTTTTATTTCAGAAATTTTATTTCCCTCATTTTATTTTCCTTTGAAATTTTGGGGTGTTACAATCCTATCCCCCTTACAGAGAATCTTGTCCTCGAGATTTGGATCAATCCTCAAATAACTCAGGGTGCTGAGCTTTTAATTCCTCTTCCTTCTCCCGTGTAGCTTCCTCAACCGGATGATTACTCCACTGAACCTTGCAAAAACGAATGACCCGGCTCCAGGTTGCCCTCTCTTTGACATCCAATATTCGGACGGGTTTCTCAACATAGGTCAGGTCTTCCTGAATGTTGAGCTGCTGGAGGTCAACTTGCTCAGCCGGTACTCGAAGACACTTCTTTAGTTGTGACACATGGAATGCATCATGTACCCCAGCTAGTGAGGGTGGAAGTTCTAACTGGTAAGCGACCTCTCGTTGCCGTCGGATGATCTGGAAGGGTCCAACATAGTGGGGTGCTAACTTCCCTCTCATATTAAACCTTTGAGTGAATCGGAGGGGGGTGACTCTGAGGTAGACATGATCTCCTTCTTCAAAGGCTAAGTCCCGGTGGTGGTTGTCAGCATAGCTCCTCTATCGGGACTGGGCTATCTTCAATCTATCTCGAATGATTCTTACTTTCTCTTCAGCTTCCCGAAGAACGTCTGTACCAAATACTTGGGACTCACTGGTATAATCCCATAATAAGGGCGTCCTACAATTGCGTCCGTATAGGGCTTCAAACAGAGACATCTGCAGGCTGGCTTCATAGCTGTTGTTGTACGAGAACTCGATGTATGGTAAACTCTTATCCCATGTTCCTCCAAAATCTAGGGCACATGCCCTAAGCATATCCTCCAATATCTGATTCACCCTCTTGGTTTGTCCATCAGTTTGGGGGTGATATGCCGTACTGAAATTCAGTCTCGTTCCCATCTCCTCTTGAAGGTTTTTCCAGAATCGGGCGTGAAATGACTCCCTCTATCAGAGACTATCTTTTTTGGAACTCCATGAAGGCACACTATGCGGGCCATATACAACTCTGCCAATCTAGGGCCGCTGAAGGTCGTCTTGATGGCTATGAAGTGAGCTACCTTCGTAAGTCGATCGATGATTACCCATATGGAGTCATATCCGTCTTGGGTCTTTGGGAGTCTGGTGATGA
Organism: Zizania palustris; assembly: GCA_019279435.1. Lineage (NCBI taxonomy): Eukaryota > Viridiplantae > Streptophyta > Magnoliopsida > Poales > Poaceae > Zizania > Zizania palustris. The sequence goes on from JAAALK010000084.1 coordinate 12,104,485, forward strand.
AATCCATACCGATCTCTTCCCATTTCCATTCGGGAACCTTGAGGGGCTGCAACAATCCTGCTGGCCTCTGATGTTCTGCCTTCACTCGCTGGCAGGTGTCACATTCTGCCACAAACTGAGCAATCTCTCTTTTCATACTAACCCACCAATATCTTTCCTTTAGGTCCTGATACATCTTTGCACTTTTGGATGAATGGAGTACAAAGTATCATGGGCCTCTCTTAAAATTAGGATCCTTAGCTCCGGCTTATTTGGCACACACAACCGGGTTCCAAACCACACAGTGTCGTTCTCATCTTTGAGAACCCTGGGGTCTTGCCCTATCTCATGTTCTTCTTGATTGCTACTATATCAGGATCTTCAAGCTGAGCTTCGCTAATCTGGTCGATTAGGATGGGGCTTGTTTCTAGTGTGGCTAGGTAGGCTCCGGTAGTTATCCTGAGGTTTAACCTCTCCATCTCCTTATATAACAAAGGCTCATGATCCTGGACCATGATGGTGGTACAGTATCCTTTTCGACTTAAAGCATCAGCCAACACATTTGCTTTGCTTTGATGGTAGAGAATGCCTAAGTCATGGTCCTTTATTAATTCTAGCCATAGCCTCTGCCTAAGGTTTAGATCTGGTTGCGTGAATATATACTTCAAACTCTTGTGGTCCGTGAAAACTTCACATCGGTTCCCAACAAGATAGTGTCTCCAAATCTTAAGGGCGTGCACTACGGTAGCCAATTCAGGATCATGGGTGGGGTAGTTCAACTCGTGCGGTCTTAATTGCCGGGAGGCGTATGAGACCACTTTCCCATCTTGCATAAGGACACATCCCAAACCCTGACGAGATGTGTCGCAATAGACATGAAAATCCTTTCGTATGTCCGACAGGGTTAATATGGGTGCTGACACTAACCTCGTCTTGCGGGTCCGAAAACATTCCTCACATTTCGGAGTCCATTCAAACTTCTCTCCTTTCGGTAGTAACTTGGTCATGGGTTTCTCTATCTTGGAGAAATTCTCAATGAATCTACGGTAATAACCCGCTAGTCCCAAAAAACTCCGTATTTCTGATACGTTGGTGGGTGGCATCCATTCTGTAACTGCTTCCACGGTGGAGGGGTCTACCGTGATGCCTTGTGTCGAGATGATATGCCCTAGAAATTTCACTTCCGTCGTCCAGAACTTGCACTTGCTATACTTGGCATACAACTGGTGTTCCCTGAGTTTTCCTAGGGTCAACCGGATGTTGGTCTCATGCTCTTCTCGTCTCTTGGAATAAGTTAGGATATCATCTATGAAAAACACTATGAATTTATCCAAGTACTCCATGAACACTTTATTCATCATGTTCATGAAGAAGGCGGGGGCATTGGTTAAGCCAAAAGACATAATTGTACACTCGTACAAACCATATCTAGAGGTGAAGGTCGTCTTAGGTATGTTGAGGAGCCATGCTAAAGAGCGTGGGCCTCATGGCTCCAGATGTGATGAGTCATTGTCAATGATAGTCAAAGAGGACTGAGGAGAGAGAAGATCTGCTGCGTCTAGGCCACGTGTGACTCAGGTACATGAGCAGCGAGCGACTATCGGGCAGAGGGGCCACGAAGTCAGGCTGGCCCAATCCGGGTACATGGGCTAGAAGCAGCAGAGGATCCACTGGCCTGTTGACTGGGATTGACTCAGGTACACGGGTGGCGAGTGATTGCCGGGCTGAGGGAGCTACGGAATCGGGCTGGCCCAATCCGGGTACCCGGTTGCGAAGACGGTGGACGCTTTGTCAGCTTCGGCGCAAAACTGATGACCGCTGATCTCGGATCTGACCATTCTGAGGTGAAGCCATAGCTACTACGAAAGTTCCGCATCAGGACAAATCATCTGTAAATAGGAGTTTACTATTTTGTCCTTAGGCTCACAGTCAGTCAGTCGAGTCTGTAAAAATATCCTAAGGGTAGTTTGGTCTTTTCCATTTATTTCAGCGTCTGTAAAAACCCTAGGGGTATTTCTGCATTTTTCTCATTTATTGGGCTGCCTATAAATAGGCCCCAATCCCTAGGGTTAGGGTCAACTCACTTTAATCTAAAAAATCAGAGTTCACTTTCCCCACATTTTTTCTGCTTGTTCCTGTGTGTGTGCCGCCGGTTGATTTGTTCATGAATCTCTGATTTCCCCACGATCAGATTCTTCAACCGGTAGAGAAATCTATACATCAGGTGTTATTTCTTTTATTCTCAGTTTTTGGTCGTCTTGCTCAGATTGGTCTTAATGTTGCCTTGGTTTGCGTGCTGAGTGTGTTCATCGATTTTCGGGTTCATCTCTGAAATTTTTGTTTATTCCTTGAGTTGCCGTCAGTTTCTTCTGCACTTGGGTTATTCTTATCTCTAGCCTGGTTCTATACTGACGAAGCAGCTGTTTGCACTTGTTTTTTCGTACACTAGCCTGCACGGTTGCAGCAGCTAGCCTCATGGCTACAGCTCTAACAGCATAGCCTTTCGGCAAGCTCTATAGCAGCATTGCACACTGGCCAAGGCCAGATCATCCTAGTGTTCTGCTTGCGTACGTAAACATCTTAGCAAATATTTTTTATTTTCATTCTCAATCGTTGTTTTCTATGGACCCCGCTTACTGGCAGTTGCCTTCTGGTTCCAGCCGTAGGGAGCAATGCAGAGCATGATTTGTTTCAAAGCTTATATTATATTGTTTCATGTGTTGCTTCGTGTTGTTCAATATGATCTGATCGGCTGTGTTCTTCGTGGGTCCCACATCTGGTTTTCTCAGCAGCAAAACAGAGTAGACCTCCAGGCTATTCCAGAGCTAGGCTATTATTTCTAAGTGAGTCTTGATTACTAGCCTAGGGTCTCTAGCCTCGAGTAGGTATACTGTCTTCAGTAGCTAGGCTACTAGTTTTTGTCCTGTTGTTTCTCCAGAATACGTGCGCGGTTTTCATTTTGATATTTGGTTATTCGAAGCTTGCTTTTTGGTCACGCAGGACTTCGCAGTTGTATGGATTCCGAAGCTCTTTTCCCTGTGTACTTCTGAGTCCGAAAGGAAGTTTCAAAGTACTAGTCCGGGTTTAAATTTCAGCAGCACACTTCGCTTATCTGTTCACAAGTTCGAAGTACGTGCTACGTCACTGTTTCAAAGTCTCAGTGAGGGCACTCCGAAGGTCTCGGAAAATAGTGTTCGAAGTGTGTGGGTTCGGAGGTTGCAGCTAACTTTGGCTGGTTTTTTCTGTGAACATCTGTTCAAAGCTTGAAGCTCGCCCTGTCTTCGCTGCTGGCACAGTCTTCGTTTTTTTGTCGTGCTCGAAGCTTGCTTCTTTGGTTTATGCTGACTTACATACTTCGCTAGCAAAGAGTGTAAAGTTTTCTTTGCTGACAAGTTGGACTTTGGAAAACGGACTTCGCCACTACCTCTGCAAGCTTCGAAAACAGTGCCAACTTCGAAGCATACTTCGACAACCACAGGCTTCGACACTTCAAAGCAGGCTTCGCCGAGTTTCGAACAGGAAACAACTTTGAACAGTAACCCTTCATCACTATTTACATGTCCTTAGTTTAAATTGTTGTGATGATCTGTTTCTGTAAACTTTGATCTGCCCATGTTTTGAATGCCTTGTTTTTTTGCCTATTAGCACTGTATTGGTGTTTCTTCATTTAGGACACCGGTCATTTATAGGCTAGATAGTTTCAAGGTTTGACAATTTACTCAAGGTTTCCTGCTAAGTGTTTTGAGGTGCGTTGGGTGTTGGGAGCAGGCCATTGATTCGAAAGAATTTTTTAGGCGCCCATTCACCCCCCCTCTGGTCGCTACTTTCGGTCCTCATATGTCTTCCTATAATCCACACACATCCGTTTTGCCTTATCTTCCTTCTTCTCAACGAAGATGATGGGGGCTCCCCACAGGGATGTGTTGGGTCATATGTACCCCTTCCGCTCAAGGTCCTCTATTTGTTGCTTCATTTCTTCCAACTTGTTTGCGACCATCCGGTAGGGTCGCTTAGAGATGGGAGTCATCCTGGGCACTAGGTCAATCCTAAACTCGATATCTCTCTTGGGTGGCATCCCTGGCAAATCCTCAAGAAATACGTCTGCGTATTCACAGGCTACCGGTACCTATTCTAGTTTGATCTGATGGAGAAGAGGTCTTCTAGGCTTCTGGTTGGGCATCTGAAAAGAGACGACAGTATCCTCTTCACTGGTCACTGTTACTTCTTGCGCAATCTATCATCCCTTGGTGTTTGTTTAACCAATCCATCCCTAGGATGAGGTCCAAACCTTTACATTCTATCATAATGGGGTCTTCCCAAAAAGTTACGCTTTCGATATCTACCCATACCCTTGGACTATAGAAGTGGGCTAGGGTCTATTTGCCAGGGGTGGCTATCAATACCGGTCTTGCTTGATCAAGTTCATTCAGGTTATGTGCTTTCACAAATTTTACCGATATGAATGAATGAGTTGCCCCTGTGTCAAATAAAAGAATTGCAGGTATTGAATTAAAAGTAAACATAACCATGACAATCTCCGGAGTGGCCTGGGCTTCTTCAGTAGAAACATGGTGACACGAGCGCGAACCGCGAGATTCATCGTGATCCCTTGAGGGCGCTTGGGATGGGGGCACTAGTGAGAATAGTTTCCCTCCTGGCAACAGTTGAAGCATATCACTGGCATGTTGTGCTTGTCGTGAAGAACTTCTGTTTTCTTGGCGGGGGCCAGTGGAGCAGCTGGTGCGGCTAGTGCGGGGCGAGGATTTCCGGCTCCCGAGTTGCTGACGGGCAGAGCTGGCCTATAAGCGGGGCGTGGGTGGAAGTGGGGTGCTGAAGGAGGAGGCGTGAAGCAAGGCCTCTATGCCATCCCTTGGTGCTGACGGAAGGCAATCATCCTCTTCTTCTTCAGATCCACCTTGTTCTGCTCGGTCTCCTGAATAATCGCCTTATTCACCAACTTTTGGAAAATAGCATAGTCTCCGAAGACCAACTGAAGTGATAGCTCATCCTGCAGTCCTCGGAGGAACTTAGACTGACGTGCAGCGTCCGTGCGTACCTCCTCAGGTGCATACCGGGCTAGCCGGTTAAATTCGTGCAAGTACTCAGTGACAGTCCTTCTCCTTGGCTGCAAGTCCCAGAATTCCTACTACTTCTAGGCTATGACGCCCTCTGGAACATGCGTGACATGAAAAGCGATGGTGAACTCAGCCCATGAAATCTCATGGCCCTCGGGCTGAGTCTCGCGGAAGTTGTCCCATCACTCCGCGGTGGGTCCTTGGAGCTGATGAGAGGCAAAGGCCACTCACTCCTGCTCAGTGCATGGTAGAAGGTCCAACTTCTTGCCGATAGTTCTCAGTTAGTCACCTGCTTCCATTGGATTAGTGGTGCTGGAGAAAATAGGGGGCCAAACATGCAGAAACTTAGATAGTTGAGAAACTGGAGCAGGTGCAGGGATGGCCTATCTGAGGGGAGGCTCCGGGTGCTGCTGTTGAAGCCGAAGTAGCTGTGCCTGCTGTTCTTGCATCTGATTCTGCTGTTGCTGCATCTGAGTCAGCAAGGTTGCAATCAACTGGTTTTGATTGGCCATCATCTCAACCAGTGTGCGATGATTGGCGATGGGGGCCTGCCGTTGGCCGGTTGCTCTCCAATGCGGCAAATTGTCAGAGTTGTTCCCATTGCAAGGGGCATCGGAACCTTGTTCATTGGCGATCCTGAAGATAAGGGTGTACCCAGGGAAAAAAATTAAGGAAATCTTTTGCTTTATTTCTCAAAGAATTTTAGAATTAGTAGTCTAGATGATTACATCTTTATTCTACCTCTTTATTTAATCTTACTCATGCCTTATACTCGACATGTGCGGCACTACAAACATGATAAAGATAAAAGCAATCAACCGTAAACTAGCGTCTAAATAGCATAATATCCATGTTGCTCACAGCTTAGGGGAAGGATCGATCATCGGCTCTGCGGGGGTGGTCGGTGAAGGAGTCGTGGTGCTAGAGGGTCCTGCGGATGATGCAGTGCGTCAGCTCCTCTTAGGCCTAGCTGAGGGGGTCCTAAGGGCCTTCCGCTTGCACGGGGGAAGCGAAGCGATCTCCTCAAGATCCTTCTTCAGCTCCTCGACCTGGCACCAGAGCTGGACGTTCTCGGTGAGGCCCTGCTGTAGTATCGCGTTCTGACGCCACAACTCTGCTACCTCAGTAGCCAAGTGGCGCCTCTTCTAGACCTGACGTCGGAGATCTCCATTCTCGTGGTTCAAGATCTCCGTCGTGTGGTGGTAGTAGTAGATCGTGTCGTGTTGATTGTCGGCGTCGAGCACGGCCTCGGTCTGAAGATTGTCCATAGCCTGGAGTAGACGCGTGCTGCGGGTGATGACGGAGTTGCGGTGGGAGTACGTGTTGACATAGACGTTGCGATGGCTCCCCGGGGTGCACATGGGCATGAAGAAGTAGGTGGTGTCGTGGAGCTGTCCGTCATAGACCATCCGGAGCTCGGTGATGGCCTGGAATGTAGCGTGCTGGCTGGCCACCTCAAAAGTCATACCTCCAACGCCGGCGGTGAAGAAGGGTGGGTGGGTACCAAAGAGCGAATGGTGATGGTGACCTAACAGTATCCTTTGTTCACATCGAGAAAAATCACGTGGAACGCAGGCTCGTGTGTGAATCCCAAGAAATCCACGAGCATGCGCAGCGCGCCGACGAAGCAGTCGCAATCGCAGAGGAATCCGCCCATGTTGTGAATCATCATCTAAAAGAACACATAGTTTGTAAAAATTTTGGAAGACAATATATGTAAAATTTTGGAAGACAATATATTAAGTAGTTTGTAAAAATATTTGAAATATAAGTCCTAAGGTTCGGTCTGTTTGGCTTCCTACAGTCAAGTCGGCTCTGATACCATCTTGTAACGCCCAAATTTAATAAAATTGGGTCTTTATTCAATTTCCATATAAAATAAATAAATACAAGATGTTCATCACACGACTGCGTACAATACGCCAATCAAAGATGGTTCGTATACCATATTATTACAAAAGAGTTAAATAAAAGAGAAACTAGGAAAATAAATCCTCTAGATGAATGCCTTCTTCCAGTCTCACACCTTGACTAGGTCGCTACTCCAGACCGTCCTCCTCCTCGTAGTACGCCACCTCTCGTATGGTGAGTCAATGGGGGTGAGTACAATCATACTCAGTATGCCACCGAAATGCAATTATAATGCAAGGTAATAACAAGGATGGTAGTGGCTCATGTTTGTGGAAAAGCACATTTGTATAGCATTTAGTGTACTCGAATTATTAGTACAGAAAGTTAAACATGAGTAAATGCATCATCTTCTAACTCGAGGAGTACAGTCAGCCCGCCCTTGCTCAATAGTCCTTACATGCCATGAATCATGCCATCTTTCATACAAGAGTAAACTAAGTGCGGTGAACATTGCCCAACCCGCCCTTGACAGTGGGCACGGCTTTTCGAAAAGATTATACTCTAATCATAGGTGTACTACTGTAGCAACAAGGCACTCATTCCCGCACACCAAAGTGTGTCATGATGACACCACGTCACCCCGAAGGAACTCATGCCAAAACATTTAGCATGGAACGCATCAATTCGATAGCACCCTCTTATAGGTTTCATACGGCGCCCCAAAGCATCGGGCCAACGCCGTACCCCCCCCTTGAGCCTCGTCGGTACAAGCCACCCGTAGGTGTCACTTGCCCCCTCCACTATGGTGCTTCAAGTTGGGATGCTCCATACCTCTAGTTAGGACTTACCCACTAGACTTGTAGTTAGTACGAGTTTGTTTTGCAACAGATCCTACAGACTGGTCCTTATAGTGCCCCAGGTGCTACCGACCAATGCCCTAGCTTGCACCCGGAACCCACCATACTTATTACATAACCAAACTCCAACAGAATTCTAGAGACGAGAAATAACGGGGAAATCATATAATAGAATCCAACTATCTACGACCCGTTCTTTTATCCTATAGCAGTTGTGTCGATACATTGGACACTATCTAATATAATACTTTAAAAGTTACAAGGAGTTTAGGCTCAATAAGCATGGCTTGGGTTTACACAACAAGGACGGGGATCTAATAAATATAGTGTAGGGGTTTTAATTCCACTAATGCAATTATAGTCCTATGAGTTATAGCAGTAATTATGAAAAATGGGCTCAATTATGATCAACTTGGGGGGTGTGACTTGCCTTGATCAGAAAATGGTGAAGGTGGAACCTCTGGATAATACTCTGGATCCTCGATACTCTGGACAATCCAAAATCACAATTCGAACATATAGACTTTGGGTGGAGTCTCTTCTCCTCTACATCATCGCCACTACGTATGTGGTCAGCACCACCGTGGTCGTCGAACGACCATAGAAAGTTCTCACCTACCCGGCTCAACGGCCGGTCTACTTCATATCAGAGGTCCTAGAGCTGTCGAAAGTTCGATATCCCTAGGTGCGGAAGCTGTTGTACGCTGAACTCATCACCATCTAGAAGCTCTGTTGGGGAATATGGGAGCTTTGCTAGCCGGCAAATTCAAAATTTCCGCCCTAGGCCCTAGGCGCATGCGTGTGTAAGATCATAGATCGGTACCTTCTAGCACGAGATGCGCTAGGTACAGCGGAAGAAGATGCTGGAGCAACGCGTCAAGCCTCTCCTCGCTTTGTCCTTGTCGTCCTTCACCAATCCGATCAATGAAGACAATGTAGTAGTTCGCATGTAGATGTCCACGAGTGTCGCTGTTGGAGCAATGCCTTCACGGAGTCCACATGTACAGGGATGCAGTACCTCCGACAGCAGCGTGCTAGCACCGCACATGAGAGACGGGGATCCTTGACCTCAACGTTTGAGATCAAGAAAGGAAGGAGAGAACTCTTGGGTAGCTAGGTCTAATCTAGGCTTATTGATTGCCCCAATATGTCCTCCTCCTCTCCTTTTATAGGGCTAAGAGCCCCTTGGTCGTCCTCATCACGAAACCCGAAAAACAGTAACAGATCCAATCTGTTTGCCCACGTTGGAACTTCCGATACTAGATCGGAACTTCCGACAAGGTATTTTAGGTCTCCTGATATAGTACGACACGCAAGAGATCCAATCTGTTATCGCCCACCTCGAAACTTCCGATAAGTATAAAAATTCCCCGATTCCGAATCGAAACTTCTGGCTCGTCGGAACTCCTGATACCATATCAGAACTTCCGAAGCAACATTTTCTCTCTCTATTGAGACCAGAAAATAACTGAAACTTTCGATACTTCCTATCGAAACTTCCGATCCATGGAATTTTTTTGGACACAAACTTTAATCTCCCACTTGCACAAGAACCAATTCTTTGCATGTTTTTAATCCATCCCCTTAAGTGTGTGACCCGATAGGTTCATACACTAACGGTTGTACTCCAGAAACTGTTTCTGACTCACTGATCAATAGCGGTACCTAGCAGCACATATTGAACCCCGAAAGCGTAGAAAATCAAATTTTCATGAACCTTGATATACGCAAGCACTAGTCCCTTTACCACGCGTCGTCAGTCAAGCTCAAGGCAAGATATGTGCCACCCTTGTTGGTTAACTTGACATTTTCACTCGATCAAGTATCGAATTCAAATCATGACTAACTCCTTAGTCATAGTGGCATGGTCATGCACTTTTCCAATCCAATACCTCGAGGGACCTAGAGACGACTCTCTTGTTATTAGGAGCGGTAAATTCCATCTTGACCGCTCATATCCAAAGACATGTTTCACAACACACCTGAAAACAACCCTTATTACTACCCTGTTATGTTATAGCGTTAGGAAACATCTAAGTGTGTCACTATGTATTCTGCAGTATCTCAAGTGGGTCTGTCCAACACCATGTTCACCAACATGTGTCCACATCACTGATTTCACATCTCTATGTCTATGATCTATGAAACATAATCATCAATCAGTCGGATGTGCTAATCCATGTATCATCACTATCCCACATGATGACAAGATTAGGGACCCTTTTGAACAACATCGTCATAAAGCAAATAGTTTCACATAACAAGTCATACTCATTAATTAAATGCAAATGATATTTATTCAAGGAACAAGATAATAATTATCCTCATACATTAGCATAGACTCTACTAGCATCTTCCACAAACACATGACTCACTCACGCAAGTATCTAATACCCATAGAGCTCATATGCGCCTCATGCTTGGGCTGTGAAAGAGGCTTCGTCAACGGATCTGCCATGTTCAAATCCATGTGCACCTTGCAAATCTTCACATCACCTCTCTCAATGATCTCGTGGATCAGGTGATATCGCCGAAGTATATGTTTGGACTTCTAGTGCGATCTAGGCTCCTTGGCTTGCGCAATGGCACCACTATTATCACAATAGAGGTCCATTGGACTAGACGCACTAGGAACAACACCTAGCTCAGAAACAAATTTTCTAATATGTGGGAACGGAATGACGACTAGAGGGGGTGAATAGGGGCCTTGACAAATTCTTGTGAATATGATGGTCTTTTCAAATCACCCAACGCACCTCTAAATGAACAAGCGGAAGCAGATGTAGTAAAGACTCTGATAAAAATAGCTGCTATCACCCTCCTATCTGATATTATGTCAAATGATAGATTGAGGGATCAACAATTTCAGAATGGGCTTGGTGAAACATGTGCTTGGTAGTACATGCAGTTGTTAATGGCAAAAAGCATCATTGCATACGGCAGCACATGATCGGCAAGCTGGAAAAGAAAAAGAAGGGAGAAAAATGTTTCTAGATTCAACTTTCAGCCTTTAAGATTTTCAGCAAATGACCACCTTCCAGAATTTGTATAGCATATAGATGAGCCAAAAACTATGTGTAGTTGTATTCAGAACCTTTTGTTTACTTCAAACATGGAACCCTTGTAACTTGGACAACAAGAGTTATGCAGAACTCAGGTCCAAAAACAGAACCAAAATAGATCAAAAATCGCCTCAAAGATTGAATCCAGACTGAAAACAAAACACAACTTGGCAAAAATCAGCAGTTTTTAGAACTTTTTAGGCACTTTGTTGGACAGGAAAATATATGTAGCAGTGGTCAAAACCTTTTGAAAATTTCATACATGGAACCCTTGAAACTTGGACAACAAAAGTTATGCAGAACTCAGGTCCAAAAACAGTACCAAAACAGACCAAAACTTGTCTCAAAGATTGAATCCATACTGAAGACAGAAAACAATCAGCAGAAATCAGAAGTTTTCAGAACTTTTTAGACACTTTGTTGGACAGAAAAATATATGCATCAGTGGTCAAAAACTTTTGCAAACTTCAAAAATGGAACCCTGGAAACTTGTACAACAAAAGTCGTGGAGAACTCAGGTCCAAAAACAACATCAAAACAGTTCAAAACTTAGCTCCAAAAATGAATCACACAAGGATGAACAGTACCTCCGCTAGAAATTCATGGATGCGTTGTTCTATGCTTGATCCGAATGATAAACAGTAAGCACGAAATTAAGAACAACAAAAAGGCTAGAACAAAATAAAAATTGTGGTTGGTAGCCCCCAAAATGTTCAGCTGAAAGAGTCACCTAAACCCTAGGCTCTTGGGTCCTTTATATAGGCAAGCCGATTAAGGAAATCTACAAAAATTCCATTAGGGTAAAAGTTCTAGGTATTTACCTAATTGCCATAATGAATTTTTAGAATTACAAATTATGAAAAATCCATTAATGCAAACTCCTAATTTATCATATCATTGACCATATTCTTTTAATATCTTTTCAGAATTTAGAATTCTGAAAAATACTAAAAGATTACACTTAATCTAGACGACAAAACAAAAAAATAAACTCCTAATTACTGGAATTAAAAACATTTTATGATGTGATGGTTTTCAGCAAAAAACCGACAAAGCCTCCTCGATCGCCGACCTGTGACATCAATCCGGGAACTCAACCGCCAACAAGTCTCTCCCATTCACTGACCTGACAATCACTTTGTCTCGACCATCCGTCCTTCCATGTCTTGCACTATCTCCTCGTGCACTCCTGAGATCATCTCCAACTTCACCCGGCATCCTTGATCCTTTGGCATCGAGCTCTCCGCTTGTCCCTTGATCACCAGCTGTTGACAGTTGGTTAGCATCTCCACCCTGCACACATGAGACAAGCCAAAACACGAAACTTGACGCACATCGATCCCCTCATCATCCACTCTCCATATCCACACATTGATCCCATCGATGCAATCAAACCATCATTCACTCCACTCAAGATCGCTCAACCTTGTCAATCACTCATCATACAGACAAAAACCATAGTGCGACCTCACTTGGTTTCACATAATCCAAACAACCTCCTTCGCAGCTTCTGAAGCAACGATATACTCAGCTTCCATTGTATCATTGGACCAAACACATCAGTATGTACTATGGTCAATTGCTCACTCGCCCTCTCACTCTGTCCAGTGAAAAGTGTCTTTGTCATTTTGCCAAGTAAACAAGACTCGCATGTATCATACGATTCAAAATCAAGTGAATCCAAAAGTCTATCACTATGGAGCTTCTATACACGCTTCTCATTTATATGACCCAAACGACAATGCCAGGCATAGGTGGGATTCAAATCATTGAGTCGTTGTTCTTAGTACTAATGTTATAAATGTGTGCGTCGTCAAGAGTCAGAATATACAATCTATTCACCAATGGACAAACACCATAAAGCATGTTATTCGAAAATATTGAACAACTCTTGTTCTTTATAACGAATTCAAAACCATCTTCCTCTAAACATGAAAAGAGATAATGTTTCTGCCTAAGGCGGGAATGAAATAACAATTATTTAACTCCAAAACTAATCCTGATGGTAGCGACAGTGAATAGATGCCAATGGCCAACGCTGCAACCTTTGCACCATTCCCGACGTGGATATCCAGCTCACCACTTGCACACTTTCTTACTCTACTCAGCCCCTGCAACGATTTGCAAGTATGAATCATCAATCTGATATCAAATACCCTTGAATCATTTGGATGAGTAGCAAGATTGATTTCAATAACATTAATACCTGAAGTGGAAGTCCCACTTCCCTTCTTGTTCTTCTGCTCTTCCTGGTACACCTTGCAATTACGCTTCTAATGCCCAGACTTGTGGCAATGGTGGCACACATCAGAGTTGGTAGGACCAGACCTAGACTTTCTAGTCGGTTTAGACTTCGCACTAGAGATCGCATCTGTAGTCTTAGTCTTTTTCCTCCTCTTTTTGCCCTCATTCTAAACAACCATCACATGGTTTGGAGTCTTCCTGATACTCTCCTCAGCAGATTTTAGCATCCCATGCAACTCAGCTAGTGTCTTCTTGTCACGCCCCGATTTAATAAATCAGGACCTTTATTGAAATTCCATAGAAAATCAATAAACCAAGACGTTCATCATGCGACCACGTATAAATACGAGCAATCATTCATGGTTTGTAGACCGTATTAGTACAAAAGTGAATAAAGATGAAGAGAAACTAATCAATCAAGGGTCCTAGATGAACGCCTCCTTCCAGTCTCGCCTTGACTGGGTCGCTACTCCAGACCTTCTTCCTCCTCGTAGTAGACGGGCTCTGGTGGTGTAAGTCAACGGGGGTGAGTACAAACGTACTCAGCAAGCCACCGAATGCAAATATAATGCAGAGTAATAACAAGGGAGATAGTGGCTAATTTTGCGGAAAAGCGTAATTGTAAAGCATTAAATGTGATCAAGTTATTAGTACTGAAATGTAAACATGTGTATGCATCATCATCTTCTAACTCGAGGGGTACAGTCAGCCCCACCTCGCTCAACAGTCCTTACATGCCATGAATAACTCAACCATTCACACAATAGTAAACTAACTGCGAGTAGTCACACAACCCGCCCTTGACCGTGGGCTCGGCTTTTCAAAAAGATTTAAATACTCTGATCAGAGGTGTACCACTGTACCCACAAGGCACACACTCATCACTTACACCAAAGTGTAACGAGATGACCTATACCACGGGAACTCATGCCAAAACCTTCCATATGGTCCTCCTCGACCCGACAGCACCTTCTTATGGGTATCATATGGTGTCCCGACGCGTCGAGCCTCACCATACCCCCCTTGAGCCACGTTGGTACAAGTCACCCGTAGGTTGCCCCTTGCCCCCTCCACTATGGTGCATCGAGTTGGATTGTTCCATACTTTTTGTTAGGACTTACCCATTAGACTTGTGGTTAGTACGGAAGTGCTTTGCAATAGGTCCCGCAGACCGGTCCTTATAGTGCCCCGGGTGCGACCAACCAATGTCCTATCTTGCACCCGGAACCCACCATACTTATAACATAGCCAACTCTAACAGAGTCCAGAGACAAGAATAACGGGGAAATTCATATAACAAGATCCATCTATCTACGACTCATTCTTTTCATCCTATAGTAGTTGTGCCGGTACATTGGGCACTAGCTAATATTTTATAGTGGAGTGACAAGGAGTTAAGTCTCAATAAGCATGGCTTGGGTTTGCACACAAGGACGGGGATCTAATAAATATAATGTAGGGCTTGAAATTAGACTAATGCAATATTATCCTATGAGTTATAGCGATAATTTATTAAAACATGGGCTCAATGATGATCAAAATGGGGGTTTTGACTTTCCTTGATCCGTGAACGGTGAAGGTGGATCATCGGGGTAAGACTCGGGATCTTCGATGACGTCGTAATCTTCTCGATACGGAAAAGTAAACACAACATTCAATAAACAATCCAAAAACCAATAATACAAGCATACATGTTTTTGTTGGATTAAGTAAAGGAGATAGAGTCTTAAATTTTATGAAATTATGACTTAAATATTTAAGATTACGTTTTAAAGAGGTTTCTGAATTTTATAACTCGGTATAAGTATTTTTCCTAAGGAGGTTTTTATTTTCCCTTTTTAGAGATGAATTAAAAAGGTATAAAACAGCCTTAATGTTTTTATTGCAGTAAAAAGAGTGAATTTAAGTTAATATGTCTTCTGAAGTTATTATACAAGTTTTCATGATATTTTTATAAGGTGTTGAATTTTCATTATATGAATTAATTACCTATCCAAAAAGGGCATTTGAAATATTATTTAATAAAATGATATGGGCAAAATGAACCTTCTATTTTTATTGCATGAAGTCATAAAGTCCTCTGAAATTAATATATAAATTTTTAAAGGTCCTTCTGAATAATTTTAAATGAAATAAAAATTAATTCCTAAAAGGGGAATTTTCTTTATTATTTAATAAGAATATTTTGTGCCAAATAACTAAATTGTTTTTATTGCATAAAAGTGTAGAGAATAAAAGACAAATTTTCCAGAATTAAAATGGTCAAATTTGGAGTTAAATTGAGCAAGTTATGAATTTTTGAAGTTTAAACAATTTTTCTGAATTTTTGTTATATAGGAATCAGTCTCTGGTCCACGGTGAATTGGGTTCACCGTGAACCGTTGACTGCGCGCGTGAGCCAGGCACGTGGCAGCGGTTGGATCAAGATCCAATGGCCAGAGCGCGTGCAGGTGGTTTAAGTGAAATCCGACGGCCATCAGTGCCCGATACCGGTTCGGTTCAGATCAAGGGCCGGGATTAAATCCCACAGGGACTTAATCCGGGCAGTTAGATCAAAATCGTGCGGCCCGTGAGGGATCCGGCATGGCACGCACAGAAGGGGTTAATTACCCCTTCTTCTCTGGCTCCGGCGACGCAACGGTGGTGGATCCCCGACGAGGGCGAGGTCCTATGGCGCGTCTAAGGCCAGAAATGGAAAGAGGGGCACAAGGGGGATACTGGCATACCAACGGCGATGACGATGGGGCAGTGGCAGTGGTTGGCGATGAGGAGAGGGCGGCGGTGTCCTTGGGTTGGTGGTGGCGAAGGTGTTCCGGCAGTCGTATGGCCTAGCGAAGGCGATGCCGAGGTAGGGCCCGTGATGGAGATCCCGGAGGTGGCGATGGCGAGGACAGTGATGACTCGGAGCGCCGGCGAGGGCTTGCCGAAGCCGAAACAGGGGGAATTTCCGAAAAACCATGGTGGTGCTCGGGTAGGCGAAGGCTAAGGCGTTAGGGGTGTGGGCGGAGTGCGGTGAGCCGAGGGGTATAAATAGGGGTCGCTGGCGGTGAGGATGGAAGGCTTTACCGAGGAAACCTGAGGTGGCTTCCTAATTTCTCCGGCGAGGCTTCCAAAGGCATGGGCTAGCTTCCTTAAGCGCGAAAACGCGCCGGCTATAGATGGAAAGAGGGCGGTGATGCTCGGGGAAGGTGATCCGGGGTGAATCCAGGCGAACACGGGCGGCCGGCGGCGAGAAATCAGAAGGGGGTCGCCGGTTTTTGGAAAGGGGGATGGTTTCCATCGGGGAAGAAGATGCTGACATGTGGGGGCCACATGTCAGTGGGCGTTGGTGAAACCGAGCGCACCGACAGGTGGGCCAAGATTGCCAGAGACTGAGGGCGAGCGTGTGCGGCTGACATGCAGGGGCCGGTTGGGCGTGGCGCGCGGAAGAGGAGAGGGGGCACCGACATGCGGGCCAGGGACGGCAGTGGGTGAGGGGTGCTGGCAGCTGGGACCAGGCGGGCGCGGTGGGAGAGAAAAGAGGGCGGGTGGCGCTGACAGGGTGGGTCCACTCATCAGTGGGTGTGGCTGGACTGGGCCGGGCCGAAAGGGTTTTGGAGGGGAAATAAGGGCTGCGGCCCAATAAGATTAAAAATGCATTTTCAATTTAAAATAATTCCAGAAAATAGATTATTTATTTAAGGCTTGAAGCACTGTTGCTAAAATTTTGTAAAAATTCTCAAAAATATTTCTTGGCCTCTAGATTCCACCATAAATTTTTCAGGTTCAAATTTTAAATATTTCTCCTTGTTTTGCTTTGATTGGGTTCTTTTGACCTTTTCCTTAATTAAATAAATCCTTTTTATTTCAGAAAATTTATTTCCCTCATTTTTATTTTATTTTTAGTTCTGGGGCTGTTACACTTCTCTAGTCCAACCATGTTATAATTCATGATAAACAGCCCAAAGCTCAATGGGAGCGACTAGAGAATGACATCAATAGTGAGGTATGGATCTAGTGGAGTGCTCAGTCTCTCTAGAGTCTCTACGCAACCAATCATCTTGATCATGTGAGGGCTCACTGGGCTCCCTTCAGCCAGCCTGCTACCAAACAAGCATTTAGACACATTGTATCTTTCTATCCTTTCTTGGTCCTAAAACATGCCCTTAAGACCTACGATCATATTGTAACCATCATGTTCCTCATACTATTTCTGAAACTGAGAGGACATACAGGAAAGCATCAGGCAGCTGACAACCACGGAATCAATAGCATGCTTCTCATAAGCACGCTTATCTGCTGCAGATGCATCTACTACTAGATTTTCACCCTTTAGCCATGATCCACACTGCAACGACATCAATTTGGTTGCAATACATAGGTGTTATTACCATAGTTCTCAGTTTTGGTTGCAATAGTGGACAATGTTGCCGCGATTATATTTGCATTGTGATTCTCATCAAAGACGTGGCAATAAAAAAATGATGTTGCCACCACATATAATTTGGTTACAAGTGGTTGTGATTATCGCCATGATATAACCAGGTTGTGAAAATTTAATATTTGGTGGCAATATGTTGGTGTTGTTGCCACAATTCTCAGTTTTGGTTACAATAGTGGACAATGTTGCCATGATTATATTTGCATTGTGATTCCCATGAAAATCATGGCAATAAAAAAGATGATGTTGCCACCACATATAATCTGGTCGTAAGTGGTTGTGATTATCGCCATGATATAACCAGGTTGTGAAAATTTGATATTTGGTTGCAATATGTAGGTGTTGTTGCAATGTTTTCGATAGGTACTGCCACATTTTATACCCGTTGGGGTATAATAGAATTGTTGGGTGGTAAAAAATGATATTGTCACGCATGTATAATGTGTTGCGTGAATTATATTTATTCTTGCATAAGTTTTTGATCTTTAACAACGAAATATTAATATGTTCTGTATTGCACTGTTTGTTATATGGAAAAATAAATAAAAAAGAACAAGATGCTCCAAGTTGGTGTCGAACCTAGATGCTCCTGGATAGAAGGCGAGAGGTATTCCACTAGACTACGTAGAGCTTGTTGATTGAAGATTCTAGGAAGCATTGTTTGTAATATTGAGAATTAAAAAATTCTCAACCTACCAAAATTGGGATACAATGAAATTTTCGGTCACAAAAAAAGATATTTCCATACATGTATAATGTGTTGCATGAATTATATTTGTCGTTACATAAGTTTTTATCTTTAACAACGAAATATTAATATGTTGCATAAGTTTCTTTTTCAAGTAAAGAGAGAAAGTATCGTTGTGAAGAAACCTCAAAAATTCATATATATTCTAATATTTTTTATATCATATGGATTACATATATATTGTTGTGTATAAGTTTTAACTTCGGATTAAAATGAGAAAATAAACTATTCCTTTATTCATTAAGTGTGTTCCAGAATTTAAATTAAAATAGGTGGATTTAACTATAAGTACCTAAAATAATCAACAAAACTTTATAAAAAAATATATTCATGTTTTTGAGTCCATGTGACAAGGCTTTTGTGATGAAATTATATATACATGTGAGAAAGTTTTTCCACTTTGACACCTTAATCCACTTATACGTGAATTAAACACTAGTGAGATTTATAAATTTAATTTAATAAAATATAATTAGAACTTTTATTTAAGAAATAACCTATCCTAAGTGAAAATATGGGTCCACTCGTTAGATTTATAAATTTAATAGAATATAATTAGCAATATTTTTATTTAAGGAACTCGTCATATTTATAAATGTAATAAAATATAATTAGAAATATTATTGTTTTATAAACAATCATCAGATTTATAAATTAAATTTAATAAAATATAATTAGAAAAAAATTATTTGAGAAATTAAATTTAATAAAGTATAAGTAGAAATTTTTTATTTGAGAAATAAATGTTGTTGGACCGGAAACAGCGACCAGTGGGGGTGAATAGGAGTTTTTAAAATTTCAGGCTAAAAATAGCCTTCTGTTTTAGTTCTGTCTTCTACGGAACAGGCTTCGAACACGCCCTTCGAAGTTCTGGTTCGGAGGTATTTTACTGCTCCGAAACTAGGCTTCGCAAAGAGTAAAAGTTCAAAGTCAAGAATACTTCGCTCCACCCACACCACCAAAAACTCAACTCTGCTTGGTCAGTGCAGGCTCTGCACACTGGGTGATTTCGAGCAGACTTCGCACTTCACCCTTCGCAAGAGATGACTTCTCTCTGAGGACTTCGACTAGATACTCTGCACTAGCAACTGGTACTAGGCTTCGTATTTCGGAGGTCGGAACGAACACTAAACACACTGCGCTGAGGACTCCGATGGGGAAGAAAACAGGCTTCGAGTTAAGCCAAGAACAGTGCTTCGCTAGTAGTCACAGAGGACTAGACTTAGTTTACACAGAACGAACACACACTGAGAAAAACACACTTCACAAGCACAGATCACTCACACACTTATCCAAAAACACCCAAGTGCACACACTTGACCAGGAAGAAGTGGAGCAGAAGAAAATCAAAACTTGCAGTGCAAACAGGCAAACAAGTTCAAGCAGTAAATGAAAATAGAATCAGAGTTTCATTGCTTGAACAGGGAACACAAAATGAACTCACAGGATGAATACAAGAGTATGCGGTGGGTAACACTGGAGTTCTAAAATTGCTGCTCAAAGTGTTGTTGTTGCCTAGATAGCCTCCACTATTTATAGGCACTATTCAGCCCTATGAATAGACTACTTTACCCCTAGGGTTTACACTGATTTTGTCTCATCAGAACAGGGGGGTACAGCTGGTAGTCTACTAGATTTGGAGGCTTCTTTTATCAGCTTCGCAGAGGAGACAGCACCAGGTTTTGCAGAGCAGACATCGTCAGCTTTTGCAGTTTTGGAGTCTTTTGAAGACCCCTTCGCACGCGAGGGGTGCGGTAGCTTCGATGAGAAGCCTTGAGCCTGACGGCCTTCGCTTCACCGAAGTCGGCCTTCAATACAGTGATGGTTTTGAGCTAAAGCTGTCAAAGCCCTTGAGCCTTCACGCCATCACCTTCGGAGTGGACCACCACGACTTCGCAGCTACTCCCAGCTCGAACTCCGTCAATCCGTGTACCGAAGCCATGCATGGCCGAAGTACCTCAAGTCAGCCACACTCCGAAGCCCCACCTTCAGAGTACCACCCTTCGAAGTCCCTCCTTCGTCCAAGGCCTCCGCATGAAGCATTCCATGAGCACTTCGTCGCAGTGTCTCTCTCCGAGCACACTCTTCGATGAATCTCACCCGGACCATGCCTTTGATGCACCTCTACTTCTAAGACCTCTGTCGGGTGAACCTTCGAGTGCCTCCATCTGGATCACACTTCGAACGCCTTTCCTCATTGTTGAGGACTTTGTCTCGGGATACCTTCAGTCGGAGCCACGCTCCACACTCTCTGTCTTCGCCTAGCGCATCTTGACCCGAGAACTGACCTCAACCCCTCACAACCTCCGTGACCGAGCTCCCCGCTCGCCCGGCATCAAGCCTCCTGCTTGACCCAGGTTCACCTACTATGAACCGTTTGTCGCCTCCGAAGTCACCTGCGCACCACAGACAGACAGACAAGTGTATCCAGTACTCTGGAGACCTCTCCGGGTAAACACCCTTCGGTACACACTCCGGTGTACCGCCCAAGGTACTGAACCCTTTGGTATACTCAGATCATCGTGTATTGTCAGACCCCTCCGATAGTCACACTCCGCTGCAATAGTCGCAACAACTGAGACCACCGAACCCTTTGGTGGAACCACCTCCGAACCCCTTTGGAGGGAGCACTTCGAAACCAGAGGATCTGTCAATCACTCATCAAAGACTCCGAAACCAACCCTTGGTTTCTCAGGTTCAAGAACCCATATCGTTTAGACTCATCACTTGAGTAATACAAACTGCATATGTTATGAAACACTAGTCAATATAGGTTTTGATTGATTTTTGCTTTGTATTGACAAAGTAAAAACTACTTACAGGCACTAGAGAATCATGCTTGTGATGTCGGTTCTCTTCAGACGGAACATCCGGTGGAAGTCATCAAAAATAGGGCAAGACTAAACTCTAGGCAGTGGAATACTTATTTTGGAACCTTGACTTCTATTTGCATCACTCCTATCGAAGACGCTTCAAGGTACCAGTCATGAAATGTTTTCATTCCCAGTTCATACTCTTAAGTACTCGATGTGGTAAGAATGGTTTTCCTGGTTCATACTCTATATAATCCTCATCTCTGTAGGTCCATTGTTCCTCAGAGAGTGACCCCTGCTTCCAAACTAGAGCCTTTACAGGAGCCTCTACGGGCATAGAATGTGTTTGCCCCACAGTAGCAAAGAATTTAAGCATTTCAGACTTAGGCTCAGAACACTTCCCAACTTGAACAATTGTCTTGTGGATTGTGGGCTTTGGATGTGCCTCTTGTTCCCCGAGCTTGAGCATGTAGCACTAGCACAGGCTCTGAACGTGCCTCTTGTTCCCTGGCTCGGGCAATGGCACTGGCACAGGATCTGAACGTGGCTCTTGTTTTTCGGGCTCGGTCACTGGAACTAGCTCTGAACGTGTGACATACTTTTCTATTTCGGCCTCTTTCTCCATCTCATGCTCTTCCACATTCTCAGGCATGCCCTCCTCGAGTTGTTGAGTTATTTGAGGCTCTGTCAGTTCCTTAGACACGCGCTCTTCGAGTTCTTGAGCCATTTGAGGATCTGCCACTTCCTCGAGCACTGGCTCCTTCTCTTCCTCTTCCTACACCTCATGTTGAGATCTTATCGGAGACTACCTCTGGAGTAAATGGATATCTCGGCTCACCCATAAGACAAATTTGTTTAGTGCATTTCTGATTGTCTCAATCCCCTCATCGGGCATTGGAATATCCATACGGTCATTGCTAAATCTGTCGTTGGTGATCGCATTGACATAAACCTTGGTATACTCCGCGGGAATAGGGCGATTGTGGAATAAATTCCCAGGCATAGAAATGCCTCGTGCGGCCTCTTGGGAATGCCCTTTGCGTCCAATCGGTACATGAAGACTGCATGGTGTGTTCTCTTTGATATAATTTACCGAAAACTTCTCTTGTACCCATCCAACACTGCTTAGTATGTCAAGTCGTACCTCTGGCACAACTATCTATCCCACTATAGCCTGCATGACGTTTGGATTATCTTTAATAAATTCAAAGCAATGTCTCTCCCACTCTACAAGTCGCTCTGCAGCGGCATCTATGCGTGCTTGATGCTTGTATGTGGCACCATCCTGCTTCTTGAATGTGTTCTTCTAGGGTGCTATAGAAGAGACACCTCAGGTGTGCCCTCGATGTTCCTCGTTTCTGAGAGCAGTTGTTAGCTGGTCATTACATCCCTCGGGATTGAACTTCTCAGCCTTCTCCAACTCAGCGATTTCATTCGCTTTCTCACCTACTCCACTAGTCTGTGAGTCGGAGAGGATATATTGGGCCTTAGGTGTTTTTTTAGCCCGACCTAGGATCCATCTCTTAGTGCGCTGATCAGCACCTGAAAACTGTTCAGGTAACCCAACCGCATGGTTCTCCTTTTCCTTTTTACTCCACTCATCCTTCTTGGCTTTATATCCACCTGGGCCAAGGGTATGTGAGAACTTAATTTTCTTATTAAGTTATTTGAACATGATACTCTCTTGTTTGGCATATTTTGAGCAATGCTGCAATTTGAATTCCTTCCATTCATTTGGCGTGATAAACTCGTAGTCATTAAGCGGCAACTCTCCTTTCTGAAGGAATTGTGTGTTTAGTGTAGTCCTGAATGTACAAAGAGACTTCCTGATAGTCTTCAATGTGACAGCTTTAGCGTCTTCTAAGCGATCTTCCGTGAATTTATAATGCGCTTTTATATGCTCCCACAATTCGTTCTTCATAGCTTTAGTGACACTCTTCCAGTTTTTCCAAACTATCTTACATCGCTCCCTGGTGAGACATCCACGGTCATTGCGCCACTTAGACGTGATTTCTTTCGGCTTCTTTGGAGCCCCATCAACATAGACATCTTCAACCTCGTAGATGGCTATATGTAGCTTGTTCTTCTATTGTTTTCATCTTCTCTTCTTATTTGTAGAGGATGTAGTGGCAACGGACTCAATAGTCGTTGGCTTAGAGGACTCAACACTGGCACAATAGTTGTTCTTTCCTCGTAATGGAATAATCGATGCTTCCTTGCTTGCTTTGGATGATCCTACAACGATAGACAATGTGAACTTTAGGAATGTAATCCTCAGTTAGAAGCTGCTCTGACTTGTTACTAACAAAATAATTACCTCTGCTTTAGATTTAGGAATGTAATCCTCATCGTCGTCTTCTCTCATTTGCTTCTTCCTAGGCTCAACTGGATGTGGATCCTCCAGAGAGTGGTACGAAAATTCGCTATCAGAGGATCCTTCAAACGAACCCTCTTCATTTGATTTTGCAAGAGACTCGTAGATGAGCTCCTCGATAGGACATCCTTCTTCCTCCATAGATTAACTATTCATGAACACATGAATCATTTGACTCGTAAATAAGGCAGACAAGAAATTGAATAAAGAGTTAATGTATCTTGACTAGTCATTGATTAGATGCTAGTCGAACCTCGCCTTGGTCGATCTATAGAGCCTCACTAGAGCTAGGCTGGTGGTGCCAGAGCAGCCCATGCTACTAGTCAACAAATTCGAGACCACGGTCAACTCGATTCGCGTACATTATGTTATGCACAAGCAGCTCACAAACAAGATGAGTTGACTTGACTATATTTATTCGAGAGGTTTTAGATGTAAAGTAAGTTTTGATTGGTTTGGTATAGTCAAAGGTTGCCTTGTAGGCCTAATATTGATAGTTGCTTCTCTTTCTTTGATGGTCAGAAAGGGTTTTCATACACATGGTTAGTTGATTTTGACATGCTAGATAAACATCACACCGAAATAGTGGCTTTAGTTGATTTTGATTTTGAGAGGTTTGAAATTTTTACAGATTTCTTCCTCTTCTTTTTGAAAAAAACTTTAATATTTTTCGCCATTTCAAATAGAAATTTCCCATCTTGATGTCGTGGTGGCTGCCCAAGCTCGATTGTATCGTCAAAATAGTTCCTGTTTCTTCGATATTTGTGGTTTCTTGGTAAAAATCTGCAGTGTCATTGCTAGGTTGTTTTGGATCGGAAATTAGAGTAGTGAGCATAAGGTACTTTCTTTTGTGACACAACCATGATGGAATGTTGAACAAGCACTAAAAGATTGGCCACGTACTGTGTGGGGTCCTCATCTCATCGAAGGGATTCATTCCATCCGTGCTAAGTCCCATCTTGGTATTTCTGGGATCCTCCGAGAAGTCTAGATGGGTCAGGTCAAATGATTTCCACTACCTAGCATCCGTAGGGTGCCAAAGTTTTTCGTCCTTCTTTCGCTAGCAAAATGCCAGATTAATAGTTTAGCATCTTTGGGATTAGAGAACATATGTTTTAAGCAATCAATCACCGGTAGGTACCACATTACTAAGGCTAGAACTTTCCTCTCCGTCTTCCTCTTCTTTAACCTCTTATTTTTCTTCCGGTGGTCATTGTAGTCCTCCACACAGTCATTTGCCTGTTTGTATCGACTTGCGTTGCACTGCGGACAACTCTCTAACAATTCATACTTTTTTTGATATAGGATACAACAGTTCGGGCATGCATGAATCTTTTGAACGTCCAAAGTCAACGAACAAATCATCTTCTTTGCTTGGTACGTATCATATGGCAAGCCATTGGGTTTCGGCAAAACCTTTTTGAGGAGCTGCAAAAGATCTAAAAAACTAGTGTCGAACCATCCATTGCAGGCCTTCAGTTTCATAAGATCAAGAGTTGTGTACAACACAGTATACTTCTTATCACAACTATGACGTTCCTCGTAAAGAAGGTTCTTTGATGCATTGTCAAGTGCTTCAAAGTTATCGTAGCCTTTCATTGTAGTTCTCTGCAACAACACCTCAGGCATAATATTTCGCGTCAGTTCCTCCACATCAAAGGCGTCATCATCATCGTGTTGATCAACATCATGTGTTATGTCGGATGTATGATCACAACCTCTTCTGTGTTGATGAGCATCTTGCGGCACATCAGAATCATTAGGAATGTTTTCACCTATCTCACCGTGTTTGGTCCATATATAGTAGTTCTTCACGAAGCCATTTTTCAACAAGTGAAAGCATATGGTTTCACGATCTAAACAAGGATACATCGTTGCGTTCTTATAAACTTTACAAGGATAATATATTGTCACTTCACTCTGACGGAAAGCATATTGCGCGACAACTTTGGTAAATTCAGTTACTTGGTTAAAATATGCCACCACATCTCCCTTGGTGGACGAGTACATCCAGGACATATGCTCCATTTAAAACATATTACTTTTGAAAAAAATATTAATAAAAAGCTACCTATTCATTATAATTAATCTCAGTAATTTTTAAATTAAAAGTATATTGATTTCTCTCTCCTAACAATATTAATTAACTAGATTGGTTTCTCTCTCCAAACAACATAGATCTAAATCTATAATCATAAATCAAACTAAAAAAGATATTAAAACAAGGTAAAAATGTATACAAGTGATGAATAATTGTGAGGAGGGTCATATTTGTTCATTTGGGAGAAAGAAACACTATAAATGGAATAATATTTGAAAATTTTTATGCACAAATCCTAGATTAGTAAAACGCTAATAACTCATTATATACTTGATTAAATACAAAATAAATGTGATATTCGGCATGGATTTACCTCCTAGAACGAAATCCTTAAAAAAAATGAAAACAAAATCTCCTCCTACCACTTTCTAGATCTACGTCACCATTGTACGAACGAAATCGCGAACTCCTGTAGCCTCAGGATCGAGGAGTAAGAAGTTGTGTATTTATAGCCAGAATAGTAGCGGCAGACGCTTGTAATGTCATCAACACATTAATGGCGGATAATGTAGCAATGGTGAACCATTTTCTGGCTCGCCACCACTAGTGGCTACACTAGTAGTGGTCGGTGCAAACGTCAGCACTGACCACCACTACTAGTGTTAGCACCGACCGCCACTAATAGTGGTGGGCGTTGGTACTGGCAGTGGCTGGTGCCACTGTAGTGGCGGATCTGTAATGATCCATTACTACAATAAAATCATTCAATGTCACTGTAGTTCGTGTTTGTAACAGTGTTAAATGAACCACCTAGATGAACACGATAGAGAAAATTTTGTTTACTACTAAGCATATCCGTTCTCAGACTACTAACGTAGCATATCCGTTCCCCGGTAAACAATTGCCTGAGTGGATGTGAGAGGGCTTCCAGACTCCGATTCAAGAAGCTGCGGTATAAGGCGTACCAAAGCTATAAGACAGAGGTCGGCTATTTTAACACGAGTTACGCCGTTACATTATAAACTACTTTTTAATATGCCGCTAAAACGAAATGGATAAGATGTTACGTGGCTGCTCGAGCCTGGAGGTGCTCTAACACTGCGCACGCCTGCTCCCGCTAAACGCGCGCGCCTAATCCCACCACTCGTGCCGTCGTGCAATGTGTGGATTTTTACCGCCTTCGCAGGCCATCGCGGGCCTAGGCTGCCGCTGTGCGTGGGCGGCACACTGTGCCTAGGCCACAAGATACACCCAGGCCGACCACTAACGCCATGGACTACACACAGTATAATAGGCTGGGATTTTCTAATTATGTGCTGGATTTCAGATTAATATTTCCAACGGAATTTTAATGTATTTCTCATTTACAGAATAAATTGTATATTTTCTTGCCTACAAAAATTGCTGAAAATTTATGATTGCATAGTGAATTATTTCTAGTTAAATGAATATGAATTTTGGAAATGAATTTATATCAATTTCTTGTGGTTAAATATTTTCTGGGGTGATGTGAGAAACATGAAATCTTTCTTTCCCCTCAAATACAACACATAAATCTTACAGAATCTTAGGGCACCGGTGTTTTCTAGGACTTTATATTGAGAAAATTCCATATATTCACCGAAGTATATGTCACTAAAAATTTGTTGTCCCTATATATGTTACCTCTTTAATTTTTATGTCTGTATTTGTCACTATTATCAATTTCAACGTTAGCTTTTTTAGATACCAAAACTACCCTTAACTCATGGAGTTAGCTAGCTTGCTTTGCTCCTGGCTAGTATCAGTTGGGGACCAGTACTGTTTAGTGTGTGTGTATATATATATTGTTGGGGGAAAATATCTCATCTTCAGGGTTATTGCCAAAGCAGCATGAAGACAGCCAACCAGTTCGAAGATTGTCCGAAGGCCATCTTCGAAGGTGCATGGAACCTGGTTCGAAGCCCGAAGGCAGGCATTGGTTCGAAGTATATCTTCGAACCAAAGTCCTTCAAGATCTTTTCTGCCAGCTAAGATGGAAGACTTATCTTCTATCCTATTAGATTAGTCTTTTACCATTTTAGCCCTATTAAGGAAACCGGATAGTTTCCTCAATGTCGGTTGTAATAGAGGGGTAAATAGGTCTTTTCCTTAATGTTTAGGCCTATAAATACCCCCCATTTTACCCTGTAATGAGGACCGATTACAAGTGAATCAATACACACTTTCGAACTATTCTAAGTTATTATCCTTTCGGAGGCTTAGAACAGTTTGCTTCGCAAACACTTCGTTTGTTAGGTTCTTTTCTACAGAAACCTGTTAGCGTAATCTTTTACGCCAACAGGTGGCGCCGTCCGTGGGGAACCTAGTCCAAAAAACTTCGTTCTCTACCAACCTCTTGCATCATGCCTCCTAAGCGGAGCGCACCTCGCAATCCTACTCGGAGGTCCTCTCGGATCTCCGGAGAGATACCCTTCGACACAGTCGAAGTCGGAGGGTCTTCGACTATCCCTCCACCTCAAACTCCGCAAGGGGCTTTTATCCCTCGAGGATACGAAGCCTCTCCACCAACCCCTTCCACACTCCGACCACCCGAGCTACTCTGCCCCCCTCCATTCCGATTCAACTGATCATACCAGCTCTCAAGACCCGGAAGGGTCCTTCCGGAGGAGATGAAGATAGCCTTGGAGACATGGCCACTCAAATGGCCAATCTTCAAGCCGAAGTAGCGAGGTGGCGGCAAGAGGCTGCGAACAGGCTTCGTCCTCAAGCCACCCCAGCTATCCCCGAAGTGCACGAAGACGACGATCTTGATTATCCCGAAGCCCCGGAGAACGCCTCTTACGACAATGAATCTCCGTTGCATCCCGAGCTTCAGAAGGTTCGCTTCGATCCGAGGTTCAAAGCTTCAAAGCTTTGCAAGTATGCCGGAGACGAAGATCCTAGTGAGTTTGCGCGTTCTTATGCCCTAGCAATCGAGGCTAGTGGCGGAGACAGAGAAACTATGGCGAAGTGCTTCCCGTTAGCCCTTCAAGGAGTGGCGTTGAGATGGTTCTGGTCTTTAAAACCAGGATCAATCGCTTCATGGTCACAGTTGAAGAAGAAGTTCATAAGTAACTTTCAGGGCACCTTCGTGCCCCCCATGTCAACAGGGAGCCTTTTCCAAGTGAAGCAGCTCCCCGGAGAAACATTGAGACAGTACTTCAAGCGCTTCGCTCACACGAAGTCGCAAATCCGGGGGCTGTCTACATCTTCAGTGGTTGATGCGGCTCGGGAAGGCGTCAGTCATAAAGGCCTTCTGGATAAATTGCATCGAAAGAGCATCACTACGGTATCACAGCTGATGTCGTACTTCGAGGAGTACTCGAAGTCAGAAGAAGGTTGGCTTCGGAGGACTACTGCTACTTCGACAGTGTTGACAGAAGTTAAAGCAGAGGTGAATACTTCGGCTCAGCCGCAAGAACCAGTCCCCGAAGTGCAACATGATAGAAGAAGAGGGCAAAAGCACCCTCGTTCTGAGGTCTTAAACATTGCACCCCCGCAGAAGTTTGTGCCAAGAGCTCCACAATCTGCGGGGAACAAGTCCAACGGCTGGAGGCCGCCAGGGAAAACGGCTGGCAAGGGCCAGACCCTTTTTTGCTGTATTCATGGAGAGAATCGAAGCCATGCAACTGACACCTGCAAGGCTATTCTTACCCTTCGGGGAGAATACTTGGAGAGAACTTCGGGTCGAGGTAGTACCGACCGAAGTCCGGCAGCAGCAGTGCGCTCGGAGCCGGTCCAGGCTGTGGCGCGGATAGAAAATCTTGATGCTGCAAGGCATCCTCCGGTGGCCAATGTTATGCCACCTCCGAAGCAAGAAGAAGGGCAAGATAGAGGGAAGAGAGTAGTTCTCCCTATCTCCGGAGGAGGTACCCTCGGAAGCATGTCCAAGAGACAGCGAAGAGAGTACGTTCGGGAAGTAGGCCACATTGGGACTTCGTCATCTGCAGCTACAATGCCGGAGTGGTCTCATGTTCCAATATCTTTCTCTGCGGAGGATGCAGCTGGTATCAAGTTCCCGCATGCAGATCCATTGGTTATTACTACTGATATTGCAGGAACAGAAGTGCGAAGGGTGCTAATTGACGGAGGTAGCTCGGCAGATATTATATTTGTACAAGCCTTCGATCAGTTATGCATTTCCCGGAAGCATCTCCTCCCAGCGGCTCGTCCTCTGCAAGGCTTTGCAGGACCTCCGCTAGATGCACTTGGCCAAATAGGCCTGGAAGTAACCTTCGGAGAAGGTTTACTAGCCCGAACTGAAGAAGTTATCTTTGATGTGGTGGACGCCCCGTATGCTTATAATGTCATCTTTGGGCGAGGCATGTTGAATCAGTTCGGAGCTGTGGCGCATCACAACTACTTGTGCATGAAGATGCCCACACAATCAGGAGTTCTGACAATCTTCGGAGATCAAGCCATAGCTCGGAGAGCAGAATATGGTCATGGTCCTCCTCTTGATCCGAGGCAAGTAAACAGTGTCCAAGATAATGGAGAAATTTTTTCAGCCTCCTCCGAAGCTTCGAAGAAGTCATTTCCAAGACCAAGTCCCGAAGGAGAAATTGCAACGAAGGTCATTGTCAAAGATGGTAAAGAATACACTTTTCAATTTGGTAAAGATTTACCTCCCGAAGTTGCAACTTCCTTGGAAAAGGTCGTAGAAGAAAATTTGGATGTCTTCGCTTGGTCTGACGAAGATATTACCGGAGTCGATCGGGATATTATTGAACATAGTTTGCTTGTAAACCCGAAGGCCCGGCCTGTTCGACAAGGGCTCCGGAAGATGTCCGCAGAGAGAGCTGCTTTAGCTAAGGACGAAGTTGAAAAACTGCTGAAGGCTGGGATTATCAGAGAAGTGGCCCATACAGAATGGTTAGCCAACCCAGTCTTCGTCAGGAAGAAGTCCTCCGGAAAGTGGCGCATGTGCATTGATTTCACATCTCTGAATAAAGCGTGCCCACGTGACCCCTACCCCATGCCCCGAATTGACCAGCTAGTTGACTCCACTGCAGGTTCGGAGTTACTAAGCTTCCTCGACGCGTATTCAGGTTATCATCAAATATGGTTGAAGCGCGAAGATGAAATCAAGACGAGCTTTGTAACTCCTTCGGGAGTCTTCTGCTATGTAAGAATGCCCTTCGGCTTAAGAAATGCCGGGGCTACTTTTTCAAGATTAGTTGCTAAGGCTCTAGGTCATCAACTAGGTCGCAATGTGGAGGCCTATATGGATGATATTGTAATAAAGAGTGCTTTAAAGCACCAACATAGCCTAGACTTAGCAGAAACATTCAATAGCCTTCGGGCATGTGGGATCCGCCTTAACCCCGAAAAATGTATATTCGGAGCTAAGGCTGGAAAGTTGTTAGGGTACTTAGTTTCAAGCAGGGGAATTGAAGCTAGCCCTACTCAAATAACTGCGCTGCAGAAGATGGCTCCTCCCGAGAATTTAAAGCAAGTGCAAAAGCTGACTGGACGTCTTGCCGCACTTAGCAGGTTTTTATCAAGGTCTGCAGAGAGGAGTTTGCCAATTTTTAAATCTTTGAAAGGGTCCGAAGATTTTGCATGGACACCGGAGTGTCAGAGAAGCTTCGAAGACATTAAAAATTATCTCAGCAATCTTGCTACACTTACGGTGCCTATTGCGGACGAAACCCTACTTCTGTATCTCGCAGCTACAGGCTCAGCTGTCAGCGCAGTCCTTGTCAGAGAAGCAGATATTAATGGGAAGTTGGTCCAAAATCCTGTCTATTTTGTATCCGAAGCATTGTCAGGAGCAAAGACAAGATACTCCGAACTTGAAAAGTTCGTTTATGCTCTGATAATGGCTTCGAGGAAGTTAAGGCATTATTTTTTGGCTCATAATGTAATTGTACCAACTTCATATCCTTTAGGAGATATGCTCCGAAGCAAAGATTCCACTGGAAGGATTGGAAAGTGGGCAGTAGAACTAGCACCCTTCGGCATATCTTTCCTGGCAAGGACAGCTATCAAATCTCAAGTCCTAGCAGACTTCGTAGCAGAGTGGACTCCACCTGCGAAGTTGACTCCAGAAAAATCAGATGACGGAGTTTGGATTATTTACTCCGACGGGGCTTTTCAAGCATCCGGAGCAGGCATTGGGGCAGTATTAATTTCACCATCAGGACAAAGAGCAATGTACTCCGCAAGACTCAACTTTAAGTCTACCAATAATATAGCGGAGTACGAAGGAATATTATTGGGACTTCG
The DNA here is from genome assembly GCA_019279435.1 of Zizania palustris. Taxonomy (NCBI): domain Eukaryota; kingdom Viridiplantae; phylum Streptophyta; class Magnoliopsida; order Poales; family Poaceae; genus Zizania; species Zizania palustris. Next base: position 12,136,198 of record JAAALK010000084.1, read on the forward strand.
GAAAGCACGTGCTCTAGGGGCTACAAGAATAATTATAAAAACAGATTCTCAGATAGTAGCAGGGCACGTAGACAAAAGTTTTCAAGTCCGACATCCACAGCTTGCAAAGTACTTGGAAGAAATTCGCAAGATCGAAGCACATTTCAAGGGTATTTCCATTCGGAGTATACCAAGAGCTGAAAACGTGCAAGCGGACATTTTAGCGAAGGCTGCTGCCGGAGCTGTGGATGTGCCTGACGAAGCTTTCTATGAGGAGCTCAATATACCTTCGGTGCCACAAGTTGCTTCTGCAGAGATTCTCTGCATTCCTAGTGCAGATTGGAAAGATTCAATCATAGAACTCTTGCAAGGAGGAACAAATTTGCCCGAAGAGCCCCAATTGTCAAGATTAAAGCTCAGAGCAAGAAACTATCAGTTAATCAACGGTATATTATACAAGGCCGGAGTATGTTCCCCTCTACTCCGATGTATATCTCAAGCTGAAGGCCAAGAAATTCTTCGAGAAATTCACGAAGGCCTTTGTGGAAGTCATTTAGCCCCTAGAGCTCTGGCAGGAAAAACACTTCGCCAGGGGCTTTATTGGCCCACAATAACAGCTGATGCGGAGAGCTTGGTCCGCACTTGTCAAGGATGCCAGTGGATGGGTCGACGGAGTCATCGCCCACCAACAGCTCTTCAAGTCATTGCTCCGGTATGGCCTATGGCCAGATGGGGTATGGATCTAATTGGTCCCTTTCCGTTAGCAAAGGGAAATCTGAAGTTCGCAGTGGTAGCTATCGAATATTTTTCTAAGTGGGTGGAAGCAGAGCCCTTAACAGCTATCACTTCGAATAATGTACAGAAATTCTTCTGGAAGAAACATTATTTGCCGGTTCGGAGTGCCTAGATATCTCACGGTTGATAATGGAACACAGTTCGACGCAGAACCCTTCAAGAAGTTTTGCGAAGACCTAGGCATTCAACTATGTTTTGCTGCAGTGAGACATCCTCAGTCGAATGGAGCCGTTGAGCGAGCCAATGGAAATATCTTATCAGGGCTAAATCGAAGAATAGTAGGGTTGTCAAAGGGACTGTGGACCGAAGAGCTTCCAAAGATTCTATGGTCCATTCGGACTACGCAAACAAGGTCCACAGGTTTTACTCCGTTCAGACTACTATTCGGAGATGAAGCAATGACTCCAACGGAGCTCAAAGGGGGCTCATTTCGCAGCACCGAACCAGACGTCGAAGAAGAAAGACAAGCTTCGTTAGATTTGTCAGAAGAAACAAGACTTCGAGCTGTAGCTAATTTATCAAAGTATCATCAGCAGACGAAGACTTGGTATGACCCGAAGGTTAAGCTCAGCGAGTTAAGGCCGGGTCATCTTGTTCTACGAAGCATTATAGCACCAGGGAAGTTAGGCAATAAATGGGAAGGTCCGTATCTAATCGTCCGCTCGGGACGCCCTAGTTCGTTTAAATTAGCTAATTTAGAAGGTGAAGAGTTAGCACATACTTGGCATGCGGAGCACCTAAAGCGATACTTCGCATAAGGGCTCCTTGTAATTCGCTTGTAATCACCTCTAAATTAATAAAGCATACACCCTGATGGTTGCCTTCCCCTTGACACTCCTAGTTTCCCGAGCGGACGCGCTGGGACAGAAGTCGATCGAGAGGGAAGTGTCATTAAGCTGGGTTGTATTTCCGGACTTCGTACCCATAAAGTCGAAGCCTCCGGTGTGGTGGCTGAAATACATCCGGAGCCCAAGCTGATACCTTGTAGGCATCCGTAAAAGAGCCAATACCACATTCTACGGAGTCCAAGCTTCGGCTGGTAGACTTCCGTAAAAAGAGCCGAAGGTGGCCAAAATCTGCGGAGTCCAAGCTGCAGCTTGCAGACATCCGTAAAAAGAGCCGAAGGTGGCCAAATTCTGCGAAGTCCAAGCTCCGGCTGGTAGACTTCTGCAAAAAAGAGCCCAAGTTGGCCAAATTCTGCGAAGTCCAAGCTCCGGCTGGTAGACTTCTGCAAAAAAGAGCCCAAGTTGGCCAAATTCTGCGAAGTCCAAGCTCCGGCTGGTAGACTTCTGCAAAAATAGCCGAAGGTGGCTACAATTTCTGCGAAATCCAAGCTCCGGCTGGTAGATTTCTGCAAAAAACAGCCGAAGGTGGCTAAAGCAGAACAGCATTTAAGCCATGAGCTTCGAATGTTTGTTCATATAAGTCCAAAGTGACAAATTTCTTAAGACACTAAAGTGTCCTCGAAGTTATCTTAATTGATTTCTTTCGTAAAACAAACAAAGGTACCAAGTTACCATTCTTCTGACTACAAAGGTCAAAGACATTTCATAAGATTTCAAAAGATCTTTAAAAATGACAGAGGGGCTCCGAACCCCCAAAAAATTGTACTCCGAAGTTTTTTCTTTGCACATAACCATCTTTGAATGTAGTTCGAAGTTGCTTATACCCAAAGAGGGGCTAGTAAATATGGAGACAATTTTAAATCGGCAATCATTATTGAAACAAATGTGTTTACAGATTACATTATGAAAAATTAGTATCTATACCAAGAAGGAATCGGAGACCTCTTCGGTCCCGAGAGCTAGGGGTGGAACGACTAGTTCCAACATCGGAAGTTCTAAGAACTTTGCGTTTAACTCTCTTCCTCCCCTTCGAAGCTCTAAAATCCTTCTGTTCTTGTTGAAGCTCGGTCCAAGTTCGAAGCCGCTCGGGGCTTCTCTCCCAGCTTCTAAGATCTTCAGATCTTTTATTTTGGGCTTCACCTTCGTCTTCGGACCAATTAGTGTCTTCAGAAGACGAGGTGTTTGCGTCAATCTCTTTATCTTCTTCTTTAATATAAGACAATACGTCTTTGATTACTTCGGGCGCAATAACGCCGGAGTCATCTCGAGGGATAAGGAATCGAGGACGCTTATAACTCTTTAGAAGTTCGAAGGTGTTCCACAGTGAGCGAAGTTCGCTGTTAAGCTCTAACACTCCGATATCTTCCATAAGAGGCAAAGCCTAAAAATATGGCAAACAAGATTTTCATTGATAAATATTTACAAGCATCAGCTTTACATAATCAAAAAATCCTAAATAATCCTAAACCTGCGGGTTCGGAGGAGGCTGACTGCTCGAAGCTTGACTCCGGACTTGTTTTTGGCGTTGGCCTTCATCAATCCAAGCCTTGATCGCAGATCGACCTTCGGCTCTCCACGAAGTCTGGAAGGCTCGCCAAGCAGTAGCTACGCCTTCGGAAGGAGTCAAAAGTCTCGCGTCGTCGAAGATAATGGAGCCCTCTGCGCCCGGAGTGATTGCTCGGCCCAAATCCTCGTAGTAGCGAAGTATTCCAAGGGCAGACACTTGTCCGGAGAGTTCTCCATAACGTATGCCTGCCGTCTTCATTTGCTTCGCTGCTCCTTGGATCCTCTTTAGCCGGCGCAGCAGAGTTACATTGTCATCCGAAGGTAGTGATCCAGTAGTACCGAAGTACTCCAAAACACCTAACATTTGTTCGATGACCTCCGAAGCCACCTTCTCAGACTTGAGTTTTTCTGCATTAAGTGCGTCCTTGACCGAAGTCGTTTCTGCTAAAACTCCGGAGATTCTAGCATTCTCCGTAGTCAAAGCATTCTTTTGAGTCCGGAGTTGGCCAGCCTCTTCTTGTAGCCTTACAAGTGCGGAGCCTTTCGCAGCATCCTCCGTCCGCAGTCTTTCAATCTCCGCTCGAAGCACAATTCTTTCTGCTTCGAGCTCCTTCTTTGCAGCCTCCAAGCTTTGCCTAGCCCTCCGCTCTGCTATTATTACATTGTCCATCTGAGCTACTCGACCTTCGGAGAAGTTAAAATTTCTTTGAAGAGTCTCGTTCTCTTCCCGAAGTTGAGCAATTTCGTTTTCACTCGATAAAGCTGCGGCGCGGGCTAAGACTGCTTGCTAAGAAAAAAGAAAAACTAGAATAAGAAATTATTCATATATAATTCATTATTTGGTTCGAAGATGCTTTATACCTGATAAGCTGCTCTTTCCACAGCAACATTAAGCTCCGAACCCTTTGCTCTGCTTAAAAGGGCTACTAGCTCTGTTTCCCCGACTTTGCGACTGGCTTCACCCAAAGGTTCAACCAAAGTCCCAAGTCCGGTTTTCTCCTCCAAAAATGGAGTTATGAGAGGAAGCAGTGCTAAAGCCTTCTGATCAGCTCTGCTTAGCGAGGGTCCAGAGGGTTCTTCCGAGGTCCTTGGAACTTCTGAAGATGGCCCCCCCTCAGTTGATTCGCTTTCATCTGTTGACCCAGATGAAGTCGATCCTTGAGCTGGGAGAGGCTCTATGTGTCTTTTTCCTCTTCCAGGTCCCGGTAAAGTAACCCCCGGTTGTGGCTCCGAAGTTGTCGAAGGTCTTTGAATTGTATCTTCGAGGGATACTTCGACAACAGGAGGCTCTGAAAAACAAAATATTACACATTGTATGATTTTGCAAAAATTGATAAAAAATTAAGCAAATTTACCTTCGATATTCTCTGGAATATCGAGCACCGGACTGATCGGAGGATCAAAAGTATAGTCCTCATCCGAATCAGCCGTTAAATCTTGGATTACAGGAGCATCGTCCTGAAGAGTCCTTGTTACTTCTTCGAGAATCGAAGTCATAGTGACTTCGACTCCACTTTCATCCACAGGAACTCCAGCCTGAGTAGTATCTTCCTGAACTACCGAAGTCATTGGTTGATCAGCATTATCTCCAGACTCCGGTATGTTCGCAGGTACTTCGGCCTCATCTACAACCATAGGGGCTCCGAATTGTTCTCCCTGGGTATCCGGAGCTCTTACTTCTTCGATGTTGGTTTGCGGCTCCGGAATACCTGCAGTATCTTCAATGTGAATACTTCGTTGAGTTGCATCTTCATCAATTAATTTTACTAATAAAATACCTTCGTCCTCTTTAGAACCAGGAAGTGAGGTTCTTGAGCTTGAAGGAGCAGGATCCAAAGGTGTGAGATTCTTAGGTTTTCGAGCCACCTTCTTCACAGGAGTCTTTGCTGAGCCTGAAGCTCCGGCTTCAGCTACTCTTTTCTTGGGGCCTTTCTCCTGAGGCACCCAGCCCGTCAGAGGGGGTGGAGTCAACTCCAGCATTCCCCATACTCTGTTAAAACGCTCCCAACTTCCGACTAATTTGATTCGCCATTCTTTTTCTGACGGAGTTGGAGCACCCAAAATCTTTTCCGAAGCCCTTACAATTTGCTCTGAAGTAATAGGGGCTGAAGAAGCTAAAAAATAATTCAAGTTAATCTTTCTTCGAGGTAAATATGTACTATGCGTATTGGTTTCGAAGTTACCTGCAGGGCTCGAAGTATAGCTTATTTTGCGAAGACCGCCTTCTGAGTCATCCTCGAAGGCAATAGGCCAGTTGGCCATCAGCGGAGGAATTTGAAGTCCGAGAAACTCTTCGGCTAAGTCCCGCATGCTCAACCTTCGGCTGATTTTCTGAAGCAAGTTGAGGCGAGCTTCGAGTTGGCCTTCGTCGGGTTGCACTAAGGCTTCTTTCCGAAACTGAATTTCCTTGAGGGGACCGGCCAGAGGGCTATTCACTCCAACTTCAGCATAAAACCACCTCAGAACCCAATCGGTGTACCATCTGGCATTGATGGCCTTAGCAGGGAATTGCAGGGCATATTCATCACGAAGCCTAAAATTGATGCTTCCGAAGGAAACTACCACCTTCTCACCTCCGGAGCCTACGAAGGTCTTTGGTTGACAAGTTGCTCTATGCAGCGCAGCGAAGATTTCAGCCCTCCCCTCACAACCTTCGGCTCTTAGTGCCCATTCGAAGATAGCCAGTCTAGCTACAGCATTCGGAGACAACTGAGGGAGGGTTACGTGAAACAAGTCAAGTACTTCGGCTAAAAAATCCACAGCTGGGAGACCCAAGCCCGCTTCGAAAAAAGCTTCAAACACTACAACTTCTCCGGGTCTCGGTGATGGAATTGATTCTTTGCCCGGCTTCCGAATCATAACCCCATTACTAATATTTCCCCCCGCTGTGATTGTCAAAGATTCTTTCTTGCAGGTAGACGGCCCCAACTCAAAGGATTGATCCAAGTACTTGGTTGAGGGTGGGCACAAACCTTGGACATCGGGGATTTGGGGATTTTTTCCCTTTGTCGCCATGGAAGTTGTCGCCTGCATCGGAGGCGTCGCCGCCATTGTTGCCGCGGCCGCCGCCGCAGCCGCTTGTTGACGAGCCAAGGTCGAAGGAGGTGCAGAGCCTTTGGTCTTCGCCATCGCAATTGCTGGATCGATTTGAGAGAGTGGAGACTAGGGCTCAAGAACTTGAAGATTAGGGCTCAAGAACTCAAAGGGCTCAAAAGACTTTTGACTGGGAGCAAGCAGTGAAAAGGTAATCGAGTAAGTTCTGGAGTTCTTTATTTATAGTCTAACTTTCCGTTTGTTACCGTTTGGGCTCTGCCCTTTCGCATTCCCGCCTGTTATTTTCCTCCGAAAATAACGCTCCGTATAACTCCGTTAGAAACAGAAACTAACGGCTATATTTTCTAGGTCTAAAAAAGACTTTCGAACTTCCTGAATCAGTTCTAAGATAGTTCGAAAAGCAATTACCTTATGACTGATTCGAAGTTCATATCTTCATGTATTTCGAAGATAAAACAAAAATCAATAACCCCTATGATTGGTTATCTTTTCTTTCCGTATACTGCTCTCCTAACGTTACAGGTCGAACGGAGAAGCGTATTCGAGGGGCTACTGTTGGGGGAAAATATCTCATCTTCAGGGTTATTGCCAAAGCAGCATGAAGACAGCCAACCAGTTCGAAGATTCTCCGAAGGCCATCTTCGAAGGTGCATGGAACCTGGTTCGAAGCCCGAAGGCAGGCATTGGTTCGAAGTATATCTTCGAACCAAAGTCCTTCAAGATCTTTTCTGCCAGCTAAGATGGAAGACTTATCTTCTATCCTATTAGATTAGTCTTTTACCATTTTAGCCCTATTAAGGAAACCGAATAGTTTCCTCAATGTCGGTTGTAATAGAGGGGTAAATAGGTCTTTTCCTTAATGTTTAGGCCTATAAATACCCCCCATTTTACCCTGTAATGAGGACCGATTACAAGTGAATCAATACACACTTTCGAACTATTCTAAGTTATTATCCTTTCGGAGGCTTAGAACAGTTTGCTTCGCAAACACTTCGTTTGTTAGGTTCTTTTCTACAGAAACCTGTTAGCGTAATCTTTTACGCCAACATATATATACACTTTTCTATATGTATAGAGAATCTTCTTGTCATTTCTTCTTTTTGCCTCATATAATCAAGGAATGGTATATATCTAAATCCAATCTAATTTAACCTATTAAAAGAAGGATTACTGTTCCTTGGTAATCCAATTTTCCTTTTTTAGGGATAGGAACATCGTTTAGGTGGTTCATTTTATATATATAGGATATTTTTTAGTTAGGAATTTCGCCTAAACAAAAAGAATATATATATATATATGTTTGAGCGAGTGCTAGCTGATCATTAAGCTCAAATCATCCTTGATCTTTAGTGAGCTAAGAACAGTTTTGTCGTTTAGAAAAAAACTAATGTTAAAATTGATGATAATTGCTATACAGACACAAAATTAAAATAATGGTACATATGAAAACAATAATTTTTTGTTACATATATAAAACTAGTAAATTTTCCATAACATATATAGAATTTTCTCCTATATATTATGACACAATCTGATAAAAGCAAAGTAAACTCGCAACTAGCAGAGGGCCTTAGAGCATCTCTAAGAAAGTTCTTAAATTTTATTTCCTAAATCTCATATAGGGATTATCCTAAACTCTATTTCTCCCTAAAAATTAATCAATCTACATCAGTTTCCCTATAATCATGATCCTGTTGGGGGAAAATACTTCATCCTCAGGGTCTCTACAGTAATAAGACAAAAGGCAAACTACTAAACCGAAGTTCCAGTATTAACTCCGGTTTAGTACATGATCAAGTTCGAAGAATCCATGTAGACTTTTGTTCGGAGTATAACTTCGAAGGTTGAATCTTCAGAGAGCTTATTTGCCAGCGAGGATGGAAGACTTATCTTCTTTCTGATTAGATTAGTATTTTACCATTTTAACCCTATTAGGGGTACCGAATAGTTTCCACTATGTCGGTTGTAATTGAGGGGTACAAAGATCTTTTCCTTAAGATTTTTACCTATAAATGCCCCCTTCTCACCCTGTAATAAGGATCGAATACTCAGTTATTCAATACACAACTTCGAACTGCTTCGAGTTATTATCTAATTCGGAGGCTTGAAATAGTTCACTTCACAAACACTTCGTTTGTTAGTTTTTAATCTCCAAAAACCTGTTAGCGTAATCTTTTACGTCAACAGTTGGCGTCGTCCGTGGGGAACCTAGTCCAAAAAACTTCGTTCTCTACCAAGTTCTCAGAACCATGCCTCCTAAGTGGAGTTCAGGTGGTAGTCCTACTCGGAGGTCTCCTTGGACTTCCGGAGCAAGATCTTCGAATACAGTTGAGGTCGGAGGACCTTCAGTAATTCCTCCACCTCAGACCCCCGACGGGAATTCCCTTCCTCGAGCATACGGAGTTCCTCCTCCAACTCCATCTATGCTTCGGCCAGACGGAGTCCCTCCTTCAACTCCGACTGTGCTTCGAACTGACATGTACAGTTCTCAAGACCTGCAAGATCCTTCCGGAAGAAATGAAGACGGTCTTGGCGACATGGCGACCCATATGGCCAGTCTCCAAGCTGAAGTGGCGAGGTGGAGGCAAGAAGCCACAGAAAGGCTTCATTCTCAGGCCACCCCGGTCATTCCCGAAGTGCCTCAAGACGACGATCTTCTTTATCCCGAAGCCCTAGAGAACGCTTCCTTCGATAGCGAGTCTCCGCTGCATCCCGAGTTACAGACAGTGCGCTTCGACCCTAAGTTTAAAACTTCAAAGCTCTGTAAGTACTCCGGAGAAGAGGATCCGGGAGAGTTCTCCCGTTCGTATGCTTTGGCAGTTGAGGCCAGCGGAGGAGTTCGAGACACCATGGCCAAGTGTTTCCCCTTGCTCTCGAAGGGTTGGCTTTGCATTGGTTCTGGTCCTTGATGCCGGGATCAATTAGAACCTAGGAGTAGTTAAGGAGGAAGTTTATAAGTAACTTTCAGGGTACCTTCGTACCCCCAATGTCTACAGGAAGTCTTTTCTAGGTGAAGCAACTACCTGGAGAAACTTTAAGACAATTTTTCAAGCACTTCGTTTATACGAAGTCACAAATATGGGGACTGTCTACGTCATCCGTGGTTGATGCAGCCCGAGAGGGAGTTACTTATGCAGGCCTCCTTGATAAACTTCATCGGAAATAGATATCCTCAGTAGCACAGCTGATAGCTTATTTTGAAGAATATGCTAGGTCAGAAGAAGGGTGGCTCCGAAGAACAGCTTTAACTCCGTCAATCCTACAAGAAGTCAAGCTCGAAGTAAAGACTTCAACACCTTCGTAGGGGCCTAGCATCGAGGTCCAGCATGACAGGCGTCGGGGGCAAAAGCATCCTCGCTCCAAAGTCCTAAATATTGCTCCTCCGCAGAAATTTGCCCCTAGAAATTCACAAGCTTCAGGAAGCAAGACCAGTAGCTGGAGGCCGCCAGGGAAGCCGGCTGGCAAAATCTAGGCCTTCTTCTGCTGCGTTCATGGTGAAAATCGAAGTCACGCTACTGATGCGTGCAAGTCTATACTCGCTTTAAGAGGCGAGTACCTCGAAAGGACCTCTGGTTGAGGCACTACTGACCGAGTCCCTTCCGAGGCACGTACGGAGCCTGTGCAGGCTGTCGCACGCATAGATAACTTCGACCCCACAAGGCAACCTCCGGTGGTCAATATTATGCCACCTCCGAAGCAGGAAGATGGCCAATATCGGGGCAAAAGGGAAGTCCTCCTTATTTCCGGAGGAGGGGCCCTTGGTAGTATGTCGAAGAGACAGTGAAGAGAATATGTCCGGGAAGTAGGACATATTGGAACTTCTTCGTCTGCAGCTACCATGCCCGAGTGGTCCCATGTGTCGATATCTTTCTCTGCAGATGATGCAGCTGGTATAAAGTTTCCACATACAGATCCCCTTGTTATTACTGCCGATATAGCAGGGACTGAAGTTCAGAGAGTGATGATTGACGAAGAGAGTTCAGCAAATATCATCTTCGTTCAAGCCTTCAATCAACTCTGTATCTCCAGTAAACATCTCCTCCCCGCAGCTCGTCCTCTGCAAGGCTTCACAGGACCTCCTCTTGATTCCCTCAGCCAGATAGGTCTGGAGGTTGCTTTCAGAGAGGGGCTCCTGGCAAGGATGGAGGAAGTAATCTTCGATGTAGTAGATGCCCCTTATGCATATAATGTTATCTTCGAAAGGGGCATGTTAAATCAGTTCGGAGCCGTGGCGCATCATAACTATTTATGTATGAAGATGCCCACGCAAGCGGGAGTACTCACTGTCTTTAGAGATCAAGCCACTGTGCGAAGAGCAGAATATGGTCATGGCCCCCCTCTCGACCCGAGACAGGTGAACAATGTACAAGGCAATTCGGAGGATATCTCTGCTCTAGGTGAACCTTCGAAGAAGTCCTTCCCAAGACCCAGTGTGGCGCCCCGATTTATCAAATCGGAACATTATTGAATTTCATAAGAAAAACAATAATACAAGAGGTTCATCATGCGACAATCGTACATACGACAATATTCATGGTACGTAGACCATATTTATTACATCAGGGTTAAATAAAAATAATAAAAGTAAATAGCATGACGAACGCCTTCTTCAGGATCTTTCTTCTTGACTGGGTCGCTACTCCAGACCGTCCTCATAGTAGGCATCCTCTGTGGGGTCCAATGGGTATGACTACAAAAAAGTACTCAACAAGCCACCACAAATGCAAATAATAATGCAGGATAATAAACAAGGAAAGGGTAATGGCTCACAGTGCGGAAAAGTACATTTTCAATTATTTCATTTAGTGGGATCAAGTTTAATCGCGCGGAAAAGTAAACATGAGCATCAACATCATCACCTAACTCGAGGAGTACGTTTTACCTCCTCGCACAACAGTCCTTACATGTCAAACCATCATGCACATACATATTCAAAGTAATCTAACTGTGGGATGTCACGCAACCCGCCCTTGACCGTGGGCTCGGCTTTTCGAAAAGATTTATGACTCTGATCAGAGATGTACTACTGTACCCACAAGGCACGCACTCATCCCAAACGAGATGACCCATACCACGGGAACTCGTGCCAAAACCTCGACATGAAGTGCTCCAAGAGATAACCACCCGCTCTAGGTTTCGCCGGCGCACCAGGCTGCATCCCGGCTAACGTCGCACCCCCTTTTGCGCCACGTCGGTAAAGCCACCCTCAGGTGCAGCTTGACCCATCTCCAAATGGTGGTCTCGGATTGGAACACTCCATACCTTAGTTAGGACTTACCCACTAGACTTGTGGTTAGTACGGAAGTGTATTGCAATAGATCCCTCAGACCGGTCCTTATAGTGCCCCGGGTGCTACCGACCAATTCCCTAGCTTGCACCCGGAACCCACCATGCATACACTCACATCCATAACTCATCACCAACAGAATTCCAAAGATAAGAAGTAACAGGGATCATATAGCAGAACCATTTTGCTACGACTCATTTTTATCCTATAGCGATCGTGTCAATACATTGGACACTAGCTAATAACATGAACCATATGGTGACAAGGAGGTTAGGCGAGATAGCATGGCTTGGGTTGCACATCAAGGTCGGGGTATCCTAAATAAATATAATGTTAGGGTTCCATTTGACTAATGCATATACAACCTATGTGTTTTAGCAATAGTTTAATAAAATATGGGTTCAATATGCTCAAAAGATTGGTTTGGTGACTTGCCTTTTTCAGCGAATGGGGAGGGAGGAACTTCGGGAAAGTACTCCGGCTCCTCGGTGGTGTGGTAGTCTTCTCGTTATAAATAAAGTAAATTAAAATAATTATGACATTCAATTTAAACAATACAAGACTACACAATAAGGACATAGGTTTAAATTGGTTTAATTCAGGGAAACCAAGTTATTAAGTTTCTGAAATTTATTTCATAAATAATTTGAAATGAACTATAGGGAAATATGGTCATTATAAAAGGGATTTTTAATTGTGAATAGCCTTATTTTAAGTCTTCTAATCAATTTAAAATAAAAGGTTCATGGGCAATTTAGTGGTTTCCATTATATGAACAGAAAGAAAATGAGTACAAACTTTAATGGAATTTAAACAATTGATTTTACATTTTTACCCTAAGGGTATTTAAATAAATATGAAAAAGTCTAAAGTAACATATTGTTTTTATTGAACTAATGTGTAGAGAATAATATTATAAATTTTCTAAAATTGAAATGGCAATTTTTAGAGTTCAAATGCGCCAGATATGAATTTTACAAGTTTAAAAGTATTTCTGGAATTTATTTTCAAATTTAAAACGCCTCGGGTCCACGGTGAGCCAGGCCCACGGTGAACCCGCGCACTGTGCGCGTGCACCGGATCGATCTGGACCGTTGGATCCAGATCCAACACACGAGGGCGAGGCGGGGCGCTTAAGTGATAACGGACGGCCATGATTAAAACACGTGAAAGGGTACCACGTGGATGCACGAGATCGAACGCGGGTTTTAAATGGAAATGAACGCGTGAGATTAAAAGATACCGCTTTGACCAGATCCGACAGTGTGGATTAGATCACGCACGTGGAGCAACTAGCGCCGCTCGATTGCGATCGTGTGGTCAGGATTGAATCCGACACGGCATGGGTACTCGACCCGTGCCGGTCATCTTCTCCGACGACGGCGAGCAGGCCAGGGGCCATGGCGAGCGACGGTGGTCGGGTCTAAGGCCTAAAACGGAAAGAGGGTGCTACGGGGATCATGAGCGTACCCTTGCGGTGACGAACGGTCGACGGAGCGAGGCCGGCGACGAGCGGAGGCGGGGAAGGCGTTCGGGGCCTCGGTGGCGACGGCGATCCGGCGGGTTTCATTGACGACGGAGTGGTGGCCGGGGTTGGTAAGGTCTGTGTGGTCGCAGTGGTGCGATCGGTGAGGGCGGAGGGGACTCCAGTGACGGCGAGCGATGGCTGGAGGACGGGCGGTGGTGGTGTGCTAAAATGTGGAATGCAGGAGCTCTGTTTGTTCTCGTAGTGTGTGAGTGTAGGGGTGCCACGTGGACGGCCAGGGGGCTAAAATAGGGTCGTCGGCGAGGGCAGAGGGGGCGTGGTTGGTGGTGGCCGGGAGTAAACGCGTTTTTAAACGTCGGCGAGCTCGGTTGCAAGGGTTCAATGCACATGGACGTGATTTGGTCGGAATTGAAGAGGGGGAAACGGTCGGCACGTTGAGGGGAATTCATTGCGGGCGATGGATTAAAGGGAGGGGGCCGGCGGGGGCGGATCCGAGGCGAGATTAGGGCTTTCGGCCGGCGAGGGGGGGGATTTGGGGGCGGATCTCGCGGGGACGAAGGATCTGACAAGCGGGGGCCACTGGCCAGCGGATGTGAGCGCACGAGCGAGGCGGCTGACGGGTGGGGTTGGGCTCGGGCGCGAGAGAGGAGTGGTGCCGACAGGTGGGGTCAGGGTGTCGGGTGCGCGCGCGAGGGGAGAGGGGCTCACTGATGAGTGGGGTCAGGCTGTCAGACGGAGGCGGGCGAGGGTGACGGGCTGGGCCGGCCGGGAGAGAGAGAAAAAGAGGAGAGGGCCCGTTACTGTTTAAAAGGTTTTTCTGATTAAAAATAATTGCAGAAATTGGTTTAAAATAATAGGGCCACTTCCAAGGTTGGTAAAAATTTATAAAAATTCTCAAAAATATTTCTTGGTCTTGGGAGTTTATACAAAAATTTTCAGCTCCTGGTTTGGTCCTTAACTCTATGTTGTAGTTCAAAAGGATATAAAAGGGTATTAAAGGTATTTTCAGAAATATAAAATCTAGGAAATTGAATTAAATAATATTTTATTATTTTGGAAATTTGGGGTGTTACACCCAGCCCCGACGGAGAAATTATAACGAAGGTTATTATAAAAGACGATAAAGACTATTCTTTTCAGTTCGGCAAAGATTTACCTCCAGAAATCACTACTTCGGTAGAAAAGGTAGTTGAAGAAAATTTGGATGTCTTTGCTTGGTCTGATGAAGACATTCCGGGAGTCAGTCGAGATATCATTGAGCATAGATTGCTTGTGAACCCGAGGGTTCGATCTGTTCGACAAGGACTTCGGAAGTTATCCGCGAAGAGGGCCATCCTTGCTAAAGCAGAAGTGGAAAAATTGCTGAAGGCTAGGATCATAAGAGAAGTAGCTCATACGGAGTGGTTAGCTAACCCAGTCTTCATCAGAAAGAAATCCTCTGGAAAGTGGCACATGTGTATTGATTTTACATCCTTGAATAAAACATGCCCACGTGACCCCTATCCCATGCCCCGAATTGATCAATTAGTTGATTCCACTACTGGTTCGGAGTTATTAAGCTTCCTTGACGCGTATTCTGGCTACCATCAAATCTTGTTAAAGTGCGAAGATGAAAACAAGATAAGCTTTGTAACTCCTTCGGGAGTCTTCTGCTATGTAAGAATGCTTTTTGGCTTAAGAAATGTCGGGGCAACCTTTTCGAGGTTAATTCCTAAAGCTCTAGGTCATCAAATAGGTCGCAATGTAGAAGCTTATATGGATAATATTGTAATAAAGAGTGCTTTAAATCACCAACATAGCCTAGACTTAGCAGAAACGTTCGATAGCCTTCGGGCATGTGGAGTCTGTCTCATCCCCGAAAAATGTATCTTTGGGGCTCAGGCTGGAAAGTTGTTAGGGTATCTAATTTTGAGTAGAGGGATTGAAACTAGCCCTACTCAAATAATTGCATTGCAAAGGATGGCTTCGCCGGAAAATTTAAAGCAATTGCAAAAGCTAACTGACCATCTAGCAGCACTTAGCAGGTTTCTAGCAAGGTCTGCGGAGCGAAGTTTGCCTATTTTCAAAGCATTCAAAGGGTCCGAAGATTTTGCATGGACACTAGAGTGTCAAAAGAGTTTTGATGATATTAAAAATTATCTCAGCAACCTCGCTACACTCACTGTGCCCGTTGCGGACGAAACCCTACTCCTCTACCTTGCAGCTACTGGCTCTGCTGTCAGTGCAGTCCTTGTTAGAGAAGTTGATTTCAATGGGAAGTTGGTGCAGAATCCAGTCTATTTTGTATTCGAAGTCTTATCTGGAGCAAAAACAAGATATTTCGCGCTTCAGAAGTTCACTTATGCTTTGATAATGGCTTCGAGGAAATTGCGGCATTATTTTCAAGCACATAATGTAGTTGTACCAACTTCGTATCCCTTGGGAGATATGCTCCGAAGCAAAGATTCTATGGGAAGAATTGGAAAATAGGTTGTTGAGCTAGCACCCTTTGGCATCTCCTTCGTAGCAAGGACAACAATCAAGTCACAAGTGGTGGCAGATTTTGTGGCAGAATGGACTCCATCTGCAGTATGGGCTCCGGAGAAATCAAATGAAGGAATTTGGACTACATACTCTGATGGAGCTTTCCAAGCATCTGGAGCAGGCATCGGAGCAGTAATAATTTCGCCTTCAGGGCAAAGAGCAATGTACTCCGCAAGGCTCAACTTTAAGTCCACCAATAATATAGCGGAATATGAAGGAATTTTGTTAGGACTTCGAAAGGCACGTGCTTTGGGTGCTACAAGAGTTGTTATTAAAACTGATTCTCAAATTGTAGCAGGGCACATCGATAAAAGTTTTCAAGTTCATCAACCACAGCTTGCAAAATATTTGGAAGAGATCCGTAAGATCAAAGCAGCATTCAATGGGATTTCCATCCAAAGTATACCAAGAGCTGAAAATATGCAAGCTGATACCTTAGTGAAAGCTGCAGCCGGAGCTATGGACATTCCGAAAGGAGCCTTTTACGAAGAGCTTACTTTGCCTTCGGTGCCACAAATCCCTTCTACGGAGGTTCTTTGCATTCCAAGCACTGATTGGCGGAGCTCAATTATGGAATTGTTACAAGGTGAAGAAAATTTGTCTTAAGGTCCACAACTTTCGAGGTTGAAGTTAAGAGTTCGAAATTATCGTGTAATCAACGGTATTCTCTACAAGGCCAGAGTATGTTCCCCTCTGCTCTGATGTATATCTCAAGCCGAAGGTCAAGAGATGCTCCGAGAAATTCATGAAGGTCTTTGTGGTAGCCATTTGGCCCCTCGGGCTTTGGCACGAAAAACACTTCGCTAGGGGCTTTATTGGCCTACAATAGTAGTTGATGCGGAGAGCTTAGTCCGCACATGCCAAGGTTGTCAATGGATGGGAAGACGAAGTCATCGTCTGCCAACAACTCTTCAAGTCATTGCTCCAATTTGGCCCATGGCCAGATGGGGCATGGATCTCATTGGCCCCTTTCTAGTAGCAAAATGAAATCTGAAATTCGTAGTGGTAGCAATTGAGTATTTTTCCAAGTGGGTCGAAGCGGAACCCCTCACAGTTATCACTTCGAATAATGTGCAAAAGTTCTTCTGGAAGAATATTATATGCAGATTTGGAGTGCCTCGACAGCTCACAGTTGATAATGGGACACAATTTGATGCAGAGCCCTTTAGGAAGTTTTGCGAAGATCTTGGCATACAAATATGCTTTGCTACTGTGCGCCATCCTCAGTCTAACGGAGCTATCGAAAGGGCTAATGGTAATATTCTATCAGGGCTGAATCGAAGAATAGTAGGGTTAGCAAAGGGGTTGTGGACCAAAGAGCTCCCAAAGATTTTATGGTCCATTCGGACCACTCAAACAAGGTCCACAGGTTTTACTCCTTTCAAATTATTATTCGGAGATGAAGTTATGACGCCGACGGAGCTTAAAGGAGGATCTCTTCGTAGCACCGAACCTAAAATAGAAGGAGAAAGGCAAGCTGCACTCGATTTAACAAAAGAGACAAGGCTTTGAGTTGTGGCTAATTTGTCGAAATATCAACAACAAACGAAGACTTGGTATGACCCGAAGGTTAAGCTTAATGAACTTAAGCCAGGTCACTTAGTTTTGCGAAGCATCATAGCACCAGGAAAACTAGGAAATAAGTGGGAAGGTCCATATATTATTCTGCGCTCAGGACGCCCTAGTTCTTTCAAGCTAGCTAATTTAGAAGGCAAAGAGTTAAAGCATGCCTGGCATGCGGAGCACTTAAAGCAATATTTCACATAGGGGCTCCTTGTAATCATCTGTAAACACCTAAATTAATAAAGTTCATGGTTCAGATAATGCCTACCTCTCAAACACTTCATACTTCTAGTGGACGCACTTGGAGGAATGAAGTTGGCTGTAAGGGAAGTGTCATTTATTTGAACCAATTTTGCGGACTTCGAACCACTGGTTCGAAGTTTCCGACGAGGTGGGAAAGTCACAGAAAAATGGATTCCAAGCCATTGCTTGAAAGCATCCGTAAAAAGAGTCCAAAGAGACCAAATGATACGGATTCTAGGATCCGGCTTGAAAGCATCTGTAAAAAGAGTCCAAGGAGACCACTATGCGAATTCCGAACCACTGGTTTGATAGCATTCGCAAAAAGAGCCGAAGGAGACCAAACAAAACAGACTTTGAGCTGATAGCTTAGAACATTTGTAAAAAGTGTCCAAAGCGACCAATTGTTTTGGATGCTAAGGTATCCGAAAAAAGAGTCTGAAGTGACTACATTCAAACAAAAAGGTACTAAGTTACCAGTTTTCAGACTCCAAGTAGTCGAAGACATTTTCTGAGATTTTAATCAATCTCTAAGTTATTAAGGGGCTCTGAGCCTCCAAAATTGTACTCCTAACTAAAGTTATTTTCATTGTGCGTAACCACCTTCACAAAATTTCGAAGGGTCTTACACCCAAAGAGGGGCTGGGAAGTAGGGAGACAATTTTGAAACTTTAATCTTTATCATTCGAACAGATTACATTACATCATGAAAATTTTGTATCTATACCAAGAAGGAAACAAAGATCTCTTTGATCCCTAGAACTACCGCTAAAGTCAGAACGACTAGTTCTGGAGCTGGGAGTTTTATTTTTACGTTTAACTCCTCTCCCTCCTTTCGAAGCTCGGAAATATTTTTGTTCCTGCTGAAGTTCAGCCCAAGTTCAAAGTCACTCGGGGCTTCTCTCCCAGCTTTGATGTTGTTCAGGGTTTTTCTTTGTTTGTTCTTCAACAGTATTCTCTTCTTCGGACCATTCAACGTCTTCAGAAGATGAAGTTTCCAAGTTAACTTCTCTTTCCTCCTCTTTAATGTAAGATAATATATCTTTGCATATTTCGGGTGCAATTACACCGGAGCTTTTTCGAGGAATTGAAAATCGAGGGCGCTTATGAGGTCTTAAAGTTTCGAAGGTAACCCAGAGCAGGCGAAGCTCTTCGGTAACCTCTAGCACTTCGAGATCATCCATAAAAAGTCAGAAAGCCTAAAAACATTTCCAAATAAGTCTTTTCATTCATAAAAGATGAAAGCATAAATTTTTACATATTCGGAGCCCTAAACAAAACTAGACCTTGGGGTCTGGCGGAGTTTGGCTGCTCGAAGCTTGCGACCGAGCTTGTTTCTGGTGAAGTCCTTCATCAATCCAAGCCTTGATCGCTGATCGACCTTCGGCTCTCCAAGATGCTTGGAAGGCTTGCCAAGCTGCGGCCACGTCTTCGGAAGGGTTTAATAGCCGGTTGTCGTCGAAGGTAATGGGAGCCGCCCCCGAGTCTGGTGCTACTGATAGCCTTAGATCTTCGTAGTAGCGAAGTATTCCGAGAGCGGATTCTTGGCCAGAGATTTCTCCATACCGAATACCCGTTGTCTTTATCATCTTCGCCTCTGCTTAGATCATCTTCAACCTTCGCAGTAGGGGGACGTCGCTAGTAGAAGGTAATGTCCAAGAAGTACCGAAGTATTCCAAGACACCCCGAAGGCTGTCCATGGTCTCTGCAGCTACCTTCTCGGACTTCACCTTGTCTTCGGCCAAAATATCACTTGACAAAGACAGCTCATCTATCAAAGAAGATAGCCTAGCTGCCTCCGTAACCAAGGAATTCTTCTGACCGAGCAAGTTGTTGGCCTCTTCCATTGACTTCGCCTACTCCTCCCAGAGCTTGACCAGCTCGGCCCCCGTGGTCGCTTGCTCCGTTCGCATTCTCTCTACTTCAGCCCGAAGCACGATTTGTTTGGCTTCGAGCTTTCAATTAGCAGCTTCCAGACCAAGTCTGGCTTTTCTTTCCACTGCTACCATCTCGTCCAAGCTGGAAGTTCGAATTTAGGAGTTGTCAAGACTCCCTTGGAGGGCATTTATCTTCTCCTTAAGACGATTACATTCCTGCTCGTTAGAGACAGCCACAACTCGAGCCAAGACTATTTGCTGCGAAGGAAAAAACAATGTGAGTAAACTATTTACAAGTTGAAACTAACTTCGTTATTGCAGATACTTCATACCTGGTATGCGGCCCGTTCCAAGGCTCCATCTAACTCCGACCCCTCAGCTTCCCCGAGTATAGCCACCAAGTCAGTCTCCCCAACTTCACGATTAGCCCGAGCCAAAGGCTCTAGTAGAGTCCGAAGTCCGGTCCTCCGCTCTAGGAAAGGAGCTAAGAGGGGGAGCATTGACAAGGCTCATTGATCATCTTCACTGGGTGCAGGGCCGGAGTGCAGCGCCGCATTCCCGGAGGCATCGGTGGATTGGCCCCCTTCCACAGATTGGCCTCCGTCTGTGGATTCCGACGGGGTTAATCCAGAGTTCAGAGCAGGAAAAGGATCCATTTTCCCTTTACCTTTTCCGGGCCCCATTTTTGTAACCTCCTCCGGAATTGACTTCGGAGATGTTGAGGTTCCAGGTGTAGTCTTCGCAGCAAGGGTCGTCTCCATGGGGGTAGACCCTACAAAATCAAAGGTATTATATATTGCATAATTTTGCAGGACATGAAGAAAAAGATGCTTTAATGAAGCTTACCTTCGAAACCTTGTCGACGAACGAGTATGGGGCTACTTGGAGGATCGAACGCCCCCTCAAAATCTTTGTCAGATTCAGAGTTAGGAACCAAAGGATTAGTCGTTGGAACCTCTCTCGGAATAGCAGTCATCACTTCGTCCGGAATCAAAGCTTGATCAGTTGCTACTTTGACTCTGCCTTCAGCAGCAGGGGCTTCTTGGCTTGGTAGGACATTTGAAGTCCCGGCCTGTTCAAGGTTGTCTTGCGCAGTCGGCATGGCCACTGTACCATCAGTAGCCAGGACTTGGACATCCGCTTGCTCCTCTTCTCTGATAACAAGGTCTATAAAGACCCTTTGCATTTCTCTCTCCCCTTCATCCTCAGATGAATCTGAAGACGAAGTGGTGGACTTGGAAGGGGCAACGTTCTTGGGCTTATGGGCCAACTTCTTCACGGGAGTCTTGGCTGGTGCCAAAGTCCCAGCCTCAGGCTTCCTTTTCTTCGGACCAGCATCGGAAGCAATCTAGTCTGGAAGAGAAGGGGCGACGGCTCCGAGTATGCTCCATACCCGGTTGAACCGCTCCCAACTGCCTACTAGTTTCACCCTCCATTCTTTTTCAGTGGGGGTGGGAGCTCCGAGGACCTTTTCCGAAGCCCGTATGATTTGCTCCGGAGTCAATGAGGCTTGTGGAGCTGAAAGATAAGTTTTTATCTGTTATATCATTCTTTATGAAATTATCATACATGAAACATTTTGTAGTTTTCGAAGTTACCTCCAGAGCTCGAACTCAGAGAAATTTTTCGGACTCCACCCTCCGGATCCTCTTCAAAGCTAACAGGCCAGTTAGCCATCAAAGGCGGAATCTGGAGCCCTATGAACTCCTCCGCTAAGTCCCGCATGCTCATGTGGTGACTTATCTTCTGTAACAGATTGAGGTGAGCTTCGAGCTGGCCGGGGTCTGGATGCACTTCGGCTTCTCTTCGAAAATATATGTCTTGCAGGGGCCGGCCAAACTGCCATCTACTCCCACTTCGGCGTAGAACCACCGAAGAATCCAATCCGTGTACCACCTGGCATTGATGGCCTTAGCCGGAAATCGTATTTGGTACTCGTCTCAGAGTCTAAAGTTAATGCTGCCGAAGGCAACTACGATCTTCTCTCCTCCGGAGCCTCGATAAGTCTTCGGCTGGAAGGAGGATTTGTGAAGTGTTGCAAATATTTCTGCTCTCCCTTCGCAGCCTTCGTGTGGCGCCCCGATTTACCGAAATCGAGACATTATTGAATTTCATAAGAAAAACAATAATACAAGAGGTTCATCATGCGACAATCGTACATACGAACAATATTCATGGTACGTAGACCATATTTATTACATCAGAGTTGAAATAAAAATAATAAAAGTAAATAGCATGACGAACGCCTTCTTCAGGATCTTCTCTTGACTGTGTCGCTACTCCAAACCGTCTTCATAGTAGGCATCCTCTGAGGTGTTCAACTGGTATGAGTACAAAAAGTACTCAACAAGACACCGCAAATGCAGGTAATAATGCAAGGTAATAACAAAGGAAGGATAATTGGCTAAAAGTGCGGAAAAGTACATTTTCAGTTATTGCATTTAGTGTAGTCAAATTTAATCATGCGGAAATATAAACATGAACATCAATAACACCATCTAACTCGAGGAGTACGTTTTACCTCCTCGCACAACAGTCCTTACATGTCAAACTGTAGGACCGAAAGTAGCGACCAGAGGGGGGTGAATGGGCGCCTTAAAAAATTCTTTCGAATATATGGCCTGTTCCCAACACCCAACGCACCTCAAAAGACTAAGAAACAGAAAATGAATAGATAGCCTAAGTCTAAAGGTATCTAGCCTAGAATCAACTGATGTTAAACAAAGAGCTACCAAAGTAGTGCAACTAGGTAGATAAACAAAATATGTCAGGCCAAAACTTCTCAACGAAATGATTTAAGTATGTGTAAAGTGAGATGAGAATTTACTGTTCAGATTTGTCTCATGTTCGAAGCTTGTCGAAGCCTGCTTCGCTGGTCGAAGCCTGCTTCAGAGGTTGGTGACGAAGCCTGCTTCGGAGGTCAGTTGCGAAGCTTGTCGAAGATGCCGAAGGTGTTTTGGTCTAGCCTAGTTCGAAGGGGCAGGGAGCGAAGTATGCTTCGAAGTGTGACAAAGTCGGAGCCTGCTTCGAAGTGTGCTACTTCGAAGGCAAGGCTTCGAACACAACTTCGAACCGAGTGCTTCGAAGCTAAACCTTCGAACAGAAAACTTCGAACGCAACACACAGACGGACAACCTTCGAACAAAGAAGCGAAGCCTGCTACACGACAGAGAAATCAAGACGAAGCCTATACTCTACCTTCGAACAGAACACAAGGACCTTCGAGGAAGATAGGAGCAAAAACACTTAGCGAGGTCTAACAGAAAGGCAAGCTTCGAAGCCCACATCGAAACCTATCGAAGTATGGACTTCGAAGAGATCGAGTCGGAGTACATTCGCAAGACATTCGAAGTATGAGACGCTGTCTGCTCAAAAAATACTTCGAAGTTGTCAACTCAGGACACAAAAACAAAGTTCGAAGATCAAGCGAAGCCTTCGAGTATATCAGATCGAAGCCTGCCTCACGGAGCTGAGGGGCTTCGAACAGAGAGGGTGGCTTCGCCAGAAAACAGTCAGAAAATGTACTCAGCTTAGTCTACTTCAATCAAAAAGGCTACGCAGAGAAAGCAAAAGCTGGTACTAGTGTCCTGCTGCTACAGTGTAGCAGTACTACTTGCAACAGCAAGAACTAGTACTGCTTGCACGAAGAACACAGCCAACAGAGTAGCAAATAGTGAATAAAAATGCACACGGTACTCAAAGATTCAGATCCACAAAGACTAAATGCACGCCTCGCACTCAACAGAGAACAAAATCACACTGCATTAATGGAGAACAAATGAATGCATGCAGGATACAAGCCTCTGGCGGCGCACAGAAACAGGAATAAGAGAGAGAGTGCGCAGGAAACAAAGATGACGCAAGGAATGATGGAAAAAGTGATTTCTAGAAGGGTAGTCCAAACCCTAGGGATTGGGGCCCTATTTATAGGCTGCCCAACACTAGGAATATTCTACCAGCCCCTTAGGGTTTTTACAGACGCAAGAATAAAGGAAAAGACTCTACTGCCCTTAGGTATTTTTACAGACATGACTAACTGACTGTGGGCCTAGAGTGACAGATAACTTATCCGAAAGCTAAGCTTTCGTAGCGACTACGGCTTCTCTTCTGAACAGTCGGATACAAGATCGACGGTCGTCAGTTTTGCGCCGAAACTGACAAAGCCTCCACCGACTTTGCACCAGGTACCCGGATTGGGCCGGTCCGATTCCGCAGCTCTCTCAGCCCGGCAATCACTCACCGCCCGTGTACCTGAGTCAATCCTGGTCAACAGCCCAGTGGGTCTTCTACTGCTTCTGGGCCATGTACCCAGATTGGGCCAGCCCGACTTCGCAGCCTTCTCTGCCCGACAGTCGCTCGCTGCCCGTGTACCTGAGTCACACGCGGCCCATGAAACAACAGATCTCTTCTTCTTCTGTCCTCTTTGACTATCGTTGACAATGACTCATCACTTCAGGAGCCATGAGGCCCACGCTATTCAGCATGGCTCCTCAATCTCCCCCTTGATGAGTGCATTGTCAACACTCCTCTTCTTCAGCTCTTCAGCACCTGCGAACAAATGTGGAAACACGAAAAACAAAGCACAAGAAAAACAAAGAAGAATAAAAATAAGGTAAAAGTTTAACCCTAATGACAAAAAGCCAAACAAAAGCAAGAAGCGGTCATTACGGTTAACCAAAGGTAAAAGCTCAAACACGAGTGCAAACTTAGGAAATTTAACAAGGATATCAAAAGAGTAAGCGAGACAGAAAACTCCCCCTCATACTCTTATCAAAACATTCTCCCCCTTATTGACAAGTGAACTCATCAAGCACTCGAAAAAGAGACTGACTCCCCCTGAAATGCAACTCCCCCTCAAAATATGCAATGAATGCAACTGGGGTGCAGGTGGAGTGTAGAAAGCATGCTTCTCAGATATGATTGACTGCAATTACAACATCTAACAAGTATAGCAAAAGACATATTGTCGAAAACACATGGTATGATCAGTACAACAGATGATATCCAAAGAAAGTCATTAGCACGCAATTTTTTAGTTTTTGCAAACAAAGGTAAAACATGAGATGCAGAAGCTAACTGATATCTACCAAGATAAGCATTGTCCAAAACAAAGTGCTTCAGCTAACTTGTTGTCATATCAATTTTCAGGCTTTTTCTTTTTCCTTTTTCATTTTTGCCAGGGGTTATTTGCATGTCAAACCTTATGCTGACCGACCAAGTCAAGCCTAGGCCAGAACTAGACCATCAGAAGCTTAAGACATTGGTCTTGGCATACATTACACTGTCCTAGTTCATACCAAAGTGCTATGATACGCAGTCTAGAACAATGCAATGCGACAAGACAAACCCACCTGGATCTTTTCAATTTTAAGCATAAAAAGGCATGGAATTTTCATTTTTCCAATTTTTTTATTACTTTATAGCATATATCCATGTTTGAAAGCAGAAGGATGTCCAAGTTGCATGTTTGCATCTAAGTCAGGAACTAGCTACAAGGCATGTAACAGATAGCAAGAGCACTTAGCCTACACATGCTAGTTACCAGAAGCAATGGTGATCATTTTTTCAAGTTTAAAGCGTAAAAGCCATGCATATGACCGATATCAGACACATCAAATGAACTGAAGCAAAGCATGATCATCGACAAGTAATCAAAAGCATGTACCAGCTAGAATAAGTAAAGCAGTTCAATCATATAACAAAAGCAGCTCTAAAGTGTGATATATGATTATGCAAGGTATGAACACACACAAAAAGACTCAAGAAAAGAGTAAAGAAGAAAAAACACTGACGCAAAATATCCTAAAAAGGATACACAACACCCAAATCCCCTCGTAAACGGTCAAAGGTAGACTGATCTAGGGGTTTGGTGAAAATGTCAGCCAACTGATGATGGGTATCAACATGAACATGGTCAATGACACCTTTCTCATATTGATCCCGCAAAAAGTGAAAGCGCACATCAATGTGTTTGGTTTTTGAATGGAGACATGGGTTTTTCCCTACACTAATTGCACTAGTGCTGTCACAAAACAAGGGAACTCTGGTAGGAAAGAACAACCCAAAATCTCGCAGAGTGGAAATCATCCAAACCAACTGTGAGCAGCAGCTAGCAGCAGCTACATACTCAGCCTCAGTGGTCGAAAGAGCAACTCCAGATTGCTTTCGAGAAGACCAAGAGACAAGAGAAGAACCAAGAAACTAGCAAGTACCGGAAGTCGACTTGCGATCCAACCGGCACCCACCAAAATCGGCATCCGAAAATCCAGATAAATCGAGAGAAGATGATGCTGAATAGAAAAGACCAAGATCAGGCGCATAAGTGAGATACCTGAAGATGCGCTTGACAGCCTGCCGATGAGACGCGCATGGTGAAGACTGGAAACGCGCGCAAAGTCCCACGGCGAACTGTATGTCTGGTCTTGTTGCCGTCAAGTACAACAGCGAACCGATCATCCCTCGAAACTCCCTTTCATTGACCTTGACGCCGCTCTCATCCTTGTCCAGACCCCCAGAAGTGCCCATCGGGGTCATCTGCGGCTTCAATTCACCACCAAAGTCAAATTTCTTTAACATATCACGAGTGTACTTACCTTGGTGGATGAAGGTGCCGTCCTTGGTCTGCTTGATCTAGAGCCCTAAGAAGTACTTGAGCTCACCCATGAGGCTCATCTCAAACTCACTGTGCATCTGCTCAGAAAACTTGGACACAAGATCATTAGTAGTACCGCCAAAAATAATATCGTCCACGTAAATCTGAGCAACTAAAAAATGTGAAGCATCTCTGAGCAAGAAAAGAGTTTTGTCCACAGAACCCATCACAAAGCCCTTCCCCAACAAAAATTGCTTCAACCGGTCATACCAAGCCCTGGGGGCTTGCTTCAACCCATATAAAGCTTTGTGCAACTTAAAAACATGTCGAGGAAACTTAGGGTTCTCAAAACCGGGGGGCTGCCTAACATAAACTTCCTCCTCTATGAACCCGTTCAGAAAAGCACTCTTAACGTCCATTTGAAAAAGCTTAAAACCCTTCGAAACGGCAAAAGCTAGAAGAATACGAATGGACTCAAGACGGGCAACAGGAGCGAAGGTTTCTTCAAAATCAATACCCTCTTTTTGGCAAAAACCCTGGGCAACTAGTCGAGCTTTGTTGCGCACCACAACCCCATCTTCACCTTGTTTGTTCTTGAATACCCACTTGGTGCCTATGGGGTTGAATCCTGGTGGCGGCTCAACTAATGTCCAAACCCGATTACGGACAAAATTCTCAAGCTCTTCTTGCATAGCGTTAATCCAATTCGAATCGGAAAGAGCATGAGAAACATCTCTGGGCTCAAAAAGATGCAACAAAAGCAGATTCAGCAAACACAGCAAGAGAGGCAGAAGAACGCAAAGTTCTCTTAGTCAAATCACCAATGATGAGCTCTGAGGGGTGATCACGCTGAACTGCTCGGGTTCCCTGGTGATCTGAAGTCACCTCACCAGAGTCAGCAGCTGGCACCTCTGGACTCGACTGAGGGGGCTCGATCGAAGTGGAAGAAGTGATCAGAGGTCCGCCCTCATCCTCAGTCGAAATCTTAGAAGGTGTGGGCTCTGCAGGGGGTGCAGAAGGCCCACCCTCAACAGCAGCTGGAGTATCTTCATCTTCCTCGAAGATGGACTCTCCGAGCTCACCATCAGAAGGCTCAAAAGGAGTCAAAGAAGGCAATGACTCATCAAATGAAACCTCACAAGTCTCGACAAGCAGCTGGGATTCGAGGTTCCAAACACGGAAGCCTCGAGAATGCAAAGCATATCCAAGAAAAACACCATCCCAGCAATGAGACTCAAACTTGTCCAAATGCCCACCCTTCTTGAGCACAAAGCACTTGCAGCCAAACGCTCGCAAGTGGCTCACCTTGGGCTGTCTGCCAAACCGCAATTCATATGAAGTCTTACCAAGGTAAGCTCTAAGAAAGATGCGGTTGGCCAGATAGCAAGCCGTGTTCATGGCTTCAGCCCAAAAACGCCTAGGAGTCCTGTGCTCATCGAGCATCGTCCTGTCCATCTCGACTAGCGTGCGGTTCTTTCGTTCCACAACGCCATTCTGTGGGGGAGTGTAAGGAGCAGAAAACTGATGGTCAAGACCCTGATCACTACAGAAGCTAACGAACTGAGAGTTCTTGAACTCAGAGCCGTTGTCGGAGCGAATTGCTCGCATCCGACCATTGTTCTCATTCTTCAGCTTCAAAATCAGGTCATGAACAAACTGAAAAGTTTCATCCTTAGACTCCAAAAAGAAAACCCACGAAAATCGAGAAAAGTCGTCAACAATGACAAGCGCGTACCACTTCCCCCCGACAGAACATACCCGAGCTGGACCAACAGTGTCAAAATGTAAAAGTTCACCCGGATACGAAGTCATCACCTGAGTCACAGGTGAGTGAGAAGTGGCAACCATTTTCCCATGACGACAGGGATGACACACTAGATCCTTTTCCATCTTAAGCTTGGGCAATCCTCGGATGAGGTCCATAGAGCTTAACCTGACTAGCAGATCAAAACTCAAATGACCTAACCTCCTATGCCACTTCCAAAGCTCAGAAGAAGATCCAACTATCAAACAGCGAGAAGGGCCAAAAGAGCTAGAGAAGTCAATTCGAAAAACATTACCAAATGGTAAAATCTGGCAAATCAAAGACCCTCTAGAATCAAACACAGAAGAATTGCCCTTCTTAAAACGTACTTCCAAACCATCCTCAAGAAGTTGCGAAACAAAAATCAAATTAAAGTTCAAATTTTTAACCAAAGCAACATTCTTCAAAGAGAAATGATCTGAAATACGAATTGAGCCAATGCCACTTACTTTCCCTTGACCACTATTCCCGAATGTGATGTACTCTTTGGAGCTCGGGGGAGTGAGACTGGAGAACCATCTGCGATGTCCCGTCATGTGGCGAGAGCATCCTGAGTCCATGATCCAAACGTCCTCCAGTCCCCGATCCTGCACAATCAGTGGCTGTAAGTGGGAGCAAATGGTCCGGCACCAGGTTTAGCAAACGAGCTAAACCAGTGTCGAGCCATCTGCTCAAGAGACGGAAAGCAGAAATCATCATGAAAGTTTGGACCAAAACGCTGCTCAAAGCGCGGTCCTCGGTTCTGCCTAAAGCTTCGGCTACGAGGTCCAGGACCGTAGCCAAAATGGCCTGGAGCTCTACCGGAACGACCACCACCAACTGGAGAACGGGCAAGAAAGTCGTCTCCTCTACCACCACCTACACGACGCGGCCTGGCTTCCAGCCTCTCCTCGCGTCGAGGAACACGCAGTCTACCACCCTGCTGGTAGAACTGCTCCTCACCACCACGAGCTCTCTCTGCTCTCTCAACCCACTTCCTCCTGAAGAAAAACTCCGCAAGATGCCCGTCTCGCTGATAGTACTCACAATGATAGGTGGGCTTCTTGGGGTGTGGTTGAGGCTTGGGATGTTTGGGCTTGGTGATGTTAGGTGTAGTCTTCTTGGGTTGAGAAGGTCCAGGAAGAGAGTCTAGAGAAGAGTGAAGGTGTTTGGGCTTAGGAACCCAGATAGGCTTCTTGGGTGGAGCTTTGGGTGGTTCATGAATCACTCCATCCTTTGGCTGACAAGCCTGGGAGGACTCAGTGGAGTGAGTCTTGGGATACCTCTGCTCTGGAGTCATTTTACTCCACTCCACTGCCCGGCTAATGGCACTCTCAAAGTCAGCCTTGGTGTAGGTATAACCTACTCCAAACCCATCCTACCTCTTGAACTGCTAGCCGAGCTGAGGCTCTCTGGCACTGATCCAACTCAGGATGGAACGGAGGTAAAAGTTCTCATTCTGAGAATCTGCTAGCTCCTCTCTTAAGGAAGCTAGAACCTCCACCTGAGACAAGCAGGTCTCACACTCACTCTCTACTTGAACAGACTTCTCGGCTTTCAGCTTAATCAATTCCATTCTAAGAGACAGACAGTTCTCACAGACAGTGGGTGGAACTGACAATGTCTCAAGCTCTAGCCTAGTCTGCGCAAGCTCAGCTCTCAACCTCTCCAAATCACCCAAATGTTCATCGCCCTTGGATTTCAGCTCAGCTAAGACAGCTAGATGAGATGGGCAATCAGCACAGGGTGCGACGACAGTGGCTTGAGCATCTTTCAGCTCTAGCTGAGCGCTTTCAAGCTCAGTGGCCAAAGCGTCCCTCTCATCAACCCTTTCTGTGTACCTGGACTTCAGAGTCGACAGGTCACACAGAAGCACCTCACACTTCGGGCACTCACTGCTATCACCCAAGCAAGGGGAAGAAGATAGACTCTCAATTCTGCCGTTGGCCACGGCAAGCTCACTCTCTAACTCATCTATCCTCTTCTTAGCCCCCCTAAGCAGTTTTTCCCGATATTTCAACTCCTAACGATTGCTCTCAAGTAAATCAACGATTTCGTGCTCGTAGGATGATACCTTGTTGTCGTCGTCGTCGGAGTCATCGGAGGAGCTCTTTTCTTCCTTATCCCCAAGAGCCATTGAACAAAAGCTCTTGCGGGATCTTCGGCGCTGGTGTGAGCGGCTCTTCGGCTTGTCTCCGAAGGCCATGAAGCAGAGACCCGCCGGATCGTCCTTGTCCTTCCCCTTCCTGATGGCGATCTCCTCATCGCTTGAGCTCGATGAAGAGGAAGAAGACGTGGACTGCTTGGAGTAGCTCTTCTCCATCTCGGCGAAGAAGGCCTTATCGCGCTTCTTGTTCTCTCGCCGGTAATCCTTCAGGGCCTTCTTGAAGAATCGAGTCTTCGGCTTGCCCTTGATGAAGGATGAGCTCTCGTGCTTGCCTGAGTCATGGAAGCCACCACCGGTGCTCTTCTTGTGTCCATTGCGCTTGGGGCAGTCGGTGATGAAGTGTCCTAGATCACCACACTCAAAGCATCTGGATTTTGTGCCGTGTCTTTTGAACATTCTTTTATCATAGACATGACGCACCCGGTTGTTAAACAGACACAACTCATCATCTCCCAAAGACTCAAGCTGGTCCTCAGTGATAGACATCAAAGAGAACCCAGCACAACTCACAGCAGAGGGATCAACAGAAGGTGTAGCAAGGGCCAGGGATTTTGATCCAAAACCAGTGAGATTTGATCTCAGCTAGATATCTACCTCAGTGGCCTTCAGCTTGCTAAACAGCTCAGAAATGGTCAAGGTATCGTAAGAAGTGCTCTCAATGATAGAGGATACCTTGATCTCCCAGATCTTTGGGTCCAAGGTATGGATAACCTTGAGCGCCTGCTCATGATCTGAGACTAACTGAGCACCCTCAGCCTTGTTGTCCCGAAGCTTGTTTATGATCGACTGAAAACGACCAAACAAAGCCTCAACAGATTCACCCGGCTTCTGTGTGAAATTCTCATATTCACGCCGGTAGGTCTGATAGAGCCGAGCCTTGACCTGTGTTGTTCCCTCATGGTGTGCCTTGAGGGTAGCCCAGATCTATCTTGCAGTGGAGAGATGGCTCACACGCTCAAACTCAGTGGGACCTAAACCAGAAAACAAAATGTTCACAGCCTTACTATTGCTCAGATGCTGGGCAATGATACCTGTAGTACCTTGCTCAGTGACTGGCAGTATAACGAATGTGGTGTGAACGCAAATGGCCCATATGTCCGAACCCTGGCTCATAAGATAGGCTCGCATGCGAGTCTTCCAATAATTATAGCCATAGGCTTCCAAGGACGGGACCTTGCCAGGAGACGTCATGGTCACTACTGGGGTTTAGAACCGGTTAAGGTATGGAAAAACCCTAACCTCGCTCTGATACCACTTGTAGGACCAAAAGTAGCGACCAGAGGGGGGGTGAATGGGCGCCTTAAAAAATTCTTTCGAATATATGGCCTGTTCCCAACACCCAACGCACCTCAAAAGACTAAGAAACAGAAAATGAACAGATAGCCTAAGTCTAAAGGTATCTAGCCTAGAATCAACTGATGTTAAACAGAGAGCTACCAAAGTAGTGCAACTAGGCAGATAAACAAAATATGTCAGGCCAAAACTTCTCAATGAAATGATTTAAGTATGTGTAAAGTGAGATGAGAAGTTACTGTTCAGATTTGTCTCCTGTTCGAAGCTTGTCGAAGCCTGTTTCGCTGGTCGAAGCCTGCTTCGGAGGTTGGTGACGAAGCCTGCTTCGGAGGTCAGTTGCAAAGCTTGTCGAAGATGCTGAAGGTGTTTTGGTCTAGCCTAGTTCGAAGGGGCAGGGAGCGAAGTATGCTTCGAAGTGTGACAAAGTCGGAGCCTGCTTCGAAGTGTGCTACTTCGAAGGAAAGGCTTCGAACACAGCTTCGAACCGAGTGCTTCGAAGCTAAACCTTCGAACAGAAAACTTCGAACGCAACACACAGACGGACAACCTTCGAACAAAGAAGCGAAGCCTGCTACACGACAGAGAAATCAAGACGAAGCCTATACTCTACCTTCGAACAGAACACAAGGACCTTCGAGGAAGATAGGAGCAAAAACACTTAGTGAGGTCTAACAGAAAGGCAAGCTTCGAAGCCCACTTCGAAACCTGTCGAAGTATGGAATTCGAAGAGATCGAGTCGGAGTACCTTCGCAAGACGTTCGAAGTATGAGACGCTGTCTGCTCAAAAAATACTTCGAAGTTGTCAACTCAGGACACAAAATGAAGTTCGAAGATCAAGCGAAGCCTTCGAGTATATCAGATCGAAGCCTGCCTCATGGAGCTGAGGGGCTTCGAACAAAGAGGGTGGCTTCGCTAGAAAACAGTCAGAAAAGGTACTCAGCTTAGTATACTTCAATCAAAAAGGCTACGCAGAGAAAGCAAAAGCTGGTACTAGTGTCCTGCTGCTACAGTGTAGCAGTACTACTTGCAACAGCAAGAACTAGTACTGCTTGCACGAAGAACACAGCCAACAAAGTAGCAAATAGTGAATAAAAATGCACACGATACTCAAAGATTCAGATCCACAAAGACTAAATGCACGCCTCGCACTCAACAGAGAACAAAATCACACTGCATTAATGGAGAACAAATGAATGCATGCAGGATACAAGCCTCTGGCGGCGCACAGAAACAGGAATAAGAGAGAGAGTGCGCAGGAAACAAAGATGACCCAAGGAATGATGGAAAAAGTGATTTCTAGAAGGGTAGTCCAAACCCTAGGGATTGGGGCCCTATTTATAGGCTGCCCAACACTAGGAATATTCTACCAGCCCCTTAGAGTTTTTACAGACGCAAGAATAAAGGAAAAGACTCTACTGCCCTTAGGTATTTTTACAGACACGACTGACTGACTGTGGGCCTAGAGTTACAGATGACTTATCCGGAAGCTAAGCTTTCGTAGCGACTACGGATTCTCTTCTGAACAGTCGGATACAAGATCGACGGTCGTCAGTTTTGCGCCGAAACTGACAAAGCCTCCACTGACTTTGCACCAGGTACCCGGATTGGGCCGGTCCGATTCCGCAGCTCTCTCAGCCCGGCAATCACTCACCGCCCGTGTACCTGAGTCAATCCTGGTCAATAGCCCAGTGGGTCTTCTACTGCTTCTGGGCCATGTACCCGGATTGGGCCAGCCTGACTTCGCAGCCTTCTCTGCCCGACAGTCGCTCGCTGCCCGTGTACCTGAGTCACATGCGGCCCATGAAACAGCAAATCTCTTCTTCTTCTGTCCTCTTTGACTATCGTTGACAATGACTCATCACTTCAGGAGCCATGAGGCCCACGCTATTCAGCATGGCTCCTCACAAACCATCATGCACATACATATTCAGAGTAATCTAACTATGGGATGTCACGCAACCCGCCCTTGACCGTGGGCTCGGCTTTTCGAAAAGATTTAAGACTCTGATCAGAGATGTACTACTGTACCCACAAGGCACGCACTCATCCCAAACAAGATGACCCATACCACGGGAACTCGTGTCAAAACCTTGGCATGAAATGATCCAAGCGATAACCCCCCGCTCTAGGTTTCGCCGGCGCGCCGGGCCGCATCCCGGCTAACGTCGCACTCTCTTTTGCGCCACGTCGGTACAAGCCACCCACAGGTGCTGCTTGACCCATCTCCAAATGGTGGCCTTAGTTTGGAACACTCCATACCTTAGTTAGGACTTACCCACTAGACTTGTGGTTAGTACGGAAGTGTATTGCAATGGATCCCTCAGACCGGTCCTTATAGTGCGCCGGGTGCTACCGACCAATGCCCTAGCTTGCACCCGGAACCCACCATGCATACACTCACAACCATAACTCATCACCGATAGAATTCCAAAGATAAGAAACAATGGGGATCATATAGTAGAACCATGTTGCTAGGACTCATTTTTATCCTATAGCGATCGTGTCGATACATTGGACACTAGCTAATAACATTAATCATATGGTGACAAGGAAGTTAGGCGAGATAACATGGCTTGGGTTGCACATCAAGGTCAGGGGATCCTAAATAAATATATTGTAAGGGTTCCATTTGACTAATGCATGTATACCCTATGTGTTTTAGCAATAGTTTAATCAAACATGGGTTCAATATGCTCAAAAATTGGTTTGGTGACTTGCCTTGTTCAGCAAAGGGAGAGGGAGGAACTTCCGGGAAATATTCTAGCTCCTCGACGGCGTCGTAGTCTTTCCAATATAAATAAAGTAAAATACAATAAATACAACATCCAATTTAAAAAATATAAAATCACACAACAAGCACATAGGTTTAAGATGGTTTAATTTAAAGAAAAATCAAGCTGTTAAGGTTCTGAAATTTATTTTATAAATAATTTTTAAAAGGGAATTAAAATGAAGTGTTGTCCTTTGAAAAAAGGTTTTTAAATGTGAGTAACCTCATTTTAAAATTTCTAATCAATTTAAAATGAAAGGTTTATGGGCAATTTAGTGGTTTCATCCTATTAACAGGAAATA
The DNA here is from genome assembly GCA_019279435.1 of Zizania palustris. Taxonomy (NCBI): domain Eukaryota; kingdom Viridiplantae; phylum Streptophyta; class Magnoliopsida; order Poales; family Poaceae; genus Zizania; species Zizania palustris. Next base: position 12,170,260 of record JAAALK010000084.1, read on the forward strand.
TTTAAAAATAAGCCTTACTGAAATTTAAATAATCAATTTCACATTTTTATCCTAAGGGTATTTGAATACTTATTCAAATAATCATGAAAATTTCAAAGTAAACATACTGGTTTTATTGAACTAATGTGTAGAGAATAAAATTATAAAATTTCTGGAATTGAAATGATAATTTTTGGAGTTCAAATGCGCCAGATATGAATTTTACAAGTTTAAAACAGTTTTTGGAATTTATTTTCAAATTTAAATCCCCTCGGGTCCACGGTGAGCCAGGCCCACGGTGAACCCGCGCACTGTGTGCGTGGTCCGGCCCAATCTGGACCGTTGGATCCAGATCCAACGCTCGAGGGCGAGGCGGGATGTGTAAGTTGACGTGGACGGCTAGGATTAAAACATCGAACCGATATGCGATGGATGCTCCAGATTAAACGTGAGATTTAAATAAAAACGAACGCACGAGATTAAAACGTACCCCTTCGCTCAAATCCGATGGTGCATATTAAACCGCACATGGGATTTAATCGATACCGTTAGATTCAGATCGCACGGCCAGGATCAAATCCGACATGGCACGGGTACTCGACCCGTGCCGGTCATCTTCTCCGGCGACGGTGAGCGGGCCGGAGGCCACGGCGAGCGATGGCGGTCGTGTCTAAGGCCTAAAATGGAAAGAGTGTGACTAGGGGATTGATGGGGGATTGGTCCCGATCTTCCGCTAGGTAAAGGATAGCTTGGGTTGGTGGAGAATCTCGACGTTGGCGATCCAAGGCTCCGGTCCGGCGGATCAAAACCTTGCAATCGTTACACCACTGTCTCCGTTGGTTATCAACCACGCAGGACGCGATTGACCTCGCCACGAAGGCTAATTCCTGCAAGCGAACCCAAGAACACAAGCAAGAACAGGAAGGATACAAACCGAATGCCAAATCACTGACAAACGAAGATAAGGTGAGGTTTCGCAAACGCCAATGCAGCAGCCAATCGGTCCGGTGCAAGAGGCGGGATCTAAACACACAAGTGTAGATGCAAACAAAGCAAAACCTAACCCTAGAGGCGGCTGGCGTGAGTTTATAAAGGGTGGGCAGCCTGTGGAAGGCGAACAGACACGGGCTGTGGGCTAGAAGGCGAACAGACATGCACTATGGGCCAACACGGTCCAGTTCTGTCACGCAGGACGGTTTCGGTCACACAGAACGACTCGAGACTCCAAACGATGTGAAACCAACGGCAAACGATCCGTCTTCTCCTCAGCTTTCCAAAAAGTCAAAGAACGCGCCAATCGGACTTCGTATGAGGAAGTTATGCCCATTTTGGTGCAGGGTGGTCGATGTAGTCCGAACCAGCGAAATCTTGACTTCAAACATCCGTGCGGCTCCGTCTTCAAGTCCAATTCTTCTATTCCATCTCCCATGTTCCTAAGCAACAAAATATCACTAGTATTCAGTAGCATCTCATCCAAACAAATATTAACATAGTTGCTAAGGAAAGAATTAACCTCATGGTTCAATGGTCCTTGTAATTGAATTGTAGGTGGAGGCTCTATGTGTGTATCATGTGAAGTGATGTCCTCATCATCCTCCCCTTCTTGAATTGGAGTCGTCCTCGACTCAAACTCATCGTCAGCTCCCAAGTAGGGTTTTAAATCATCAGCACGGGGCATCAATTTAAACTTTCTCAAATCAGGAAAACGATCCTTGCGCAAGTACAACCAAACAAGATCTCCTGGTTTGAAAAACATCTTCTTTCTTCCTTTATTTGTCTTTTGAGCAAAATAGCATGCCTTCTTTTCCATAACTTCCTTGGTCTTCAAAGGCATAGCTTTCACAAACTCTGCACGCTTTGTTGCTTCCATGTTTGCTCTCTATTGAAAAGGAAGTGGCAGCAAATCAAGTGGTGTGATTGGATTAAAACCATACACCACTTCAGACGGGCACAATGGTGTTGTTGAGCGAACAGCTCTATTGTATGTAAATTCAACATGTGGAAGGCAGTCCTCCCATTCCTTCAAGTTCTTCTTAATCATTGTTCGCAGCAACATGGAGAGTGTATGGTTTACCACCTCTGTTGGACCAACAGTTTGCGGGTGACAAGTTGTTGAAAATAGCAATTTTGTGCCAAGCTTGGCCCACATTATCTTCCAAAAGTAACTCATAAACTTCACATCATGATCTGAAACAATGGCTCTAGGCATCCCGTGCAATCTCACAATTTCCCTGAAAAATAAATCAGCAATATGTGAAGCATCGTTGGTCTTGTGACAGGGAATAAAGTGTGCCTTTTTAGAAAACCTATCCACTCTCACAAATATGGAGTCTCTCCCCCTCTTTGTCCTAGGCATTCCCACAATAAAGTCCATGCTAATATCTTCCCAAAGTGCACTAGGAACAGGAAGTGGAGTATACAAACCATATGGGTTAAGTTTGGACTTAGCTTTATGGTATGTGGCACAACACTGCACAAATCGTTCAACATCTCTCCGCATCTTTAGCCAATAAAAATTATTGGACAGCAGGGCCAAAGTCTTCTCTCTCCCAAAATGTTCCATTAATCCACCACCATGTGATTCCTGCAACAACAGCAAACGTATGGACGAATCTGGAACACATAGCTTGTTAGCATGGAACAAGATCCCGTCATAAACATGAAATCTTTTCCAACCTTTCCCATCATTACATTTAGTGAATGGTTCAGCAAATTCTTTATCTACAACATACAAATCTTTCAAACTTTTCAAATCTGGAATGTTGATATCAAGTTGAGATATAAGAACAATCCTACGAGACAATGCATCAGCAACCACACTTTCTTTGCCATTCTTGTATTGCACAATGTATGGGAAAGATTCAATAAATTCAACCCATTTAACATGTCTACGGTTCAGTTTAGCTTGCCCTCTCAAATATTTGAGTGCGTCATGATCAGAATGTATAATAAACTCCTTAGGCAAAAGGTAATGCACCCAAGTTTCAAGCACACGCACTAAGGCATGTAATTCCTTATCATAGGTAGAATAATTCAACTTTGGACCATGCAATTTCCCACTACAATAGGTCACGGGTTTACCTCCTTGTAGCAGCACATCTCCTATTCCAAAATAACTAGCATCACATTCTAACTCAAAAGGCTTACTAGAGTCGGGTAGCTGAAGTAGAGGTGCATGTGTAAGGAGATCCTTGAGTGGGGCAAAGGCTTGTTCTTGTGCTGGCTTCTGAGTAAACGTAACTCCCTTCTTGGTCAACTCAGGTAAAGGACCGGCTATGGTGCTAAAATCTTTCACAAAACGCCGATAGAAACCTGCAAGACCAAGAAAACTACGTACTGCAAGGTTAGTTTTAGTTGCATGCATGACACGTCCCTTCAGATTAATAACTTGTGATGAGGAAGGAGAAACAACTTTATCTTTTTGTTGCCTCGAAAGTGTTATAGCTACTTGCTGATTTTCAGAAAGTTGTTTGCTCTTTTGTGCGTCCCTAGCACGTTTTTCTTGTTCAAATTTCACAATTTCAGCAGGAGTCATAGGAAGCAGTGTAACTTTCTTTCCTTTATACATAAATGTGTACTTATTGCTCCTACCATGATGTGTAGCATCAGTATCATATACCCAAGGTCTACCAAGTAATAGAGAACATGCTTGCATTGGTACTACATCAAAATCAGCAACTCCTAAGTATGTACCAATGGCAAATTTGATGCGACCAGTTTGTGTTACCATGACCTTACCGCTATTGTTGAACCATTGCACGTGGTAAGGGTGTGGATGTGCACGTGTGGGAAGTTGAAGCTTAGTTACCATGTCATGGCTCACCAAATTGTTGCAACTACCGCTGTCGATGATGACACGTACACGGCGGTTATTGACGAGGAAGAAGGTCTGAAATATATTGTTCCGTTGTGCCTGGTCATCCTGGTCCATGTGAGTGCTAAAGTCACGTTGTACAATAAGTGCTTGGGTACCGTTGTTATCTGCCATGTTAGTGAAAAGACAAAACAACAAAGAATAATCCTTATGTAAACAGCTAGGTAAGGTGGTGGTTGTGTGGTGGAAGCAATTCGTCAAGCACCTTACCCACGCTTGCAAGTGTTCTTACCACGCCGCAGTGAGGTCACCGACCTACAGGTGATGAACCAAGTGGAGGTGGTGTGCAATTGCAAGAATTGATCCTGTCCTGACCAAGAGAAAGGTGTAGCTTGGAAGGCAAAGTGAGTAGCAAGGATCAACAATAGTAATAACAGTTAAACCAAGTTCAATAAGTGTTCCTTAGTACTCGTCAAAGTTGCTGACCTTAGTGCTCCCAAAGTGAAAGTTCAAGCAAAAGAGGGAAACTATGTGCCCAAAAATCAAAAGGAAGCAAAAACAGGCCAAATTCAGCTTTCTATAGATCGGACAAGGGATTGGACAAGGGTTCGGACAAAGGTTCAGACAAGAGATCGGACAAGCAACAAACAGCCAATGCCTGCCTCAGATCGGACAAGTGTTCGGACAGGAGTTCGGACAAGAGTTCGGACAAGCAACAAACAGCCAAGGCCTGCCTCAGATTGGACAAGAGTTCGGACAGGAGTTCGGACAGGAGTTCGGACAAGAGTTCGGACAAGCAACAACAGGACTGTTTCTCTTTTTTTCTTTTTTTTCTCTTTTTTTTCACTCTATTTTTTTTTGAAACAAGGATGACAAGAGATACAACCACAAAAATTGGCACCTGCAACTGAGGTGGGATGTGGCTCACAGAAATTCAACAAGTTTGGTGAACGACGAGCAAAAACTTTGTCCAATTTTTTTTCTTTATCTTCCTGATTTTTTTTGGCGATTTTGGTGAAGGCTAACCGGTGGTAGCTGGTTAGGGTACCCTCCAAAATGGATCAGGAACACGCTCAAAAAATTTCAGATTTTTCTGCCAAACGAACGAAAAGTTATGCCTGTTTTACCGAAAGGGGGTCACAAAGACTGGATGTGGAAAACAAAATAGGGTTGGGGGGGGGTTTCGGGCGGGAATTTTTTTTAGTCACAAGAACAACTACTACTCAAACGACACAAAGGGATTACTAAACCAGCAACAAGACTCGACCAAGAACACGAACTCAACAAAGTTAAAACTGAAATTAAAATCGCAAGGCACAAAGGGGTTCTCGGTGGGGAATTTTTTTTTGTGCGGTTTTCTGGACTCTAGGTAGAAACAAAAGCAGATCGAGATTACCTAACGGGAAACCTTTGCTCTGATACCAACTGATGGGGGATTGGTCCCGATCTTCCGCTAGGTAAAAGATAGCTTGGGTTGGTGGAGAGACTCGATGTTGGCGATCCAAGGCTCCGGTCCGGCGGATCAAAACCTTGCAATCGTTACACCACTGTCTCCGTTGGTTATCAACCACGCAGGACGCGATTGACCTCGCCACGAAGGCTAATTCCTGCAAGCGAACCCAAGAACACAAGCAAGAACAGGAAGGATACAAATCGAATGCCAAAATCACAGACAAACGATGAAAGGTGAGGTTTCACAACGTCTATGCAGCAGCCAATCGGTCCGGTGCAAGGGGCGGGATCTAAACACAACAGTGTAGATGCAAACAAAGCAAAACCTAACCCTAGAGGCGGCTGGCGTGAGTTTATAAAGGGTGGGCAGCCTGTGGAAGGCGAACAGACACGGGCTGTGGGCTAGAAGGCGAACAGACATGCACTATGGGCCAACACGGTCCAGTTCTGTCACGCAGGACGGTTTCGGTCACACAGAATGACTCGAGACTCCAAACGATGTGAAACCAACGGAAAACGATCCGTATTCTCCTCAGCTTTCCAAAAAGTCAAAGAACGCGCCAATCGGACTTCGTATGAGGAAGTTATGCCCACTTTGGTGCAGGGTGGTCGATGTAGTCCGAACCAGCGAAATCTTGACTTCAAACATCCGTGCGGCTCCGTCTTCAAGTCCAATTCTTCTATTCCATCTCCCATGTTCCTAAGCAACAAAATATCACTAGTATTCAGTAGCATCTCATCCAAACAAATATTAACATAGTTGCTAAGGAAAGAATTAACCTCATGGTTCAATGGTCCTTGTAATTGAATTGTAGGTGGAGGCTCTATGTGTGTATCATGTGAAGTGATGTCCTCATCAGGGATCATGAGGGTACCGTTGGCGGGGCGAATGGTCGTCGGAGGGAGGCCGGCGACGAGCGGAGGCGGCGAAGGCGTTCGGGTCCTTGGCGGCGATGGCGATCCAGCGGGGTTCGGCGTCGACGGAGGGGTGGCCGAGGTCGGGATGGCCTTGGTGGTCACGGAGGTGCGGTCGGCGTGGACAGAGAGGGGCTCCGGCGACGGTGAGCGGCGGCTGGAGTATGGGCGGTGGTGTGGCGCTAGAAGAGTGCTACGGACGCTCTGTTCATTCTCGCAGCGATTGGGCGTAGGGGTATAACGCGGACGGCCAGGGGGTTTAAATAGGGCCATCGGCGGGGGCAGAGGGGGCGCAATTGGTGGTGGCCGGGAGTAAATGCATTTAAACATCGGTGAGCTCGGGTTGTACTCGATTCATCGAACCTGGACGTGAATCGGCCGGATTTGAATGGGGGAAACGGTCGTCGTGGACCGGGGGTTGTAATGGGGGGCTCAATTTGAGGGGAGGGGGTCGGGAGCAACGGATCCGAGGCACGTTATTGCATCGGCCGGCGAGGGGGGGATTTGGGGGCAGATCTCGCGGGGAAGATGAATCCGACAAGTGGGGGCCACTAGCCAGCGGGCGCGAGCGCACGAGCGAGGCGGCTGACGGGTGGGGTCGGGGCTCGGGTGCGAGAGAGGGGTGGCGCCAACAGGTGGGGCTGGGTACCCGTGCGGAGAGGGGTTCGCTGACGGGTGGGGTCCACTGGTCAGATGGTGCGCGTGGGGAGCAGTGGGCTGGGCCGGCCGGGAGAGAGAGAAGAAGGAGAGGGAGCCCGTTACTATTTAAAATGTTTTCTGATTAAAAATAATTGCAGAAATTGGTTTAAAATAATAGGGCTACTTCCAAGGTTGATAAAAATTTGTAAAAATTTTCAAAAATATATCTTGGCCTTGGGACCCTACATAAAAAGTTTCAGCTCCTGGTTTGGCCATTTCATCTATGTTGTAGTTCAAAATGGTAAAGGAGGGTATTAAAGGTATTTCCCAAAATAATAAATTCCAGGAAATTGAATTAAATAATATTTTAATTACTTTGAAAATTTGGGGTGTTACAAACCTATCCTCCTTACAAAGAATCTCATCCTCGAACCTTGCAGAAGCGAACTACATGACTCCTTGTTGGACCGGAAACGGCGACCAGAGGGGGGGTGAATGGGAGATTTTAAAATTTAGACTAAAAATAGCCTTCTATTTTAATTCTGTCTTCTGCGGAATAGGCTTCGAACACAGCCTTCAAAATTCTGGTTCGGAGGTATTTTACAGCTCCGAAAATAGGTTTCGCAAGGAGCAAAAGTTCGAAGCCAAGAAGACTTCGCTCCACACACAACCCCGAAACCTTAGCTCTGCTAAGTCAGTGCAGACTCCGCACACAGGGTGACTTCGAGCAGGCTTCGCACTTCACCCTTCGCAAGAGCAGACTTCCCTTAGTGGACTTCGATCAGCTTTTGCTAAGTCAGTGCAGGCTTCGCACACTAGGTGCCTTCAAGCAGGCTTCGCACTACAGACTTCGCAAGAGCAGACTTCCCTCTGCGGGCTTCGACCAAATACTCAGCGACAGCGACTAGTGCTGGGCTTCATACTTCGAAGGTCTAAACGCACACAAAACAGACTTCGCTAAGGGCTTCGACATGGGAAGAAAAACGGGCTTCGACGAACACACACTGACAAACACACTTCGCTCAAACACGCTTCGCCCAAACAGGCTTCTCACACACCTCTCTAGAAAAGCTCACAAGAAATTGGAGTACAGAGAAACCGAAGCATGCAGAGAAGTATGCATACAAGCTCAAGCAGTAAATGGACACAGAGTCAAAGCTTCAATGCTTGAACAGGGAACACAAAATGAACTCACAGATCTAAATACACAGTATGTGGCGGCTAGTACAGGAGCTCAAAATAAATGCTCAAAGTGTTAATGTGACTTGACCGGCCTCCACTATTTATAGGCACTATTCAGCCCTGTGAAAAAACTACTTTACCCCTAGGGTTTACACTAGTTTTGTATCATGAGAACAAGGGGGTACAACAGGTAGTCTACTTTATTTGGAGGCTTCTTTTGTCAACTTCGTAGAGGGGACAGTACCAGCTTTTGCAGAGCAGACGCTTTTTGCAGAGCAGACACTGTCAGCCTTTGCGGCTTTGGACGCTTCTGAAGCCCCCCTTCGCACGCGAGGGGTGCGGTAACTTCGGTGAGAAGCCTGGAGCCTGACGGCCTTCGCTCCGAAGCTTGCTTTACTGCGGAGAAGCCAGCTTCACTCCGAAGCCTGCTTCACTCCGAAGCCTGCTTTACTGCTGAGAAGCCTGCTTTGCTCCGAAGCCTGCTTCCCTCCGAAGCCTGCTTCACTCCGAAGCCTGCTTCACTGTTGAGAAGTCTGCTTCACTCCGAAGCCTGCTTCACTGCTGAGAAGCCTGCTTCGCTCCGAAGCTTGCTTCACTCCGAAGCCTGCTTCACTGCTGAGAAGCCTGCTTCGCTCCGAAGCCTGCTTCACTGCTTCACTCCGAAGCCCCACCTTCGGAGTACCACCCTTCGAAGTCCCTCCTTCATCCAAGGCCTCCGCATGAAGCATTCCATGAGCACTTCATCGTAGTGTCTCTCCCCGAGCACACTCCTCGACGATCCTCACCCGGACCATGCCTTCGATGCACCTCGACTTCTGAGACCTTCATCGGGTATACCTTCGATTGTCTCCCTCCGTAGCACACTTCGAACACCTTGCCTCATTGCTGAGGACTTGATCCACCATACTCTGAAGTCACTCCAGTCGGAGTACCCTTCGAAGTGCCTCACCTCCAAGGACTTTGTCTCGGAGTACCTTCACCCGGAGCCACGCTCCGCACTTACTGCCTTCTCCTGACGCACCTCGACCCGAGGTCCAACCTTGACCCCTTCGCAGCCTTCGTGACGGAGCTCCCTGCTCCCCTGGCATCAAGCCTCCCGCTTGACCCAGGTTCACCTGCTACGAACCATCCGTCGCCTCTGAAGTCACCTGCGCACCACAGACAAGCAAACAAGTGTATCTAGTACTCCAGAGACCTCTCCGGGTAACAACCACTGATACACACTCCGGTGTACTGCCCAAAGTACCGAGCCCTTCGGTACAACCCAGTCATCGTGTACTATCGAACCCCTCCGATAAGCAAACTCCGCTGCAACAGCTGCAGCAACCAGAGCCACCGAACCCTTCGGTGAAACCACCTCTGAACCCCTTCGGAGGGACTCCTTCGAATCAGAGGGTAAAATCTGTCAATCACTCATCACAGACTCCGAAACCAAACCTTGGTTTCTCAATCTCCCCCTTGATGAGTGCATTGACAACCAAATTCAAGTTCAAGAAAATTTGAAAAATTTCAGCACACAAGTGACCATAAAAACTCAGAAACGAGCCAAAATCATGTCACTTGATAAAAGAATTTTCCTCCTCCTTTTTATAAGAGTAAAAGCCCCTTCGGCAAATCTTCCCTTTGCAAGATAAAAACTCCCCCTGAGTTATTTTACCCCCTTGCTGCAGAGAACTCAAAAATTTCTCCCCCTTTGGCAATGCAAGCATCAAGGAGCATTCAAAAGATGCAAAGCTTCAAAATGAGCAGAATTGCAAAGACATATAGAGCAAAAATATGCCAACATTAATACCAATTTTTCATGTGCTCAGCTCAATTTAACATTCTCTAAAAACATGATGACAGCATGTGATTTTATCATTTTGAAATAAAAACGTCACCACTTAATCAAGGTAACTAGACAAGTAAAAGCAGGGGCTGCACAAAGCTAGTCAATTTCTACTCTAGACAGACAAGTCCAGTTCAAGTGGAGCAGTGAAAAGCAAACTTGATGATCAATGAATTTTTCTTTTTCATAATGCCAGGGGTTATTTTTTTGTCTACCTTATACTTTCCAATCAAGCCAAGCCTAGGCATGAAATCCATCAGAAGCTTAAGGCGGTGATTTTGGCATACACAACACTATTCCAGTTCAGACCAATGTGCAATGGTAAGCAGTCTAGAATAGAGTAGTGCGACAAACAAACCCACCTGGAATTTGAATTATGTGAACAAATTGTTTTGCACTTTATGAATATCCATGAGTAAGTAACACAATTTTTCAAGTTGCAATGATTAGCAACCAGAGAAAAGGAGTCTTGCAATCAAGCAGATAAAAGATAGCTAAAGCAGTCCCGCCTAAACATGCTAGATTCAAGACTAAGCAGTGAGCATGATTTGATTTTGGAAAGAAGAATCATGCACATAATGTTTCAGACATATTAAATAGAGCTGAGCTGACATGATTTCATGAATTAAAATCAGGCATATAAGTGCAAAAGATGTAAATGCAATTTCACACATGATGAGCATATGTAAGATAATTTAAAATCTGCCCCCCTCACAAAATGTCGTAAGGGTGACAAACACCAAGTTCCCCAGGCAAGTAGGAAAAACGTGAAGCATCGAGGGGTTTTGTGAATAAATTGGCTAGCTGGTGTTGGGTATCAACATATTGAAGCTCAATATCACCCTTCTCATTATGATCTCTGAGAAAATGATATCGCACATCAATGTGTTTGGTTCTGGAATGTTGAACCGGGTTGTTTGCAATACAAATAGCGCTAGTGTTATCACAGAAAAGTAGAACACTCTTATAATCTAACCCGAAATCCCGCAAAGTGGAAACCATCCACAAAATATGAGAGCAACAGCTAGCTGCAGCAACATATCGGCCTCAGCCGTCGATTGTGCAACACTAGACTGTTTGCGGGAAGACCAGCAAACTAGAGATGTACCCAGAAAATAACAAGTACCAGAGGTACTTTTCCTATCAATCCTACACCCAGCAAAGTCCGCATCGGAATAACCTCGAAGACACAAAGAGGAAGACGCTGAATACCAAATGCCGAATTCGAGGGTATGTTTGAGATACCTGAGAATGTGTTTTACCGCTTGGCGGTGCGAAGCTCGTGGTGAAGCCTGAAAGCGAGCGCACAGACACACTGCGAAGTGTATGTCCGGCCTCATAGCAGTCAAGTAGAGGAGGGAGCCGATCATGCTTTGGAACTCCTTCTGATCTACGGCTTCTCCATCTTCGTCAGGATCCAATGCTACAGATGTAGCCATTGGAGTGGCAAGAGGCTTCGCATCAGCCATGTCGAACTTCTTGAGCAGGTCCTTGGTGTACTTCGTCTGGTGGACGAAGGTACCCTGTTTGCTTTGCTTGATTTGCAAACCAAGGAAAAATGTGAGTTCGCCCATCATGGACATCTCGAACTCCCTGCTCATGGCATCTGCAAACTCGACAACCAAAGCATGAGAAGAGCCACCAAAGATGATATCATCCACATAAATTTGTACTAGAAGGAAATCTTTGCCATGCTTGAGAGTGAACAGGGTTTTATCAACAGATCCCATCAAATACCTCCGCTAAAGCAGAAAAGACTTAAGTCTGTCATACCAAGCTCGAGGGGCCTGCTTGAGTCCATAAAGAGCCTTATGAAGTTTAAGGACTTTATGTAGGTATTTGGGGTTTTCAAAACCAGGGGGTTGTTTTACATAAACATCTTCGCCTATGAAGCCATTAAGAAAAGCACTTTTAACATCTATTTGATAGAGTTTGAAACCACGGGATGCCGCAAATGCAAGTAAAATCCTAATGGCCTCAAGACGAGCAACAGGTGCAAAAGTTTCAGTAAAATCAATCCCTTCTAATTGAGAATAACCCTGAGCTACAAGTCTAGCCTTGTTTCTAACTACAGTCCCATCCTCCGCTTGTTTGTTTTTGAAAATTCATTTTGTTCCAATGAAATGAACATTTGGTGGAGGATCAACTAAAGTCCAGACTTGGTTTCTCTCAAAATTTTTAAGTTCTTCATGCATGGCATTGATCCAACTAGAATCAGAAAGTGCATGACTAACATCTAAGGGCTCGAAAGAAGCAACAAAAGCGGAATCAATGAAATGAGCATGAGAACGTGTTACCCTTTGATCAAGCTCACCAATGATCTGCTCTAGAGGATGCATCCTTTGAACATGATGTGGAGCCTCGCGGCGAGATGCAGTCTCCCCCTCAACTTGTGCATTGGAGTGGTCCAAGATGACCGATGTCGAGGTAGTTGCTTCGGGACCTTGTGCCGAAGTGGTTGAAGCAGGGTCGGCTTCAAGGGTTGATGTCAAGGGTAGTAGGGGTTCATCCTCGAACTCTCCGGGATCTTCTTCTTCGAAGATGGTCTGTTCCATGTCGTGTTCATTTGCCTGTTCAAGAGCAGAACTATCAGAGGGGGTCGATTCATCAAAAGTCACATCACATGACTCGATGACAGTGTTAGTTTCCAAATTATAAACACGGTAAGAATATCCATGTGTAGTGTAACCCAAAAAGATCTCGTCAGAAGAACGCGACTCAAATTTGTCCAAATTACCACGTTTTAGGATAAAGCAACGACAGCCAAAACTCGAAGATGAGTAACCTTGGGTTGTCACCCAAAACGTAGCTCATAAGATGTTAAGTTCAAAATTGAGCGCAAGAAGATTCGGTTTGAGATGTAACATGCAGTATTCATGGTCTCAGCCCAGAATTTTCTAGGAGTCTTGTGCTCATCGAGCATCGTCCTAGCCATCTCAACCAAAGTGCGGTTCTTTCTCTCAACAACATTGTTCTGTTGAGGAACCCGCGGAGCAGAGAATTGATGTTCTATGCCATGCTTCATGCAAAAGTCAACAAAGAGATTGTTCTTGAACTCAGTGTCATTATCACTTTGAATGAATTTCAATGCACCAGGGAGTTCAGTGAAAAGTCTCAAAGCCAAGCTCCGAAAGTGTGAAAACACTTCATCCTTGCTGGCAAGAAAGAAGACCCAAGAGTAGCGAGAGAAATCGTCGACAATGACTAATACATACCACTTGCCGCCTAAAGAACTAACCCGAGAAGGACCTACAGTGTCCATGTGGAGAAGTTCTCCGGGTTGTTCATTCATCACTGTGGTGACTGGCGAATGCGAAGCGGCAATCATTTTTCCATGTCGACAAAGAGCGCAAACTAAATTCTTCTCAAACTTGAGCTTGGGCAATCCTAGGATCAGACCTAGGGCACTCAGACGAGCGAGCAACTCAAAGCTCATATGCCCTAGTCTCCTATGCCACTTCCAAAGCTCAGAAGTCGAATGAGCAACAAGACAATGAGAAGAACCAGAAGACTCAGAAAAATCATCTACAAAAACTCTCCCAACTCTAAAAATCTTGCAGACAACAACGCCATTAGAATTGAGTACTTGCGAAGTATTGCGATGGAATCGCACTTCGAAGCCCTCATCAAGCAACTGATATACAGAAAGCAAATTGTATCCCAGGTTCTCAACCAAAGCAACATCTTTGAGAGTGAAATTCGAGTTAATTCTTACCACACATTTACCTTTCACTCTACTCCTTCGATTGTTGCCGAAGGTGATATGTTCCCTTTGCTTGGTTGTGGTGAGGCTGGAGAACCATGCTGCATCTCTGGTCGTATGGCACGAACAACCGGAGTCCATGATCCACGTGCCCTCCAAGCCTCGGTCCGGCGCATACACATGATAAGAAAATCTCGATCGCTCAGTGCTGGGGTGAGTGAATATATGACGAGGCATAAAACACTGAGTGATACGAGTAGTAGGCACAGTAAAAGTAGACTGTCTATGCACAGGATAATCAGAATGATGCAAAGTGTGAGATCTACCTACATGATGTGATCTAAAAGCATGACGAGGTCTCCTACTCTGACGAGGTACAAAGCTACTCGCCCGAGGTCTACCACCATATGGAACATGGTGAACACCTCGAGGAGCAAAACCTCTCCGAGAAGCACGAGGAGCCTCGAAAATAGGATGAGAGTAAAACTTAGACTCATGCATACCTAACGATGGGTAATGCATGTCCTGGAAACTCATCGTCTGAAAGCGTCGCTCATGCTTGATGCGACGAAAACAGAACCCAACCAAGTGACCCGCCCGCTGACAGTAGGAACAATGAAAAACTCTCCTAGGGGCACTCTCATGGGTCATAGGAGCAACTCTCATAGGCTCCTTGGGCTTCTGCTGAGTGGTTTTCTTGGGAGGGATTTTCTTGGCAGGAGGAGTGGTTTTCTTTGGTGTCCGGGTAGGTTTTTTGGCTGAAGGAGTGTCTAACAGAGCTCTCTCTTTCTCTAGGGTAGTGGGTGAGGTAAAAACTGTTTTGTTTTCACTATCTGAAGGAATCCTCTCAAAACCCAAACCTAGAGCTAACCCTGCTCTGTCAGCACACATCTTGGTCTTTGCCAAGAGCAAATCCATCCTACCCTTTCCCTCAGTGCATTTATTAACCACAGAAAGAAGGTATTTATTTTCAGTCATGAGATTCTTAGCTCGCTCTCTAGCAGTGCCTAGTTGGTCCTTAAGGGTTATGCACGTGTCACACACATGCTGCACATCCTTAGAACTACCAGCCCTCTCCAATCTAGCCTCTAAATCATGAACATGCTTATCACGTAAATTAATGCTCTCACGTAATAAAGGGCAGTTCATACATTCAGTTGTATCATGACTAGAATCCACCATCAAAAGCTGCTTCTGTGCAGTCTCAAGCTCAGAAAGAGTTTGAAAAAGTACATAATGCAACTGAGCAAGCTCACCCATGACAACAGTACATGATTCACATTCAGCATCATTAACCCTAGACTTAAGCATGGCATAATCAGTAGACACAGATTTTAGCCTAAGTCTAAGGTCTTTTCTTTCTCTAGCGGCTTGCACAAGTAATCTATCCTGACCAAGAACTACTTCATTCAGCTCATCTAGTTTAATTGAAAGCTGGTCATAGGATAGAGGTACCTCAGATGAGTCAACCTCATCGCCACTGTGATCGCTGTCGGCCATGAAGCAAAGGCCGGTGAAATCTCGTCCCTTCTAGTCCTTCTTCTCCTCCTTCCATGGGGACTCCTCCTCCTCAGAGCTCGACTCCTCAGTTGAGGAAGTGTCGATGTCACTGAGAGCAGCAACAAATGCTATGGAAGCGGCTTTGGCTACCCTCTTAGCCACTTTTCCGCGCTTGCCCTTCACAAAGGGTTTCCTCTCCTTCTTGTGGTATTTGGGGCGCTCACTCTCATCTCTCTTCTTGAGTTTAGGACAATTGGCCTTGATGTGAGAAGTGTCGCCACACTCAAAACAACCACTAAAACCACTTCTCCTCTGATCCTGTCTCTCATGGTGAAAACAGGTGAACCTTCTAGCAATGAGAGCAAGCTCATCATCGTCCAGAGTATCCACCTGCTCCTTAGTGACGGAGACCAGGGAGGACAAAGCAAAACCATCTGCAAGAACACAGGTGCCATATGTGCTTGGTTCTGTAGTGGCGCCACGACTAGTGCTTGAAACCAATGCCAATGGTTGTGGCAAAGAGTTTCTGTGCACTGCAAGAGATGCCTTGGCAATCTCTGTAGACTTCAGCTTGCTGAAGAGCTCATCACAGGTCAATGTGTCATAACCTGCGGACTCCTCAATGCTGGATATCTTCACTTCCGAAATGCTACGGTCAAGAGCATAGAGAAGCTTGATAGCCCTGTCATGATCATTGTAAGCAAGCGTCCCATTGGACCGCAAGTTACTCACTATTGCATCAAAGCGAGAAAACATGGCATCTATAGATTCACCAGGTGCCTGCACAAACAGCTGATACTGTTGATTGTATGTGCTTTGGCGCCTGGCCTTAATCTGTGTAGAGCTCTCATGAAAAATAGTGAGAGTGGTCCAAATTTCCCTAGCTGTCTTAAGGTGTTGCACCCTATCAAACTCACTTCTACTCAAACCAATGAACAGTATATTTCTTGCCTTGGAGTTGGCATTATACTAATCCTTCTCTGTTTGAGAGGTGCGAGTCTCAGGGATGGAGTATTGTGAGTCCACAATCTCCCAAATTGCATTTCCTTGGCTTAGCAAGTAAGCCTCCATGCGCACCTTCCAGTATGCAAAATTAGTCCCATCGAACAGAGGTATTTTACTAACTCTGTCCATGTCGTCAAAAGATCACAAAACCGGTTAAGGTCAACTGGTGATCTTAACCTGCTCTGATACCAATTGTTGAACCGGAAACGGCGACCAGAGGGGGTGAATAGGAGCTTTTAAAATTTTAGACTAAAAATAGCCTTCTGTTTTAATTCTGTCTTTTGCGGAACAGGCTTCGAACACAGCCTTCAAAATTCTGGTTCGGAGGTATTTTACAGCTCCGAAAATAGGCTTCGCAAGGAGCAAAAGTTCGAAGCCAAGAATACTTCACTCCACACACAACCCCGAAACCTTAGATCTGCTAAGTCAGTGCAGGCTCCGCAAACAGGGTGCCTTCGAGCAGGCTTCGCACTTCACCCTTCGCAAGAGCGGACTTCCCTTAGTGGACTTCGATCAGCTTTTGCTAAGTCAGTGCAAGCTTCGCACACTAGGTGCCTTCGAGCAGGCTTCGCACTACAGACTTCGCAAGAGCAGACTTCCCTCTGCGGGCTTCGACCAAATACTCAGCGACAGCAACTAGTGCTAGGCTTCATACTTCGAAGGTCTAAACGCACACAAAACAGACTTCGCTAAGGGCTTCGACATGGGAAGAAAACCGGGCTTCGACGAACACACACTGAAAAACACACTTCGCTCAAACACGCTTCGCCCAAACAGGCTTCTCACACACCTCTCCAGAAAAGCTCACAAGAAATTGGAGTACAGAGAAACCGAAGCATGCAGAGAAGTATGCATACAAGCTCAAGCAGTAAATGGACACAGAGTCAAAGCTTCAATGCTTGAACAGGGAACACAAAATGAACTCACAGATCTGAATACACAGTATGTGGCGGCTAGTACAGGAGCTCAAAATGAATGCTCAAAGTGTTAATGTGACCTGACCGGCCTCCACTATTTATAGGCACTATTCAGCCCTATGAAAAGACAACTTTACCCCTAGGCTTTACACCAGTTTTGTCTCATGAGAACAAGGGGTACAACAGGTAGTCTACTTTATTTGGAGGCTTCTTTTGTTAGCTTCGCAGAGGGGACAGTACCAGCTTTTGCAGAGCAGACGCTTTTTGCAGAGCAGACGCTATCAGCCTTTGCAGCTTTGGATGTGTCTGAAGCCCCCCTTCGCACGCGAGGGGTGCGGTAACTTCGATGAGAAGCCTGGAGCCTGACGGCCTTCGCTACGAAGCCTGCTTCACTGCGGAGAAGCTAGCTTCGCTCCGAAGCCTGCTTTGCTCCGAAGCTTGCTTCACTCCGAAGCCTGCTTCACTGCTGAGAAGCCTGCTTCGCTCCGAAGCCTGCTTCACTCCGAAGCCTGCTTCACTGCTGAGAAGCCTGCTTCGCTCCGAAGCCTGCTTCACTCCGAAGCCTGCTTCACTGCTTCACTCCAAGGCCCCACCTTCGGAGTACCACCCTTCGAAGTCTCTCCTTCATCCAAGGCCTCCGCATGAAGCATTCCATGAGCACTTCATCGTAGTGTCTCTCCTCTAGCACACTCCTCGACGATCCTCACCCGGACCATGCCTTCGATGCACCTCGACTTCTGAGACCTTCATCGGGTATACCTTCGAGTGTCTCCCTCTGGAGCACACTTCGAACACCTTGCCTCATTGCTGAGGACTTGATCCACCATACTCCGAAGTCACTCCAGTCGGAGTACCCTTCGAAGTGCCTCGCCTCCGAGGACTTTGTCTCGGAGTACCTTCACCCGGAGCCACGCTCTGCACTTACTGCCTTCTCCTGACACACCTCGACCCGAGGTCCAACCTTGACCCCTTCGCAGCCTTCGTGACGGAGCTCCCTGCTCCCCTGGCATCAAGCCTCCTGCTTGACCCAGGTTCACCTACTACGAACCGTCTGTCGCCTCTGAAGTCACCTGCGCACCACAGACAAGCAGACAAGTGTATCCAGTACTCCGGAGACCTCTCCGGGTAACAACCTCTGATACACACTCCGGTGTACCTCCCAAAGTACTGAGCCCTTCAGTACAACCCAGTCATCGTGTACTGTCAAACACCTCCGACAAGCACACTCCGCTGCAACAGCTGCAGCAACCAGAGCCACTGAACCCTTCGGTGAAACCACCTCCGAACCCCTTCAGAGGGACCCCTTCGAATCAGAGGGTAAAATCTGTCAATCACTCATCACAGACTCCGAAACCAAACCTTGGTTTCTCACTCCTGGTTACCCTTTCCTTGGTTTCCAAGACCTTGATGGGTTTCTCGATGTAGGTCAAGTCTTCCTGGACGTTGAGCTGTTGAAGATCGGCTTGTTCGGCGGGCACACGAAGACACTTCTTCAACTGAGAGACATGGAACACATCATGAACTCCTTCCAAAGATGGAGGCAGTTCGAGTTGATATGCCACTTCTCCTTGCCGTCGGAGAATCTGAAAAGGTCCGACGTAGCGGGGTGCTAGCTTGCCTTTCATGTTGAACCTTTGAGTGCCGCGGAGGGGAGTGACTTCGAGATAGACATAATCACCCTCCTCAAAGGTTAGGTCTCTTCGACAGTTATCGACGTAGCTCTTTTGTCAGGACTAGGCTATCTTTAATCGGTCCCTTATGATCTTGACCTTCTCTTCGGCTTCTCGTAATATATCTGTCCCAAACAGTTGTGATTCTCCGGTTTGATCCCAGAGCAACGGCGTTCTGCACTTACGTCCGTAGAGTGCTTCGAATGAGGACATTTGCCAACTGGCTTGATAGTTGTTGTTGTAGGAGAACTCTGCATAGGGTAAGTTCTTGTCCCACATTCCGCCAAAGTCTAGAGCGCAAGCTCTAAGCATATCCTCCAATATCTAGTTGACCCTTTGTCGCGCCCCGATTTAATAAATCAGGACTTTATTGAAATTCCATAGAAAATCAATAAAACAAGACGTTCATCATGCGACCACGTACAATACGGACAATCAGTCACGGTTCGTAGACCGCATTAATACAAAAGTGAATAAAGGTGAAGAGAAACTAATAAAACAAGGGTCCTAGATGAACGCCTCCTTCCAGTCTCGCCTTGACTGGGTCGCTACTCCAGACCTTCATCCTCCTCGTAGTAGACGGGCTCTGATGTTGTAAGTCAACGGGGTGAGTACAGATGTACTCAGCAAGCCACCGAATGCAAATATAATGCAAGGTAATAACAAGGGAGATATTGGCTAATTTTGCGGAAGCAGCATAATTGTAGAGCTTTAAATGGGAGCAATTTATTAGTACAGAAAAGTAAACATGTGCATGTGTATCATCATCTTCTAACTCGAGGGGTACAGTCACCCCACCTCGCTCAACAGTCCTTACGTGCCATGAATAATCCGATCATTCACACAATTGTAAACTAACTGCGAGTAGTCACACAACCCGCCCTTGACCGTGGGCTCGGCTTTTCGAAAAGATTAAATTACTCTGATCAGAGATGTACCACTGTACCCACAAGGCACGCACTCATCACTTACACCAAAGTGTAACGAGATGACCCATTTCACGGGAACTCGTGCCAAAACCTTCCATATGGTTCCCTCCGACTCCACAACACCCTCTTATGGGTTTCGTATCGTGTCTCGACGTGTCGAGTGCTCACCATACCCCCCCTTGAGCCTTCTTTGGTACAAGTCGCCCGCAGGCTTGCCCCTTGTACCCCTCCACTATGGTGCATAGAGCCGTAGAGTTCCACACTTCCAGTTAGGACTTACCCATTAGACTTGTGGTTGGTACGGAAGTGCTTTGCAACAGATCCCGCAGACCGGTCCTTATAGTGCCCCGGGTGCGACCAACCAGTGCCCGAGCTTGCACCTGGAACCCACCATACTTATAACCTAGCCAACTCCAACAGAGTCCAGAGACGAGAATAACAAGGAAATTCATATACAGAATCCAGCTATCTATGACTCGTTCTTTTTAACCTATAGCAGTTGTGCCGGTACATTGGGCACTAGCTAATATATTTATAGTAGAGTGACAAGGAGTTAAGGCTCAATAAGCATGGCTTGGGTTTGCACACAAGGACGGGGATCTAATAAATATAAGTGTAAGGCTTGAATATTTGTCTAATGCAATATTAACCTATGGGTTATAGCGATAAGTTATTAAAACATGGGCTCAATTATGATCAACTGTTTCCACAGAGGTGGTCGATGACTTGCCTTGCTCAGCAAAGGGTGAAGGAGGAACCTCGGGGTAGAACTCCTGCTCCTCGACGAACTCGTAGTCTTCTCGTTACGAAAAATAAATAATACATTCAACAAACAGATAAAATTCACAAAATAAAGGAACATACATCATTTGTGGGTGTTTTTATGTGAAGTAGTATTTTAATATTCTGAGTTTTATATAAAACAGTAAAGTCTAATATTTTAGGATTTTTCCCAATTTATTTTCTGTATTATTCATTTTAATCATAAGGGATTTTTATTCATTTATTTATTAATAATATTTTGGGAAACAGAAACATACTGTTTTTATGGCATTAATGTGTGGAGAATAATATTCTGGTTCTAACAAAATTTGAATGGTGAAATTTGGAGTTAAAATGAGCAAGATATGAATTTTTGAAGTTTAAACTATTTTCTGGAATTTTATTTAAACTGAAAACCGTCTCGGGTCCACGGTGAACTGGGTTCACCGTGAACCGTTGACCGCGCGCGTGGACCAGGCCGAGCAGGACCGTTGGATCCAGATCCAACGGGCGATCGCAGGGCGGGGCGCTTAAGTGCGATCCAACGGCCGATGGCGGTCGGTACCCCTTTGACCGAGTGAACGGCCCAGATTAGACCCGAGCGGGCTCTAATCTTAGCCGTTCATCTCCGATCGCACGGTACCGAGTTCGTCCGGCACGCGCACGGCACGGGGGATGACCGAGGTCTTCGTCCCTGACTCCGGCGGTGCGACGGCGAGGGGCGAACGGTGGCGGCGGGGTCCATGGCCCTAGGCGACGGCGAAAACGGAAAGAGGATGGAGAGGGGAGTGCAACCGTACCGGAGATGGGGACGGTTGGAGACTGGAGGCGGCCGGCGGCGAGGAGAGGCGATGAAGACCCTCGGGTCGACGGTGGCGACGGCGATCCGGCGATGGGAAACGTGAACGGAGGCGAGGCCGAGGGAGCAGTGGCAACGGCGGTCCCGGCGGTGGCCTCAGTTAGGGCGACGGTGGCCTGGAGCGCCGGCGAGGGGCTACCGGAGAGAGAGCAGAGGGAAAACCGAGAAGGAGGGCGGGGCCTTCGGGATTGCGCCAACTAGGGCTCGGGTGGTGTGCTCGGGTTGCGGCGAGGCTGGGGCGCTCTTATAGGGGCTCGTCGGCGTCGGTTTGGAAAGGAAAACGAGGGAAACCCGAGGAGGATTTCCTCCCAATTCCGGCGAGGTTACTATAGCTCTCGGATTGGCTTCCAAATGGATGAAATCGCGTCGGTTTTGGTTGGAAATGAATCACCGGTGAACGGGGGTCAGGATCCCGTGCCCAATTTTGTGGATTTGGGTGGCCGGCGGCGATTAGGGCAAGGGGCCGACGGGAATGGAAGGGGGGGATCCCCTTCCATTGTTGAAGACGAAACTGACAGGTGGGGGCCACCTGTCAGTGGGCGAAGGCGGGGCAAACGTGCCGACAGGCGGGCCCGGGATGTAAGCGGCGGAAGGGTGCGAGCGGGAGGCTGCCAGGTGGACCCTGCGGAGCGAGCGGGAGAGGAGAGAGGGGGGGATGGCGCCGACAGGCGGGACCCACGGGTCAGTGAGGGATGGCTGGGCTGGGCTGGGTTGAGAGTACTTTGGAGGTGGGCGGCCTGTTAAGGATTTTAAATGTTTTTCTGATTAAAATAATTCCAGTAATTCATATATTTGCTTAAGGGTTGAATCACTGTTGATAAAAATTTGTAAAAATTCCTAAAATTATATTTTGGCCTCTAGTTTATCTCATAAAATTTTCAAGTCCAGATTTTTAGTATTTTTCCCTGTTTGGCTTTATTTGGGTTCTTTTGTGAATTTCCCTTTAATAATTAATCAAAAATGATTTAGATAATACTTTTCTTTTTATTTTATTCCTTTTTAATTTCTGGGGTGTTACACCCTTTCGGTTTGACCGTCGGTCTGTGGATGATAGGCGGTGCTAAAGTTCAGCTGGGTGCCGAGTTCCTCTTGAAGGTTCTTCCAAAACTTGGAGGTAAACTGGCTCCCACGGTCAGACATAATCTTCTTAGGAACTCCGTGAACGCACACGATCCGGGTCATATACAACTCGGCCAACTTGGTGACAGTGTAAGTTGTCTTGACGGGGATGAAGTGGTCTACCTTGGTGATTCAGTCGACGATCACCCAGATATAATCATGACCAGCTTAGGTCCTGGGCATTCCCGTGATGAAGTCCATTCCTATCTCTTCCCACTTCCATTCAGGGACCTTGAGAGGTTGCAAAAGTCCGGCAGGTCTTTGATGCTCTGCCTTGACTCGCCGGCATGTGTCGCACTTGGCCACATACTCAGCTATTTCTCTCTTCAAGCTGACCCACCAATATTTTTCCTTCAGGTCTTGATACATCTTCGTACTTCCGGGATGAATGGAGTATAGGGTATCATGGGCTTCTTGAATGATGAGGGTCTTTAGCTCAGGCTTGTCGGGTACGCATATCCGGTTTCTGAACCAGATGGTACCGTGCTCGTCCTCGGAAAATCCGGGGGCTTTACCCTTCCGCATGTTCTGTTGGATCTCCAAGATTTACGGGTCTTCCTTCTACTTTTCTCGGATGTGGTCTATTAAGACAGGCCTAGACTCCAAGGCAGCGAGGTACGCTCGGGTTGTGATCCCTAAGTTTAGCCTTTCCATCTCCTTGTAAAGTAAAGGAGCCTTGTCCTAGATCATGATGGCGTTGTAGTACCCTTTTCGACTAAGGGCGTCTGCCACCACATTTGCCTTGCCCCGATGATAATGGATGCCCAAGTCATAATCCTTGATCAGTTCCAACCATCTCCTTTGCCTGAGGTTCAGGTCCGGTTGGGTGAATATATATTTGAGGCTCTTGTGGTCGGTGAAGACCTCACACCGATTCCCCACAAGGTAATGTCTCCATATCTTCAAGTCATGAACCACGACTGCTAATTCTAGGTCGTGGGTCGAGTAATTCAGCTCATGCGGTCTCAGCTGTCAGGAGGCGTATGATATCACCTTCCCATATTGCATCAAGACACATCCCAAACCTTGGCGAGAAGCATCACAGTAGACGTGGAAATCTTTCTAGATGTCTGGCAGGGTCAGGATTGGGGCTGACACGAGCTGCTTCTTGAGGGTTTGGATGCTTTCTTCGCAATCTGGGGTCCATTCAAACTACACTTCTTTCTGCAGAAGTGTGGTCATAGGTTTGGCGATCTTTGAAAAGTTCTCGATGAACCGGCGGTAGTATCTGGCCAATCCGAGAAAGCTTTGGATCTCGGTCACAGTCGTGGGCTGCAGCCAGTTGGTTACCGCTTCCACGGTGGTTGGGTCCACTGCTATTCCTCCAGCAGATATGACATGACCGAGGAACTTTACCTTAGACGACCAAAATTCGCACTTGCTGTATTTGGCATACAACTGCTGTTCCCTTAGCTTTTCGAGGGTCATACGGAGGTGTGTTTCATGCTCTTCCTTGGTCTTGGAGTAGACGAGGATATCGTCGATGAATACCACGATGAACTTATCCAAGAACTCCATGAAAACATTGTTCATCATGTTCATGAAAAAGGTCGGGGCATTCGTGAGTCCGAATGACATCACAGTATACTCGTAGAGTCCATAGCGGGAGGTGAAGGCAGTCTTGGGTATGTCTTCTTCTCTAATCCTCAACTGGTGATAACCTGACCTGAGGTCAATCTTGGAAAACACCGAGGAACCCTTCAGTTGATCGAACAGGTCGTCGATCCGAGGCAATGGGTACATGTTCTTGATGGTCACATCATTCAGGGCTCTATAGTCCACGCACATCCTTTTGGTCTTGTCCTTCTTCATGGCAAAGATGACCGGTGCACCCTAGAGTGAGGTACTCGGTCGGATGTACCCTTTCTACTCTAGGTCTTCTATGTTGCTCTTGACCTCGGCTAATTCGTTGGTGGCCATCCGGTATGGGCGTTTGGAGATTGGAGTGGTCCCGGGGACAAGTTCGATTCTGAATTCGATGTCACGCTTGGGAGGCATTCCTGGTAGGTCCTCTGGGAAGACGTCCATGAACTCTTTGACTATGGGCACTTCTTCAAGGGCTAGCGAATGAAGGGACTCTTCGAGTGGTTTACGGCTAGTCATCCGAATGGTGACGGCTTCGCCTTCAGGGTTGGTCACTCTGACGGACTTGTTGGCACAATCGATCACTCCCTTATGCTTCATCAACCAATCCATCCCTAGGATGAGGTCGAGTCCGGTACACTTCATGAGGACTGGCTCGGCCCGGAATAATACTCCTTGGATCTCTATCTTAACCTTAGGACTGTACAAGTGGGCTAAGGTCTTATTGCCTAGAGTGACAATCATCATGGGGATGGATAGAGGGAGTATGCCCAATTCGTTGATTTTCACAAAATCTTCCGAGATGAAGGAGTGTGTCGCTCTAGAGTCAAATAAAATCATAGCTGGTATGGAATTTACAGTAAACGTACCGAGCACGACTTCGGGAGCCTCCTGAGCTTCCTCAGCGTTGATGTGGTTGACACGGGCATGAACCACCTGGTTGGGTGCTGTGCCTTGGGGCTGCTTGGGGTGAGGACACTGGTGTGAGTAGTGCCCTTCCTTGTGGCAGTTGAAGCAGACGACCGGCCTCCCTTGACGATCCTTCAAGATCGGGGCCTTGGTGGCTACCATCGGCTGAGCGGCCGGAGCTGGTGGAGCGGGGCGAGGATGCCCGGCATTGGATCCACCGACGGCGTGGGGTCGCCTGTAGGCGGGCCGAGGATGGTAGGCGGGCGCTGGTGGCGGAGGAACGAAGCGGGGCCTCTGGGAATTTGCCTGTTGGTGCTTGAAGGCGATCATCTTCCTCTTCTTGAGGTCCAACTTGTTTTGCTCAGTCTCTTGGATGAGCGCTTTATTGACTAGTCGTTGGAAGTCGGCGTAGTCGATGGCGACGAGCTGAATGGACAGCTCATCCTTAAGTCCCCAGAGGAACTTAGCCTGGCGGAGGGCGTCGGTCCGCACCTCTTCCGGCGAGTAGCGGGCGAGGCGGTTGAACTCATGGAGGTACTCCATGATAGTCCGACTGCCCTGGTGCAGGTCGCGGAACTCCTACTGTTTCACCGCGATGACTCATTTTTATCCTACAGCAATCGTATAGTAGAACCATATAGTAGAATTCCAAAGATAAGAAACAATGGGGATCATATAGTAGAACCATGTTGCTATGACTCATTTTTATCCTATAGCGATCGTGTCGATACATTGGACACTAGCTAATAACATTAATCATATGGTGACAAGGAAGTTAGGCGAGATAGCATGGCTTGGGTTGCACATTAACGTCGGGGGATCCTAAATAAATATATTGTAAGGGTTCCATTTGACTAATGCATGTATACCCTATGTGTTTTAGCAATAGTTTAATCAAACATGGGTTCAATATGCTCAAAAATTGGTTTGGTGACTTGCCTTGTTCAGCGAAGGGAGAGGGAGGAACTTCCGGGAAATATTCCGGCTCCTCGACGGCGTCGTAGTCTTTCCAATATAAATAAGGTAAAATACAATAAATACAACATCCAATTTAAACAATATAAAATCACACAACAAGCACATAGGTTTAAGTTGGTTTAATTTAAAGAAAAATCAAGTTGTTAAGGTTCTGAAATTTATTTTATAATAATTTTTAAAAGGGAATTAAAATGAAGTGTTGTCCTTTGAAAAAGGGTTTTTAAATGTGAGTAACCTCATTTTAAACTTTCTAATCAATTTAAAATGAAAGGTTTATGGGCAATTTAGTGGTTTCATCCTATTAACAGGAAATAATTAAAAATAAGCCTTACTGAAATTTAAATAATCAATTTCACATTTTTATCCTAAGGGTATTTGAATACTTATTCAAATAATCATGAAAATTTCAAAGTAAACATACTTCTTTTATTGAACTAATGTGTAGAGAATAAAATTATAAAATTTCTGGAATTGAAATGATAATTTTTGGAGTTCAAATGCGCCAGATATGAATTTTACAAGTTTAAAACAGTTTCTGGAATTTATTTTCAAATTTAAATCCCCTCGGGTCCACGGTGAGCCAGGCCCACGGTGAACCCGCGAACTATGCGTGTGGTCCGGCCCAATCTAGACCATTGGATCCAGATCCAATGCGCGAGGGTGAGGCGGGACGTGTAAGTTGACGTGGACGGCTGGGATTAAAACATCGAACCGGTACGCGTTGGACTCTCCAGATTAAACGTGAGATTTAAATAAAAACGAATGCGCGAGATTAAAACGTACCCCTTCACTCAGATCCGACGGCGTAGATTAAACCGCACATGGGATTTAATCGGTACCATTAGATCCAGATCGCACGTCCAGGATCAAATCCGACATGGCACGGGTACTCGACCCATGCCGGTCGTCTTCTCCGGTGATGGTGAGCGGGCCGGAGGCCACGGCAAGCGACGATGGTCGTGCCTAAGGCCTAAAATGGAAAGAGGGTGACTAGGGGATCATGAGGGTACCGTTGGCGGGGCGAATGGTCGTCGGAGCGAGGCCGGTGACGAGCGGAGGCGGCGAAGGTGTTCGGGTCCTTGGCGGCGACGGCGATCCGGCGGGGTTCGGCGTCGATGGAAGGGTGGCTGAGGTCGAGATGGCCTTGGTGGTCATGGAGGTGCGATCGGCGTGGACGGAGAGGGGCTCCGGCGACGGCGAGCGGTGGCTGGAGTGTGGGCGGTGGTGTGGCGCTAGAAGAGTGCTACGAGTGCTCTGTTCGTTCTTGCAGCGATTGGGTGTAGGGGTATAATGCGGACGGCCAGGGGGTTTAAATAGGGCCATCGGCGGGGGCAGAGGGGGCCCAATTGGCGGTGGCCGGGAGTAAACGCGTTTAAACGCCGGCGAGCTCGGGTTGTACTCGATTCATCGAACCTAGGCATGAATTGGCCAGATTTGAATGGGGGAAACGGTCGTCGTGGACCGGTGGTTGTAATGGCGGGCTCAATTTGAGGGGAGGGGGTCGGGAGCAATGGATCCGAGGCACGTTATTGCGTCGGCCGGCGAGGGGGGATTTGGGGGTGGATCTCACGGGGAAGACGGATCCGACAAGTGGGGGCCACTGGCCAGTGGGCACGAGCGCACGAGTGAGGCGGCTGACGGGTGGGGTCGGGGCTCGGGCATGAGAGAGGGGTGGCGCCGACAGGTGGGGCCGGGTATGCGTGCGGAGAGGGGTTCGCTGACAGGTGGGGTCCACTAGTCAGATGGCGCGTGCGGGGAGGAGTGGGTTGGGCTGGTCGGGGGAGAGAGAAGAAGGGGAGGGAGCCCGTTACTGTTTAAAATGTTTTCTGATTAAAAATAATTGCAGAAGTTGGTTTAAAATAATAGGGGTACTTCCAAGGTTGATAAAAATTTGTAAAAATTCTCAAAAATATATCTTGGCCTTGGGACCCTACATAAAAGTTTCAGCTCCTGGTTTGGCCATTTCATCTATGTTGTAGTTCAAAATGGTAAAGGAGGGTATTAAAGGTATTTCCCAAAATAATAAATTCCAGGAAATTGAATTAAATAATATTTTTATTACTTTGAAAATTTGGGGTGTTACACTTCGGCTCGCAACACCCACTCGAAGATAGCGAGGCGCGCTATCGCATTCGGAGAAAGCTGAGGAAGTTTGACGTGGAAAAGCTCTAGAACCTCCGATAAGAAGTTCAGATCTGGAAGCCCTAACCCCGCCTCGAAGAAAGCATTGAAAACAACTACTTCTCCAGGCCACGACGAAGGGATGGCCTCCTACCCGGGCTCGCGGATTCTAACCCCCGGGCTAATCTTCCCTGCCACTGCTGCTGCAATCGTCTTCCTCTTGCAGGTTGATGGCCCCAGCACATAGGATTGATCTGCGTACTTGGAAGAAGCTAGGAGAAGGTCGTGGTGGATGACTTGTGGGGGATTCCCTGTAGGTGTTGCCGCAGCTGTCACTGTTGGCGTAAAAGATTACGCTAACAGGTTCTCTAAGATTAAGAACAGACAAATAGTGAGTTCGTGTTTAGGAACTATCTCAAGCCTCCGGATGGGAGAATAGATTAAGTAGTCCGAATATGTGTATTGAATAGCTAAGTATTCGATGCCTATTACAGGGTAAGAAGGGGGTATTTATAGGCAAAAAAATCTAAGGAAAAGACGTATTTACCCCTCAATTACAACCGACATAGTGGAAACTGTTCGGTACCCTGAATAGGGTTAAAATGGTAAAAAACTACCTGGAGCAAGCGGATAAGTCAAACATCTTATCAACCTTGTTGTTTTGCTCCGGAGCCTCATATCTTGCGGAGGGTTCCTTCGGATCGTAAGTCGGAGCACCCTTCGGCTTAACGACTCCTCCGTCTTCATGCATAAACCCATCAGCTCTGAAGCTGATAAATTATTTTGGACTGTTAATCTCTAAGGCCTGAAAGTGAAACATTTTCCCCCAACAGTAGCCCCTCGAATACGCTTCTCCAAACTTGACCTGTATAGAAGGGAAGCAATATACGCAAGGAACATTTTCATATTCTTAGACTTAGAGAAGTTTGAACACATTATAGTCATTCGAAGGGTCTTTGACCCCGAAGCATTCGGTCTACGGCTTCGAGCCTACAACCGCCGTGTGAACGCTTCGTGGGAAAAAGAACCGTTATGAAGTCCAAACGTCGTGAAGAGCCATTTATTTAGAATTGTTACCATACAAGTAGTCGTTACGCTCTCAAAAGGTAACGGTCGAAATTTATGGCGGACTCACACCGTTTCGCTTCCTGGACTCACCTGCCAGTGACGGAAGTTTATAAAAAGGGGATCGGAATTTACCAAAGGCTTTTTACCGTGCCTAACATCCGAAACTTACTTTCTTCAACCTCCAACTCCCTCAACTTCCTGAGCAACCAAGCCATGGTGAGGACTAGCCACACCATGCCAATGGCGGCGGGTACTTTGGCGCAGAGGAAAGCGTGGGTGGCTTTAGTAGTAGAAGCAATGGTGGGAGCTCCAGGAGACGCCTGGCTCAAGAATCCTCGGGAACTCCGACCACCATCCAAGAAGAAGATCCCTCAAAGTTTCCTTATCGGCCAATCCACAAGCACTGCGGAATCTATCGAAGAAGCCGTGGAAGGGAAGCTAGGGTCCGGAGTGAGGACTCGGGTCCCCGGACCAGAATCAACTCCGAGGCCATGAAGCACAGAAGTCGTGGTCTTCGAGGCCTTCTTCGAAGCAGGTCTGGGGCTCCCTGCCATCAGTTTATTATCTGAGGTATTGGACATGTTCCACATTACCTTGCCTCAGCTTTCTCCCATTGCTATCACCCGGCTGGCCATCTTCGAGTGGGCACTTCGAGCCGAAGGATGCGAAGGGTGATCAGAGGTCTTCGCCGCCACCCATGAATCCATCTGCCAGCCAAAGCCGCGAGATGGACCCGGAGACACCAAAGTGATAATGGCCTTCGGGACCGTCAACTTCCAGTTGCGGAGGGAGCACGCCCAGCATTTTCCAGCGAAGGCCATCAATGACCGATGGTATACCAACTGGATCCTTCGGTGGTTCTATGCCGAAGTCGGAGAGGACTCCCCCCTCGCTGGACCCCTCCAAGAGATCTAGTTTCGGAAGGAGGCGGAGGTCACCCCGAACCCTAGCCTGCTCTCAACGCGGCTAGGGCTATTGACTTCGGT
Source organism: Zizania palustris (assembly GCA_019279435.1). Lineage (NCBI taxonomy): Eukaryota > Viridiplantae > Streptophyta > Magnoliopsida > Poales > Poaceae > Zizania > Zizania palustris. The sequence goes on from JAAALK010000084.1 coordinate 12,200,179, forward strand.
GGCCAGTCGCATGAGCATGCGCGATCTTGCCGAAGAGTTCATCGCTCTTCGAATTCCACCCCTCGGGGCAGACTGGCCGATAGTGTTTCAACATGCTTCGGAGGGTGAGCTCCAAACTCTAGGTAAGACTTCGACTCTCCCGCAATAACATGTTAGATGAAGAAATATCATACTTATAATATGTTACCTCTTTTCAGCGGCCCCACTGGCATTAGCCCTAGAGGTAATAACACGGGCCACCGAACGGGTCCTCGGAGCCCCTACGGTGGCTGAAAGGCAGAAGAGGATGGAGTTGGTGGGGAGCTAGGAGCGCTCCAACAGGGTGTGAAAAGCCCTTAGAATGGTACCTCCTCCTCTGCCGGATTTCAACCCGGCCAGAGCGGCCCCTCGGAAGAGGAAGACCATCGCCGAGCCCTCGAAGAAGGCCAGCAAAACCCCCATCAAGAAGGGGAAGAAAGTAGCAAAAATCCCCCTTCAGCTGACCCCGGCTTCATCTACCTCGTCCCTGGGCATTCGGAGCTCAGCTTCGAATGACTCCGAGAGCAAAGGCTCTAGAAGCAAGGGCTCCGACGTCCAACTAGCGAAGGACTTCGAGAACTATCTTCTGGAAGGCGATGAAGACTAAGCAGGGGCCCCAACCGAAGCTTCTGCTCGAGAGGCTGTGGAGGCAAACACGGCACACACTCCAATGCCTGCTGTTGTGGGCCCGAGGCTGGAGGCAGTTGCCCCCAACTCACCCGTAGCTGGGGTGATCATGGCTGAGGTTGACGCTCCAGCGGCAACTACAGCAGAAAGAACTTCGGGGAACGACCTTGACGAGATCCTCCGGATGTATGAAGTCCTGGAGGACCCGACCATTTTACCTCAAGGTGCCTCCGAAGGTATACTACGAAACTTTTGCTTTGGTCAATTCCTGCAACAATTATTACTCGTAAATGCTCACCAAATACCTTGATGTTGTAGGCGTATCGAAGGGTAACGAAGCCCCGGCCGCAAACGAAGCTCCAGCCTCTTCTGAGGTTGATGCTCCGACGGACACCTCTGCTCCACTGGACGCCCCGGCTCCGGTGGCGGGGGCCGTCTCTGCTGACGCGACTCCGGTGGCAGGGGCAATCTCCGCTGATACAGCTCCGACCGAAGGGATAGCCGTCGAAGGAGGATCTATCCCCGCCAGAGTTGGGCCTCCCGCCTTCGTGTCGGGGAAGGGAAAAAGCATGTCAAGCCTTGGACTCCCTCCTGCTCCAACGACAACACCCTCTTCCAACGAGCCTTCGGCAAGCAACTCAGAGGAAGAGGCAACGCTAGATGATCGCCAAGCTCTGTCTTAACTTCCTCTGCTGGCTCCTTTCCTAGAGCAACGGACAGGCCTCCGGGCGCTTCTGGAGCCCTTGGCGGAGAAAGGCCAGGAAGTCGTTAACTCTGATTTGGTCTCCGTCTTGAGCGAAGCTAGGGCCCTGGAGCTTAACTTAGCCCTCGAAAGGGCTGCCCTTCAGGTATAAGGAGTACCACGAATACTTTTAATTAGCAAATGTAAATACTTGATGCTTACTTGTTCCTCCTGCAGCAATTTGTCCTTGCTAGAGCGGCAGCGACTTCCAACGAAGTCGAAACTAACTGACTCAAGAGGAAGGTTACCACCCTCCAATCCGCGCTTAAGGACTCTGAAGAGAAAACACTTTGATTGCAGGAAGAGCTCCTCGAAGAACGGAGGGCTAGGGCCGAGGCCAATGAAGCCTTCTGACTCGAAAGGCAGAACAGCGGTACACTCTGAACTTCAGCCCAAGAAGCTGAAGCCGAGTGCTTGGTGCTCCGAGCAGAGGTCGAGAAGCTCCGGCAGGCGGCGGCTACTTCGAGCACTCAACTGGAAGAGCTCCAAGGCTCTCGCAAGCAGGCGATGGCTCAGAAAAGCTCCCTGTTGTCCCAGATGGCCGAAGTATCTGCTACTGCTATGGGGTTGGAGGCGGAAGAGAAGAAGAATGCCACTATAGCAGAACATACCTTGGATGCCCTTCAGGGTACCTTGGAATATTTTGGCACCATGTGCCCTTCATCTTCTGCCGCGGCCAGCGAGTCCCTCGACCGGAAGCTGAAGCGGATTCAAGTGGCGACGTCACTGATAATGGGCTCCGGTGTCCGATAAGGAGAGATCTCCGGACAGTGCGCTGGAATCGGAGTCCAACATCACCTCGAAGCCCTTCGGATTCCTATCACTCTGGTCTGGGGTTCGACACCCGGAAGCTTTGCCTCCGAGAACTTGTTGCATCCTTCGCCAGATGTAGCCTCGGCTTGGGAAGTTTTCTGGTCAACTTGGAAGACAGACCACAAGGCTGCAGCTAAAGCTTAGATCGACGAGGCACGTCGGCAAAAGCAAGCACAGACAAGGCCGCCACTTCCAGCTTCGCCGGCTCTGACACCTCCTACTCCGCCAACCGACCCGCAGGTTTAGCTTATAGGGCGCTTAATCGTGTATAGGAAATATTGTAAAGCCCCTTGTATTAATGAAAAGTTTATAAATGAAGAACTTGTTTGGGTGTTTTATTCTTTTAGGTTCTGCCATGTCCTTCGGAGCCTGACTTCGAAATACTGGAAATTAACGAAGGGCTCCATCGGCAGTGGTTAGTCCTTGAGAGCTTAAGGCCTTACCGCCGCTCCCGCTTCAAGAGGTAACCCTCGAAGTTTGTCAAGAAGTCTTAGCTTACATCAAGGAGGAGGAAAAAGAGAAGACATCTTCATCCTTCGAGTATATAGATTGGTACAACTCAGAATATCAGGCCGAAGATCCTACGGAGGCTAACTCCGAAAGGCTTCTAACTTGGGCTGAGCTTCAAGAGGAGCAGAAGAAACTGCGAGCTTTGAAGAAGAAAAGAAGCACTCGTACTAAAAGGACAACCTCGAGCTCCGAAGGTCAAAGCAGCCGTAGAGGTAGCTCTAGAGGCCGAAAGGGTCTCCGATTTTACCTAGGCTTAGACCAAAATTTCTCTTGATGTAAAAGTATGACAAATTAATATGAATTGCATCGGAAGCATTTTGTTGTTCTTTACCCTCCTACCCCTCCTTGTGGGTGGGGGACTTTATGCGTTGCAATAAGGTCCGTCGGACACAATGACGTGCACAACAATCCGATGCTTCGCACAACACTTAATAACCATAGTTTACTTTTTCGTAGAGTTCTTCGAACCATACGTTTGTATTATGATTTTTGTAAGTTTCGGAGCTGAATTTATATTTGCAGACTCCTATACTAGTCGCTTAGGACTTTAAAAGTGTCTCATTGGCTGGAGCCTTGAAACCTTATTGCTTGGTCACCTTCGACTCTTTTACAGATGCTTCGAACCTAGAGGTCGGAAGTCTGTTAATTTTTAAAGTCCTTAGACTCTTCTACGGATCCTAACAAGCTAGAGCCTTGAATTCGTAGGTTGGCCACCTTCGGCTCTTTTACAGATGCTTCGAACCCGGAGGTCGGAAGTCTGTTTATTTTTAAAATCCTTAGACTCTTCTACAAATCCTAACAAGCCAGAGCCTGGAATCCGTAGGCTGGCCACCTTCGGCTCTTTTACAGATACTTCGAACACGGAGGCCGGAAATCTGTTTATTTTTAAAGTCCTTAGACTCTTCTACGGATCCTAACAAGCCGAAGCCTGGAATGCGTAGGTTGGCCACCTTCGGCTCTTTTACAGATGCTTCGAACCCAGAGGTCGGAAGTCTGTTTATTTTTAAAGTCCTTAGACTCTTCTACGGATCCTAACAAGCCGGAGCCTAGAATCCGTAGGCTGGCAGCTAAGCCCTTGCACCAATGGTTCGCAGGCTGTTGCTCGGTTCCTTAGAAAGATGCTTGACTCCGCAAGCATCTTTGTCCTCCTGATGCGTCCACCAGGAGTAAGGGATATTTGAAGAGCAAACAAGATTTGAACCTCCACTTTATTTTTAGAAAAAGGAAATTTACAATTGATTACAAGGAGCCCCTAAGCGTAGTAACGCTTAAGGTGCTCCACATGACATGCATGTTTCAATTCTTCCCCTTCTAAATTAGCTAATTTAAACGATCCAGGGCGCCCTGAGCGTAGGATAATATATGGTCCTTCCCATTTATTTCCTAGCTTTCCCGTGGCTATTACACTTCACAAAACTAAATGACCTGGTCTAAGCTCGTTTAGCTTTAACTTCGGGTCATACCATGTTTTTGTTTGGTCTTGGTACTTCGTCAGATTGGCGACAACTCGAAGCCTGGTTTCTTCTGACAAGTCCAGCGAAGTGTTCCTCTCGTCTTCGTCTCCAGGTTGTACTACACGAAGGGATCCACCCCTGAGCTCCGTAGGAGTCATGACCTCATCTCCGAATAGTAGTCTAAATGGGGTAAAGCCTATGGACCTGGCTTGAGTGGTCCGAATGGACCACAAAATCTTGGGGAGCTCTTCGACCCGCAGCCCCTTGGCCAACCCGACAATCCTTCGATTCAGACCGGAGAGAATATTCCCATTGGCTCGCTCGACAGCTCCGTTGGACTGTGGATGGCGCACTGCTGCGAAGCATAACTTAATGCCTAGTTCTTCACAAAATTCTTTGAATGTGTCAGCTTCGAACTGGGTTCCATTATCCACAGTTATCTCCCTTGGTACTCCAAACCTGCATATAATATTTTGCCAGAAAATTTTTTGCACATTCCTTGAAGTGATAGCAGTCAAGGGTTCTGCTTCGACCCACTTGGAAAAATATTCGATTGCTACTACTGCAAACTTCAAGCTGCCTTTGGCCATTGGAAAAGGGCCGATGAGGTCCATGCCCCACCGAGCCATTGGCCATACCGGGGCAATAACTTGCAATGGTACTGGTGGACGGTGGCTTCGTCTTCCTATCCACTGGCATCCTTGGCAGGTTCGAACCAACTCCTCCGCATCTCTTACAATTGTCGACCAGTAGAGCCCCTGCCGAAGTGTCTTGCCTGCTAGAGCACGAGGGGCTAGGTAGCTTCCACATAAACCTTCATGAATGTCCCGAAGTATGTCTTGGCCTTTGGGTTGGGAGATGCATCGGAGTAGAGGAGAACAAACTCTGTCTTTGTACAACATTCCATTGACAAGCTTGTAATTTCGAGCCCTTACTTGTAACCTTCGGAAATCTAGACACTCTGAAGAATCTGCGCTACCTTGCAAGATATCCATTATCGGAGCCCGCCAATCTGCAGATGGAATGCAAAGGACTTCTGCGGAGGGTAATTGATTGACTGTAGGCTTGACTAGTTCTTCATAGAAAGCACCCTCCGGGAGGTCCAATGCTCTGGCTACAGCTTTTGCTAGAATGTTTGCAACTTGATTATCTGCTCTAGGGATACTTCGAACAGAAAATCCTTTGAATGCTGCTTCAGTCTTGCGGATTTCCTCCAGGTACTTCGCTAGATGTGGGTTCCTTGCTTGAAAGCTTTTGTCAACATGCCCTGCGATGACTTGGGAATCTGTTTTAATTATTATCCTTGCTGCTCCAAGTGCCTTTGCCTTTCGGAGGCCTAGCAGGATCCCTTCGTATTCTACGATATTATTGGTGGTCTTAAAGTTGAGCCTCGCAGAATACATGGCCTTTTGCCCTGACGGTGATATAATTACCGCTCCAGCTTGGCACCATATGCCTGATAAGCTCCGTCAGAAAATATTGTCCATAAACCTTCGGAGGGCTCCTCTGGAGCCCAAACTGCAGATGGAGTCCACTCTGCTATGAAGTTCTTGTCATGAAGGAAATTTCAAAGGGGGCTAGCTCGACAGCCCATTTTCCGATCCTACTTGTAGAATCTTTGCTTAGGAGCATATCACCAAGAGGGTACGAGGTAGGAATGATTAGGTTATGTGCCAAAAAGTAATGCTTTAGCTTCCGCGAGGCCATTACTAGGGCATAAGAAAATTTCTCGAGCTCGGAGTATCTTGTCTTTGCTCCGGACAAAGCTTCTGAAACAAAATAAACTGGGTTCTGCACCAGCTTTCCCTTAAGCTCAACTTCTCTAACCAGTACTGCACTTTCTGCGGAGCCTGTTGCTGCAAGATAAAGGAGGAGTGTTTCCTCCGAGAGGGGCACAGTAAGCGTTGACAGGCTTCTGAGGTATGCCTTGATATCATCGAAGCTCTTCTAGCACTCCAGCGTCCAGTTGAAACTTTCAGACACCTTTAGGGCTTTGAAAATTGGAAGGCTTTGTTCGGCTGACCTGGCCAGGAATTTGTTAAGAGCTGCGAGCCTTCCTGTTAGCTTCTAGACTTGCTTCAAATTTTCTGGTGGAGCCATTCTTTGTAGTGCACTTATCTATGTTGGGCTAGCTTCGATTCCCCTGCTTGAAACTAAGTACCCTAGCAGTTTCCCTGCTTGCGCCCCGAATATACATTTTTTAGGGTTGAGGCGCACTCCACATGCTGGGAGGCTCTCAAACGTTTCAGCTAAGTCTAGACTATGCTTGTGCTTTTGAGCACTTTTTATTACAATGTCATCCATATAGGCTTCGACATTCCGGCCTATTTGGTGACCTAGAGCCTTAGCTATTAAACGTGAGAATGTGGCTCCGGCATTCCGCAAGCCAAAAGGCATTCTTACATAACAAAATACTCCGGATGGAGTTATGAAACTTGTCTTGGCTTCATCTTCACGCTTTAGCCAGACTTGATAATACCCGCAGTAAGCATCGAGGAAGCTTAGCAATTCAGAGCCAGCTATGGAATCTACCAGCTGGTCTATTCGGGGCATAGGGTAGGGGTCTCACGGGCATGCTTTATTCAATGATGTAAAATTGATATACATGCGCCACTTGCTCGAGTCCTTTTTCCTAACAAAAATAGGGTTTGCCAACCACTCGGTATGGGCTACCTCCCTAATGATGCCAGCCCTTAACAACTTTTCTACTTCGATCTTGGCGAGGCCTTCCCTTTCTGCAGACAGCTTACGGAGCCCCTGGCGTACTGGCCTAGCCTTCGGGTTGACAAGCAAGCTGTGCTCGATGATACTCCGATCAACCCCAGTGATGTCTTCGTCAGTCCAGGCAAAGATGTCCAAATTTTGCTTGACGACTTCTTCCAACGAGGCAGCTATCTCTGGGGATAGCCCCTTGCCGAACTGTATTGGGTATTCTTTGCCATCCTTCAGAACTATCTTCGTCACGACATCTCCTTCCGAGCTTGGCTTAAGGGAGAGCCCCTTCGAAGAGTTCGAAGACTCCGGAACCTCTTCGGTGTGCTCCGTCACACTATGTACTTGTTGGGGGTCCAACGGCTAGTCGTGACCATACTCCATTCTTCGGGCTATAGCTTGGTCTCCTGAAACAGTAAGAACTCCACCTTGCGTGGGCATTTTGAGACATAGATAGTTGTGATGTGCTATAGCTCCGAACTGGTTCAGCATCCCTCGCCCGAAGATTGCGTTGTAGGCATAGGGGGCGTCGACGACGTCGAAGATCACCTCCTCCACCCTGGCCAAAGGCCCCTCTCCGAAAGCAACCTCGAGGCCTATTTAGCCGAGGGCATCGAGAGGCGGACCTGTGAAACCTTGAAGTGGCCGGGCCGCTGGAAGTAGATGCTTCTGAGGTATGCACATTTGGTCGAAGGCCTGGGCAAAAAGTATGTCTGTGGAGCTCCCGCCGTCCACCAGGATCCTTCGAACTTCCATCCCAGCTATATCTGCTGAAATGACTAAGGGGTCAGCATGGGGAAACTTCACCCCTGCGGCATCACTGGCAGTAAAAGAAATTGGCACATGAGACCATTCGGGCATTCCCTCTGTGGAATTCGAGGTCCCAATGTGCCCTACTTCGCGGACGTATTCACGCCGCTGCCTCTTGGACATGTTACCGAGGGTCCCCCCTCCGGAGATGGGCAGGACTACTCGCTTGCCGTGGTCTTGGTGGTCTTCCTGCTTCGGCGGTGGCATAATGTTGGCCACCGGTAGCCGCATGGGGGCTTCGGGGACACTGGCTCGGGCCACGATTTGCACAGGCTCTGACCGTGCCGCTGGTGGGGTTCGATCCGAAGTACCCCTCCCGGTACTTCGTCCTAGGTATTCACCCCGAAGGGTTAACACCGCCTTGCAGTCCTTCGTGTCATGGCTTCTATTGTCGCCATGCACGCAGCAGAAAAAACTCTAGCGCTTGCCAGGTACTCTCTCTTGGGGCTTCGGCGCTCCAGCCTTGAAGCCTTGCGTCTGCTGATAATTGGCAGGTGCCTTCGGAACGGAGGGTGCGATGCTTAACACCTCCGAGCGAAATGCTTCTTTCCTCGCCTGTGATCATTGAAGCGATTTTCTTGAGGGGGTTGCAGAGAAACTGAGGCTTCGGGCTCCATCTTAACTTCTCGGAGGGCTGGTGCAGGTGTTACAGCTCATCGAAGGCGGCCATCCTCCACCTTGGCATACTGTTCGAAGTATGCCATCAGTTGTGCCATGGATGACACAGGCTTCCGATGGAGATTGCTGAGGAGATCGGGGTTCAACACCCCTTCGTGGACGGCGTCGACTACCAAAGAGGTAGACAAGCCCTTGATCTACGACTTGGTGTAGGCAAAGCACGTGAAGTATTCCCGAAGCATTTCTCCTGCTCGCTGCTTCACCTGGAATAAGCTCCTTGTCGACATCGGAGCCACAAAGGTACCTTGGAAGTTGCTTACGAAATTCCTCTTCAACTGCTCCCAAGATCTTATCGATCCTGGCTTCAAGGACTAGAACCATCGGAGAGCCACACCTTTGAGAGCGAGGGGGAAACACTTTGCCATAGTGTTGTGCACCCCTCTGCTTGCTTCTATTGCTAGGGCATATGAGCGAGCAAATTCTCTGGGTCGGACCCACCGGAATACTTGTGCAACTTCGAGGCCTTGAACCTGGGATCGAAGGGCACCCTTTACAAGTATGAATGTAGCGGAGACTCATCATCGAAAGATGAGTTCTCAGCCTCCTCCAGGACTTGAACAGCTTTGGGAAGATTGCGAGCACCACCGTCTTGGGGCCCTTCTGGAGTCTGGGTGGAGGCTTGGGAGCGGAGGCGATCAGCGGCCTCTTGCCTCCACCTAGACACTTCCTCCTAAAGTCGCGCTATCTGAGTAGCCTCGCCTCAGGAAGGTCTTCGTCTTCGTCGAAGGGGAGCTTCGGGTCTCAGGAGCTGACATAATCAGTTTGGAGCACCGTAGGAGGAGCAACGAAAAGGTCTGAAGACTGAGGACTTCGATTGGTCTGGGAAGGTGACGGAAGGCCTTCGAACCGCACTAGGAAGCCCTTTACCGAAGGGTGCGCGGAATCCTGGGACCTCGAAGCTCCCTCCACAAGTGCTCTTCGAAGTACAGTCAGTAGTAGAGAACTAGCTTCTAGGACTAGGTTCCCCGCGGACGGCGCCAACTATTGGCGTAAAAGATTACGCTAACAGGTTCTCTAAGATTAAGAACAAACAAAACAGTGAGTTCGTGTTTAGGAACTATCTCAAGCCTCCGGATTGGATAATAGCTTAAGTAGTCCGAATATGTGTATTGAATAGCTGAGTATTCAATGCCTATTACAGGGTAAGAAGGGGGTATTTATAGGCAAAAAAGTCTAAGGAAAAGACATATTTACCCCTCAATTACAACAGACATAGTGGAAATTGTTCGGTACCCTAAACAGGGTTAAAATGGTAAAAATCTACCCGAAGCAAGTGGATAAGTCAAACATCTTATCAACCTTGTTGTTTTGCTCTGGAGCCTCATATCTTGCGGAGGGTTCCTTCGGATCGTAAGTCAGAGCACCCTTCGGCTTAACGACTCCTCCGTCTTCGTGCATAAACCCATCAACTCTGAAGATGATAAATTATTTTGGATTGTTAACCTCTAAGCCCTGAAAGTGAAGCACCTTCCCCCAACAGTCGCTGCCATGGCTTGCTGCCTGGCCAGGGTTGAGGTTGCCCCGGGGGCCTTCAAGCTTGTCTTCGCCATCAAGCAGAACAGGAAGTTTGGAGTTAGAGTTCTGGAGGCTAAACAGTGGATTGCGCGAGAACGGTGAGAAAGATATCCTAAATGTCTCTGGGTCCTCTATTTATAGCCCGACTCCTGATTTTTTACCGTTCAGACTTGGCGTTCCGTCTTCTGGACCATTACTATTTACGAAATTAAAGGGACGTTATAGCTTCTTCTGAAAAGAAAAAGATAAGGGCTATTTCTTCTGAGTCTAACGGTCTTTTTGACTTCACAAAAATTGATTTCAGAGCTGTTCGAATAAAATCTTCTCTTAGAAATCGATTCGAAGTTTTAAATTTTTGGATATTTCGAAGGTTGATAAATTTTATTAACCCCTACGCATGATTATTTTTCTTGCGTATACTGCTCTCCTAACTTTACAGATCATTCGGAGAAGCGTATTCGAGGGGCTACTGTTGGGGGAAAATACTTCATCCTCAGGGTCTCTACAGTAATAAGACAAAAGGCAATCTACTAAACCGAAGTTCCAGTATTAACTCTGGTTTAGTACATGATCAAGTTCAAATAATCCATGCAGACTTCTGTTCGGAGTATAACTTCGAAGGTTGAATCTTTAGAGAGCTTATTTGCCAGCGAGGATGGAAGACTTATCTTCTTTCTGATTAGATTAGTCTTTTACCATTTTAACCCTATTAGGGGTACCGAATAGTTTCCACTATGTCGGTTGTAATTGAGGGGTAAAAATGTCTTTTCCTTAAGATTTTACCTATAAATACCCCCCTTCTCACCCTGTAATAAAGATCGAATACTCAGTTATTCAATACACAACTTTGAACTGCTTTGAGCTATTATCCAATTCAGAGGCTTGAAATAGTTCACTTCACAAACACTTTGTTTGTTAGTTTTTAATCTCCGAAAACCTGTTAGCGTAATCTTTTACACCAACAGATCCCTATTTTTGAAATAATGTAAATATGGCCTATAATCTATAATAATTTTGTGTGAAATTATAGTACTTTTAAATATGTGTGCCATCCAGTATATAACAATACGCGGGAAAGAAAATAATACACTCACAAGAGAAAAAATATGCATAAATGAGAATAGGGAATGACTAAAGTAATTTTATATTTGAGAGAGATGAGAGGTGATTTAAGGAATGAAATAGGTAAGTGATTCGTTTAGGGAAACTCTTGGAACTTCATTTTTAATAAAATACCTAAATTCAAATTTAGGTAACCATATAAGAGCATCTCCATTTTACTTATTATTTTTGACTTGTTATTCATAACAATAGCAAGCCTTGCTATTCAAATTGACTTGTTATTTTGCTATTCACTCCAATGTACTTGTTAAATATGACTGCCTATTTAAATGTAGTTATATTTTATCAATTTATATACATACAAAAAAATGAAAATAATTAAATAAAATCAACATTCAATGAAATAGCAAATTTGGTTGGCTTGTTATATGTAGCAAGTGTGGAGAGAAAAATAGCAAGTCCCCTAAAATAACAAGTCAAGCAGCAAGTACAATGTAGTGATTTTTTAGACCATACTTATTATTTTAAGGGATAATAAATGTGATAGCAAGTACAATAGAGATGCTCTAAGTAATCTCTCGGAGATGCGCTTATACTTATGCTTGCTTTCCTCTTGAAAACAGTTAGTCCACCAACCGGACGCACCATTTTCTTTTTTTATATGCCTTTCCTAATGCTTATAATCACATCAATTCGTAAGCTTTATCGCTTTCAATATAATCAATGTCCCTACTCACCAATCTTTTTCACAAAGAAAGCACCTGTTAATTTTTTTGGCCTCTCCAATCTCCTCCCGGCCAAGTGCCACCCAGCTCAAGATGGCCGGCACCAGTCTTGCCTCTCTCCGCCAAAAAAGCAGACCCGCTCCGGCAGGTTCATCGAGCCGGTAACAAATCGGTTAAGGTAGAATTTCACAGTGCAGTGGTAAACGGTAATATTGGATATGGTAGTTTTTTATCATTCTTAGAGCATCTTCAATAGTTTACCTAAAACTCATCTCCTATATCTCTCATATAGGGAATGATTTTAAAAGATTTCATCCCTCTTCCGTCTCCAGCAGTTTTTTTAAAACTCATTCCCTATATTTTTAAAACCTCTATTTTATTATCTAATGGTAAAAATTCTAACGACTATATTTTCAATGGCTATATCTCAAACACATATACTATTATGTATGATCATTATTATTGTTGACGATTGATAGTTTTTTATTATCATTCAACGGTAAAAATTACAACGGTTATATTTTCAACAACTATATTTCCGTTGTGATTTTTTTCATAAATAAATAAATATCCTATAATTAGTCTAAATAGTTGAACTCAAAAACATCTTAAAAACTATAAAGGAAATAAATTTTCCTTTTAATTTTCTTTTTTCCTTTTTTCTCTTTTCTTTTTTATTTTTTTCTTCTTTTTTTCTTTCTTTCTCTCGGTGCTGACGTGACATGGATAAGGGAGGAGAGAGATTTCCTAGATTTGAGAATAAAGAGAGAGGAGTAGGAGGAGGGTGATTTTTAAAACAAATATTCTAAATTTAATTATAGAGGATATTAGAGCAAGTACAATAAGCTTATGTAAGCAGGATATAAGATTTGCCACATCAGATTAGTAGTGATGTGGAGGAGAAAAGGAAAGAGAGAGAATAAAAGCAGACTACTAGTTAACAGCCCACTCATACATAAGTTCTAATGAGTATTGTGAGATGGTGTAGTATGTTACATATTAAATTTATGATACATATAGCCAACTAACTATTACTCCCTCCGGTGTACAAATATTAGTCGTTTAGATAAAATCACACATACCAAGGTGATATTAATTAAAGTTACAAGGGTTGTTTCAATTGGTTATGGAGCCTAGATTTTAGTGGTGCTACTCAAGTTCAACTCTTGATGGTCACATTCCATTTGGCAGCAATGCTTCGATTGACGGGATGACTAATATTTGTACACTCTAAATAAGAACCAAAACGACTATTATTTGTACACCGGAGGGAGTATATGAGTTGGCTATTAGATTAGCTACATATGACATGACACAAATATAAAATCAACAACTAACTATATTGTTGGGGGAAAATATCTCATCTTCGGGGTTATTGCCGAAGTAACATAAAGGCAGACAGCAGATTCGAAGGTTCCCAGACAAGTATCTTCGAAGGCACCCGGAACCAAATTCGAAGTACGGAGATGGGCATCGGTTCGGAGTACATCTTCGAATTAAGGCTTCTCAAGATCTTTTCTGCCAGCTAGGATGGAAGACTTATCTTCTTTTTCATTAGATTAGTCTTTTACCATTTTAGCCCTATTAAGGGAACCGAATAGTTTCCACTATGTCGGTTGTAATAGAGGGGTAAATAGGTCTTTTCCTTAATGTTTGGGCCTATAAATACCCCCCATTTCACCCTATAATACGGACGGAATACAAGTTATTCAATACACACATTTGAACTCTTCTAAGTTATTATCCTTTCGGAGGCTTAGAACAGTTCTCTTCGCAAACACTTCGTTTGTTAGTTTCTATTCTACAGAAACCTGTTAGCGTAATCTTTTACACCAACAGTTGGCACCGTCCGTGGGGAACCTAGTTCGAAAAACTTCGTTCTCTACCAAATCTTTTCACCATGCCTCCGAAGCGGAGCGCCTCTGGTAACCAAGTTCGAAGGTCTCCTCGGACCTCCGGACTGTTATTTTCTGACACAGTTGAGGTCGGAGGATCTTCGTCTATTCCTCCACCTCAGACTCCAGAAGGAACCTCCCTTCCTCGAATGCACGAAGACCCTCCGCCGACTTCATCCATACTTCGGCCCGGCGGAGTTCCTCTCCCACCCCAATTTCCACTTCGAACTGATCATCACAGTTCTCAAGACCCGGAAGGTCCTTCCGGAGGAGATGAAGACAATCTTGGAGATATGGCTGCTCAAATGGCCAGTCTTCAAGCTGAAGTAGCAAGATGGCGGCAGGATGCTGCGAACAGACTTCGCTCTACCCCCATCCCAACCATCCCCGAAGTGCCCGAAGACGATGGTCTCGATTATCCCGAAGCCTCGGAGAACGCCTCTTTCGACAATGAATCTCCGCTGCATCCTGAGCTCCAGAAGGTTCGCTTTGATCCAAAATTCAAAACTTCGAAGCTCTGTAAGTATGCCGGAGATGAAGATCCCGAAGAGTTCGTTCGCTCTTATGCCCTAGCGATTGAAGCTAGTGGAGGAGTCCGGAACACCATGGCGAAGTGCTTCCCTTTAGCTCTTCAAGGAGTGGCTCTAAGATGGTTCTGGTCTTTGAAGCCAGGATCCATTAATTCATGGGGGCAGCTGAAGAGGAAGTTTATAAGTAATTTTCAGGGCACCTTCGTGCCCCCGATGTCAACAGGAAGCCTTTTCCAGATAAAGCAACTCCCTGGAGAGACTTTGAGACAGTATTTTAAGCGTTTCGCTCATACGAAGTCGCAGATCTGAGGGTTGTCTACATCCTCGGTAGTTGATGCAGCTCGGGAAGGAGTTACTCATCAAGGTCTTCTGGACAAGCTTCACCGGAAGGACATATCCACAGTTTCCCAGTTGATGTCGTACTTCGAGGAGTACGCAAGATCGGAAGAAGGTTGGCTCCGAAGGACTGCAGCAACTTCGTCTATGTTGCAAGAAGTAAAAATAGAAGTGAAAACTTCGACACAGCAGCAAGAACCAACCTTCGAAGTACAACATGATCGAAGAAGAGGGCAAAAGCACCCTCGGTCCGAAGTGTTAAACATTGCACCCCCACAGAAGTTTACACAGAAAGCTCCACAGTCTACGGGGAACAAGGCCAGCGGCTGGAGGCCGCCAGGGAAAACGGCTGGCAAGGGCCAGACCCTTTTCTGCTGCATCCATGGAGAAAATCGAAGCCATGCAACTGATACTTGCAAGGCTATACTTACCCTAAGGGGAGAGTATTTGGAGAGAACTTCGGGTCGAGGTAGTACCGACCGAAGTCCAGTTGTAACGCGCCCGGAGCCAGTTCAGGCTGTGGCGCGAATAGAAAACTTTGATGCTGCAAGGCACCCTCCGGTGGCCAATATTATGTCACCTCCGAAGCAAGAAGAAGGGCAAGATAGAGGAAAGAGAGTAGTTCTCCCTATTTCCGGAGGAGGTACCCTCGGAAGCATGTCCAAGAGACAGCGAAGAGAGTACGTCCGGGAAGTAGGTCATATTGGGACTTCGTCTTCAGCAGCTGCAATGCCAGAGTGGTCTCATGTTCCGATATCTTTTTCTGCGGAGGATGCAGCCGGTATTAAGTTCCCGCACGCAGATCCATTGGTTATCACTGCTGATATTGCGGGCACTGAAGTTCGAAGGGTGCTGATTGACGGAGGTAGTTCGGCAGATATCATTTTTGTTCAAGCCTTCGATCAACTGTGCATTTCCAGGAAGCACCTCCTCCCAGCGGCTCGTCCTCTGCAAGGCTTCGTAGGACCTCCGCTTGATGCACTCGGCCAAATAGGCCTAGAAGTTACCTTCGGAGAAGGCTTATTGGCCCGGACTGAAGAAGTAATCTTCGATGTTGTGGATGCCCCGTATGCTTACAATGTCATCTTCGGAAGGGGCATGTTGAACCAGTTCGGAGCTGTGGCGCATCACAATTATTTGTGTATGAAGATGCCCACACAAGCAGGAGTCCTTACAATCTTCGGAGATCAATCCATTGCTCGGAGGGTGGAATATGGTCATGGTCCCCCTCTTGATCCGAGGCAAGTAAACAGTGTGCAAGATAATGAAGAAATTTTTTCAGCCTCCTCCGAAGCTTCGAAGAAGTCTTTTCCGAGACCAAGTCCTGAAGGAGAGATTGCAACGAAGGTCATTATTAAAGATGGTAAAGAGTATACTTTTCAATTTGGTAAAGATTTACCTCCTGAAGTTGCAGCCTCCTTGGAAAAGGTGGTGGAAGAAAATTTGGATGTCTTCGCCTGGTCTGACGAAGATATCACCGGAGTCGATCGGGATATCATCGAACACAGTTTACTTGTAAACCCGAAGGCCCGCCCTGTTCGGCAAGGACTCCGGAAGATGTCCGTAGAAAGAGCTGCTTTAGCTAAG
The DNA here is from genome assembly GCA_019279435.1 of Zizania palustris. Classification (NCBI taxonomy): domain Eukaryota; kingdom Viridiplantae; phylum Streptophyta; class Magnoliopsida; order Poales; family Poaceae; genus Zizania; species Zizania palustris. The sequence goes on from JAAALK010000084.1 coordinate 12,216,193, forward strand.
GACGAAGTTGACAAATTGTTGAAGGCTGGGATTATCAGAGAAGTGGCTCACACAGAATGGTTAGCCAACCCATTCTTCGTCAGAAAGAAGTCTTCCGGAAAGTGGCGCATGTGCATTGATTTCACATCTTTGAATAAAGCATGCCCACGTGACCCCTACCCCATGCCCCGAATTGATCAATTGGTTGACTCCACCGTAGGTTCGGAGTTACTAAGCTTCCTCGACGCGTATTCTGGTTATCATCAAATATGGTTGAAGCACGAAGATGAAATCAAGACAAGCTTCGTAACTCCTTTGGGAGTCTTTTGCTATGTAAGAATGCCTTTCGGCTTGAGAAATGCCGGGGCTACTTTTTCGAGGCTAGTTGCTAAGGCTCTAGGTCATCAATTAGGTCGTAATGTGGAGGCCTATATGGATGATATTGTAATAAAGAGTGCTTTAAAGCACCAACATAGCCTAGACTTAGCAGAAACATTTAATAGCCTTCGGGCATGTGGGATCCGTCTTAACCCCGAAAAATGTATATTCGGAGCTAAGGCTGGAAAGTTGTTAGGGTATTTAGTTTCAAGCAGGGGAATTGAAGCTAGCCCTACCCAAATAGCTGCGCTGCAGAAGATGGCTCCTCCGGAGAATTTAAAGCAAGTGCAAAAGCTGACTGGGCGTCTGGCAGCACTTAGCAGGTTTTTATCAAGATCTGCGGAGAAGAGTTTGCCTATATTCAAAGCATTGAAAGGGTCAGAAGATTTTGCATGGACACCGGAGTGTCAGAGAAGCTTCGAAGATATTAAAGAGTATCTGAGCAATCTTGCTACACTCACGGTGCCTACTGCGGACAAACCCTACTTTTGTACCTTGCGGCTACAGGCTCTGCTGTCAGTGCAGTCCTTGTGAGAGAATTGAATTGCAGTGGGAAGTTGGTACAAAATCCTGTTTATTTTGTATCCGAAGCATTATCAGGAGCGAAGACAAGATACTCCGAACTTGAAAAATTCGTTTATGCTCTGATAATGGCTTCAAGGAAATTAAGGCACTATTTTTTGGCTCACAATGTAATCGTACCAACTTCGTATCCTTTGGGAGATATGCTCCGAAGCAAAGATTCAACTGGAAGGATTGGGAAGTGGGCAGTTGAGCTGGCACCCTTCGCCATATCTTTTCTAGCAAGGACAACAATCAAATCCCAAGTCCTAGCAGACTTCGTAGCAGAGTGGACTCCACCTGCGAATTTGGCTCCGGAGAAGTCAAGCGACGGAGTTTGGACTGTTTACTCCGATGGGGCTTTCCAAGCATCTGGAGCAGGCATTGGAGCAGTATTGATTTCACCGTCAGGGCAAAGAGCAATGTACTCCGCAAGACTCAACTTTAAGTCTACCAATAATATAGCGGAGTATGAAGGGATTTTATTGGGACTCCGGAAAGCACGTGCTCTAGGGGCTACAAGAATAATTATAAAAACAGATTCTTAAATAGTAGCAGGCCACGTAGACAAAAGTTTCCAAGTTCGGCATCCACAGCTTGCAAAGTATTTAGAAGAAATCCGTAAGGTCGAAGCACACTTCAAGGGTATTTCCATTCGGAGTATACCAAGAGCGGAAAACGTGCAAGCGGACATCTTAGCGAAGGCTGCAGCCGGAGCTGTGGATGTGCCCGAAGAAGCTTTTTATGAGGAGCTCAATATACCTTCGGTACCACAAGTTCCCTCTGTGGAGATTCTTTGCATTCCTAGTGCAGATTGGAAAAATTCGATCATGGAACTTTTACAGGGAGGAACAAATTTGCCCGAAGAGCCCCAATTGTCAAGATTAAAGCTCAGAGCCAGAAACTATCAGTTAATCAACGGTATATTATATAAGGCCGGAGTATGTTCCCCTCTACTCCGATGTATATCTCAGGCCGAAGGCCAAGAAATTCTTCGAGAAATTCACGAAGGCCTTTGTGGTAGCCATTTAGCCCCTCGAGCCTTGGCAGGGAAGACACTTCGACAGGGGCTATATTGGCCTACAATAACAGCTGATGCGGAGAGCTTAGTCCGCACTTGTCAAGGATGTCAATGGATGGGACGACGAAGTCATCGCCCACCAACAGCTCTTCAAGTTATTGCTCCGGTGTGGCCCATGGCCAGATGGGGCATGGATTTAATCGGTCCCTTTCCAATAGCCAAAGGAAATTTGAAGTTCGCTGTGGTAGCCATTGAATATTTTTCTAAGTGGGTAGAAGCAGAGCCTTTAACAGCTATCACTTCGAACAATGTACAAAAATTCTTTTGGAAGAATATCATTTGCCGGTTCGGAGTGCCTAGGTATTTAACAGTTGATAATGGAACACAGTTCGATGCAGAACCCTTCAGAAGTTTTGCGAAGACCTAGGCATTCAGCTATGTTTTGCTGCAGTGAGGCATCCTCAGTCCAATGGAGCTGTAGAAAGAGCCAATGGGAATATTTTATCAGGTTTAAATCGAAGAATAGTAGGATTAGCAAAGGGACTGTGGACCGAAGAGCTTCCGAAGATTCTGTGGTCTATTCGGACTACCCAGACAAGGTCCACAGGTTTTACTCCGTTCAGACTACTATTCGGAGATGAAGCCATGACTCCAACGGAGCTCAAAGGGGGATCATTTCGCAGCACCGAACCGGACATCGAAGAAGAAAGGCAAGCTTCGTTAGATCTATCAGAAGAGACAAGACTTCGAGCTGTAGCAAATTTATCAAAGTATCATCAGCAGACGAAGGCTTGGTTCGACCCGAAGGTTAAAATCAATGAATTAAGACCGGGTCATCTTGTTCTACGAAGCATTATAGCACCGGGGAAGTTAGGGAATAAATGGGAAGGTCCATACCTAATTGTCCGCTCAGGGCGCCCGGGTTCATTTAAATTAGCTAATTTAGAAGGTGAAGAGCTAGCGCATACTTGGCATGCGGAGCACTTAAAGCGATACTTCACATAAGGGCTCCTTGTAATTTGCTTGTAATCATCCTCTAAATTAATAAAGCATATGACCCTGATAGTTGCCTTCCCCTCATAGACTTCCAGCTTCCGAGTGGACGCACTGGAACCGCGGGGTCGACCGAGAGGGAAGTGTCATTAAGCTGGGTTGTATTTTCGGACTTCGAACCCATAAAGTTCGGAGATTCCGACGTGGGGGCTGGCATAATCCGGAGCCCAGGCCATCGGCTTGTAGGCATCCGTAAAAGAGCCCAAAACCACACCATACGGAGTCCAAGCCATTGGCTGGTAGACTTCCGTAAAAAGAGCCGAAGGTGGCCAAAGACCTGCGAAGTCCAAGCCATTGGCTGGTAGACTTTCACAAAAAGAGCCGAAGGTGGCCAAACACTACGGAGTCCAAGCTGCAGCTTGTAGACTTCCGTAAAAAGAGCCGAAGGTGGCCAAAATCCCGCGAAGTCCAAGCCATTGGCTGGTAGACTTCTGCAAAAAGAGCCGAAGGTGGCCAAATTATACGGAGTCCAAGCCATTGGCTGGTAGACATCCGTAAAAAGAGTCCAAAGAGACCATCGCAAACTCCGAACCATTGGTTCGTCAGATATTGCAAAGAAAAGCCGAAGGTGGCTAAAACAAAACAGCATTTAAGCCACGAGCTTCGAATGTCTGTTAACATAGTCCAATGTGACAAAATTTTAAGACACTAAAGTGTCCTGAAAGTCATTTCAAGTGATTTCTTTCATTAAACAAAGGTACTAAGTTACCATTCTTCCGGCTGCAAAAAGTCGAAGACATTTCATAAGGTTTTAAAAGATCTTTAAATGACAGAGGGGCTCCGAACCCCCAAAAAAATTGTACTCCGAAGTTTTTTCTTTGCGCATAACCATCTTTGAATACATTTCGAAGTTGCTTATACCCAAAGAGGGGCTAGTAAATATGGAGACAATTTTAAATCGGCATTCATTATTGAAATAAATATGTTTACAGATTACACTAGGAAAAATTGGTATCTATACCAAGAAGGAATCGGAGACCTCTTCGGTCCCGAGAGCTAGGGGTGGAACGACTAGTTCCAGCATCGGAAGTCTTAAGAACTGTACGTTTAACTCTCTTCCTTCCCCTCGAAGCTCTAAAATCCCTCTGCTCTTGTTGAAGCTCGGCCCAAGTTCGAAGCCGTTCAGGGCTTCTTTCCCAGCTTCTAAGATCTTCAGATCTTTTATTTCGAACTTCACCTTCATCTTCAGACCAATTAGTGTCTTCAGAAGACGAGGTGTTGGCGTTAAACTCTTTCTCTTCCTCTTTAATATAAGACATTACGTCTTTGATTACTTCGGGCGCAATTACGCCGGAGTCATCTCGAGGAATAAGAAATCGAGAGTGCTTATAACTCTTTAGAAGTTCGAAGGTGTTCCATAATGAGCGAAGTTCGTCATTAAGTTCTAACACTTCGATATCTTCCATAAGAGGCAAAGCCTAAAAATATAACAAACAAGATTTTCATTGATAAAATGTTTACAAGCATAAAGCTTTACATAGTCAAAATCCTGAATAGTTCCTAAACCTGCGGGTTCGGAGGAGGCTGACTGCTTGAAGCTTGATTCCGAACTTGCTTCTGGCGTTGGCCTTCATCGATCCAAGCTTTGATCGCAGTGCGACCTTCGGCTCTCCATGAAGCTTGAAAGGCCTGCCAAGCAGCAGCCACGCCTTCGGAAGGAGTTAGAAGCCGTTCGTCGTCGAAGGTAATGGAACCCTCTGCGCTCGGAGTAATCGTTCGAGCCCAAATCCTCGTAGTAGCGAAGTAGTTCGAGGGCAGACACTTGTCCGGAGAGCTCCCCGTAACGAATGCCGGCCATCTTCATTTGCTTCGCTGCCCCTTGGATCCTTTTTAACCGGCGCAGCAGAGTCACATTGTCATCCGAAGGTAGTGATCCGGTAGTACCGAAGTACTCCAAAACACCTAGCATCTGTTCGATGACCTCCGAAGCCACCTTCTCAGACTTGAGCTTTTCCTCAATAAGTGCATCCTTGGCCGAAGTTGTTTCTGCTAGAACTCCGGAAATTCTAGCATTCTCCGTGGTTAAAGTATTCTTTTGAGTCAGGAGTTGGCCAGCTTCCTCTTGGAGCCTCACAAGCTCGGACCCCTTAGCAGCATCCTCCCTCCGCAGCTTTTCAACCTCTGCTCGAAGCACAATTCTCTCTGCTTCGAGCTCTTTCTTTGCAGCCTCCAAGCTTTGCCTAGCCCTTCGCTCTGCTGATATTATATTATCCATCTGAGCTACTCGACCTTCGGAGATGTTAAAATTTCTTTGAAGAGCTTCATTTTCCTCCCGAAGTTGAGCAATTTCATTTTCGCCCGACAAAGTTGCAGCGCGGGCTAAGACTGCTTGCTAAAAAAAGAAGAAAAAACTGAATAAGAAATTATTCATATATAATTTACTATTTGGTTCGAAGATGCTTCGTACCTGGTAGGCAGCTCTTTCTATGGCAATGTTGAGCTCCGAACTCTTCGCCCTGCTTAAGATAGCTACCAGTTCTGTTTCCCCGACTTTGCGACTGGCTTGACCTAAAGGTTTAACCAGAGTGCGAAGTCCGGTTCTCTCCTCCAAAAAAGGAGTTAAGAGAGGAAGCATTACTGAAGCCTTCTGATCAGCTCTGCTTAGCGAAGGTCCGGAGAGTTCTTCGGAAGCCCTTGGAACTTCGGTAGATTGCTCCCCCTCAGTTGATTCACTCTCATCTGTTGATTCAGATGAAGTTGATCCCTGAGCAGGAGGCTCTATGTGTCTTTTACCCCTTCCAGGCCCCAGTTGAGCGACCTCCGGGTGCGGCTCCGAAGTTGACGAAGGCCTTTGAATTGTGTCTTCGCGTTGTACTTCTGCAGAAGGGGGCTCTGCAAAAGCAAAGGTATTATACATTGTATAATTTCGCAGAAAATAATAAGAGAGTTATGCGAAGTTTACCTTCGGCACTCTGGGGGCAATCGAGCACCGGACTGCTCGGAGGATCAAAGGTAAAGTCATCATCTGAATCCACAGTTAAAACTTCAGCTGCCGGAGTATCTCCGTGAGCAGTCCTCTCATCCACAATTGAAGTTGTAGGAACTTCGACTTCATCTTCGCCCATAAGGGCTTCGAATTGCTCCTCTTGAGTATTCGGAGCTCTCACTTCTTCAATGTTAGCCTGGGGCTCCGACATACCTGCAGTATCTTCAATATGAATATTTCGTTGAGCTGCATCTTCATCAATCAATCTCACTAATAATATACCTTCATCTTCTTTAGAACCAGAGATTGAGGTTCTTGGGCTCGAAGGCGCAGGATTAGAAGGTGCGAGATTTTTTGGCTTCCGAGCCACCTTCTTCACCGGAGTCCCTGCGGAGCTCGAAGCTCCGGCTTCAGCCATTCTTTTCTTGGGTCCTTTCTCCAGAGGCACCCAGTCCATCAGAGGGGGTGGAGTCAACTCCAACATTCCCCATACTCTGTTAAATCTCTCCCAACTCCCGACCAATTTAACTCGCCATTCTTTCTCTGCCGGAGTTGGGCCACCCAGAATCTTCTCCGAAGCCCTTATAATTTGTTCTGAAGTCATAGGGGCTGAAGAAGCTGCAAAATAAATAATTCAAGTTAGTTTTTCTTCGAAGTAAATATGTATAATGCATGTTGGTTTCGAAGTTACCTGCAGGGCTCGAAGTCAAGTTGATTTTGCGAAGACCGCCTTCTGAATCATCCTCGAAGATGATAGGCCAGTTGGCCATCAGCGGAGGAATTTGTAGGCCGATGAATTCTTCAGCTAGGTCTCGCATACTTAACCTTCGGCTAACTTTTTGAAGCAGGTTCAGACGAGCTTCGAATTGACCTTCGTTGGGATGCACCAAAGCTTCCTTTCGGAATTGAATTTCTTTGAGGGGCCCGGCCAGAGGGTTGCCTGCCCCAACTTCGGCGTAGAACCATCTTAGAATCCAATCAGTGTACCATCTGGCATTGATGGCTTTGGCGGGGAATTGGAGGGCGTACTCATCCCGAAGCCTAAAGTTGATGCTGCCGAAAGATACCACTACTTTTTCACCTCCGGGAGCTACGAAGGTTTTTGGCTGGCATGTTGCTCTATGCAATGCAGCGAAGATTTCGGCCCTCCCTTCACACCCTTCGGCTCTCAAGGCCCATTCGAAGATAGCTAATCTAGCTACCACGTTCGGAGACAGTTGGGGGAGGGTTACATGGAACAAATTAAGTACCTCAGCCAGGAAGTCCACTGTAGGGAGGCCCAAGCCTGCTTCGAAGAAGGCTTCGAATACTACTACTTCTCCGGGTCTTGGCACTGGAATCACTTCTTTCCCTGGCTTCCGAATCATGACCCCGGTACTGATTTTTCCTTCCACTGCGATTGCCAAGGATTCTCTTTTGCAGGTCGAAGGCCCCAACTGGAAAGACTGATCCAAGTATTTGGTCGATGGGGGGCACAAACCTTGATCATCAAAGATTTGGGGATTTCTCCCTCCTGCCGCCATAGATGCTGCTGCAGATGCCAGGAGGTGCCACCGCCAACGTTGTCGTCGTCGCTGCTGCTGCCGCCTGTTGTCGAGCCACGATCGACGGAGGCGCTGATCCCTTAATCTTCACCATTGCGATCTCTAGATTGCTTTGGAGAAACTGGAGGCTAGGGCTCAAGAACTCGAAGGGGCTCAAGAAGCTTTTGACTGTGAGAAAGCGGTGAAAAGGTAACCGGGTAAGTTTTAGGCCTTCTATTTATAGCCTAGATTTTCCGCTTGTTACCGTTTAGCTCTGCCTTTTCGCATTCTTGCCCGTTATTCTCCGCCGGAAATAACGCATCGTATAACTTCCGTTAGAAGAAACGGGCTAACAGGCTATTTCTTCTAAGTTTGGAAAGTTTTCAGTCTTTTTTAGATATTTCTAAGTTACTTCGAATGTAACTTCTTCGAATACCAATTTGAAGCATACATCTCCGCATAATTCGTAGATGATATAAATCTGATAACCCCTACGCATGATTATTTTTCTTGCGTATACTGCTCTCCTAACGTTACAGGTTAAAACGGAGAAGCGTATTCGAGGGGCTACTGTTGGGGGAAAATATCTCATCTTCGGGGTTATTGCCGAAGTAACATAAAGGCAGACAGCAGATTCGAAGGTTCCCAGACAAGTATCTTCGAAGGCACCCGGAACCAAATTCGAAGTACGGAGATGGGCATCGGTTCGGAGTACATCTTCGAATTAAGGCTTCTCAAGATCTTTTCTGCCAGCTAGGATGGAAGACTTATCTTCTTTTTCATTAGATTAGTCTTTTACCATTTTAGCTCTATTAAGAGAACCGAATAGTTTCCACTATGTCGGTTGTAATAGAGGGGTAAATAGGTCTTTTCCTTAATGTTTGGGCCTATAAATACTCCCCATTTCACCCTGTAATACGGACGGAATACAAGTTATTCAATACACACATTTGAACTCTTCTAAGTTATTATCCTTTCGGAGGCTTAGAACAGTTCTCTTCGCAAACACTTCGTTTGTTAGTTTCTATTCTACAGAAACCTGTTAGCGTAATCTTTTACACCAACATATATTATTAAACTTGCTCTCTTATAGGGTATTAAAGATGCATGCGAAGTGATATCCAATCCTGCGATTGTTATCGGCATCTGGTTCCGTTGACCCCGGGGCAAGCGGCGTGGCGCGTACGCGGCGGCCAGCGGGCATCCCGCGTCTGGTCCTCCACGCGTCGCGTCTGCCGCATGTATGCGTGCCGACCCACATGCAGATGCAGGCTGCAGCTTTCTCCTTTTTCTCTCGCCTGCAGCTAACTTTGCAGTTTGACCCACTGTCCTCTTGTGTCGGTGATGCTTAATCATGCAAATCACCCTTTTCCGTCAATCAGGATGTGTATATCGCTTCAGACTAGGGGTGTTTGACCTAAATTTTAGCTCATCTAAGATTAGATATTATTTTAGAGTATTAAATATAAAATATTTACAAAACTTATTCATAATTGGTAGATTATTTGTGTGATGAATCTAATGAGTCTAATTACGCAATGATTTGATAATATGATGCTATAATAAATATTTATGAATCATAAATTAATTAGGTTTAATAAATTCTTCTCGCAAATTATATTTCGATTCTGCAATTATTTTTATAATTAATTAATATTTAGTGTTTCAAATTAATATCTAAACATCCGATATAACACGGGCTAAAATTTAACCTCTTGATCCAAACGCCCCTTAGTTTGGGAAGGAGCTATAGATAGGGTCATTTCCCATTTAATAGGATAATGTCACATTCTATTTGATAGATAGATTCCTATAATGTAAGTCACATTATGTTTGTATAAATATTTCATGGACTACATGGTGTCATGGTGATCGTCTCATTTTTCATCAACTGCTAGAGCATGTTCGTCGCTGCCCAAGCTCTATAACGTCACCCTAGCATATTCGTCTGCTAGTTTTTTAACAAGCTCTTTCCAAATCTAATAAGTATATGTAGCCTCAAAAGTAGGATTGCCCGGTCCAGTCACTTGATGCAGATTACAATGTCTGCTTACCATTAACAAGGCCATGAAGATAATTAGGGCTCTTTGGAGTAAAATATTTTTAAATAAATTTTAGAGGATTTAGTTTAATTCTTGTAAAAATGCAGTGTTCCAATAGTACTTAATAATTTGAATCTGAAGTATTTATAAATTAGTTCATAACTAATCGTAGTAGCAGTGATCAATGCTTGAGGCAAAAAGTGACAAATAAATACTTGTAGTTCAGACAAGCATCCGTAATTACGACCTGAGACAGACAAGGATCCAGCTAATCTGCATCAGCCGCTCAGCGCACCGTACACCCCTGTACTTGTCTACTGTAACCTGACACACTCCTAACAGTAGCAACATGGATCAATCTCTGAATTTTCTAAATTTCCTGATGAAGCAGGCACGCCTCTGTGTCCCCTACATCATCAGAATGCTCGGACGAAAATGTGCAGCTCAGCTCTCATGCATGCACAGAAACACTGACAGTGACGAGTGACATTTATGACTGGCTAGGACAGCTGCAGCTGTAGCTGCAAGGAGATGCGTCTCCCCTTGGGTGAGAAAGAAATTTCAGTTGAGAGGCCGATCGGCCCGACTGAATCTGAACCCCACTGTTCGCGCTCGCGACTTCGCTAGCGTCCAATCGGTGCCGCGGCGGCCAGAGACACCGGCATGTGCTGCTCAGACTTTGATTGATCCTTTTTTTAGTAGTAGTAGTAGTAGTATTTTCTTTGGATCTCTGCTGATTGTTTTCTTGTGAATCAAGAGGACCGGAGCTTGTGATGATTGAGCTGTGATCGGATCATGCTCGATCATATTCAGACAGTAGATTTTGCCCGGAGGCCGGTCCCCATTGCCTGCATTGCATTTGCATCAGCCAGCTACCAACTTTGGCAGCGGACAGCCCACGCCTGAGTCCTCATGTGGGAGGTTACTGCTAATCCTCATTTCCTCCTGCAGATATCCCTCCCTGTCTGCCTGACACCCCCCAACAATCAGCTGAGAGCCTGCAACTCCAACACATTGCTGAATTTATTAATGCTTAGCTTGCAGCAGTAGCATTATAGTAGGAGTATTTCTTCTTCAGGCCTCTCTGAAGTCTGAAGCTAAGTAGTGGCTTGCCATCTCTTGTGCCAAACTGCCACAGATCTTCAGCCAGTTTGGAGGTTTCTTGCTTTGTGTTCAGCCAGTTTGGAGGTTTCTTGCTTTGTGTTCGCCTGGCGCGCATGATCCACTGATCCCTTATTCCTCGAGAGTCGAGAGGGAGCTACCCAATCGAGCAAGGATTGATAGGTGAGTGGAACCAAGAATCCGAACTCTTTGCATTTCTCCCTTCTTCTCTTTTGGTTTCAGGAAATCTTTTCACTTCTCGTGTTCTTTCCTGCTGTTCTTGATCCTTTCCATTGCTCAATCCTGATTCTTCATCCGTCGTAATGCCTTTCCCCTCTCTGGTTTTCGTTGGCGCCCGCAGGATTCGTTTTCTAGACCAAGGAGAAACCTTGGTGGTTCAACTAGGGTTTAAAAGTCGCTTAACAATTGCGGCGCCGGAGAGAAAGATGAAATCTTTTGCGCGGTTGCTATTGATTCTTGCTGTATTCTCGATTTTGGAGGATGTGCGAGCACAATCCAAACCGATTTTGATAAACTGTGGGTCGAATGCTACCGCCGACATTGATGATAGGAGATGGGCTGGGGATTCATCTCCCAAGAACTTCACGCTCAGCTTTCCAGGGACCATTGCCTCAAGTCTACAAGTTGATGGAGAAGAGTTATATGGAGATTTGTACAAGAATGCCCGTATCTTCAATGCATCCTCAATCTACAAATTCGGCGTTGCCACCGGCATCTATTTCCTTCGGCTGCATTTCTGTCAGCTCTCCACCAATTTCAGCGCCAAAGAGTCACTCTTTGATGTTGCGGCAAATGGCCTGAAGCTGGTTTCCAAGTTCAATGTCCCTGCAGAAATCTACTGGAGGAATTCCAAGATCAACTCCACTAGCGGTGTCATTGTGAAGGAGTACCTTCTCAATGTTACTTCGAACAAGTTGGAGATTGAGTTCTCCCCTGATGCTGAATCATTTGCCTTCATCAATGCCATGGAGATTGTACCTGTGTCTGGCAACTCAATCTTTGATTTAGTTAACAAGGTTGGTGGTTATGGCTTGAGGGGCCCTTTCAGTCTTGGTGACAGCGCAGTCGAGACGATGTATAGGATTTGTGTGGGATGTGGCAAGATAGAGAGTAAGGAGGATCCTGGTTTGTGGAGGAAATGGGATTCAGATGAGCATTTCATATTCTCTCTGAGTGCTGCACGTGCCATCTCCAATTCTTCAAACATAAGCTATGTGTCAAGTGATGATTCTGCATCTGCACCTTTGAGGCTCTATGAAACTGCCAGGGTGACGATGGAGAGTTCAGTCATGGAGAAGAAATTCAATGTATCTTGGAGCTTTAATGTAGACCCTGATTTTGATTACTTGGTCAGACTGCATTTCTGTGAGCTGGAGTATGACAAGGCAGAGCAACGCAGGTTTAAGATTTACATAAACAACAAGACTGCTGCTGAGAATTATGATGTGCTTGCGAAAGCTGGGGGGAAGAACAAGGCTTTTCATGAGGACTTCCTTGATGCTGCCTCACCACTGATGGATACTCTTTGGGTTCAGTTGGGATCTGAGTCCTCAGCAGGCCCTGCAGCTACTGATGCACTTTTGAATGGCATGGAGATCTTCAAGGTTAGTCGGAATGGAAATCTTGCTCATCCAACTGTGAGGATTGGGGGTATCAACAGTGGCATGAGGAAACCAAAACGGAGCCCCAAGTGGGTACTAATTGGTGCAGCTGCTGGTTTGTTTATTTTATGTTTATCGTTGGTGTGGTTTATATGTATTTCTATTTGCGACGGAAGAAAAAGATTTCAGCTAACAAAACCAAGGATAGCCCACCAGGTTGGCGACCACTTGTGCTCCATGGTGCTACAGCAATTGCTACAAGTTCTCGCTCACCAACTCTTCGCACAGCAGGTGCATTTGGGAGCAACCGGATGGGTAGGCAGTTCACTATTGCAGAACTTAGAGAAGCCACCATGAACTTTGATGAATCCTTGGTGATTGGAGTTGGAGGTTTTGGAAAGGTCTACAAGGGCGAAATGGAAGATGGCAAGCTGGTAGCAATTAAGAGGGGGCATCCAGAGTCTCAGCAGGGTGTGAAGGAGTTTGAAACCGAGATTGAGATACTCTCAAGGCTACGACACCGTCACCTTGTGTCCTTGATTGGGTACTGTGATGATCAAAATGAGAAGATCCTAATTTATGAGCACATGGCAAATGGTACCTTGAGGAGTCACCTTTATGGAAGTGACCTTCCTGCTCTTGGATGGAAGCAGAGGCTTGAAATATGTATTGGCGCAGCCCGGGGGCTTCACTACCTTCACACTGGACTTGACAGGGGTATAATCCACAGGGATGTCAAGACTACCAATATCTTGTTAGATGGCAGCTTTGTTGCAAAAATGGCAGATTTTGGTATTTCGAAAGATGGTCCGTCTGTGGATCATACTCATGTTAGTACTGCTGTGAAAGGGAGTTTTGGTTACCTTGATCCAGAATACTATAGGAGACAGCAGTTAACCCAAAGTTCAGATGTGTACTCTTTTGGTGTGGTGCTGTTCGAAGTGCTATGTGCTCGGCCAGTCATAAATCCAACCTTGCCAAGAGATCAGATAAACCTTGCTGAGTGGGCTCTCAAGTGGCAAAGGCAGAAGTTACTTGAGACCATAATCGACCCTCGGTTAGAAGGAAATTACACACTGGAGTCCATCAAGAAATTCAGCGAGATCGCAGAAAAATGCCTTGCAGATGAAGGGAAGAACCGGCCTTCGATTGGTGAAGTCCTGTGGCACCTAGAGAGTGCTTTGCAGTTGCACCAAGGTCATCTGCAAAGTGTGAATGCTGATGATTTATCAGAGCCTGAACTGAAGCTCTCTGATGTATCTATAAATTTAGGGTGCATGGAAGAAGTCGAGGAATCTTGTTGTGCAGAATCAAAGGATCTGAATGAGGAAGTTGTAGATGTTAAAATTGAGCTTCCATGACAAGAGAGGGCTGGTCGAGTTAGTGGTTTCAAGTAACTGAATAGGGTGAATTTCCAATTAACAAAATGCTTAGATGCATTGCTATTTGTAGTACTGTAACACCATATATGAGTGTCCCTACAATATACTGAAATTATTTTAGTACAGTAGGGAGAAAACTCTCTTTCTTTTCTCCCATTACGTTGTACTTGCACTGATGTAAAGTCTTCATGATGCCGATTTCATCAATTCTTTTGTAAAATTCTAGAGCCATATTCAATGCAATACTGAGCATTTACTTGAGATGTGTTACAGAGTGTATGATTTCTTCAATTCTCTTAATACCATGCTGTCTTGATCTAGTCTTTTTTGTCAAGGCAGTTATTTTGTTTAGCCAGATTTTGTGAACCTCATGCACCAACATTTTAGCTGTACCCATAGGTTTCTACTGCTTGTTGAGCTTCTATTACATTGCAGTATTGCACAACATATTGCACCATTTATATACTTTTATTCACTCAAGGTTGTTAATTCCAGGAACATAGCTGGGGATATATCTGTAATCTATTCTAAAACATGTAAAGCTTGCATGGTACGGTGGTACCACAGTACTTGGTTCGCTGCTAAACATGATTCAAGAAGCCAAGGCACTAGTATTGTGGACAAGAAGAGCAGCGACCAGGCAGAATTCCGGCAAGATTGCCCATAACAACAACCTTGTCTTTCCTACATAAATCTAGGGATGAAAGTTATATGTCCTTTGGGAACTGACTCATCTGATTTTTTAATTAACAGTGAGCACTTTAAGTGTCACGGGTAAGAAGTGGGCCAGGCCCAAGCCCTCCAGCCCATAAACAGTACCACGGTACTGTAGTAGATTAGTTATAATTCTGTTTTAGCTGTTAGGATTAGTTTATCTATATCTCTTTATTAGTTTATCTTTATCTACAAGTTGTTAGCTATTTGTTAGAAATAAGAGGAGGTTAGTTAGCCTATGTGTACTATATAAACAAAGGGCAGAGATGTGATTAGGGTGTGTTTTGAGTTAAGTTTGTAGCCACTTGTTCGGCTGAGGGCTTGGCTTGGCTCGGCTAGCAGATGCGTCGCCACGACGCCGTCGCATCACCGAGGTCAGGGACCTCGGTTTGTTCCTTACTTTTAATACAATCTACGTTTGGGACTGTGTCCAATCTTGTCTCTCCCTGTGACCGGTGACAACTTGGTATCAGAGCTCTCGGGTTCTATTGCAATGAATTCTTAATCTAGCACCGGTTCAAGGAGCATCGACGATGACAGGCTAAAGGCTATTATGCAACGCCTAAATGCCATCGAAGAGATGTTGCGACCGCTTCAACCAATCCAATCCTTGGAGGAGAGGGTTACCGTGCTAGAGGAGAAGGTCGTCGAGGTGGAAGCTGACGCAAGGCAACTCGTAGGCGGGCTTGAGCCGCGGCCTGCCCTTGTAGCAAAAGCGGTTCCCATGGATCTACAAGGGGGAGGAGGGAAGGTAGATGCCTCCACTGGTCAAGCCCTAGCCGAGCTCCCTCTGTTGTGGGCCACCTCCACCTTCGCATCCGAGATGCATCCCGCGATGTCGAAGTTAAAGAAGCTAAATCCAACGCCGGAGATCCGGCACCTTGACGCACGGAAGTGGCCGTCAGGGTGCTACACCACCAAGATTTGAGACCTGGCAGACACCTGCACGACGCGACACGGCTGTTGGTCACCGCTGCCCTACACGACGCAGCACCACCGCTGGCCGCTGCGTGGGCTGCTGTTTCCCCGCATGGTGAGGCGCTACCGACTGCCGTGACCTCCGTCGTCATCTGCATCTCCTTCACGCCGTCGTCATCGCAGTCGCGGGCAACAGCGGGGACGACGACTCAGCAGCACGAGGACGAGCTGCGTTTTTAGGGGGTGAAGTGTCACAGGTAGGAAGTGGGCCAAGCCTAGGTCCCCCAGCCCGTGAACAGTACCCAACAGTACCGCAGTACTATAGCAGATTAGTTATAATTCTGTTTTAGCTGTTAGGATTAGTTTATCTCTATCTCTTTATTAGTTTATCTTTATCTACAAGTTGTTAGCTATTTGTTAGAGATAAGAGGGGGTTAGTTAGCCTCTATGCACTATATAAACAGAGGGCAGGGATGTGTTTAGGGTGTGTTTTGAGTTAGGTTTGTAGCCACTTGTTTGGCTGAGGGCTTGGCTTGGCTCGGCTAGCAGCTGCGCCGCCACGACGAAGTGTCACGGGTAGGAAGTGGACCAAGCCCAGACCCTCCAGTCCGTGAACAGTAGTGCAGTACTGTAGCAGATTAGTTATAATTCTATTTTAGCTATTAAGATTAGTTTATCTCTATCTCTTTGTTAGTTTATCTTTATCTACAAGTTGTTAGCTATTTGTTAGAGATAAGAGGGGGTTAGTTAGCCTCTGTGCACTATATAAACAGAGAGAAGGGATGTGTTTAGGGTGTGTTTTGAGTTAGGTTTGTAGCCACTTGTTCAGTTGAGGGCTTGGTTTGGCTCGGCTAGCAGCTGCACTGCTACGGTGCCGCCGCATCACCGAGGTCAGGAACCTCGATCTGTTCCTTCCTTTTAATACAATCTACGTTCGAGAGTGTGTCCAATATTGTCTCCCCCTGTGACTGATGACATCAAGTTTGTTTGGCCTTTTGGGATGGTTGTCTGTGCTTACCTCTAACATAAATATCACCACTTGAAGACCATTCTTCTAGATTATATATTGGAGACCATTCTTCTGGATTATATATTGGAGACCATTATTCTGGATTATATATTGGATACCATTCTTCTGGATTATATATTGGAGACCATTCTTCTGGATTATATATTGGAGACCATTCTTCTCGGATTATATATTGGAGACCATTCTTCTGGATTATAAAGACAGCTGATATCCATTATGAAAACTGAAGGCCATAGGTGAGTTATCAATGTTATGCCCGTCATTATTTTCTTACTAACAGCGCAGTATTAATAACATTTTATATGTACCCATCAACCTTAGCTCTATACTTGCTGGCAAACTGGTAGATCCCTTTTCCCTGATTAAAATGGAAATATTCAGGTATGAACAAATGATACTGCTGTTAATTTTCTTTATTTTATTTTCAACATTGTTGGCGTAAAAGATTACGCTAACAGGTTTCTGTAGAAGAGAAACTAACAAACGAAGTGTTTGCGAAGCAAACTGTTCTAAGCCTCCGAAAGGATAATAACTTAGAATAGTTCGAAAGTGTGTATTGAATAACTTGTATTCGGTCCGTATTACAGGGTAAAATGGGGGGTATTTATAGGCCCAAACATTAAGGAAAAGACCTCTTTATCCCTCTATTACAACCGACATAGTGCAAACTATTCGGTACCCTTGATAGGGCTAAAATGGTAAAAGACTAATCTAATGAGAAAGAAGACAAGTCTTCCATCTTAGCTGGCGAAAAAGATCTTGGGAAAGTCTATGTTCGAAGATATACTCCGAACTGGGGTCTATCTTCGTACTTCGAACTTGACTCAGAACATCTTCGAAGATGAATGTCTAGAAACCTTCGAATCCATTGCCTGCTTTTGTCCTGTTGCAGCAATAACCCTGAGGATGGAATATTTTCCCCCAACAGTAGCCCCTCGAATACGCTTCTCCGCTAAATCTGTAATTGTTAGGAGAGCAGTATACGCAAGAAAAATAATCATGCGTAGGGGTTAGCAGTTTTAAATCATCTCCGAACTATACGGAGATGCAAGCTTCGAATTGGTTCTTGGTGAAGTTACATTCGAAGTAACTTAGAACTATCTAAAGAAAACCGAAAACTTTTCAGACTTAGAAGAAATAGCCGTTAGTCTCTTTCTTATAATGGAAGTTATGCGGCGTGTTATTTTCGGAGGAAAGTAACGGGTAAGAATGCGAAACAGTAGAGTTAAACGGTAACAAACGGGATGTCTAGGCTATAAATAGAAGGCCTAGACCATTCCAGAATACATTTTCATCGCTTCCTTGCAATCAAAAAACTTTTGAGCCCTTTGAGCCCTAGCCTCCATCTTCCTTCTGAGTAGATCCATCAACCTCCATGGCGAAAACCAAAGGTTCAGGACCTTCGACTTTGGCTAGGCAGCAAGCTGCGGCTGCAGCGGCGGTGGCGGCGATGGCGACATTAGCCCCGGCATCCGCAACAGCATCCATGGCGGCAAGAGGGGGAAATCCCCAAAATGTCGATGATCAAGGTCTCTGCCCGCCATCAACGAAATACTTGGATCAATCTTTCCAACTGGGGCCTTCTACCTGCAAAAGAGAATCACTGGCGATCGCAGTAGAAGGGAAAATTAGTACCGGAGTCATGATCCGGAAGCCTGGCAAAGAAATGATCCCGTCGCCAAGACCCGGAGAAGTGGTCGTTTTCGAAGCCTTCTTCGAAGCTGGCTTGGGCCTTATAGCAGTGGACTTCCTGGCAGAGGTACTCGATTTGTTCCACATTACCCTTCCTCAGCTTTCTCCAAATGCAGTAGCTCGCTTAGCTATCTTTGAATGGGCGTTGAGAGCCGAAGGCTGTGAGGGGAGGGCAGAGATCTTCGCTGCACTACATAGAGTGTCATGCCAACCAAAGATCTTCGTAGGCTCCGGAGGTGAAAAAGTAGTAGTAGCTTTCGGAAGTATCAACTTCAGGCTTCGAGATGAGTATGCCCTTCAGTTTCCTGCTAAGGCCATCAATGCGAGATGGTATACTGATTGGGTTCTGAGATGGTTTTATGCCGAAGTTGGGGCGAGCAGTCCTCTGGCCGGACCTCTGAAAGAAATCCAATTCCGGAAGGAAACCTTAGTGCAGCCCAACGAAGGTCAGCTCGAAGCTCGCCTGAACCTGCTTCAGAAAATTAGTCGAAGATTAAGTATGCGAGATTTAGCCGAAGAATTCCTCGGTCTGCAAATTTCTCCGCTGATGGCCAACTGGCCTATCATCTTCGAAGAGGATTCGGAAGGCGGTCTCCGAAAAATCGCTTCAACTTCGAGTCCTGCAGGTAACTTCGAAGACAACATGTATTATACGTATTCATCCGAATAAAAACTAACTTGATTCATTTTTTAGCTTCTTCAGCCCCTATTACTTCGGAACAAATAGTAAGGGCTTCGGAGAAGATTTTGGGTGCTCCAACTCCGACTGAAAAGGAATGGAGAATCAAGTTGGTCGGGAGTTGGGAAAGATTTAACAGAGTGTGGGGAATGTTGGGAATCACTCCGCCTCCGTTGATGGATTGGGTGCCTTCGGAGAAAGGGCCCAAGAAGAGAAAAGCTGAAATGAGAGCTTCAACCTCCGCCAAAACTCCGATTAAGAAGGTGGCTAAGAAGCCTAAAAAGCCTGCACCTCCGAGCCCAAGAGCTTCAGCCTCCGATTCTCAAGAGGATGAAGGTAAACTATTAGTGAGGTTGATTGATGAAGATGCAGCTCAAAAAGATATTCATATCGAAGATGCTGCAGGTATGCCGGAGTCTCAGACTAACCTCGAAGAAGTGAGAACTCCAGATGCTCGAGAGGATTTGCCTCAAGAGGAAGAGCAAATCGAAGCTCCTACGGCTGAAGGTGAAGTCGAAGTTGCTACGACTTCGGTTTTGGATGAAGGAAGGACTGCTCAAGGAGATACTCCGGCAGTCGAAATTTTGACTCTGGATTCAGACGAAGAACTCACCTTCGATCCTCCGAGCAGTCCGATGCTCGCTCGCCACCAAAATGTCGAAGGTAAACTTCGCATAATTTTCTTGTTCTTTTCTGCAAAATTTATACAATGTATAATACCTTTGCTTTTGCAGAGCCCTCTTCTGTAGAAGAAGTACGTCGCGAAGATCCAATTCAAGGGCCTTCGACAACTTCGGAGCCAAACCCTGAAGTCGCTCAAAAGGGGCCTGGAAGGGGTAAAAGACATATAGAACCTCTCCCTGCTCAAGGATCAACTCTGTCTGAATCAACAGACGAGAGTCAATCTACTGAGGGGGGGCCATCTACTGAAGCTCCGAGGACCTCAGCAGAACGCTCTGGATCTTCGCCAAGCACAGATGACCAAAAAGCTTCGGAAATGCTCCCTCTTCTAACTCCTTTTTTGGAGCAAAGAACCGGGCTTCGGACTCTGCTCAAACCTTTGGGTCGAGTCAGTCGCGAAGTTGGGGAGACAGAGCTGGTGGCTATCTTAAGCGAGGCGAGGAGTTCAGAGCTAAACGTTGCCATGGAACGAGCAGCCTACCAGGTACGGAATACCTTCGAAACAATAACAAATTATACATGAATAATTTCTTACTTCGGTTTTTTCTTTCTTAGCAAGCGGTCTTGGCCCGTGCTGCAACTTTATCACGCGAGCGTGAAATTGCTCGGCTTCGGGAAGAAAACGAAGCTCTTCAGCGCAACTTATCTTTCTCCGAAGCTAGAGTAGTTCAAATGAATAATGTGATTTCAGCAGAACGCAGGGCCAGACAAGGTTTGGAGGCTGCAAATAAAGAGCTCGAGGCAGAAATCGAAAGGGTGCGGCTGGAGCATGCTAATGCGGGGTCCGAACTTGTCAGGCTCCAAGAGGAAGCTAGCCAACTCCTAAATCAGAAGAATACTTTAACTACGGAGAATGCTAGGCTTTCCGGAGTTCTAGAAGAAACGACTTCGAGCAAGGATGCGTTAATTGAAGAAAAGCTTAAGTCCGAGAAGGTAGCTACGGAAGTCATAGAACAGATGCTAGGTGTTCTGGAGTACTTCGGTACTACTGGATCACTTCCTTCAGATGACAACGTCACTCTGCTGCGTCGGTTAAAAAGGATCCAAGGAGTAGCGAAGCAAATGAAGACGGCGGGCATTCGTTACGGAGAACTCTCCGGACAAGTGTCTGCCATCGGACTACTTCGTTACTACGAGGACTTGGGCCGATCAATCACTCCGAGCGCAGAGGGCCCTATTACCTTCGACGACGAGCGGCTTCTGACTCCTTCCGAAGGCGTGACCGCTGCCTGGCAGGCCTTCCAAGCTTCATGGAGAGCCGAAGGTCGCACTGCGATCAAGGCTTGGATCGACGAAGGGCAACGCCAAAAACAAGTTCGGAACCAAGCTTCAAGCAGTCAGCCTCCTCCGAACCCGCAGGTTTAGAAATAATCTAGGATTCTTGACTATGTAAAGCTTCATGTTTATGAACATTTATCAATGAAAATTTGTTTATCATATTTTTAGGCTTTGTCTCATACGGAAGATATCGAAGTGTTAGAAATTAACAACGAACTTCGCTCATTATGGAACACCTTCGAACTTCTAAAGACTTACAAGCGTCCTCGATTTTTAATTCCTCGAGATAGCTCCGGTGTAATTGCGCCCGAAGTAATCAAAGATATACTGTCTTATATTAAAGAGGAAGAAAAAGAGGTTAGCTTGAACACTTCGTCTTCTGAGGGCGTTACCTGGTCTGAAAATGAAGATGAAGCTCAAAATAAAAGATCTGAAGATCTTAGAAGCTGGGAAAGGAGCCCCGAACGACTTCGAACTTGGGCCGAGCTTCAGCAGGAACAAAAAGACTTTAGAGCATCGAAGGGAGGCCGGAGGATTAAACGCAAAGTTGTTAGAACTCTCGGCAGTGGAACTAGTCGTTCCAACCCTGGTTTTAGAAATCGAAGAGGTCTTCAATTCCTTCTTGGTATAGATACCAATTTTTCCTGATGTAATTGTAACCATATTCATTTGATTAATAAATATCGATTCAAAATTGTCTCCTTACTTATTAGCCCCTCTTTGGGTGTAAGCAACTTCGAACTTCATTCGAAGATGGTTAGGCACAAAGGAAAACTTCGGAGTACAATTTTGGGGATTCGGAGCCCCTATACAATTTAAAGATCTTTTAAAATCTTATAAAATATCTTCGACTACTTGCAGTACGAAGAATGGCAACTTAGTACCCTTTGTATTTTGAAAGAAATCACTTGAGATAACTTTCAAGACACCTTTAGTATCTTAGATAATTTGTCACTTGGGACTATGTTGACAGATATTCGAAGCTCATGGTTCAAACTCTGTTTTGCTTTGGCCATCTTCGGCTCTTTTTTGCAAATACTAACGAACCAATAGTTCGGAATTTACAATGGTCTCTTTGGACTCTTTTTGCGGATGTCTACCAGCCAATGGCTTGGACTCCGTACATTTTGGCCACCTTCAGCTCTTTTTGCGGAAGTCTACCAGCCAATGGCTTGGACTTCGCATGTTTTGGCCACTTTCGGCTCTTTTTACGGAAGTCTACCAGCCAATGGCTTGGACTCCGCATGTTTTGGCCACCTTCGGCTCTTTTTGCGGAAGTCTACCAGCCAATGGCTTGGACTCCGCATGGTGTGGTTCTGGGCTCTTTTACGGATGCCTACAAGCCAGTGGCTTGGACTCCGGATTATGTCAGCCCCACGCGTGAAAATATGACTCATCTTCATGACACTTCCCTCTCGGTCAACCCCGCGGTTCTAGTGCGTCCACTCGGAAGCTGGAAGTTTATGAGGGGAAGGCACTATCTGGGCCATATGCTTTATTAATTCAGAAGATGATTACACATGATTTACAAGGAGCCCCTATGCGAAGTATCGCTTTAGGTGCTCCGCATGCCAAGTATGCGCTAATTCTTCACCTTCTAAATTAGCAAGTTTAAAAGAGCCAGGACGTCCTGAACGAACAATTAGATATGGACCTTCCCATTTATTTCCTAATTTGCCCGACGCTATTACGCTTCGTAGAACAAGATGACCTGGTCTTAGTTCATTGAGCATAACCTTCGGGTCGAACCAAGCCTTCGTCTGCTGATGATACTTTGATAAATTTGCTACAGCTCGAAGTCTTGTCTCTTCTGATAGATCTAGCAAAGCTTGTCTTTCCTCTTCGATTTCCGGTTCGGTGCTGCGAAGTGATCCTCCTTTGATCTCCGTTGGAGTCATAGCTTCATCTCCGAATAGTAGTCTGAACGGAGTAAAACCTGTGGACCTTGTTTGCGTAGTCCGAATGGACCACAAAATCTTCGGAAGATCTTCGGTCCACAATCCTTTTGCTAGGCCTACTATCCTTCGATTTAAACCTGACAAAATATTTCATTGGCTCTTTCTACAGCTCCATTGGACTGAGGATGTCTCACTGCAGCAAAACATAACTGAATGCCTAGATCTTCGCAAAACTTACTGAAAGGTTCTGCATCGAACTGTGTTCCATTATCAACTATGAGTTGTCTAGGCACTCCGAACCGGCAAATGATATTCTTCCAAAAGAATTTTTGTACATTGTTCGAAATGATAGCTGTTAAGGGCTCTGCTTCTACCCACTTAGAAAAATATTCAATAGCTACCACTGCGAACTTCAGATTTCCTTTGGCTACTGGAAAGGGACCAATTAAATCCATACCCCATCTGGCCATAGGCCATACCGGAGCAATAACTTGAAGAGCTGTTGGTGGGCGATGACTTCGTCGACCCATCCACTGACATCCTTGACAAGTGCGGACTAAGCTCTCCGCATCAGCTGTTATTGTAGGCCAATAAAGCCCCTGGCGAAGTGTTTTTCCTGCCAAAGCTCGAGCGGCTAAATGGCTACCGCAAAGGCCTTCATGAATTTCTCGAAGTATTTCTTGACCTTCGGCCTGAGATATACATCGGAGTAGAGGGGAACATACTCCGGCCTTATATAAAATACCGTTGATTAATTTGATAATTTCTAGCCCTGAGCTTCAATCTTGAAAGCTGTGGCTCATCAGGCAAATTTGTTCCTCCTTGTAAGAATTCCATGATCGAATTTTTCCAATCTGCACTTGGAATGCAAAGAATCTCTGCGGAAGGAATTTGTGGCACCGAAGGTGTACTGAGTTCTTCATAGAAAGCTTCTTCTGGTACATCCACAGCTCCGGCTGCAGCTTTCGCTAAGATATCCGCTTGCACATTTTCTGCTCTTGGTATACTCCGAATGGAAATACCTTTGAAGTGTGCTTCGATCTTACGGATTTCTTCAAAGTACTTCGCAAGCTGTGGATGTCGAACCTGGAAACTTTTATCTATGTGCCCTGCTACTATCTGAGAATCTGTCTTTATAACAATTCTTGTAGTCCCTAGAGCACGTGCTTTTCGAAGTCCCAGTAAAATCCCTTCATACTCCGCTATATTATTGGTAGACTTAAAGTTGAGTCTTGCGGAGTACATTGCTCTTTGCCCTGAAGGCGAAATTAATACTGCTCCAATGCCTGCTCCGGATGCTTGAAAAGCCCCATCGGAATAAACAGTCCAAAGTCCGTCACTTGACTTCTCCGGAACCAAGATTGCAGGTGGAGTCCATTCTGCTACAAAATCTACTAAGACTTGTGACTTGATTGCTGTCCTTGCCAGAAAAGATATACCGAAGGGTGCTAGCTCAACTGCCCACTTCCCAATTCTTCCTGTGGAATCTTTACTTCGGAGCATATCTCCCAAAGGATACGAAGTTGGTACAATTACATTGTGAGCCAAAAAATAATGCCTTAATTTCCTCGAAGCCATTACCAGAGCATAAACGAACTTCTCAAGTTCGGAGTATCTTGTCTTCGCTCCTGATAATGCTTCGGATACAAAATAAACAGGATTTTGTACCAACTTCCCACTGCAATTCAATTCTCTAACAAGGACTGCACTGACAGCAGAGCCTGTAGCCGCAAGGTACAAAAGTAGGGTTTCGTCCGCAGTAGGCACCGTGAGTGTAGCAAGATTGCTCAAATAATCTTTAATATCTTCGAAGCTTTTCTGACACTCCGGTGTCCATGCAAAATCTTCGGACCCTTTCAATGCTTTAAATATAGGAAAGCTTCTCTTCGCAGACCTTGACAAAAACCTGCTAAGTGCTGCTAGACGCCCAGCCAGCTTTTGCACTTGCTTTAAATTTTCCGGAGGAGCCATCTTTTGCAGCGCAGTTATTTGAGTAGGGCTAGCTTCAATCCCTCTACTTGAAACTAAGTATCCTAACAACTTTTCAGCCTTAGCTCCGAAGATACATTTTTCGGGGTTAAGACGGATCCCACATGCCCGAAGGCTATTGAATGTTTCTGCTAAGTCTAGGCTATGTTGGTGCTTTAAAGCACTCTTTATTACAATATCATCCATGTAGGCCTCCACATTGCGACCTAACTGATGACCTAGAGCTTTAGCAACTAATCTCGAAAAAGTAGCTCCGACATTTCTCAAGCCAAAGGGCATCCTTACATAACAAAAGACTCCCGAAGGAGTTACAAAGCTTGTCTTGATTTCATCTTCGCGCTTCAACCATATTTGATGATAACCAGAATACGCGTCAAGGAAGCTTAGTAACTCCGAACCTGCAGTGGAGTCGACCAGTTGATCAATTCGGGGCATGGGGTAGGGGTCACGAGGGCATGCTTTATTCAAGGATGTGAAATCGATGCACATGCGCCACTTTCCGGAAGACTTCTTCCTGACGAAGACTGGGTTGGCTAGCCATTCTGTGTGAGTCACTTCTCTGATAATCCCAGCCTTCAACAGCTTTTCAACTTCATCTTTGGCAAGAGCATCTCTTTCTGCAGACATCTTTCGAAGTCCTTGCCTGACAGGCCTGGCCTTCGGGTTTACAAGCAAACTATGTTCAATGATATCCCGATCAACTCCGGTGATATCTTCGTCAGACCAAGCGAAGACATCTAAATTTTCTTCCACCACCTTTTCCAAGGAGGTTGCAACTTCTGGAGGTAAATCTTTACCAAATTGAAATGTATATTCTTTACCATCTTTCACAATGATCTTCGTTGCAATTTCTCCTTCAGGACTTGGTCTTGGGAAGGATTTCTTTGAAGCTTCGGAAGGACCTGAAAAATTTTCTTGGTCAACTTGGACATTGTTTACTTGTCTTGGATCAAGAGGGGGGCCATGACCGTATTCTGCTCTCCGAGCAATGGCTTGATCTCCGAAGACAGTAAGGACTCCTGCTTGTGTGGGCATCTTCATGCACAAATAATTATGATGCGCCACAGCTCCGAACTGGTTTAGCATGCCTCTTCCGAAGATGACGTTGTAAGCATACGGGGCATCTACAACATCAAAAATTACTTCCTCAGTTCGAGCCAACAAACCTTCTCCGAAGGTAACTTTCAGGCCTATTTGGCCGAGCGCATCAAGCGGAGGTCCTGCGAAGCCTTGCAGAGGACGAGCCGCTGGAAGAAGATGTTTCCTGGAAATGCATAACTGATCGAAGGCTTGAACAAAAATGATGTCAGCCGAACTGCCTCCGTCGATCAATACTCTTCGAACTTCAGTGCCCGCAATATCAGCAGTGATAACAAGTGGGTCCGCATGCGGGAATTTAATGCCAGCTGCATCTTCTGTGGAAAAGGATATAGGTACATGAGACCACTCCGGCATAGCAGATGCAGATGATGAAGTCCCAATGTGTCCCACTTCTCGGACATAGTCTCTTCGCTGTCTTTTTGACATGCTTCTGAGGGTACCTCCTCCGGAGATGGGGAGGACCACTTTTTTCCCTCGGTCTTGCCCTTCCTCTTGCTTCGGAGGTGGCATAACATTGGCCACCGGAAGATGTCTTGTGGCTTCGAAATTTTCTATCCGCGCCACAGCCTGGACCGGCTCCAGGGCGCGTTGCAGCTGGAACTCGGTCGGTAGTACCTCGACCCGAAGTTCTCTCTAGATACTCTCCTCTTAGAGTAAGTATAGCCTTGCAGGTATCAGTTGCATGGCTTCTATTTTCACCGTGAACATAGCAGAAAAGTGTCTGGCCTTTGCCAGCCATTTTCCCTGGCGGCCTCCAGCCGCTGACCTTGTTCCCCGAAGGCTGTGGAGCTTTCTGTACAAACTTTTGCGGGGGTGCAATGTTTAAAACTTCAGAACGAGGGTGCTTTTGCTCTCTTCTCCGATCATGTTGAACCTCGAAAACTGGTTCTTGTGGCTGCGTCGAAGTTTTTACTTCTACTTTTACTTCTTGCAACATAGATGGAGTTGTTGCAGTTCTTCAGAGCCAACCCTCTTCTGATCTTGCGTACTCCTCGAAGTACGACATCAACTGGGAAACTGTGGATATGCTTTTTCGGTGAAGCTTATCCAGAAGACCTTGATGAGTAACACCTTCCCGAGCTGCATCAACTACCGAGGATGTAGACAACCCTCGGATCTGCGACTTCGTATGAGCGAAGCGCTTGAAATACTGTCTCAAAGTCTCTCCAGGGAGCTGCTTCACCTGGAAAAGGCTTCCTGTTGACATCGGAGGCACGAAGGTGCCCTGAAAATTGCTTACGAACTTCCTCTTCAGCTGCCCCCATGAATTAATTGATCCTGGCTTCAAAGATCAGAACCACCTTAATGCCACTCCTTGAAGAGCTAGGGGGAAGCACTTTGCCATGGTGTCTCGGACTCCTCCACTAGCTTCAATTGCTAGGGCATAAGAACGAACGAACTCTTCGGGATCTTCATCTCCGGCATACTTACAGAGCTTCGAAGTTTTAAACTTCGGATCAAAGCGAACTTTCTGCAGCTCAGGATGCAGCAGAGATTCAGTATCGAAAGAGGCGTTCTCCGGAGCTTCGGAATAAATGGGCTCGTCGTCTTCAGGCACTTCTGGGATAGCTGGGATGGACTGAGAGCGAAGCCTATTCACAGCCTCTTGTCGCCATCTTGCTACTTCGGCTTGAAGGTTGGCCATTTGGGCAACCATATCTCCAAGATTGTCTTCATCTCCTCCGGAAGGACCTTTCGGGTCTTGAGAACTGTGATGATCAGTTCGAAGTGGGAATTGAGGTGGAGGGGGAACTCCGCCAGGCCGAAGTATGGATGGAGTCGGCGGAGGGTCTTCGTGTACTCGAGGAAGGAATGTTCCTTCCGGAGTTTGAGGCGGAGGAAATGACGAAGATCCTTCGACCTCAACTGTGTCTGAAAATAACAGTCCGGAGGTCCGAGGAGACCTTCGAATGGGGTTACCAGAGGCGCTCCGCTTCGGAGGCATGGTGAAAAGATTTGGTAGAGAACGAAGTTTTTCGAACTAGGTTCCCCACGGACGGCGCCAACTGTTGGCATAAAAGATTACGCTAACAGGTTTCTATAGAAGAAAAACTAACAAACGAAGTGTTTGCGAAGCAAACTGTTCTAAGCCTCCGAAAGGATAATAACTTAGAATAGTTCGAAAGTGTGTATTGAATAACTTGTATTCGGTCCGTATTACAGGGTAAAATGGGGGGTATTTATAGGCCCAAACATTAAGGAAAAGACCTCTTTATCCCTCTATTACAACCGACATAGTGGAAACTATTCGGTACCCTTGATAGGGCTAAAATGGTAAAAGACTAATCTAATGAGAAAGAAGATAAGTCTTCCATCTTAGCTGGCGAAAAAGATCTTGGGAAAGTCTATGTTCGAAGATATACTCCGAACTGGGGTCTATCTTCGTACTTCGAACTTGACTCAGAACATCTTCGAAGATGAATGTCTGGAAACCTTCGAATCCATTGCCTGCTTTTGTCCTGTTGCAGCAATAACCTCGAGGATAGAATATTTTCCCCCAACAAACATCATCCCTGATATCTTGATTGGCCTTCCAGATGCGTCAGCACCATCCTGCAGGTCCTAGATGTTGACGTAGCGTAGGCTCATAACTTCACATAAAAGGATAGTAGTATGTTGAAAGTGACATCCATTAGATCAGTACAAGTTCTCCTGATTTCTTCAAAATTATTTGAGCCACTTAAAAGAATTGTGCGCTCTTGCATGCATGAAACTAGGGGCAATTCAGATATAACCTGCAATGCCAATTATAAGATTAATATTAGGAATAAGTTAGGACTCCTTCTAGTATGCGTTTAGGAATCTGTTAGCAATCAGGTTAGCTATAGGGTTGGCTCAGCTAGGCCTTAAGCAGTCCAGATCAATTATAAGAGTCCTTAAATAAAGTAGCAGTCAGATTAGGTTTAGTCTATCTATTAGCAATCAAATTATGTTTATAATTCTATTAGCCTATATATATTGCAGTAGGTTGTACCAAGGAACTCAAGTAATAAAGATTATCTATTTCTCTCTTCTCCGCTTAAGCCAGCTAGGCAAAGTTTTTGTCATGTCTATCTATCAAATGATGAGAGAGGTAACAGTCTTGAGTCATGCGGTAAGAAAAGAACAACCTCGAGCCGTGACTACACATCGTTATTAGTTACAAAGTTCGGGATCCTGAGACCCCGGACATAAAAGTTTGGTATCAGATTCAGGAGCTTTGCTACCCACCATGGCTTTCGGCAACGATCCCATCCAGGCGGCTCTTGAAGCTCTCACACAGGAATTGCACGATCTGAAGACTTCCATGCATATCATCACAGACAAGACCGAAGCAAATCCCTAGTCTATTCAGCATATAGAACAGCAGCGCTAGGTTATTCCGCATAATTTTGGTCCCAATGATTCTCGTTCACTTTCTAGTGGCCTTCATACCGTTCGCCCCCCAAAATTTGGCAAATTGGATTTCCCGAAATATTCTGGTCACGAAGACCCTCTATGATCTATCGTTCCTCAGCCGATGCAAATCTTATTTCCATCAAGTCCGCATTGCGGAGGAAGATAAGGTTTGTCCTGCCTCTTTTAATTTGGATGGTACATGATAATTTTTTGTAAAGAAGGGACACCATCTTGGCGCTGTTTTTCAAAACTGCTCAACCTACGTTTTGGGCCACCAATTCGATCTAATCCCCAGGGAATTACCTACCTGTCGTCGCACTAGCACTGTTCTAGAATACTAGGAGCGTTTTTCGTAGTTGTTGGCTCGCACTAGTTCTTTAACAGAGCCCCATCGGTATCGAAGTCTAGCTCCAAAATCCAATGACACTAGAAGTGGCCATGAGTTTGGCTCGTTCCTTTGAGTACAGGGAACAAATTGTAGCCCGGTCTAACAGCAACAATCACATAAAGGAAACGAGATCTTCTGCGCCGACTACAGAGGGTAGTCACCTTTCCGCATCATTGGATTTTGATCCGACGGGTGCCGAAAAGAACTTCACTGATGGGCTCCGCACATAGTGGGGCCTACCTCCACACTCTTTGGAGGCCTCCACACCTGTTCGATCCGCACCGGACGGTACGAATCGTGACCACCCTCAGCAGTCAATTGCAGAGGAGCCATTCCCCACACAAAGCCCCTGCCAATACATGCATTCATGATATCTTAGGACTAACACTGCCACAACAACTACTTCGACTGCACACACTAGTTAGGGGGCATTCACGGTGGAAGGTTACTTCATCAAGCGGCTTTCTCCCAAAGAAATGGAGGAGTGTCATCGTCTTAGGTTGTGCTTTAATTGCAATGAAAGGTACATGTGTGGTCATAACAAGGGCTATCAACATTTGTTTCTTCTTGAGATTTAGGATGAGGGAGAAGGGGAGAACTAGACAAGGCCAAAACTAAGGAGCCCCTGATCTCACTATAAAATTTGTAGATGGGAAGAGATACCTTTGTTTAGTCCGTGTTTATTAATTTATAGTGCCAATAGTCGGCACCATGACGGTTACAATTGTTGTTGCATATGATCTGGTCTGTCTAGACGCAACCTAACAGAACTCAGCTAAACTAGCGATATACATCATCAAATATGTTGTCGTATGAAGTTAGGACTCCTATCCCAACAAACTCCACTGCGTCCATTGTCCTGATCGCATGTAGGCTTAACAACCAAGACAGAATATAGGAGATAAACTAGATATTGTTTAACACTCCTTCTCAATCGCAACTTCCTAAATTGAGATTGAACTTAAAATTCTCTAGTTGTCAAACTGGTAGAGCATTAGTGAATCTATCTTCTATTTGATCTCCTCTAGGAACAAATTCTACTTCTAGTAATTTTTGTTGTACTCTTTTTTGAATAAAATGACAATCTACTTCAATATGCTTTGTACTGGCATGAAAAACAAGGTTAGATGAAAAATATTTCGTGACTAAATTATCACACCAAAGTTTAGCCACATGAGGACTGGAAATCTGCAATTCAGCTAGCAATGTTTGAATCCACATGATTTATGCAGTAGTATTTGCTAGTGCCTTGTACTCTACTTTTGTACTTGACCTTGAAATTGTAGCTTGTTTTCTAGCAATCCATGAGACTAGATTATCTCCTAGAAATACTACAAAACCTCCTCTAGATCTTCTATCATCCATACTTCCAGCCCAATCTGCATCTGAGAACCCACTTACCTGCATTGAATCTGACTTATTAATTTTTAGACTGACTTGAGTACATTGTTTAATATTGTTGGCGTAAAAGATTACGCTAACAGGTTTCTGTAGAAAAGAAACTAACAAACGAAGTGTTTGCGAAGCAAACTGTTCTAAGCCTCCGAAAGGATAATAGCTTAGAATAGTTCGAAAGTGTGTATTGAATCACTTGTAATCGGTCCCTATTACAGGGTGAAATGGGGGGTATTTATAGGCCTAAACATTAAGGAAAAGACCTATTTACCCCTCTATTACAACCGACATTAAGGAAACTATTCGGTTTCCTTAATAGGGCTAAAATGGTAAAAGACTAATCTAATAGGATAGAAGATAAGTCTTCCATCTTAGCTGGCAGAAAAGATCCTGAAGGGCTTTGGTTCGAAGACATACTTCGAACTAGTGCCTGTCTTCGGGCTTCGAACGAGGTTCTGGGCATCTTCTAAGATGGTCTTCGGACAATCTTCGAACGTGTTGACTGCCTTTACGCTGCTTCGGCAATAACCCCGAAGATGAGATATTTTCCCCCAACAGTAGCCCCTCGAATACGCTTCTCCGTTTGACCTGTAACGTTAGGAGAGCAGTATACGGAAAGAAAAGATAACCAATCATAGGGGTTATTGGTTTTTATTTTATCTTCGAAATGCATGAAGATATGAACTTCGAATCAATCATAAGATAATTACTTTTCGAACTATCTTAGAACTGGCTCAGGAAGTTCGAAAGTCTTTTTAGACTTAGAAAAAATAGCCGTTAGTTCCTGTTTCTAACGGAAGTCATATGATGCGTTATTTCCGGAGGAAAATAACGGGCGGGGAATGCGAAAAGGCAGGGCCCAAACGGTAACCAACGGAAGGATTAGGCTATAAATAAAGAACCCAAAACTTAGCCGATTACCTTTTCACCGCTTTCTCTCAGTTAAAAACTTTTGAGCCCTTTGAGTTCTTGAGCCCTAGCCTCCGAGTTCTTGAGCCCTAGCCTCCATTCCTTCAGATCAATCCGCGATCGCGATGGTGAAGACCAAGGGATCTGCGCCTCCTTCGGCCTTGGCTCGGCAACAGGCGGCCGCGGCAGCAGCAGCGGCGACAATGGCGGCGACACCCTCGATGCAGGCGACAACTTCCATGGCGGCAGGGGGAAGAAATCCCCAAATCGCCGATGAACAAGGTCTGTGCCCTCCATCGACCAAATACTTGGATCAGTCTTTTGAGTTAGGACCCTCTACCTGCAAGAGAGAATCTTTGGCAATCACAGCAGAGGGAAAGATTAGCAATGGGGTTATGGTTCGAAGGCCGGGCAAAGAATCAATTCCATCACCAAGACCCGAAGAGGTCGTAGTGTTCGAAGCTTTTTTCGAAGCAGGCTTAGGCCTCCCTGCTGTGGATTTCTTGGCCGAAGTTCTTGACTTGTTTCATGTAACCCTCCCCCAGCTGTCTCCGAATGCTGTAGCTAGATTAGCTATCTTTGAGTGGGCGCTGAGAGCCAAAGGTTGTGAGGGGAGAGCTGAAATCTTCGCTGCGCTTCATAGAGCAACTTGCCAGCCGAAGACCTTCGTAGGCTCCGGAGGTGAAAAAGTAGTGGTTGCCTTCGGAAGCATCAATTTTAGGCTTCGAGACGAATATGCTCTGCGATTCCCTGCTAAGGCCATCAATGCTAGATGGTACACTGATTGGGTACTGAGGTGGTTTTATGCCGAAGTCGGAGCTAGCAGTCCTCTGGCTGGGCCTCTCAAAGAAATCCGATTCAGGAAAGAAGCCTTAGTGCAACCTGACGAAGGCCAGCTCGAAGCTCGCCTGAACCTGCTTGAAAAAGTTAGCCGAAGGCTCAGTATGCGAGACTTGGCTGAAGAATTCATCGGTCTCCAAATTCCTCCACTGATGGCCAACTGGCCTATCATCTTCGAAGATGACTCCGAAGGCGGCCTTCGCAAAATCAATTATACTTCGAGCCCTGCAGGTAACTTCGAAACCAACATGCATTGTACATATTTACTTCGAAGAAAGACTAACTCGAATTATTTTTTAGCTTCTTCAGACCCTATTACATCAGAGCAAATCGTAAGGGCTTCGGAGAAGATTCTGGGTGCTCCAACTCCGTCGGAAAAAGAATGGAGAATCAAATTAGTCGGAAGTTGGGAGCGATTTAACAGAGTATGGGGAATGCTGGAGTTAACTCCACCCCCTTTGATGGATTGGGTGCCTCAGGAGAAAGGCCCCAAGAAAAGAGTAGCTGAAGCCGGAGCTTCAAGTTCAGCGAAAACTCCGGTGAAGAAGGTGGCTCGGAAGCCAAAGAATCTCGCACCTTCGGATCCTGCTCCTTCAAGCTCAAGAACCTCACTTTCTGGTTCTAAAGAGGATGAAGGTATTTTATTAGTGAAATTAATTGATGAAGATACAGCTCAACGAAGTATTCACATTGAAGATACTGCAGGTATACCGGAGCCCCAAGCCAACATCGAAGAAGTAAGAGCTCCGGATACCCAGGAAGAACAAATCGAAGCCCCTATGGGTGTAGATGAGGCCGAAGTGCCTGCGAACGTACCGGAGTCTGGAGATAATGCTGATCAACCAATGACTTCGGTAGTTCAAGAAGATACAACTCAGGACGGAGTTCCTGTGAACGAAGGTGGGGTCGAAGTCACTATGGCTTCGATTCCTGAAGAAGTAACGAGGACTCCCCAGGACGATGCTCCTGCAGTCCAAGATTTAACGGCTGATTCGGATGAGGACTACACTTTTGATCCTCCGATCAGTCCGGTACTCGATATTCCAGAGAATGTCGAAGGTAAATTTTGCATAATTTTTATCAATTTTTGCAAAATTATACAATGTATAATATTTCTGTTTTTGCAGAGCCTCCTGTTGTCGAAGTATCTCACGAAGATACACTTCAAAGACCTTCGACAACTTCGGAGCTACAACCGGAGGTTATTCTACCGGGGCCTGGAAGAGGAAAAAGACACATAGAGCCTCTCCCTGCTCAAGGATCGACTTCATCTGAGTCAACAGATGAAAGTGAATCGACTGAGGAGGGGCCATCTTCAGAAGTTCCAAGGGCCTCGGAAGAACTCTCCGGACCTTCGCTAAGCAGAGCTGATCAGAAGGCTTCGGTAATGCTTCCTCTCATAACTCCTTTTTTGGAGGAGAAAACGGACTTGGGGCTTTGGTTAAACCTTTGGGTCAAGCCAGTCGCAAAGTCGGGGAAACAGAACTAGTAGCCCTTTTAAGCAGAGCGAAGGGTTCAGAGCTTAACCTTGCTGTGGAAAGAGCAGCTTATCAGGTATAAAGCATCTTCGAACCAAATAGCAAATTATATATGAATAATTTCTTATTTCATTTTTTCTTTTTTCTCAGCAAGCAGTCTTAGCCCGCGCTGCGGCTTTGTCGAACGAAAACGAAATTGCTCAACTTCGGGAAGAGAACGAAACTCTTCAAAGAAATTTTAACTTCTCCGAAGGTCGAGTAGCTCAGATGGACAATGTAATACTAGCAGAGCGAAGGGCTAGGCAAAGCTTGGAGGCTGCGAAGAAAGAGCTCGAAGCAGAAAGAATTGTGCTTCGAGCGGAGATTGAAAGACTGCGGACGGAGGATGCTGCGAAGGGGTCCGAACTTGTAAGGCTACAAGAAGAGGCTGGCCAACTCCGGACTCAAAAGAATGCTTTGACTACGGAGAACGCTAGAATCTCTGGAGTTTTAGCTGAAACGACTTCGGCCAAGGATGTGCTTATTGAGGAAAGGCTTAAGTCTGAGAAGGTGGCTTCGGAGGTCATCGAACAGATGTTAGGTGTCTTGGAGTACTTCGGTACTACTGGATCACTACCTTCGGATGACAATGTGACTCTGCTGCGCCGGTTAAAGAGGATCCAAGGAGCAGCGAAGCAAATGAAGACGACAGGCATGCGTTATGGAGAACTCTCCGGACAAGTGTCTGCCCTTGGATTACTTCGTTACTATGAGGATTTGGGCCGAGTAATTACTCCGAGCGCAGAGGGCTCCATCATCTTCGACGACGCAAGACTTTTGACCCCTTCCGAAGGCGTAGCTACTGCTTGGCGAGCCTTCCAAACTTCGTGGAGAGCCGAAGGTCGATCTGCGATCAAGGCTTGGATTGATGAAGGCCAACGCCAAAAGCAAGTTCGGAGTCAAGCTTCGAGCAGTCAGCCTCCTCCGAACCCGCAGGTTTAGGATTATTTAGGATTTTTTGATTATGTAAAGCTGATGCTTGTAAATATTTATCAATGAAAGTCTTGTTTGTCATATTTTTAGGCTTTGCCTCTTATGGAAGATATCGAAGTGTTAGAGCTTAACAGCGAACTTCGCTCACTGTGGAACACCTTCGAACTTCTAAAGAGTTATAAGCGTCCTCGATTTCTTATTCCTCGAGATGACTCCGGCGTTATTGCGCCCGAAGTAATCAAAGACATATTGTCTTATATTAAAGAGGAAGATAAAGAGATTGACGCAAACACCTCGTCTTCTGAAGACACTAATTGGTCTGAAGACGAAGGTGAAGCCCAAAATAAAAGATCTGAAGATCTTAGAAGCTGGGAGAGAAGCCCCGAGCGGCTTCGAACTTGGGCCGAGCTTCAACAAGAACAGAAGGATTTTATAGCTTCGAAGGGGAGGAAGAGAGTTAAACGTAAAGTTCTTAGAACTTCCGATGTTGGAACTAGTCGTTCCACCCCTAGCTCTCGGGACCGAAGAGGTCTCCGATTCCTTCTTGGTATAGATACCAATTTTTCATAATGTAATCTGTAAACACATTTGTTTCAATAATGAATGCCGATTTAAAATTGTCTCCATATTTACTAGCCCCTCTTTGGGTATAAGCAACTTCGAACTGTATTCAAAGATGGTTATGCGCAAAGAAAGAACTTCGGAGTACAATTTTTTGGGGGTTCGGAGCCCCTCTGTCATTTAAAGATCTTTTGAAATCTTATGAAATGTCTTCGACCTTTGTAGTCAGAAGAATGGTAACTTGGTACCTTTGTTTGCTTCACGAAAGAAATCAATTGAGATAACTTTCAGGACACTTTAGTGTCTTAAAAAATTTGTTACTTTGGACGCATATGAACAGTCATTCAAAGCTCATGGCTTAAATGCTGTTTTGCTTTAGTCACCTTCGGTTATTTTTGCAGAAGTCTACCAGCCAAGGGCTTGGACTTCGCAGAAATTGGCCACCTTTGGCTCTTTTACGGATGTCTACCAGCCAATGGCTTGGACTCCGTAGAATTATAGCCACCTTCAGCTATTTTTGCAGAAGTCTACCAGCCGGAGCTTGGACTTCGCAGAATTTGGCCACCTTCGGCTCTTTTTTGCAGAAGTCTACCAGCCGGAGCTTGGACTTCGCAGAATTTGGCCACCTTCGGCTCTTTTTTGCAGAAGTCTACCAGCCGGAGCTTGGACTTCGCAGAATTTGGCCACCTTCGGCTCTTTTTACGGATGTCTGCAAGCTGCAGCTTGGACTCCGCAGATTTTGGCCACCTTCGGCTCTTTTTACGGAAGTCTACCAGCCGAAGCTTGGACTCCGTAGAATGTGGTATTGGCTCTTTTACGGATGCCTACAAGGTATCAGCTTGGGCTCCGGATGGATTTCAGCCACCACACCGGAGGCTTCGACTTTATAGGTACGGACGGCGCCAACTGTTGGCGTAAAAGATTACGCTAACAGGTTTCTGTAGAAAAGAAACTAACAAACGAAGTGTTTGCGAAGCAAACTGTTCTAAGCCTCCGAAAGGATAATAGCTTAGAATAGTTCGAAAGTGTGTATTGAATCACTTGTAATCGGTCCCTATTACAGGGTGAAATGGGGGGTATTTATAGGCCTAAACATTAAGGAAAAGACCTATTTACCCCTCTATTACAACCGACATTAAGGAAACTATTCGGTTTCCTTAATAGGGCTAAAATGGTAAAAGACTAATCTAATAGGATAGAAGATAAGTCTTCCATCTTAGCTGGCAGAAAAGATCCTGAAGGGCTTTGGTTCGAAGACATACTTCGAACTAGTGCCTGTCTTCGGGCTTTGAACGAGGTTCTGGGCATCTTCGAAGATGGTCTTCGGACAATCTTCGAACGTGTTGACTGCCTTTACGCTGCTTCGGCAATAACCCCGAAGATGAGATATTTTCCCCCAACAAATATATCGTAGTATCCTTTTTACAACTCCCCAATGTACCGGTGTAGGCGCATGAAGGAACTGACACACTTTATTCACTGAAAAAGCTATATTAGGCCTTGTCAAAGTTAGATATTGTAAAGCCCCAACAACACTTCTATAATTTGAAGCATCGTTGTTTCCAAGTGGATCTCCTTCATGAACAATTAGTTTCTCACTAGTACAAAGAGGAGTATTGACTGCTTTGCAATTTGACATACTAACTCTTTTAAGTAGGTCATTAGCATACTTGCCTTGAGTCAATATAATACCATTGGATGTTTTGTTTACCTCAATTCTAGGAAAGTAATGTAATTCTCCTAGTCTTTAAGAGCAAAGTCCTTTTGCAAATCCTTTAGAAGAGCAAGTACTGCATGTTGTTCTGAACTTGCAACAATTATGTCATCTACATGGATAAGAAGAAAAATAGTAACACCATTCTTATTATAAAATAACATAGAGGTGTCTGCCTTGGAACCTTTAAACCCCAGTTCATATAATTCTTTCTCAACCTGGAGTACCATGATCTTAGAGCTTGTTTTAAACCATACAAAGCCTTGTCTAGTTTACAGATATAGTCTGGATGATTTGTATCTTCAAAACCAGGAGGTTGTTGCATATAAACCTCTTCTAGTAAGCCATGTAAGAATGCATTCTAAACATATAACTTTCGCAAAGACCATCCTTAAGATACAACTACAGAAAGTATAATTCTAATTGTAGTAGCTTTGATAATAGGACTAAATGTGTTTCATAATCTATATCATACCGTTGTTTAAATCCTTTTGCAATAAGTCTAGCGTTATATCTATCCATACTACTATCATGCATTTTTTTAATTTTGTAAACCCATTTGCAACCTATAATATTCTTGTCACTTTGAGGAGGAATTAAATGCCATTTTTGTTCTTCATTAGTGCTAAGTATTTGACATCCATAACATCTTTCAAGTTCTTATCATGCAATGCATCAGTGATCTCTAGATTCACCAATTAAAGTAAGGAACCGTATTTGACAGTTCCATCTGTGTATCTCTTTTCTTTTCTTATACCTCATTGGAGACGTGTGACCGGACGTTGTTGTGGTTGTACCTGCAATGCTCCCCCTGCCACAGAAGAGTCTGTGGTATCATGATGAGTCCCCAAAGTCAGAGACGACAGATCTGCTATAGCATCCAAGTTCAGGTCTCTATCGACATTTGAAAGTCTGACCACAAATTCCTCTATGTCGAAGTTTGAAAAGTTGACAGTTCTGTTGACCAATCGGTTGTCGATAGGAAGATTAGTGTTGCTTTTAGGATTGTCGGTGCTGCTTGCAAGATTGCATTCCTGTGTAGACTCTTGTTGATATGCATTAATATCATTAACGTGCTCTGTAGTAAGATTAGTTATAAAGTCATAAGGTGCTAAACCCCTAGAGCTTGATAGATTAACTGAAGTTTGTTTTTCAGAGTGACGTCCAGTGCTGTGTGTGGAGCTTGATTTTGAGAAAGAAAGAATGTTTTCATCAAACACAACATCTCTAGACACATATACATGACTTGTTGAGGTATCTAGACATTTGAACCCTTTATGAGAAGTGTTATACCCTAAGAAAACACATTGCTCTAATACCATGTAAAATTTGTAGATGGGAAACGGTACCTTCATCTAGTATGTGTTTATTAATTTATAGTGCCAATAGCCGGCACCGTGGTAGTTACAATTGTTGTTGCATACGATCTTGTAGCGCCCCGCCTCGTACGAACTTTGTTGTACCGAGGCGAGGGGCTATGTTTCGAATTGAATCAATGTCAAACCTGGCATTTCATTAATTCAACGGTAGACCATCGCAAATATGCTTACCTAACATTATTTACAAAAAGTCGTATGAGGCATACCTCGCGTCACAAAATAGATTAAACAAGCAGCGAAAGTTCTTCAGCATTAACAAAATAATAATGAACTCCTAATTGGGAACTAGGATCTAATTGAGAACTAGGATTGAAACCCTACTCTTCTCTTATGCCTTCGTCTTCCAAAGCTTTCTTCTTCTGGAATGGAATAGAAAGGCTCCTCCTTTCTTGACCTTCAATATCTGGGGGAGCAAGGGGGTGAGTACATATGTACTCAGCAAGTCTTGAAAAAGTTTATAGATGAGTTGTAACAAGGGTGGCTTAAGGTAAAAATATATGCAAGTTTTAAATACTAAGTGTACAATACCCAGTAGTAGAGGTCCCAACCTCCACCTTAACCCAAGTGATAATAATTGATATTTAAAAACTTGGGGCGAACCCCTGATTCATCATATTTCAATCTTTTCACATCAATCCTTCAAATTTCCTCAGTTCACAAAACATTTTCCTCATCACGGGATTTCTTTGCAACAGATCCCCAATGAAACCATAAAATCACCACATCACCACTTTCAATTATGTTTACTTTATCCTGGTACTAATCTACCCCTCCATCGGGTAGATTCTTCCCCTTTACCAAAACATATTTCATCTCTCAACCTAGGGTTGAACCTCACCCTCTCTCTTTGAAGCCATACGACTTCCCGAGCTACACAAGCTCGTTCCTAGCCACTAAGGCTAGCTGTACACCACGAAGGCATTCTTTGGTAACGCTTCCCAACCCACAACTCATTTCATTGCTCCAAACCAAAGTAAAAGACTACGCATGGGCAACTATCATGACACTTGCCTATGACCGTGGACACGGCTATTCGAACAATTTATACTTTTACAGAAGGTGTACACTTTACCCTTACGACACAAACTTACTCCTACTACCCACGAAGTAGAGGAGGTTCGTGACAAGGCCTTTCCAAAGCCGATCTAGGATAACCTATTACTACATAGACGGGCCCCTCTCGACCAATGATTAGGTAGCCTCTGCTCCTCCCCTAAAATCCTGTGGGTGCTCATACTCCTTACTCCTTCTACCTTCCTCCTTCATCTCCAACATTTCATCACAAGCCAAAAATCACGTCTGAGTAGGACTTCACAAAACATTCACAAACCATGAGACACCCCGACGATTTTACATCCATCGGTGATCCTAAACCCACTAAGTACTTAACCAGGGACACCCCATAATGCCTGCAAGGTTGCACTTTTGTGTGCATGACGTTTTCCCTAAGGAATCAATCCTTATGTGCCACTTGAAGTTGGGCCCCAGAAGGCGACGACGACTAATGACAATTTTTACCCAAAACAGTCTTTTTTCATTTCTAACACAACCGGTACTTGGTACCATTTTCAAAACATTCCTTTGAAACCCATTTTTTATACAACACGATTCATTCATTTTATTAATTGCATTTGGTATGAAATAAAAGATAAAAAGTTGATTGAGTATAACCCACATTACAATACTAGGAAGGTGTTATACCAATCTTTGTGGTTACAAGGGTTTATAAGATTATCAACGTTCAAAGGAAGGTTAGTGTGAAAAGTTTAGGTTTTCATTGACGTAATCATGCTTGGCGATCGTCAATAATATTGATTATATGTGTGCATGTGTCCTAAACATCATTTGTACATAATTAATTTAGCAATCTATTGATAGCAAAAAATGACATTAATGGTGAAAATTACCAAGATATTAATTGCTGGTAAATTGGGCCAAAAATATACAACTCCTGGTACAGGCCGAAGCCCTGAAGTGCTAGAGGCCCATCTACATGGGGCCTCGGGGGCCTTTTAGCGGCCTGCTTCGTAGGCTGGTTTCGACCCGAAGGCCCCTTCGGAGGCCCTGCCCCGCGAGAGGCTTCGGCCCGACGGGTTGGTCATGGCGAGACTTGCGAAGGCCCACGCTGGCCAGCAGAGTCCAAACCAGATTAGCATAGCTCGATTGTTTTTGATATCTTATCCAATCTTAACTTTTTTTAGCCGAACTATTATCAGATTAGAGTTAGAGATAAGAAGTCTAGCCCCTATAAATATAGGGGTGAGACCGGTTCATAGGACCCCCCAACACAAATCAATCACAAAGCCCTAGCTGGAAGCCCTACGTCGGCTACGCCGTAATTGTGGTAAGCCTTGTTGGTTTGCCTATGAATCACTAGTTAATATACGTAACAGATTGCTATCACCTTGTTGGCTCGCTTGTGAACCATCCGTTAATCTACGTAATAGATTTCTACCCTTCGTTCTCTCTGTTTCCTACGCTACACTTGGTAATTCGGTCTCTAGGCCAAATTGGCACTTGATCTTCGTTTTGCTGTAGGATTCACGTTCGTAGCCCCCTTCGCCGAAGGTTTATGGAGCTAGGAAGCTGGTTTCGGAGGCTATCGGAGTGCCCTTCGGTATGTCTTCGCTCCGTCCGTCTGTGCCAGATTCATCACGCTGTTGTCGGTCTAGTCAAGTCCTGTGCACTGAAGCCACTTCATATCAGGGTTGCTGCGCATTGGACTTCGTCGTGCCAGAATGCTCCGTATCAGACTTCGTCACACCAGTGCTCCGCATTGGATTTCGTCACGCTAGAGGCTTCGCACCGAACCCTGTCGTTCGGAGGCAATTTCGCGTCGTGATTTGTTCGGAGCCTGTCTTTGGCCAGATTGATCCGAACACTAAAGGTTACCTTCGACGCATACTTCACACTAGACGCCGAAGGCCTCCTTCGGTGAACCTTCGCACAGTACACTCTGAACCAATCAGGCTCCGTTCGGCCGATTGGTTTATTTTATCTATACATTTCGGCTAATTGGATTATTTCTTTGCAATCTGATTACTTGGTGACTCCACCCCCTTGCTATTGTTAAGGGTAGTCGGAACACAATGTTAGTGTTGTGTTACGCTTAGGCTTATCCCTAAGTATCCACACCCTTTTGGATCGTCGAACTGGCCCAAGTGCGGGGGCACGTTTTCATGTCAACACACTTTTTGGCCACTCCGCCGGGGAAGCACTACGCCAACATGATGAGTACATATACATTGGCTACGAGTACCTCTACAATGACTACTACGTGATGAGGACATCACTTCACATGATACACACATGGAGCCTCCACCTACAATTCAATTACAAGGACCAATCACACGCGCCCGTGCCCGTCGCTTGAACCATGAGGTTAATTCTTTCCTTAGCAACTATGTTAATATTTGTTTGGATGAGATGCTACTGAATACTAGTGATATTTTGTTGCTTAGGAATATGGGAGATGGAATAGAAGAATTGGACTTGAAGATGGAGCCGCACGGATGTTTGAAGTCAAGATTTCGCTGGTTCGGACTACATCGACCACCCTGCACCAAAATGGGCATAACTTCCTCATACGAAGTCCGATTGGCGCGTTCTTTGACTTTTTGGAAATCTGAGGAGAAGACGGATCGTTTGCCATTGGTTTCACATCGTTTGGACTCTCGAGTCGTTCTGTGTGACCGAAACCGTCCTGCGTGACAGAACTGGACCGTGTTGACCCATAGTGCATGTCTGTTCGTCTTCTAGCCCACAGCCCATGTCTGTTCACCTTCCACAGGCTGCCCACCCTTTATAAACTCACGCCAGCCGCCTCTAGGGTTAGGTTTTGCTTTGTTTGCATCTACACTTGTGTGTTTAGATCCCGCCTCTTGCACCGGACCGATTGGCTGCTGCATTGGCGTTTGCGAAACCTCACCTTATCATCGTTTGTCAGTGATTTGGCATTCGGTTTGTATCCTTCCTGTTCTTGCTTGTGTTCTTGGGTTCGCTTGCAGGAATTAGCCTTCGTGGCGAGGTCAATCGCGTTCTGCGTGGTTGATAACCAACGGAGACAGTGGTGTAACGATTGCAAGGTTTTGATCCGCCGGACCGGAGCCTTGGATCGCCAACGTCGAGATTCTCCACCAACCCAAGTTATCCTTTACCTAGCGTAAGATCGGGACCAATCCCCCATCAGTTGGTATTAGAGCACAGATTTCCCGTTAGGTAATCTCGATCTGCTTTTGTTTTTACCTAGAGTCCAGAAAACCGCACCAAAAAAAATTCCCACCGAGAACCCCTTTGTGCCTTGCGATTTTAATTTCAGTTTTAACTTTGTTGAGTTCGTGTTCTTGGTCGAGTCTTGTTGCTGGTTTAGTAATCCCTTTGTGTCGTTTGAGTAGTAGTTGTTCTTGTGTCTCAAAAAATTCCCGCCCGAAAACCCCCCCTCCAGAACCCCATTTTGTTTTCCACATCCAGTCTTTGTGATCCCCCTTCGGTAAAACAGGCATAACTTTTCGCTCGTTTGGCAGAAAAATCTGAAATTTTTTGAGCGTGTTCCTGACCCAATTTGGAGGGTACCCTAATGCCGGTTAGCCCTCACCAAAATCGCCAAAAAAAATCAGGAAGATAATGAAAAAAAATTGGACAAAGTTTTTGCTCGTCGTTCACCGAACTTGTTGAATTTCTGTGAGTCACATCCCACCTCAGTTGCAGGTGCCAATTTTTGTGGTTGTATCTCTTGTTATCCTTGTTTCAAAAAAATAGAGTGAAAAAAAAATAAAAAAAATAAAAAAAAAGAGAAACAGTCCTGTTTGTTGCTTGTCCGAACTTTTGTCCGAACTCCTGTCCGAACACTTGTCCGATCTGAGGCAGGCATTGGCTCTTTGTTGCTTGTCCGATCTCTTGTCCAAACTCCTGTCCGAACTCTTGTCCAATCTGAGGCAAGCATTGGCTGTTTGTTGCTTGTCCGATCTCTTGTCTGAACCTTTGTCCGAACCCTTGTCCGATCCCTTGTCCGATCAGCGGCAGAAAAAAAAAAATTGTGCACATACCCTTGTCCGATCACTTGTCCGATCTCTTGTCCGATCCCTTGTACGATCTATAGAGAGCTGAATTTGGCCTGTTTTTGCTTCCTTTTGATTTTTGGGCACATAGATTCCCTCTTTTACTTGAACTTTCACTTTGGGAGCACTAAGGTCAGCAACTTTGACGAGTACTAGAGAATACTTATTGAACTTGGTTAACTGTTATTACTATCGCTAATCCTTGCTACTCACTTTGCCTTCCAAGCTACACCTTTCTCTTGGTCAGGACAGGATCAATTCTTGCAATTGCACACCACCTCCACTTGGTTCATCACCTGTAGGCCGGTGACCTCACTGCGGCGTGGTAAGAACACTTGCAAGCGTGGATAAGGTGCTTGACGAATTGCTTCCACCACACAACCACCATAAGAGATATTCTTTGTTGTTTTGTCTTTTCACTAACATGGCAGCACTTATTGTACAACGTGACTTGAGCACTCACATGGACCAGGACGACCAGGCACAACGGAACAATATATTTCAGACCTTCTTCCTCGTCAAAAACCATCGTGTGCGTGTCATCATCGACAGCGGTAGTTGCAACAATTTGGTGAGCCATGACATGGTAACTAAGCTTCAACTTCCCACACGTGCACATCCACACCCTTACCACGTGCAATGGTTCAACAATAGCGGTAAGGTCATGGTAACACAAACTGCTCGCATCGAATTTGCCATTGGTACATACTTAGGAGTTGCTGATTTTGATGTAGTACCAATGCAAGCATGTTCTCTATTACTTGGTAGATCTTGGGTATATGATACTGATGCTACACACCATGGTAGGAGCAATAAGTACACATTTATGTATAAAGGAAAGAAAGTTACACTGCTTCCTATGACTCCTGCTGAAATTGTGAAATTTGAACAAGAAAAACATGCTAGGGACGCACAAAAGAGTAAACAACTTTCTGAAAATCAGCAAGTAGCTAAAACGCTTTCGAGGCAACAAAAAGGTAAAGTTGTTTCTCCTTCCTCATCACAAGTTATTAATCTGAAGGGACGTGTCATGCATGCAACTAAAATTAACCTTGCAGTACGTAGTTTTCTTGGTCCTGCAGGTTTCTATCGGCGTTTTGTGAAAGATTTCGGCACCATAGCCGGTCCTTTACCTGAGTTGACCAAGAAGGGAGTTACGTTTACTCGGAAGCCAGCACAAGAACAAGCTTTTGCCACACTCAAAGATCGCCTTACACGTGCACCTCTACTTCAGCTACCCGACTTCAGTGAGCCTGTTGAGTTAGAATGTGATGCTAGTGGTGTTGGAATAGGAGATGTGCTGCTACAAG
Source organism: Zizania palustris (assembly GCA_019279435.1). Lineage (NCBI taxonomy): Eukaryota > Viridiplantae > Streptophyta > Magnoliopsida > Poales > Poaceae > Zizania > Zizania palustris. Next base: position 12,261,142 of record JAAALK010000084.1, read on the forward strand.
GAGGTAAACCTGTGACCTATTTTAGTGAGAAATTGCATGGTCCACAATTGAATTATTCTACCTATGATAAGGAATCATATGCCTTAGTGCGTCTGCTTGAAACTTGGCAACATTACCTTTTGCCTAAGGAGTTTATTATACATTCTGATCATGAAGCACTAAAATATTTGACAGGGCAAGCTAAACTGAACCGTAGACATGCTAAATGGGTTGAATTTATTGAATCTTTCCCATACATTGTAAAATACAAGAATGTTAAAGAAAATGTGGTTGCTGATGCATTGTCTCGTAGGATTGTTCTTTTATCTCAACTTGATATTAACGTTCCAGATTTGGAAAGTTTGAAAGATTTGTATGTTGTAGATAAAGAATTTGCTGAACCATACGCTAAATGTAATGATGGGAAAGGCTGGAAAAAATTTCATGTTTATGACGGGTTCTTGTTCCATGCTAACAAGCTATGTGTTCCAGATTCGTCCGTACGTTTGCTGTTGTTGCAGGAATCACATGGCGGTGGTTTAATGGAACATTTTGGAAGAGAAAAGACTTTGGCCCTGCTGTCCAATAATTTTTATTGGCTCAAGATGCGGAGAGATGTTGAACGATTTGTGCAGCGTTGTGCCACATACCATAAAGCTAAGTCCAAACTTAACCCATATGGTTTGTATACTCCATTTCCTGTTTCTAGTGCACCTTGGGAAGATATTAGCATGGACTTTATTGTAGGATTGCCTAGGACAAAGAAGGGGAGAGACTCCATATTTGTAAGAGTGGATAGGTTTTCTAAAATGGCACACTTTATTCCCTGTCACAAGACCAACGATGCTTCACATATTGCTGATTTAATTTTCAGGGAAATTGTGAGATTGCACGGGATGCCTAGAACCATTGTTTCAGATCATGATGTGAAGTTTATGAGTTACTTTTGGAAGACAATGTGGGCCAAGCTTGGCACAAAATTGCTATTTTCAACAACTTGTCACCCGCAAACTGATGGTCAAACAGAGGTGGTAAACCGTACACTCTCCAAGTTGCTACGAACAATAAACTTGAAAGAATGGGAGGACTGCCTTCCACATGTTGCATTTGCATACAATAGAGCTATTCACTCAACAACACAATTGTGCCCGTCTGAAGTGGTGTATGGTTTTAAGCCAATCACTCCACTTGATTTGCTGCCACATCCTTTTCAAGAGAGAGCAAACATGAAGGCAACAAAGCGAGCAGAGTTTGTGAAAGCTATGCATCTCAAGACAAAGGAAGTTATAGAAAAGAAGGCACGCTATTTTGCTCAAAAGACAAATAAAGGAAGAAAGAAGATGTTTTTCAAACCAGGAGATCTTGTTTGGTTGTACTTGCGCAAGGATCGTTTTCCTGATTTGAGAAAGTTTAAATTGATGCCCCGTGCTGATGATTTAAAACCCTACTTGGGAGCTGACGATGAGCTTGAGTCGAGGACGACTCCAATTCAAGAAGGGGAGGATGATGAGGACATCACTTCACATGATACACACATGGAGCCTCCACCTACAATTCAATTACAAGGACCAATCACACGCGCCCGTGCCCGTCGCTTGAACCATGAGGTTAATTCTTTCCTTAGCAACTATGTTAATATTTGTTTGGATGAGATGCTACTGAATACTAGTGATATTTTGTTGCTTAGGAACATGGGAGATGGAATAGAATAATTGGACTTGAAGACGGAGCCGCACGGATGTTTGAAGTCAAGATTTCGCTGGTTCGGACTACATCGACCACCCTGCACCAAAATGGGCATAACTTCTTCATACGAAGTCCGATTGGCGCGTTCTTTGACTTTTGGAAAGCTGAGGAGAAGACGGATCGTTTTCCGTTGGTTTCACATTGTTTGGAGTCTCGAGTCGTTCTGTGTGACCGAAACCGTCCTGCGTGACAGAACTGGACCGTGTTGGCCCATAGTGCATGTCTGTTCGTCTTCTAGCCCACAGCCCATGTTTGTTCGCCTTCCACAGGCTGCCCACCCTTTATAAACTCACGCCAGCCGCCTCTAGGGTTAGGTTTTGCTTTGTTTGCATCTACACTTGTGTGTTTAGATCCTGCCTCTTGCACCGGACCGATTGACTGCTGCATTGGCGTTTGCGAAACCTCACCTTATCATCGTTTGTCAGTGATTTGGCATTCGGTTTGTATCCTTCCTGTTCTTGCTTGTGTTCTTGGGTTCGCTTGCAGGAATTAGCCTTCGTGGCGAGGTCAATCGCGTTCTGCGTGGTTGATAACCAACGGAGACAGTGGTGTAACGATTGCAAGGTTTTGATCCGCCGGACCGGAGCCTTGGATCGCCAACGTCGAGATTCTCCACCAACCCAAGTTATCCTTTACCTAGCGGAAGATCGGGACCAATCCCCCATCACTACGTCTACAACGCCGATGGATCCCATGGGGGCGCAGAGATCGACAACCGCAATATCATGACGCCCACCCTTGCAGATATCCCCGAGGAAGGTCGGGCGGAGATCGATGCAAAGATGAAAGAGCTCCAAGATCTCATGCTCAGGAGTTACGTCAAGACACGTGTGGGCTTCATCAAGCATGACGTCAACTTCCTCGACCTCGCCCGGACTCAGGTAACACCAGTGTCGCCTCCTTTATCTTCCTTAGAGATTGAGAAAAAGATAGCCACATATGTAGATCAGACCATTAGCGCTTCACTAGCGAACCGTCTAGATTTGACAGTTAGCTCTCAGGTAGAGGCAATGTTTAGAACGTTTGGCTTTATCGAGCCCGTTCCTCCAACTCCAATCGCTAGCGTACCCTCGGTAAATCGCATTTACAGTAGAACCAACGGTAGTGCATGCAAAGATATCGTGTCTCCAGCCTCAACGTCTACGGCCGAGACCAGTCACTACACGTGCAGTCAGGCTAACCCTACTTATTATGCACCGCCTCCACCTACGCCTACGCCAGCTTTTACCGCGGTGCCTGCGACGCACGCTCCTACGCACCCGCATAGACATGAGCATATCATATACCCTAAGCCAGCGCGAGAGGAGGAGCCCTACGGCTGACCCACCAACATACCACCGCGTGTCGTGCCCCCGCATGAGATACATGTGTAGGCAGGAGGCCAGGATAGCATCGAGGAGCGGATCTGCGCTGTTTAGAGAATGTACCGGCTTCGCACCTCGGGATTGGGCTAGGGTTTACCGAAAGCTGTACCCCGATCACTTTAATACCATACCTTACCCCATGGCTACAGAGTCCTGAATTCACCAAATCCGATGGTGAGGGTAACAAGACCACACTAGAGCATGTCAGCCAATTCTTAGCACAATGTGGAAAAGCTAGTAGGTCAGATGCATTAAAACTTAGACTGTTTTCTCTTTCGCTATCCGACACCGCTTTCATTGGTTTTCGGCGCTGCCGCTGAACTCCGTCCAAACACGGGCCCAATTAGAACAGAAGTTCCATGACTATTTTTATACAGAAGTTCTAGGAACCTATATTTTAGTCTCAATATTTCAGAAAGAGATTTTGCGGATCTAGCTTTTAACGGATTGCGTTCTAAGATTAAGGAGAGGTTAGACAACCAAAACATTCTAGAGGTCAGCCAAGTCCTGCAACAAGCTCTAGTCCAAGAAGGCTGAGCAAAGGATAAAAAATTCATTTAAATGTTTAACAAACCTAGAGCCCAAGTTCACATCATGGAGCATTCCGACAAGGAAGAGTCAGAGGAAGAGGACAATTCGGCCGATATGTATGCAGCCAAATGTGCCTAGAACACTAAGACCAAACCCATCACCTGTTCAGAGCTACGACCGTCTCCCACTAAGAGTCAACCCAACGAGGTCAAATACTCTTTTGATGTGACTAAATGCGACAAAATATTTGACTTCCTCTTGAAGAACTAGGTTCTTAGATTGCCCAAGGGCCAGTTCATCCTGACCGTCGACGAGCTAAAGAAACACCCCTACTGTAAGTGGCATGACTCTCATTCTCATTATACTAATGATTGCAATGTTTTCCGTCGGCAGGTTCCATCGGCCATAGAAGAAGGACAATTTAAATAGATTCTAGTCCAAAGATGAAGCTGGATAAAGACCCCTTTCCCATGAACACCGTCGACCTCGATGAGAAGAAAGTACTGATTCGGCCAGAACAGGCCGAGTTGTCTAAGGGGAAATCGGTTGTCATTGGAGAACCCCGCACACGCACACTCGTACCAAAGAACCTTGAAGTATGAGTGTGGAAAAAGAACGTCGACACGTCTTCTTTGTCTAGGGCTCGCAAAAAGCTAAAGGTAACATACTAGATGTTGTTGAATAAACACCAGAAGAAGGCTGAGAAAACAAGCGCCCGACCAAAAATTCCAAGACAACTGAACCCTCTGAAGGGTGAGTTCGGACCCCAGCAGCCGAACCCTTTGAAGGGTGAGTTCGGACTCCAATGGATGAACCCTCTGAAGGGTGAGTTCGGACCCCAATGGCCGAACCCACCTTCACTCTGGGCGAACCCCTTGGTGGGAGAGATCAACCCACAATGGCCGAACATACCTCCTCCCTAGTGGGACCCTTCGTTGATATGGTCCGAAGTACCTTTGACATGGCCGAACCCCCCTCCGAGCAATGGGTTCGGCTCTCAATGGGCGAAGCCGCTAGAACCTCTGATGCCTCTGCCATACTACTGGACAGGGTCCCCGTGGGCTCCGAACTACACTTCGCCACTAGAGTACCCTTCGCATCATACTATTGCTTCCTTTTTTCCCTTAGAGTATGATTGGCAGGGGCAGATGTATACGACGAAGGGGAACGTTTTCCATAGGCTATCTGTGGTGCCTCTAAGCCAACTCACGCAGGACGAAGCCAAAGAGGATGGGTGCGAAGAGGCGAGGGAGAGGGAGTCTGAAGCTATCACAGTCAAGGTAGGGTCTCAGGAGGTCCCAATCCTGAAGGCCTCCTCGCTGAAGCATGATGGAGGTAAGTCCCCTAGTCCAACCGAGGCCATCACCAAGGCCTGATCTGATCATCCTAGCGAGGCCGATCCGACCGACATGGTATAGGGAAAGATTCTTGCCAAGCACAAAGATTACGAGGCCGACCTGGGTAATTCCCGCTCATCCAAAAATCACAGGAACAGGTTGGTGGCGCTTGGTACCAAGCCACAACCATCTTGGGCGCCGCCGGGTATGTCCAAATCGCAGAAGAGGTGCCTACAACATCTACAGTCATAGGAGATGCACAAGAAGAAGGCCGAGGATGAGAGAGACGCCATCTTCGAGGAAATCCACCCTCGACCAATTGTAAAGCAAGTATGGAAGCCCAAGATAGTTGAGGCGAGTGACTCGCCTCTCCTTCCGAGCGACGATGATGATGACATGCTCAACGATGACTACACACCCATCTCCGAGTGGCCCTGTGACGCCCCGATTTAACAAATCGAGACATTATTGAATTTCGTAAGAAAAACAATAATACAAGAGGTTCATCATGCGACAATCGTACATACGACAGTATCCATGGTACGCAGACCATAATTATTACATCATTGTTTTAATAAACAATAAAGTAAAATAATTAGAAAACGGCATGACGAACATCTTCTTCAGGATTTTTCTTCTCGACTGGGTCGCTACTCCAGACCGTCTTCGTAGTAAGCATCCTCTGTGGGGTCCAACGGGTATGAGTACAAAAAGTATTCAACAAGCCACCGCAAATGCAAGTAATAGTGCAGGATAATAAACAAGGAAGGGTAATGGCTAGCATTGCGGAAAAGTACAGTTTCAGTTATTGCATTTAGTGTAATCATATTTTAATCGTGCGGAAAGTAAACATGAACATCATCAACATCAACTAACTCGAGGGGTACAGTCAGCCCCACCTCGCTCAACGGTCCTTACATGTCAATCCATCATGCACATACTTATTCAAAGTAAACTAACTGGGGGATGTCACGCAACCCGCCCTTGACCGTGGGCTCGGCTTTTCGAAAAGATTTAAGACTCTGATCAGAGGTGTACTACTGTACCCACAAGGCACGCACTCATCCCAAACGAGATGACCCATTTCACGGGAACTCGTGCCAAAACCTCAATATGAGATGTTCCAAGCGATAACCACCCGCTCTAGGTTTCGCCGACGCGCCGGGCCGCATCCCGGCTAACGTCGCACCCCCTTTTGCGCCACATTGGTACAAGTCACCCGCAGGTGCAACTTGACCCATCTCCAAATGGTGGCCTCGGTTTGGAACAACCCATACCTTAGTTAGGACTTACCCACTAGACTTGTGGTTAGTACGTAAGTGTATTGCAACGGATCCCTCAGACCGGTCCTTATAGTGCCCCGGGTGCTACCGACCAATGCCCTAGCTTGCACCCGGAACCCACCATGCATCCACTCATAACCACAACTCCAACACCGACAGAATTCCATAGATGAGAAACAATGGGGATCATATAGTAGAACCATGTACTACGACTCATTTTTATCCTATAGCGATTGTGTCGATACTTTGGACACTAGCTAATAACATTAATCATATGGTGACAAGGAGTTTTGGCTAGAGAGCATGGCTTGGGTTGCACATCAAGGTCGGGGGATCCTAAATAAATATATTGTAAGGGTTCATTTGACTAATGCATATATAACCTATGTGTTTTAGCGATAGTTTAATCAAACATGGGTTCAATATGCTCAAAAGATTGGTTTGGTGACTTGCCTTGTTCAGCAAAAGGAGAGGGAGGGACTTCGGGGAAGTACTCCGGCTCCTCGGCGACGTCGTAGTCTTTTTTATATAGTAAAGTAAAATAAAAAGAACACAACATTCAATCAAACAATATAACATTACATTATAAGCTCATAAGTTAAAGTTGGTTTGATTATAAATAAAATAAATTCAATGGTTAAGGTTCTGTGGTTTATTTCATAATTCAACTTTAAAGGAATTAAAGAGTTGTCTTTTTTTAGAAAAGGGTGTTTAAATGTGATTATTGCCCCATTAAGTTCTCAAATAAAGGTGAAATGAAAAGTTCATGTTAATTTGATGGTTTTTCAGTAAATGGACAGAACTGAAATAAATCTAAATTTTTCTGAAGTTTAAACATTTAAGTTTATATTTTAATCTTAAAGGCATTTGAATATTTATTTGAATAATCATGAAAAAGTCAAAGTAAACCTACTGTTTTTATTGCATAAACATGTAGAGAATAATTTTATGAATTTTCTGAAATTGGAATGGTAATTTTTAGAGTTCAAATGCACCAGATATGAATTTTACAAGTTTAAAAGCATTTCTGGAATTTATTTTCAAATTTTAAATCCCTTGGGTCCACGGTGAGCCAGGCCCACGGTGAACCCACGCATTGTGCGCGTGGACCGGTTGATCCAGAGCCGTTGGATCTGGATCCGGTGGCCAGGCACGAGGCGGGAGAGTTAAAGTGACGTGGATGGCCAGGATTAAAACGTTCGAACCGGTATGCGATGGACGGCTTAGATGCGATGCGGGGTTTTAAAACTAACGGACGCACGAGATTAAAACGTACCCCTTCGCACAGATCTAACGGATCAGATTAAATCGCACGCGGGAATTAATCGCCATCGTCGGATCCAGATCGCACGGTCGTGCGTGAATCCGACACGGCACGGGTACTCGACCCGTGCCGGTCGTCTTCTCCGACGACGGCGAGCGGGACAGCGGCCACGGCGGGCGACGGCGGTCGATGCTAGGGCCTAAAATGGAAGGAGGGCGATGAGGGGGTCACGAAGGTACCTCGGCGGCGAGAAAAGGTCGACGGAGCTAGGCCGGCGACGAGCGGAGGCGGTGGAGGCGTTCGGGTCCTTGGTGGCGACGGCGATCCGGCGGGGTTCGTCGTCGATGGAGTGGTGGCCGAGGTTGGTGAGATCCCGGCGGTCACGACGGTGCGGTCAGCGTGGACGGAGAAGGGCTCCGGCGACGGCGAGCGACGGCTGGAGAGGGGACGGCGGCGGTGCGCTAAAACTTGGAGTGAGGGCATTCTGTGCGTTCTCGCAATGTGTAGGCGTGGGGGTGAAATGCGGGTGGCCGGGGGGGTTTAAATAGGGTCACCGGCGGGGGCAGAGGGGGCGCAATTGACGGTGGCCGAGGGTTAATGCGTTTAAACACCGGCGAGGTTCGGGTGGCATGCAGATTCATCGAATCGGGACGCAATCGGCTGGGTTTAATGGGGGAAACGGTCATCGGAGCGCGGGGGTTTGAATGTCGGGCTCAATTTGAGGGGAGGGGGTCAGGGGCAACGGATCCGAGGCGCGTTATTGCATCGGCCGGTGAGGGGGGGGATTTGGGGGCGGATCTCGCGGAGACGAAGGATCTGACAGGTGGGGGCCACTGGCCAGTGAGCGCGAGCGAGCGGGGTGGCGACTGACGGGTGGGGCCGGGCTCGGGCGCGCGCGCGTGAAGAGAGGAGGGGTCGCTGACAGGTGGGGTCCGGTTGTCAGTCCGAGCGCGCGGGTGGAGTGGGCTGGACCGGCCGGGAGAGAGAGAATGGAGGGAGGGGAGCCCATTACTGTTTTAATACATTTCTGAATAAAAATAATTGCAGAAAATAGTTTAAACCTTTTGGGGCATTTCCAAAGTGGATAAAAATTTGTAAAAATTCTCAAAATCATTTCTTGGTCTTGGGAGTTTATATAAAAATTTCGAGCTCCTGGTTTGGCCATCTACTCTATGCTGTAGTTCAAAAGGGTATAAAAGAGTATTAAAAGTATTTTCAGAAATATAATTCCAAGGAATTGAATTTAATAATATTTTTATTGTTTTGAAAATTTGGGGTGTCACAAACCTATCCCCCTTACAAGAATCTCGTCCTCGAGATTGGAACGTTACTCGAATAATTCGGGATATTGGGCTTTCAGTTCGTCTTCCTTTTCCCAAGTGGCTTCTTCGGCGGGATGGTTGTTCCATTGGACTTTGCAGAAGCGAACAACGCGACTCCTGGTTACTCTCTCCTTGGTTTCCAGGATCTTGACGGGTTTCTCTATGTAGGTCAAGTCTTCTTGGACATTAAGCTGCTGAAGGTCGGCTTGCTCGGTGGGTACACGGAGGCACTTCTTCAGTTGAGAGACATGGAACACATCATGAACTCCTGCCAAGGATGGAGGCAGTTCGAGTTGATATGCCACCTCTCCTTGTCGTCGGAGGATCTGGAAAGGTCCGACGTAGCGGGGTGCTAGCTTGCCTTTCATGTTGAACCTTTGAGTGCCACGGAGGGGAGTGACTCGGAGATAGACATAATCGCCCTCCTCAAAGGCTAGGTCTCTTCGACGGTTGTCGGCATAGCTCTTCTGACGGGATTGGGCTGCCTTCAATCGGTCTCTTATGATCTTAACCTTCTCTTCAGCTTCTCTTAATAGATCAGTCCCAAACAGTTGTGACTCTCCGGTCTGATCCCAGAGCAACGACGTTCTGCACTTACGTCCATAGAGTGCTTCGAACGGGGACATTTGCAGGCTGGCCTGATAGCTGTTGTTGTAGGAGAACTCTGCATATGGTAAGTTCTTGTCCCACATTCCGCCAAAGTCTAGAGCACAAGCTCTAAGCATATCCTCCAATATCTGATTGACCCTTTCGGTTTGACCGTCGGTCTGTGGATGATAGGCGGTGCTAAAGTTCAGCCGGGTGCTGAGTTCCTCTTGAAGGTTCTTCCAAAACTTGGAGGTAAACTGACTCCCACGGTCAGATACAATCTTCTTAGGAACTCCGTGAAGGCACACGATCTGAGTCATATACAACTCAGCCAGCTTGGCGACGGTGTAAGTTGTCTTGACCGGAACGAAGTGAGCTACCTTGGTGAGTCGGTCGACGATCACCCAGATAGAGTCGTGACCAGCTTGGGTCTTGGGCAGTCCTGTGATGAAGTCCATTCCTATCTCTTCCCACTTCCATTCAGGGACCTTGAGAGGTTGAAGAAGTCCGGCAGGCCTCTGATGCTCTGCCTTGACTCGCCGGCATGTGTCGCACTTGGCCACATACTCAGCTATCTCCCTCTTCATGCTGACCCACCAATACTTTTCCTTCAGGTCTTGGTACATCTTTGTACTCCCGGGATGGATGGAGTATAATGTATCATGGGCTTCTTGAAGGATGAGAGTCTTCAACTCAGGTAGGTCGGGTACGCAGATCCGGTTCCCGAACCAGATGGTACCATGCTCGTCCTCGGAAAATCCAGGGGCTTTACCCTTCCTCATGTTCTGCTGGATCTCCAGGATGTCCGGATCTTCCTTCTGCTTTTCTTGGATCTGGTCTATTAAGACAGGCCGAGATTCCAAGGCAGCGAGGTACGCTCGAGTGGTGATCCCTAGGTTTAACCTTTCCATCTCCTTATACAGTAAAGGATCTTGGTCCTGAATCATGATGGCATTGCAGTACCCTTTTCGACTAAGGGCGTCTGCCACCACATTCGCTTTGCCCGAATGATAATGGATGCCCAAGTCATAATCCTTGATCAGTTCCAACCATCTCCTTTGCCTGAGATTCAGATCTGGTTGGGTGAATATGTACTTGAGGCTCTTGTGGTCGGTGAAGACCTCACACCGATTTCCCACAAGATAGTGTCTCCATATCTTCAAGGCATGAACCACGGATGCTAACTCCAGATCGTGGGTCGGGTAGTTCAGCTCATGCGGTCTCAGCTGTCGGGAGGCGTAGGATATCACCTTCCCATCTTGCATCAAGACACATCCCAAACCTTGGCGGGAAGCATCGCAGTAGACGTGGAAGTCCTTCTGGATGTCCGGCAGAGTTAAGATCGGGGCTGACACGAGCTTCTTCTTGAGAGTCTGGAAGCTTTCTTCACAATCTGGGGTCCATTCAAACTTCACTTCCTTCTGAAGCAGTCTGGTCATCGGCTTGGCGATCTTGGAAAAATTCTCGATGAACCGGCGGTAGTATCCGGCCAATCCGAGAAAACTCCGGATCTCGGTCATGGTTGTTGGCTGCAGCCAGTTGGTTACTGCTTCTACGGTGGTTGGGTCCACCGCTATTCCTCCGGCAGATATAACATGGCCGAGGAACTTCACCTCAGACGACCAAAATTCGCATTTGCTGTACTTGGCGTACAGTTGCTGCTCCCTTAGCTTTCCGAGGGTCAGCCGGAGATGAGTCTCGTGTTCTTCCTTGGTCTTGGAGTAAACGAGGATATCGTCGATGAATACCATGATGAACTTGTCCAAGAACTCCATGAATACATTGTTCATCATGTTCATGAAAAAGGCTGGGCATTCGTGAGTCCGAACGACATCACTGTGTACTCATAGAGTCCATAGCGGGAGGTGAAGGCAGTCTTGGGTATGTCTTCTTCTCTAATCCTCAACTGGTGATAACCTGACCTGAGGTCAATCTTGGAAAACACCGAGGATCCTTTCAGCTGATCGAACAGGTCATCGATCCGAGGCAGTGGATACTTGTTCTTGATGGTTACGTCGTTCAAGGCTCTATAGTCCACGCACATCCTCTTGGTCTTGTCCTTCTTCATGGCAAATATAACCGGTGCACCCCAGGGTGAGGTACTTGGCCGAATATACCCTTTTTGCTCTAGGTCTTCGATGTTGCTCTTGACTTCGGCTAGTTCATTGGCGGCCATTCGGTACGGGCGCTTGGAGATTGGAGTGGTCCCGGGGACAAGTTCGATTCTGAATTCGATGTCCCGCTTGGGAGGCATTCTGGGTAGGTCTTCAGGGAAGACATCCGCAAACTCCTTGACTATAGGCACCTCTTCAAGAGCTATCGAGCGAAGGGATGCTCCGGGTGGTTTGCGACTGGTCATCCGAAAGGTGACGGTTGCGCCTTCAGGGTTGGTCACCATGACGGACTTGTTGGCACAGTCGATCACTCCCTGGTGCTTCATCAACCAATCCATCCCTAGTATGAGGTCAAGTCCGATGCATTGGATGAGGACTGGCTCGGCCCGAAACAGTATTCCTTGGATGTCAATTTGAACCTTAGGGCTGTATAAGCGGGCTAAGGTCCTATTGTCGGGGGTGGCAATCACCATGGGAATGGGTAGAGGGAGTACGTCCAGTTCGTTTTTTTTCACAAAATCTTCCGAGATGAAGGAGTGGGTTGCTCCCGAGTCAAATAATATGACGGCTGGTACGGAATTCATAGTAAACATACCGAGCACGACTTCAGGAGCCTCCTGAGCTTCCTCCGCGCTGATGTGGTTGACGCGGGCACGAACCGCCTGGTTGGGTGCCGCGCCTTGGGCTTGCTTGGGTGGGGACACTGGTGTGCATAGTGCCCTTCCTTGCGGTAGTTGAAGCAGATGACCGGCCTTCCTTGGCGATCCTTCAAGATCGGAGCCTTGGCGGCTGGTGTCGGCTGAGCGGCCGGAGCTGGTGGAGCGGGACGAGGATGCCCGGCGTTGGATCCACTGGCGGCGTGAGGTGGCCTGTAGGCGGGCCGAGGATGGTAGGCGGGCGCTAGTGGCGGAGGGACGAAGCGGGGCCTCTGAGAGTTCGCCTGCTGATGCTTGAAGGCGATCATCTTCCTCTTCTTGAGGTCCAGCTTGTTCTGCTCAGTCTCTTGGACGAGCGCTTTGTTGACTAGCCGTTGGAAGTCGGCGTAGTCGGTGGCGACGAGCTGGATGGACAGCTCATCCTTAAGTCCCCTAAGGAAATTGGCTTGGCGGAGGGCATCGGTGCGCACTTCCTCCGGTGCGTAGCGGGCGAGGCGGTTGAACTCATGGAGGTACTCCATGACGGTCCTGTTGCCTTGCTGTAGGTCGCGGAACTCCTGTTGTTTCACCGCGATTACACCGGCGGGGACGTGGGCAGCACGAAAGGCGATGGTGAACTCCGCCCAAGTCACCACGTGGTCCTCCGGCTGGGACTCAAGATAGTTGTCCCACCATTCAGCGGCGGGACCCTGGAGCTGGTGAGTGGCGAAGGCCACTCGCTCTCGGTCGGTGCAGGGGAGGAGGTCGAGCTTCTTTCCGATGGTGCGAAGCCAATCTCCGGCCTCCATCGGGTTGGTGGTGCTCGAGAAGATGGGCGGGCGCACGCGCAGGAACTCCGAGAGCTGCGGAGCGGGCGCGGGTGCTGGTGCGCGAGGGGCGGGCTCCCCGTTCTGCAGACGGTCCAACTGAGCATGTTGGTTCTGCATTTGGGTGAGGAGGGCGGTGATCAGGTGGTTCTGATTCGCCATCATCTCCGCCAAGGTGGGGTGGTTGGCGGAAGGTGACCCAGACTGACGTGGGCCCGTTGCACCCCAGTTGGGCACAACACCCTCGGGCGCCTCACGGCTTCCTCCTGCTCCGTTGTTGGAGCCGGTGTTCTGGTGGTCGGCCATTTTCTGAACAACATTATAAGGAAAAATAATAATATAATCAAAAGTGCCTCGTAGGGCTCAAGTATAAATATGAAATGGTGAAAATTGTTCATTACACTCAAGCTCTTATTCCATCTACAACACAACTCGTTGCAGACGGCACCACATAAAAATTTATTTTATTTAGATTGCGCCCTCTAGCGTCTACTCGCCACCGGAGGCGGTCTCCGTGCTCTCGGAACCACGAGTATGCGGCTCCGAAGGGATGGTGGGCTCGAGAAAGTTCTCGATGATGGAGTCGGAGACGAGGTCGGGGCGTGGTGTAGGGGCGCTGGTGGAGGCTCTGGCGGGAGAGGGTCGTGGCGGGATCCTCTTGGGGCGAGGGAGGGGCTCACGGATGGGCTTCTTCTTCCTTGGTCCTTATAGTGCCCTGGGTGCTACCGACCAATGCCCTAGCTTGCACCAGGAACCCACCATGCATCCACTCATAACCACAACTCCAACACCGACAGAATTCCATAGATGAGAAACAATGGGGATCATATAGTAGAACCATGTACTACGACTCATTTTTATCCTATAGCGATTGTGTCGATACTTTGGAAACTAGCTAATAACATTAATCATATGGTGACAAGGAGTTTTGGCTAGAGAGCATGGCTTGGGTTGCACATCAAGGTCGGGGGATCCTAAATAAATATATTGTAGGGGGTCATTTGACTAATGCATATATAACCTATGTGTTTTAGCGATAGTTTAATCAAACATGGGTTCAATATGCTCAAAAGATTGGTTTGGTGACTTGCCTTGTTCAGCAAAAGGAGAGGGAGGGACTTCGGGGAAGTACTCCGGCTCCTCGGCGACGTCGTAGTCTTTTTGATATAGTAAAGTAAAATAAAAAGAACACAACATTCAATCAAACAATATAACATTACATTATAAGCTCATAAGTTAAAGTTGGTTTGATTATAAATAAAATAAATTCAATGGTTAAGGTTCTGTGGTTTATTTCATAATTAAACTTTAAAGGAATTAAAGAGTTGTCTTTTTTAGAAAAGGGTGTTTAAATGTGATTATTGCCCCATTAAGTTCTCAAATAAAGGTGAAATGAAAAGTTCATGTTAATTTGATGGTTTTTCAGTAAATGGACAGAACTGAAATAAATCTAAATTTTTCTGAAGTTTAAACATTTAAGTTTATATTTTAATCTTAAAGGCATTTGAATATTTATTTGAATAATCATGAAAAAGTCAAAGTAAACCTACTGTTTTTATTGCATAAACATGTAGAGAATAATTTTATGAATTTTCTGAAATTGGAATGGTAATTTTTAGAGTTCAAATGCACCAGATATGAATTTTACAAGTTTAAAAGCATTTCTGGAATTTATTTTCAAATTTTAAATCCCTTGGGTCCACGGTGAGCTAGGCCCACGGTGAACCCGCGCACTGTGCGCGTGGACCGGTTGATCCAGAGCCGTTGGATCTGGATCCAGTGGCCAGGCGCGAGGCGGGAGAGTTTAAGTGACGTGGACGGCCAGGATTAAAACGTTCGAACCGGTATGCGATGGACGGCTTAGATGCGATGCGGGGTCTTAAAACTAACGGACGCACGAGATTAAAACGTACCCCTTCGCACAGATCTAACGGATCAGATTAAATCGCACGCGGGAATTAATTGCCACCGTCGGATCCAGATCGCACGGTCGTGCGTGAATCCGACACGGCACGGGTACTCGACCCATGCCGGTCGTCTTCTCCGACGACGGCGAGCGGGACAGCGGCCACGGCGGGCGACGGCGGTCGATGCTAGGGCCTAAAATGGAAGGAGGGCGATGAGGGGGTCACGAAGGTACCTCGGCGGCGAGAAAAGGTCGACGGAGCTAGGCCGGCGACGAGCGGAGGCGGTGGAGGCGTTCGGGTCCTTGGTGGCGACAGCGATCCGGCGGGGTTCGTTGTCGACAGGAGTGGTGGCCGAGGTTGGCGAGATCCCGGCGGTAACGACGGTGCGGTCAGCGTGGACGGAGAAGGGCTCCGGCAACGGCGAGCGACGGCTGGAGAGGGGACGGCGGCGGTGCGCTAAAACTTGGAGTGAGGGCGTTCTGTGCGTTCTCGCAATGTGTAGGCGTGGGGGTGAAATGCGGGTGGCCGGGGGGGTTTAAATAGGGTCACCGGCGGGGGCAGAGGGGGCGCAATTGACGGTGGCCGAGGGTTAACGCGTTTTAAAACGCCGCGAGGTTCGGGTGGCATGCAGATTCATCGAACCGGGACGCAATCGGGTTGGGTTTAATGGGGGAAACGGTCACCGGAGCGCGGGGGTTTGAATGCCGGGCTCAATTTGAGGGGAGGGGGTCGGGGGCAACGGATCCGAGGCGCGTTATTGCGTCGGCCGGCGAGGGGGGGGGGGATTTGGGGGCGGATCTCGCGGAGACAAAGGATCTGACAGGTGGGGGCCACTGGCCAGTGAGCGCGAGCCGAGCGGGGTGGCGACTGACGGGTGGGGCCGGGCTCGGGCGCACGCGCGTGAAGAGAGGAGGGGTCGCTGACAGGTGGGGTCCTGGTTGTCAGTCCGAGCGCGCGAGTGGAGTGGGCTGGGCCGGCCGGGAGAGAGAGAATGGAGGGAGGGGAGCCCATTACTGTTTTAATACATTTCTGAATAAAATAATTGCAGAAAATAGTTTAAACCTTTTGGGGCATTTCCAAAGTGGATAAAAATTTGTAAAAATTCTCAAAATCATTTCTTGGTCTTGGGAGTTTATACAAAAATTTCCAGCTCCTGGTTTGGCCATCTACTCTATGCTGTAGTTCAAAAGGCTATAAAAGAGTATTAAAGTATTTTCAGAAATATAAATTCCAAGGAATTGAATTTAATAATATTTTATTGTTTTGAAAATTTGGGGTGTCACAGGCCCGCTCCTCAGACGATGGACATAAACGTCGTCATACTTCCCACCAAGTTCGCAGTACCACGAGACGTGGCCAAGGTCGCTTAGTTAAGCCTCGGCCCACGAGATGTTGTTTTTGAGAAACCCGAGGATATGACTCATCACTTGAAGCCTCTCTACGTCAAGGGGCATATTGACGAGAAGCCAATCTCCAGGATGCTTGTTGATAGTGGCGTCACTGTCAACTTGATGTCATACTCTATTTTGAAGAAGCTCGGCAGGGGCGAGGAGGATCTAAAGAAAACCAACCTAATGCTCAACGACATCAATGAAGAGAGCTCCAAAGCAAAGGGCGTACTCTCCATAAAGTTGATGGTGGGCAACAAGACGCTGCCAACGGCATTCTTCATCGTCGATGTGCAAGGTAACTACAGTGTGCTACTTAGGCGTGATTGGATTCACGCAAATTGTTGTATTCCATCTACTTTGCACTAGTGCCTAATGTAATGGGACAGTGATGATGTGGAGGTTGTACCAGCTGATACTTTGGCCCAAGTAGTGTTGGTTGATGTATCTATCGATGCCATCAATGATAAGGTAGAGTGTCTATTAGGTAGAGATCTCTCGGATTACGACTACGTTAGCGTGTCCGGGGGATGTTTTGTACCCGTGTCTGT
The DNA here is from genome assembly GCA_019279435.1 of Zizania palustris. Taxonomy (NCBI): domain Eukaryota; kingdom Viridiplantae; phylum Streptophyta; class Magnoliopsida; order Poales; family Poaceae; genus Zizania; species Zizania palustris. The sequence continues at coordinate 12,277,978 of JAAALK010000084.1, forward strand.
GAAGCCGGTTGGTGTAGCACGGCTATTTCTAAACTAGTAGTCATGTCTAGTAAGAGTAATCTTGATTGGCTGAAGTCTCGTGTAGAGCAATATCGGTCTTATAAAGACGGTATTGCTAAAGCCATTGAAGATTTCAGCGAAGTAGAAAAGTTAGGATAAGGTTTAGCATCGGTTGATCCTCTAGAAGAGGTCGATATAGGCAATGGTAGCTGTTGGCGTAAAAGTTACACCAACAGGTTCTCTGTACTCAAGAACGAACAAACAAGGAGTCTGAACTTTAAGGGCTACTTCGAACCTCCGAATTGGATAATAGATCGAGTAGTCCGAATGAATGTAAATGAACAACTTGTTCTGGATCCCTTTTACAAGGTACAATGGGGGGTATTTATAGGGGAAAAAGCATAAGGAAAAGACCTATTTGCCCCTATATTACAACCGCCATAGTGGAAACTGTTCAATATTATACACAAGGTTATACATGGTAAAGTACTGCAAGGTAGATGGATAAGCGGGACATCCAATCAATCATGTCCTTTGGCTTCGAAGTCTTCATCCTCCCTTCGGAGGGTTCTCCAGGGTTTCGCACCGTGGCGCCCTCCGATCTTGGCGACGCATGCTTCGAACAACAGTCCGCCAGCTTCGGGGTCTTTATCAGCCTTTGAAAGGTTTACACCTTAAGCCTGGAAAGTGGAATAATTTCCCCCAACAGTAGCCCCTCGAACACGTCTTCCTGTATTTAACTTGTTTAGAAAGAAGGCAGTATTCGGAAGGAATATTTTTAGTTTCCGAGGCTTAAGGAGGGGTTAGAGATGCTGAGACTTAGCCGAAGACTTTGAGCTTAACGCATTCGAGCCCTCCCCTTCGGGTTCTAGATACAGTGGGAACGCGTACTGAAAAAAGGATGGTTTCGGAGTGCGAACGTCGTGGGGCACCGTTAAAAGTAGCCGTTACAGCGCAAGTAGCCGTTACTCTCTACAGAAAAGGTAACGGTCGATTTTTACAGCGGTTGTGCACCGTTCCAATTACCGGGCCCACGCGTCAGTGGCGGAAGCCGAACCTGCAATGTGAACCCCATCGAAGAGTAGTACTGGTCGTGCGGTTATAAAAGGGAGAGATAGAGATCAACTGAGATTTTTTACCGCATTCATCACCTGCGATTCACCTTTCTCCCCATCTTCCAGCCTCTTTGAACACTTGAGCGCGATGGCGAGAACTAGCCACACCACCCCATCGGCGGCCAACACTTTGGCGCAAAGGCAGGCGTGGGCTGCAGTCGGCAGTAGCGGCAATGGCGGGGGCTCCGAGTGGTGCCTGGCCCAAGAATCCTCGAGCACTCCGTCCGCCCTCCAAGAAGAAAATTGCCCAAAGCTTCATCATCGGCCAATCCTCGAGCACCGCTGAGTCCATAGAAGAAGCAATGGAAGGAAAGCTGGGAGCTGGAATGAGGACCCGAGTTCCCGGGACAGAGTCGACTCCACGACCGCGGAGAGGAGAGGTGGTGGTCTTCGAAGCATTCTTCGAAGCGGGTCTAGGACTGCCAGCCGTGGATTTCTTGGCAGAGGTATTGGACTTGTTCCACATAACCCTGCCTCAGTTGTCCCCCAACGCGATTGTCCGCTTGGCTGTCTTCGAATGGGCGCTCTGGGCGGAGGGATGCGAAGGGCGCTCCGAAATCTTCGCGGCGACCCACGAGGCCATCTGCCAACCGAAGCCTCAAGACGGGCCAGGGGACTCTAAAGTGACGATAGACTTCGGCAGCGTCAACTTCCAGCTGCGGAGGGAGCACGCCCTCCACTTCCCTGCAAAAGCCATAAACGACAGGTGGTACACGAACTGGATACTTCGGTGGTTCTATGCCGAAGTCGGAGAGGACTCCCCCCTCTCTGGTCCTCTCCAGGAGATCTGGTTCCGGAAGGAGGCGGACATCTCTCTGAACCCTAGCTTGCTCACGACGAGGCTAGGGTTGCTTGCTTCAGTGACCCGTCGCATGAGCATGCGCGACCTGGCCGAGGAGTTCGTCGGTCTTCGGATCCCTCCCCTCGGAGCCAACTGGCCAATCGTAATCCCACAAGCCTCGGAGGGGGACCTCCGAAACTTAGGTACACCTTCTTCTCGCTGCATCATACTACATGAACAAGTCAATTATACTCACACTTCTATACCTTTTTCTTTCAGCGGTGCCTCTGGCATTGGCTCCGGAAGACATAGTTCGGGCCACCGAACGAATTCTAGGAGCCCCTTCGGTGGCCGAGAGGCAGAGAAGGCTGGAGTTGGTGGGGAGCTGGGAGCGATCCAACAGAGTGTGGAGAGCTCTCGGCATGGAGCCTCCGCATCTTCCTAACTTCGCCCCGACTGGAGCGGCTGGCCGTAAAAGGAAAGCCGCTGCCGAGCCCCCCAAGAAAGCTGGCAAGCAGCCGCTTCAGAAGAAGGCAGCGAAGCAACCTCCACATTTGGCGCCTGCTTCTTCTGCTTCGTCGCCGGGTGCGCAAAGCCCATCCTCCGAAGGGGTAGAAGACTCTGATGGTGAGACGGCGGCGGCCTTCGAAGCCTACCTCCTGGCTGACGAAGATATGGGGGAAGTCCTCCCTAACACCTCCGCCAGGGAGGTGGTTAGCGTGACTCCGACTGCTCCTCCTGCGCCCGCCGTCGTGCAGGTGGAGTCAGACTCTACTCTCGACTTGCCCACACCCGAGGCGGTCCCTGCGGAGGTCGTGTCTCCGACGGAGAATACCGAGGGCAGGACCTCGGGGGATGACTTCGCCAACATCCTCCAGATGTATGAAGTCTTGGAGGATCCAGCAATCCTTCCCCACGAAACTCTCAGAGGTTCTTTTCCGAAGTTCCTCCCTTTTTAGTTAATACTTGCCTGCTGTCTGTAAAAACATGCTCATTAATTTTGCTATTGAAATAGGTACCTCTTCGGGTATTGATGCTTTGGTGGCGCCCGAAGTCCCCGCTTCTTCGGAGACTGCTATTCGAGCGGACCCTTCCGCGCCTCTGGGGGCTCCGAGCTTGGCGGCAGAGAACGTGTCTTTCGGGGCGGACGACGTGCTCGCCGGGACGGAGTTGGCTCCTGTCGCAGCCACCTCGACCACCGAGGTCGCCTCCGGCAATGTGGTTCCAGTCGAAGAAGTGGTGGCCGGGGGTCGGAGTGCTCCTGCTTCTCCCTCCTTCGTGCCGGGGAGGGGTAAGAGCATTTCTAGCCTCGGTCTTCTTCCTGGCCAGGCCGCACCCTCCATTGGCAATTCGGAGGATGAGGCCGCAGCGGATGATGCCCAAGCTTTGTCTTGGCTTCCTCTGCTGGCTCCGTTCCTGGAGCACTGGAGCGGCCTTCGAAGACTCATGGAGCCCCTGGCTGAGAGAAGCCAGGACATTGCTAATTCGGAGTTGATCTCCATCTTGAGCGAGGCCAGGGCTTCGACACTCAACACGGCCCTCGAAAGGGCTGCCCTTCAGGTATGAAAAAGACACCATAGTTGCTTCGCATTAGCGGTCATAACTTTTTTAGTGCTTACCTAGTTCTCTTTGCAGCAATTTGCCCTTGCTAGAGCGGCAGCGACTTCCAACGAGGTCGAGGTTAATCGACTTAACCGGAAGGTCACTACCCTCCAGACGGCCCTTAACGACTCCACCGGGAGATCCCTCAGGCTGGAGGAAGAAGTTTTGGAGGAACGGAAGGCTAGGGCAGCATCTGACGAAGCCCTCGGAGCCCTCCGTTTGTCGGCCCAGGAGGTCAAGGCCGAACGCGTTGTCCTCCGAGCGGAGGTTGAAAGACTCTGTCAGGAGGCCGCTACTTCAAGCGCACAGCTAGTGGAGCTTCAGGGGGCTCTCAGCCAGGCGATGGCCCTCAAGAGTTCTTTGATGCTCCGGGTGGCCGAAGTGGGCGCGACTGTTGCGAACCTGGAAGCAGCGGAGAGGAAGAACTCCAGTACTGCTGATCATACCTTGGAAGCCCTTCAGGGTATGCTGGAGTACTTCAGCACTATGTGCCCTTCATCTTCTGCTGCGACCCACGAGCCACTTGACCGGAAGCTGACGAGGATCCAGGTCGCTTCGTCGTTGATGAAGAACTCCGGTATTCGGTACGGGGAGATCTCCGGACAGTGTGCTGGTATCGGGGTTCTTCGTCATCTTGAATCCCTTCGGATCCCCCTTGGCTCGGTCGGAGGCTCGTCTCCTGGAGGCTTTGCGGACGATGACTTGCTGCGGCCATCTTCGGAGGTGGCTTCGGCCTGGGAAGCCTTCCGGTCAACCTGGAAGACGGACCATAAGGTCGCAGCTAAGGTCTGGATCGACGAGGCCCGCCGGCAGAAGCAAGCGCAAACAAAGCCACCACTTCCTGCTTCGCCAGCCCCTCCGGTTCCTGCTCCGCCATCCGACCCGCAGGTCTAGCCGCTTAGGACTGCTATGTACATGAGGCCCTGTAAACCTTGTTTTTATTAATGAAAAAGTTATAAACAGGACTTGTCTTGGGTGTTCTGCTCTTTTTTAGGTTTTGCCATGCCCTTCGAGCCCTGACTTCGAACTTCTGGAAACTACCGACGAGCTCCGAAAGGAGTGGGCAGTCCTCGAGGGTTTGAGGCCTTACCGCCGTTCCCGCTTTTCTGTTCCTCGTGGAGACGGGGGGAGGTTACCCTTGAAGTTCGAGGGGACGTCTTAGCTTATATTAAAGAGGAAGAGAAGACGGAGGGGTCTTCATCTTCCGAACCTATTGACTGGTCCGACTCGGAGTACCGAGTTGACGACCCCGCGGAGGCAGACTCCGAAAGGCTCCTGACATGGGCTGAGCTTCAAGAGGCACAGAGGAAACTACGGGCCTCGAAGAAGAAGAGAAGCACTCGGACTAAAAGGACGACTTCGGCGGCTTCGAGCTCCGAAGGGAATCTTAGTCCGTAGGGGTAGCTCCAGGGGCCGAAAGGGTCTCCGATTTTATTTAGGCTTAGATGAAAATTTCTCTTAATGTACCATTATAATGATTTAATGTGAAATGCCTCGAAAGTATGCTGTGTGACTCGTACCCTCCGACCCCCCCTTGTGGGTGGCGGAGCCTTTACCATAGAAAAGGGTTCGCTAGGCACAATTACTGTCGAACACCTGCATGCTTTTGCGGACTAAAATTTTGCTCGCTTTTTTCTAAGTCTTTAGACTCTTGTATGGATCCTAACAAGCCGGAACCTGGGATCCGTAGGTTGGCCACCTTCGGCTCTTTTACAGATACTTCGCACCCGGAGGCCAAAAATCTGTTTTCTTTAAAGTCCTTAGACTCTTCTACGGATCCTAACAAGCCGGAGCCTGGAATCCGTAGGTTGGCCACCTTCGGCTCTTTTACAGATACTTCGCACCCGGAGGCCGAATATCTGTTTTCTTTAAAGTCCTTAGACTCTTCTACGGATCCTAACAAGCCGGAGCCTGGAATCCGTAGGTTGGCCACCTTCGGCTCTTTTACAGATACTTCGCACCCGGAGGCCGAAAATTTGTTTTCTTTAAAGTCCTTAGACTCTTCTACGGATCCTAACAAGCCGGAGCCTGGAATCCGTAGGTTGGCCACCTTCGGCTCTTTTACAGATACTTCGCACCCGGAGGCCGAAAATCTGTTTTCTTTTAAAGTCCTTAGACTCTTCTACGGATCCTAACAAGCCGGAGCCTGGAATCCATAGGTTGGCGGAGCCGCTGAACCAATGGTTCGGAAGCAGCCCCCTGGGTCTTTGAGAAAAAAGCTTGGCTCTACCAGCATCGCTGTCCTCCCAATGCGTCCATCGGGAGTAAGGGATATTCGAAGAGCAAAAACAGATTTCAACCCCTTTTTTTATTGATAGAAAGGTAAGTTTTACAAGTGATTACAAGGAGCCCCTAAGCATAATAACGCTTAAGGTGCTCCGCATGCCATGCATACTTCAACTCTTCCCCTTCTAAATTAGCCAATTTAAACGATACGGGGTGTCCTGAGCGTAAGATAACATATGGTCCTTCCCATTTGTTTCCTAGCTTCCCCGGAGCTATTACACTTCGCAATACTAGATGACCCGGTTTTAATTCATTTAGCTTAACCTTCGGGTCATACCAAATTTTGGTGTGCTCTTGGTACTTAGTCAGGTTGGCTACAGCTCGGAGCCTTGTTTCTTCGGACAAATCTAACGAAGTGCTCCGGTCATCTTCGACCCCAGGCTGAATTACCCGAAGCGATTCACCTCTAAGCTCCGTAGGAGTCATGGCCTCATCTCCGAAGAGCAATCGGAATGGTGTGAAACCTGTTGACCTGGTTTGAGTGGTTCGAATGGACCACAGATTTTGGGAAGCTCTTCGACCCACAGCCCCTTGGCCAATCCTACGATTCGGCAATTTAGTCTGGAGAGAATGTTCCCGTTGGCTCGCTCGATGGCTCCGTTCGACTGTGGATGTCGGACTGCTGCGAAGCATAGCTTAATGCCCAGTTCTTCACAAAATGTTTGGAAGGTATCAGCTTCGAACTGGGTTCCATTATCCACCGTCAGCTCTCTAGGAACTCCGAACCTACATATAACATTCTGCCAGAAGAATTTTTGTACGTTCCTCGAGGTGATAACTGTTAATGGCTCCGCTTCAACCCATTTTGAGAAATACTCGATTGCCACTACCGCAAATTTCAAACCGCCTTTTGCCACTGGGAAAGGACCTATGAGGTCCATGCCCCATCTGGCCATCGGCCACACTGGGGCAATAACCTGAAGTTGGGTTGGCGGGCGATGACTCCTCCTGCCCATCCACTGGCAGCCTTGGCATGTTCGGACCAGCTCCTCTGCATCTCTTACTATGGTCGGCCAATAAAACCCTTGCCGAAGTGTTTTGCCTGCTAACGCACGAGGGGCTAAATGACCTCCACACAAGCCTTCATGAATGCCCCGAAGTATATCTTGACCTTCGGGTTGTGAGATGCATCGAAGTAGGGGTGAACACACTCCGGCCTTGTACAACACTCCATCGATGAGCCTGTAATTTCACGCCCTTGCTTGCAATCTTCGAGCTTCTGGGGCTTCGGAGGGCTCCATTCTATCTTGCAACGTGATCATTATTGGAGCTCGCCAATCTTGACTTGGGATGCACAGCACCTCCGCAGAGGTTATTTGAACAGCCGCTGGTTGTGCTAGCTCTTCAAAGAAAGCACCTTCCGGGAGGTCCCCTGCTCATGCTGCAGCCTTTGCAAGAATATCTGCTAGTTGATTGTCTACTCGAGGAATACTTCGAATTGTAAATCCTTTGAATGCCGCTTCGGCCTTGCGGATTTCCTCAAGGTATTGGGCCAGATGTGGATTTTTTGCCTGAAAACTCTTATCAACATGCCCCGCGACGACTTGGGAATCTGTCTTGATCACTATTCTTGCGGCTCCGAGCGCTTTAGCCTTTCGGAGGCCTAGGAGGATTCCTTCATACTCGGCGATGTTATTAGTGGTTCTGAAGTTAAGCCTTGCAGAATACATGGTCTTCTGCCCTGATGGTGATATGATAACAGCCCCTGCTCCGGCACCTGATGCTTGATAAGCTCCGTCAGAGAATATTGTCCAAAAGCCTTCGGAGGGCTCTTCGGGGGTCCACACCGCAGACGGAGTCTACTCTGCTACGAAATCAGCTATAACTTGAGATTTGATAGCTGTTCTTGCTGTGAAAGAGATTCCGAAGGGTGCCAGCTCGACCGCCCACTTCCCGATCCTGCCCGTGGAGTCTTTGTTTCGGAGCATATCTCCAAGGGGATACGATGTAGGGACGATGAGGTTGTGTGCCAAGAAATAATGCCTTAGCTTTCGCGAGGCCATTACTAGGGCATACGCAAACTTCTCGAGCTCGGAGTATCTGACCTTGGCTCCGGACAATGCTTCCGACACAAAGTAAACTGGGTTCTGCACCAGCTTCCCTTTAAGCTCAACTTCTCGAACCAGTACTGCACTTACTGCCGAACCCGTTGCTGCAAGATACAAGAGCAGTGTCTCTTCCGGAAGGGGAACAGTTAAAGTTGATAATGTGCCGAGGTATGCTTTTATCTCTTCGAAACTTTTCTGACACTCTGGCGTCCAGCTGAAGCTTTCGGACCCCTTCAGTACTTTGAAAATTGGGAGGCTTCGCTCTGCTGACCTGGACAGGAACCTGCTGAGTGCTGCGAGCCTTCTTGCTAGCTTCTGTACTTGCTTCAAATTCTCTGGTGGAGCCATCCTTTGCAGGGCACTTATTTGTGTTGGGCTAGCTTCGATCCCCCTGCTCGAAACTAAGTACCCTAGCAGCTTTCCTGCTTGCGCCCCGAATACACATTTTTCGGGGTTGAGGCGTACTCCACATGCTCGGAGGCTCTCAAATGTTTCAGCTAGATCTAAGCTATGCCGGTGCCTTTGAGCACTTTTTATTACAATATCGTCCATATAGGCCTCGACATTGCGGCCCATCTGATGACCTAGCGCTTTAGCTATTAGACGAGAAAAGGTGGCTCCGGCATTCCGTAACCCGAAAGGCATTCTTACATAACAGAATACTCCGGAAGGAGTTATAAAGCTTGTCTTAGCTTCGTCTTCGCGCTTCAGCCATACTTGATGGTACCCGGAATAAGCGTCGAGGAAGCTTAACAATTCGGAGCCGGCTGTGGAATCTATCAATTGATCTATTCGGGGCATTGGGTAGGGGTCTTCGCGGGCATGCTTTATTCAACGAGGTGAAGTCAATACATATGTGCCACTTGCTCGAGTCTTTATTTTTTACAAAAACAGGGTTAGCCAACCACTCCGTGTGGGCTACCCCCCTGATGATGCCTGCCTTTAGCAATTTCTCCACCTCTGCCTTGGCTAGGCTTGCTCTTTCTGTTGACAGCTTTCGGAGCCCCTGGCGCACTAGCTTGGCCTTCGGGTTGACGAGCAGACTATGCTCGATGATGCTTCGGTCAACCCCTGGGATGTCTTCATCAGTCCAGGCGAAGATGTCCAGGTTTCGCTCGACAACTGCTTCTAGCGAAGCGGCTATCTCAGCAGGTAGCCCTTTACCAAATTGCACTGGATACTCCTTGCCTTCTTTTGCAATTATTCTTGTCTCGACATCACCTTCTGGGCTTGGCTTGAGCGAGGGACCCTTCGAAGAGTTCGATGCCTCCGGCGTTTCTTCAGGGCTTTCCGCCACGTTGTGCACTTGCCGAGGGTCCAATGGCTGCCCATGGCCATACTCCGTTCTCCGAGCCACAGCTTGGTCTCCTGAAATAGTAAGTACTCCACCTTGTGTGGGCATTTTGAGACACAGGTAATTATGGTGAGCTATGGCTCCGAATTGATTTAACATCCCCCTGCCGAAGATCGCATTGTACGCGTACGGGGCGTCGACCACGTCGAAGATCACTTCTTCCACCCTGGCCAGAGGCCCCTCTCCGAAAGCGACCTCGAGGCCTATCTGGCCGAGGGCATCGAGAGGCGGCCCTGAAAACCCTTGAAGCGGCCGGGCTGCTGGGAGCATGTGCTTCCGGGGTATGCACATCTGGTCGAAGGCTTGGACGAAGAGTATGTCTGCGGAGCTCCCGCCATCTACCAGGATCCTTCGGACTTCTACTCCGGCTATATCAGCCGAGATGACCAATGGGTCAGCATGGGGGAACTTCACCCCCGCAGCATCACTGACTGTAAACGAGATGGGCACATGGGACCACTCTGGCATCCCCTCGGCGGAACTGGATGTCCCAATGTGCCCGACCTCGCGGACGTATTTGTGCCGCTGCCTCTTGGACATGCTTCCGAGGGTCCCCCCTGGAGATGGGCAGGACCACTCGTTTGTCGCGGTCCTGCGGGTCTTCTTGCTTTGGTGGCGGCATGATATTGGCCACCGGAAGCCGCATGGGGGCTTCAAAGGCACCGGCTCGGGCTACGGTTTGCACCGGCTCCGACCGTGCCGAAGGTGGGGCCCGATCCGAAGCATTCCGCCCCGAATTTCTTTCTAGGTATTCACCCCGAAGGGTTAACACCGACTTGCAGTCTTTCGTGTCATGGCTCCTATTATCTCCATGCACGCAGCAGAAAAAACTCTGGCGCCTGCGAGGTGCTCTTTCTTGAGGCTTCGGGGCTTCTGCCTTGAAGTTCTGCGCCTGCTGGAAATTGGCAGGTGCCTTTGGGGCGGAGGGTGTAATGCTTAGCACCTCCGACCAGAAGTGCTTCTTCCCCCGCTTGTAGTCGTTGAAGCGGTTGTCTTGCGGAGGCAGCGGGGGAGCGGGGGAGGCTTCGGGCTCCCTTTTGACTTCCCGGAGGGTGGGTGGCGGTGCTCCGGCTCGCCGCAGGCAACCTTCCTCTGCCTTGGCATACTGTTCGAAGTATGCCATCAGCTGCGCCACAGATGTCACCGGCTTCCGGTGGAGTTTGCTGAGGAGGTCGGGGTTTAACACCCCTTCGCGAGCGGCGTCAACCACCGAAGAGGTAGATAAGCCCTTGATTTGTGATTTGGTGTGGGCAAAGCGCGTGAAGTACTCTCGAAGAGTTTCTCCCACCCGTTGCTTAACCTGAAACAAGCTTCCCGTGGACATCGGGGCCACGAAGGTGCCTTGGAAGTTGCTCACGAATTTCCTTTTTAGCTGCTCCCAGGAGCTGATTGACCCTGGCTTCAGGGACCAGAACCAGCGGAGTGCTACACCTTCGAGTGCGAGGGGGGAAGCATTTTGCCATGGTGCTTCTCACCCCTCCGCTTGCTTCTATTGCCAGGGCGTAAGAACGAGCGAACTCTCTAGGGTCCGAACCCCCAGAGTACTTGTGCAACTTGGAGGCCTTGAACTTGGGGTCAAAAGGCACCTTCTGCAAGTCTGAGTGCAGTGGAGATTCGTCGTCGAAAGATGCGTTTTCTGCCTCCTCCGGGGCTTGGGCAGCTTCTGGAAAGTTGCGGGCGCCGCCGTCTTGAGGCCCTTCTGGAGTTTCGGTGGAGGCTTGGGTGCGAAGGCGGTCGGCCGCCTCTTGTCTCCACCGGGCTACTTCCTCCTGAAGCCTGGCTAGTTGCATAGCTTCGGTCTCAGGAAGGCCTTCGTCTTCGTTGGAGGGCACCTCCGGGTCACGGGAACTGACGTAATCAGTCCGAAGCTCCGTAACCGGAGCCCGGGGGCCTCGGGGTACTTGACGCCTGGTGGCTTCAGGAGTAACTGCTGGAGCAGTTGAGGGTCCGGCTCCTGCAGTCCGAGGGGACCTTTGGAGGGGACCTGACGTCTGGCTACGCTTCGGAGGCATAGCTAGTTAAGAAATGGTCTTAGAGATGGAGGGCTCCGAACGACTTGGGAAGTCGATCAAAGGCCTTCGAGCTGCACTACGAAGCCCTTAACTGAAGGGTGCGGGGAATCCTGAGATTCCGAGGCTCCCTCCAAAAGTGCTCTTCGAAGTGCAGTCAGCAGCAGAGAACAAGCTTTTAGAACTTGGGTCCCCACGGACGGCGCCAACTGTTGGCGTAAAAGTTACACCAACAGGTTCTCTGTACTCAAGAACGAACAAACAAGGAGTCTGAACTTTAAGGGCTACTTCGAACCTCCGAATTGGATAATAGCTCGAGTAGTCCGAATGAATGTAAATGAACAACTTGTTCTGGATCCCTTTTACAAGGTACAATGGGGGGTATTTATAGGGGAAAAAGCATAAGGAAAAGACCTATTTGCCCCTATATTACAACCGCCATAGTGGAAACTATTCAATATTATACACAAGGTTATACATGGTAAAGTACTGCAAGGTAGATGGATAAGCGGGACATCCAATCAATCATGTCCTTTGGCTTCGAGGTCTCCATCCTCCCTTCGGAGGGTTCTCCAGGGCTTCGCACCGTGGCACCCTCCGGTCTTGGCAACGCATGCTTCGAACAACAGTCCGCCAGCTTCGGGGTCTTTATCAGCCTTTGAAAGGTTTACACCTTAAGCCTGGAAAGTGGAATAATTTCCCCCAACAGTAGCATTCCAAGGCTGACTTTTGTAAACAAAAATCTACAATCCAATGAAAAGACCGAAGTAATAAAGTTGCTTCGGTCGTATGTTGATTGTTTCACATGGGAGTATAGTGATATGCCCGGACTAAGCCGCGGGCTCGTAGAGCATCGGCTGCCTATCAAACCCGGGTTTAGGCCTTATAAACAACCCCCTCATTTCTTTAATTTGGCCATGTATGACTGAGTTAAAGAAGAGATAGAACGATTACTCAAGGTTGAATTTATTTGGCCATGCTGGTATGCTGAATGGGTTGCTAACATTGTGCCTGTAGAGAAGAAGGGGAGCAACAAAATATGAGTTTGTATTGATTTCAGGGATCTGAACAAGGCCATTCCGAAGGACGAGTATCCTATGCCGATAGCCGACATGTTGATCAATGATGCTTCAGGGTACAAGGTACTAAGTTTTCTTGATGGCAACACTGGTTATAATCAAATCGTTATGGCCGAAGAGGATATCTACAAGACAGCCTTTCGATGCCCTGGTTTTCTTGGCTTGTTTGAATGAGTCATTATGACTTTTTGCTTAAAGAATGCTGGTGCTACATATCAACGTGCTATGAACATGATCTTTAATGACTTGCTAGGGTTATGCTAGAGGTCTACATAGACGATGTTGTAGTCAAGTCAGATGCTATGGGGAACCATCTAGCCGATTTGAGAGTTGCTTTTGATAGGATGCACCAATATGGTTTAAAGATGAACCCACTCAAGTGTGCTTTTGGTGTGTCGGTGGGCAAGTTCTTAGGATTCATGATTCATGAAAAAGGTATTGAGATCGATCCTAAGAGGCTTGAGAAGATTAGGAACTTTGAAGCGTCGGCATGCAAGAGAGACGTGCAAAAGTTGCTAGGCAAGATGAACTATTTGTGTCGCTTTATTTCTAACATGTCTGGCAAGATCAATGCTTTTGTCCCCATACTCCGGCTAAAGAACAAAGTCGAGTTCATTTGGGGGTTAAGTTAGCAAATCACTCTTGAGAAGATTAAAGAGTGCTTTTCATCACCGCCCGTGATAAAAGCACAAAAAGCTGGGATTCCATTTTGGCTATACATTGCTGCAGAAGATAGCGTGATAGGAGCCATGCTAACTCAAGAGGTGGAGGGAAAAGAGTACATCATCACATTCTTGAGCCACCGCTTGCTGGACACCAAGACAAGGTACGTGTTTGCTGGCCATTTTTTATCCCACATGATTCATTCATTTTAGTAATTGCATTTGGTATGAAATAAAAGATAAAAGTTGATTGAGTATAACCCACATCACAATACTAGGAAGGTGTTATACCAATCTTTGTGGTTACAAGGGTTTACAAGATTATCAACATTCAAAGGAAGGTTAGTGTGACAAGTTTAGATTTTAATTTACGTAATAGTGCTTGACAATCGTCAATAATATTGAGTATATGTGTGCGTGTGTCCTAAACAACATTTGTACATAAATAATTTAGCAATCTGTTGATAGCAAAAAATGGCATTAATGGTAAAAATTATCAAGATATTAATTGCTGGTAAATTGGGCCGAAAATATACAACTCTTGGTACAAGACAAAGGCCTAAAGTGCTGGAGGCCCATCTGCATGGGGCCTCGGGGGCCTTTCAGTGGCCTGCTTCGTAGGCTGGCTTTGGCCCGAAGGCCCCTTCAAAGGCCTTGCCCCATGAGAAGCTTCGACCCGATGGGTTGGCCGTGGCGAGGCCTGGAAAGGCCCATGCCGACTAGCAGAGTCCGAACCAGATTAGCGTAGCTCCATTGTTTTTTATCTTTTATCCAATCTTAACTATTTTTAGTCGAACTCTTATCATATTAGAGTTAGAGATAAGAAGTCTAGCCCTTATAAATATAAGGGTGAGGCCGGTTCATAGGGACCCCCAACACAGATCAATCATAAAGCCCTAGCTTTGAACCGTACCTTTACTTTCATTTACTTTCCGCATTAGTTCAGTATATCTTCGTGGGTTTGCGCTGGAAGCCCTCCGTTGGCCACGCCATAATTGTGGTAAGCCTTGTTGGTTCACCTGTGAATCACCCGTTAATCTACGTAACAGATTGCTATCACCTTGTTGGCTCACTTGTGAACCATCCGTTAATCTATGTAACCGATTGCTACCGTTCGTTCTCTCTGTTTCATACGACTACACTTGGTAATTCCGTCTCCAGGCCGAATTGGCACTTGATCTTCATTTTTCTGCAGGATTCACGTTTGGAGCCCCCTTCGCTGAAGGTTTCCGGAGCTAGGAAGTTGGTTTCGGAGGCTATCGGAGTGCCCTTAGGCAAGTCTTCGCTCCATCCATCCGTGCTGGATTCGTCATGCTGTTGTCGGTCTGGTCAAGTCCCGCGCACCGAAGCCACTTTGCATCGGAGTTCCTACACACCGGAGCCACTTCGCATCGGACTTCGTTGTACCTGAACGCTCTGCATCGGATTTTGGTGCTCCGGAGCCACCCCACATCGGACTTCGTCACGCCAGAATGCTCCGCATCAGACTTCGTCACGCTAGCGCTCCGTGTTGGATTTCGTATCGCTAATGGTTCACACCGAACCTTGTCGTTCGGAGGCGATTTCACGCCGTGATCTGTTCAGAGACTGTTTTTAGCCAGATTGATTCGAACGCCGAAGGTAACCTTCGGCGCATACATCGCACCAGATGCTAGAGGCCTCCTACGGTGAACCTTCGCACAGTACACTCTGAACCAATCAGGCTCCATTTGACCGATTGGTTTATTTTATCTATATATTTCGGTTAATTAGATTATTTCTTTGCAATCTAATTACCTAGTGACTCTACCCCCTTGCTACTGTTAAGGGTAGTTAGAACGTGATGTCGGTGTTGTGTTACGCTTAGGCTTATCCCTAAGTATCCACACACTTTTGGATCGTCGAACCGACCTAAGTGCAGAGGCACGTTTTCGTGTCAACACAATCATAGGAGTAAGCATGATCAAAGTTAGACTTGCCTTAGATTGAAAAGTAATCTGAATCCTCGGAGTCAAAGTCTTGCTGGTCCTTGGGATCGACAACTACGGTACAATTAATAGTACATAAATAAAAGTGGATAAAAATTTTATGAAAATATTTTTATTCTAAACTAACTGAAAGTTTAAAATTTTATAATTTTATAGAAATTTGAACGGTGCTAATCAGATATAGGAAACTTATCAGAGTTAAAACGAGTTTTCTAGAATTATTTGAATGTTTTTCTAAAAATTACTATTTGTCACGGTAGCAGGGCCGACTGTTAGTATAAAAATACTATATTATTATTTATTATTTATTATTATTATTTAATTATCCTACTATTATCATTACTATTTAATTAATTAACTTATTATGACCATTATTGTTTTATTTAGGACATAAATAAATTAAACAAATCTCATGTTGGGCTAGTCGGTTAAAAAATATCCATATCTATATATTTTATTTTATTTATTTATTTAATATTAATTTTTTTAAAAAAAATATTTATTTATTTATTTATTCCAAAATAAATAAATAAATAAATAAATAAAACTACTATTCTATTTGGGCCGGCCGAACCGACCCAAACAGGCTGATCAAGTGAGCGGTTGTCACTCAGCCACGCACCATGCACTTAGCCACGCACGTGTGCCACTCGGGAGAGGCGGTGGCTGGCTGGCGCGGGCCCAACTATCGGCAGGCAAGTGCGGGCGGACAAGCGCGCGAGCGAGCTAGTGTGGTCAGGTGCGGGAGCATGCAGATGCAGTTAGGTGCGGACAGCAGGTCCGCGCGAGTGGGCTGGCTCGATCGGGTGCAGGAGGCGGGTGCAGGCAGCTAGTTGGACCCGGTGGCAGCGAGCGGAAGATACCAAGTGCGGTACCCACGTGGCAGTGGCACAAAAACAGAGAAAGCATGCGGCTGGAGGTTGAAGACGACTACGGACAGTTGAAACTTCCGTGGGCCATGTCTCCTTCGTTTTAACTTGGATTTCTACCAAATTTTACCAGTGGATTCTTAATGAAGGTATTCATCTATTCAATGGTCAGATCATTGAATGGAGCTTTGGACATACGATTGTACTGCACAAAACCGAGGCTCTGCTCTAGCATGTGGATGGCAACGGTGGTTCTATGGTAGCAAATGGAGATATTTTTCACCAAATTAGGTAGACATGCTACAAACCTAACCATGTCATCCGATTGAGTAAATAAGGTCTACATTAATCTAGCCACGGTGATCCTAATGGTGATTTGGGGCTTGGTGTTGCAGGCGAGCTATGAAGCATTTTTGGCCAAACCAAATAGCAGAATATGATAAACTAGGCATGAATTTGCTTCTGTAAAGATTAATTGCAAGAAGATGATACCTTAGAGGAGATCGGAGTAGAGGCAATGAACGATGGTCCAAAAAGGGAGTTTTCGATGGTGGCCCGATCCGGTGAAATTGGTTGCTGAAATGTAACCGATGAGGACTCATGAACATGATTTAGGCCTTGATTCGGGCAATGGATCAACGGAGAGGGCAAATTTTTCTTTTTACCTATGGCGGTGGTGCAAGAACACACATGGCCAGTGAAGAACTCCTAGGAGATAGAGGCTCATGAAGCGATCGGGAGGTTTGAGGAGTGGCGAGTGATGCCGACACCAATGTTCCTTGCTTTGTATTCACATCGAAATTATGAAGTCTACGGTGTGGCTACGACAGCTGAAGGCATTTGGCGTGCACGCGGGGCGATGTGTGGACAGATGCGTGGTGAAATTGCTGCTTCCGTGGTGCATGCACAACTGTCCAATGGGTAAGCCATAAAAACAGGTTTCTGTGAAACCAGGGGCATGACAATCCTCCCCCCTTACAAAAATCTCATCCCGAGATTTTGTAAGCTGATGAATAACTTGGGATACTCGACTTATAGGATATCTTCACTTTTGTAGCTCTCCTATGTATCCTTAGCTTCAGAATCATGATTATACTATACTTTATAAAAATCTAGTAATGGTATACCGGGTTTGAGTTTCCTTCTCATTCAAGATTCTGATAGGGTATTCCTCATATGTCAAATTACTTTTAAGTTGCACATCTTCAATTCACACTTTCCCTTATAGAACTCGTAAACTCTTCTTCAACTGGGATATATGAAACACATTATGCATCACTGACAGTGTGGTGGGTAGCTCTGACTGATAAGCAATTTCTCCCACATTGGGCAATAACATGATATGAGTCTATATATTGAGGTGCTAGCTTTCCGGAGATATTAAACCTCCTAACACCACATAGGGGTGATACCCATAGGTATACCTGATTTTTAACTTCAAACTCAAGGGGTCAGCGATGGGTATTTGCATAGCTCTTATGATAACTCTAGGCTATCAAGAGTATGTTTCGGATTATCTTCACTTGATTTTCAGCAGGTTGATTGACATCTCTCCCAAATATTGCATTGATGCAAATGGCATCCGAACATATAGGTGTCCTACACTTTCTTTCATATAATGCCTCATTAGGTGACATTTGGATGTTGTCTTGATTATTATAAGAAAATATATCATTTGCCAATCATAGATTTCAAGTATCTTTAAATTATAGGGTACATGTCCTCAACCTATCTTCAACAATTTAATTCATCTGTTTTGTCTGACCATCGATCTTGGGATGGTATGTAGTACTGAAGTGGAGATGGGTATTGAAAGCTTCAAGCAACTGCTCCCAAAAACCTAGAAATGAATTGGGTACCTCTATATAATATTATATTTTTGGGTATACCATGGAAGTGGCATTGAGAGGTAGAAAATGTGCTACCTTAGTTCAATGATCAACCATTACCGATATAAAAATAATAACATCTTTAGGTCTTGGGTAATCCTGTTATGAAGCATATGCCTACCTCTTTCCATTTCCATTTAGGTCTTAGGTAGAGGTTGCAACATACCTGTAGGATTTGGATGCACCACTGTTATGCATCAACATGTATCGCACTTGGTGATATATTCAGCAACATCCTTTTTCATTTCTAACCACCATAAATTTTTCCTTAATTCTCGGTATATCTTGATACTACTAATTAAGATGCATATAGTTAATAGATTCATGAGCATCCTTCAGTATAAACTTCTTAAGATCATTTTTATCTAGCACACAGAGACGTTGATTAATCCATTAGGTGCCTTGATCATCAATCATAAATTCTGTATTTTTCCTTTTTGACATGATATCTTTTATTATCATGATTTATTCATCATCGTCTTGAGCTTCACGAATCTAGACCTTTATAAGGGGTTGTACTGCTATGGTACTAAGTGTACCATGTACAAGTTCATTTAAGAACTTTAATATTTATTTTCACCTTTGGAGAGACGATGGTTCTAATTGGTTGCATGAATGTCGAAAATGGGAACTAGAGGAACTCCTCAGCTGGTCTAAGGTCATTTCTCGTTCGAAGCGTTACCCTACTTCCGGACCAGCGAAGAGGGTTTCTTTCGCCACTAATTGTCTTCCTCCTGGCCCCTCCAATGGTCGGAAGAAGAAGAGTTCTCTCTTAGCCAAAGATTCAAGCTCATCTCTAGCTCCGGCAATCTTCATCAAAGTTGGCGGATTCAAGTGCCCCCTGCCACGAGCTTTTTCCCTAGGACATCATTCAAATCTTATTTTCGGGGTTCATTCGTTTAAGATGAAGCCTCCTTCAAGTTCAAATTCCAGGGTTATTTTGCCTCTACCCTCAACAAGGCTGCAATCTATCTCCAACGGTCAGTACCCGGATGCAAAAGCTATTTTTCTCTCCAATAGCAAGCGCCCTCCTGTTTTGGCGGCGTTTCAGCACCCTATTTCAAACTGCAGTAAGCCTACTGTTTAGTGTATTGGCAAGTCTGCAGGACAGTGCACCACCGTTAGCCTTTGCAAAATCTTCTCTAGGCTCGAGGGTGATCTGCATCCATCACAGGGCATTGCATGGGTGCGAAAAAGCCCCGCTTCGTGCGAAGCGGGAAAGCTAGGTTCGCCGACCCGCATTTATTGCCCCAGACGTGCTAGTACTTTCGTTTCTACCCCCTGTGTTTCCTCAGTTTTATATCCGCTCCCCCCTCAACTGTCCCTTCTCAGGGCCCACCTGTCATTTTCGCTTACTGTCAGGATCTCATTGCTACCAGCCTTCCAAACGTCTCTCATTGAATGACGCGGCCTTTGGCTTTCGAAGTTGTAGCATCGCCCCTGTTTTCCTCAACCTCTCCACCCTCAACCTCTCCGCCTTCTCCTCTCCTCACCCCCCTCATCGCTTCCGCACCCTGCCCTCCTTCTGCCATGGCTAATTTCCCCGTAAACCCCATCGCGTTCCTGCCTCTCGGTGTCCCCATTACTGATGGTGGTGGGCAGTTGCAGCTTCAGAGGGCGGTCATTTGCGCCACCAGTGACTATATATGTTTGCCTCAACGAAGACTTGGCGATAGCAGAGTGTGATGCGCTTCTGGAGGAAGACGAGAAGTTGGCTCTTCTTCACGCTATCCGGCACCACCTTGTCCACACTCTTCATCTTCGGGTGCCCCGGTGTGCTCTCTCGCCTCTGGGAGTCGGCATTGTTAGGGTTGGCAGCGTCTTCAACCATGACTTTCTGGTCGGTTCAAGCCCCCTTTTTATTGATGGTCACCTTGTGCGCTTTGTCCGCCACGACAATGGCATCAACTATTGTCAGATGGCTTATGCACGCTCAGGCTGGATAATGTTTCTAGGGTTCCCCCTAGACTTCAAGAACCTTCACTACTTACAGCAAGCATGTGCTACATTCGACAAGTTAGTGTTCTGGCACGAAGATGACCTGAGCCTTTCTCGTATCCTCCTCATGGTCATGTTTGATAGCCCGTTGGATATCCCCAAAAGCATCATGCTCAAGCATTGCCACAACACTGACGGAGCTGGGCGATCTTGGACCTTCCCGATCTACCTTTTGTTCTCGGATTTAGCGGATATTCCCCCAGCGGATGAGGACCCCTTGCCTCCTGACAATGACAATCTACACCCTTTTAATGCTGCGGTGTTGCCGGGAGAACCAGAATGGATCCAGAAGTGGGCTGACCAACAACATTTCAGCCACCAAGCACAGCAATGGCACAATGAGCCAGCAAATCAAGATCTGCCAAACCCAGATGATGCTGTTGCAGATCAGGCAGAAGGGCCTCTTCAACCTCCAGGCAGCGATGCGGTGTCCGGCATCTCGAAAGCCTCAACGACTGGAGTTATCCAACTTGCTATGTCCACTCACGTCCCAGCTCGGGAGGTCTCTCATCAGCCCCAAGAAACCCCTATCAACATCAATGATCAACCTGTTGCTCCGCCCCCTAAGAGAAGGCAATCATCGTGTACACCAGGAGAACGCGTAAGCCCAGTACTCCTTCAGTCAAGGCCGCTACCCCAGTTGCTGTCACTGGCCTACGTCGAAGCCTACGTATCAGAAACCGCCTCCGTGGCTTCAAGTCGAACTCCAAGGGCCGTGTTCTGCTAGACAAGCCATCGCTATAGGATTTCATCGACCTCTCAAGGTCTAATATTGCTTGCTCAGTCCTTTCTTTACAGAAAATTCAGTTCACGGCTGCTCAGATTTGCGGGATTTCTAATGCAAATTTCGACCCTGCCTCCATGCTCCTTAGTGATGACTCTAACAATGGCCTTGTTCAATAGGTTACCGGTCAGAACGCCCTAGCTCTGATCCCGCCAAATGAAGAATAGCAAACCTGTGCTGGTGCCTGGCGGGACCTCGCCCTGGATGGTTGTCGCTAGTTATTTTGTGTATGTTGTTAGTTGTGCTATGCCTGATCTTATCACTCCTGCACTTTGTTATTTTGTGGTTATTGTCTCAGTTAAGATGGTGGTTATTTCCTATTGCTCTGTACTATTACCTTCGGATATGCCTTCTTGGTGCTTTTTTGGCCTCCATGTTTTCTTCGGCACTGGGCTGGTCTCAAGTGAATCAGTCTATTTGGGCCTAACCGCAGCTTGCGTCCTCGGGCCTAGTTTTCAACCCCCCGCAGGCCCAACTTGGTTCAGCCTATCTGGTCCCCTTTGGGCGGCCTGGTTTATCTCAACTCTTGCATTCTCAGTTTTTATGGGGCAGCATTCTAACGGGCTAATTCTGAACTGGAACATTAGAACATTAGGTGTTTAAATGCTATGGATAAATGTCTGGTGGTTAAACATCTATTGCGCGCCTCTAATTACTCGATCTTCTGTATCCAAGAAACTAAAAAAGACTTTTTCGACCATTCCACCATTCGTCGATTTGCCCCCTGAAGGTTTGATTAGTTTTCTTTTAGCCCTATGGGTGGCGCCTCGCTAGGGCTGGATAACGAGCCAGCTCGGCTCGTTAAGCTCGGCTCGTTATAGCTCGTTATGTTAACGAGTTAGCTCGGCTCGGCTCGTTAACATAACGAGCAGAAAACCCAGCTCGGCTCGGCTCGGTCCAGCTCGCGAGCTAGCTCGTTTAGCTCGCGAGCCAATTATTTAAAAGATGATTAAATAATAAATATTTAAATAATACATATCAAACATCAAAATATGAAATAAATAGAATACATAAGATTTCAAAAAATAATCATCCATAGTTCCATCATTATTTCTATGATTCCATCAAATTAATCACACATGTTATTTGTTTCATACTTTTATATGAGAAATTCTATAACTTTTATATAATAAATTCTATATGCCATAATAATAAATTTATAATAACAAGTTAGCAAGTAATAACTTGATATTAACAAATAAATTATAAAATAATGAGTCTTATATTGTAAGATAGTATTTTATTATTGTTTTAAAGGGTTGACTTGACTATTTGTGATGAGCTCGTTAAGCTCACGAGCAGCTCGCGAGCCAGCTCGAACTCGCTCGTTATACTAACGAGCTAAAACAGCAGCTCAGCTTGTTAGAAAAATAGAACGAGCCGAGTCGAGCCGAGCTAGTCACGAGTCGAGCGAGTTAACGAGCTACGAGTTTTTTATCCAGCCCTACGCCTCGCGAGGTCTGTTTATTTGTTGGATGGGCTCCTGTTTCTCTAGGGAGGTCCTTTCTTCTTCTGCTTTCCAGATTACGATTCTATTCACCTCTAAAATCAACAATTGCTGTTGGTATCTTTCTAATATTTATGGCCCATGTCGTGCTCAGGAGAAAAGAAGCTTTTGGATTGGTTTCTCAATTTAAACATTTCACCTTTGGACAATCGGATTTTTGTGGGGGATTTCAATTTATACCGGTTCCAATGCAACAAAAAAATCCTAGTGCAAATCAATCTGATATGAACAACTTCAACCATATGATCAATCAACTCGACCTTTTTAAAATTCCACTCACTAGTAGGCAATTCACCTGGAGCAAGATGCAGCCTGCTCCTACTTTGATCCAGCTCGATTGGTGCTTCACTTCTTCTTATTGGCCCTCGGTTTTCCCTAGCACCAGCTTCTTACCACTCCAGGCAGGAACCTCTGACCATGTTCCCTGCCAAATCAACATTGCCACTCACATCCCCAAAACCCATAACTTCAGGTTTGAAAATTTTTGGACCCTCCTCCTAGGGTTCATGGATATTGTGCGCTCTACCTGGCTTTCTATCCAGATTTCTCACCCTGTGCAGAGAATAGCCACTAAATTTCACTTTCTCAGAAAAGCTCTCCTTCGTTGGAGCAAGAGGCTGGGATCTATTGATAAATGGATTAAAGAATCTTCGATTGTCTTGAGGTTCCTCGATCATCTGGAAGAGCTCAGAAGTCTCTCTGCTTGAACGCGGCTTCCGCAAGATTATCAAACTTCACATTGCTTCTCTCCTTTGCCTTCGACACACTTATCGGAAGAAAAGGTACACTATCCGCTGGACTAAACTTGGTGATGAAAGTACCATTTTTTTTCATATTGCAGCCTCTTCTCATCACCAGCATAATTCGATCCAGATGGCGGAGGATCATCGTGGTAATTTGGTCTGTTCAGTGGAAGACAAGGCCGAAGCTTTTCTAGACTTTTACCTTGGCAAAATGGGCTTCTCGTCAAAACCCACCATGCATTTTGACTTGAGCGCCCTCATCCCCCGCTGTCCCGATCTAGATCACCTGGGATCACCTATTGGGCCAAGTGAACTCGATTCAGTGGTTAAAAGACTTGCAACAGATAAAGCTCCTAGGTCAGATGGTTTCAATGACCACTTTTTCAAATACTGCTGGCCCATCATTAGCCCAGACTTCTACGATGTCGGTGCTTATCTCTCTAATAATTCAGGTTGCATTAAGGCCATCAATGGCTCATTTATTTTTCTCTTGCCCAAATGCAACAACCCCACTTCAGTCAAAGATTACATGCCCATCTCACTGCTCAACAACATCATCAAAATATTCACCAAAGTCCTAGCAAATAGACTACAACCAGTCATAACAAAGATTATTCACAAGAATCAATTCGACTTTATTAAGGGCAGGACAATTCAAGATTTCTTGGCTTGGTCACTTCAATTCACTCACTGTTTCCACTTCTCCAGGCAAAGTTTGGTCATTCTCAAGTTAGATTTCGAAAAATCTTTTGACACAATTGAACACTCAGTCATCTTATAGCTCATGAATCACTTGGGCTTCCCCTCTAGATGGAATTCTTAGATCAAAGCAATCTTTGACTCTGGATTCTTCTCCATCCTTGTCAATGAGATTCAAGGAAAAAATTTTCAGTGTAAAAGAGAGGTTCGTCAAGGAGATCCTCTTTCACCCCTTATTTTTGTTATTGCAGACGATCTCCCCTAGCACATTATCAACAATGCGACATCTTTGGGAGTAATCAAGGATCCACTCTATCACAACCCCAACTCGGACTTCCCTTTAGCTCAATATGCTGATGACACCATCATATTTCTTCAAGCTTCACAAGCTAACTTATTCAAAATAAAGGGTCTGATCAACTATTTCTCAGACTCAACAGGTCTCTGAGTCAACTTCAGCAAATCCAGTTTAATCCCAATCAACGTGCCACCTTCAGCAGCTCAGATGTTGGCTACTGTCATTAGGTGCCAGCTTATTAGTTCGCTTCCCTTCCCTTATCTGGCCGGGACTCCCTCTTGGCATCACCATACCGAGATTCAGAGACTTTGGGAGTCTTATTGAAAAGGTCGAACGAAGGTTGTCCAACTCCTCCTCGTGGCTTTCCATGGCTAGTCGCCTCCAAATCACCAATTCAGTTCTTTCGGCCTTACCAACTTATGCGATGTGCACTTTCAAGCTCCCGGTCAAAGTCATTCAGACCATCGATAGGGCTCGACATAATTGTATTTGGAAGGGCTCGAAAAGCATATCCCAAATGCCCCCTTGCCAGCTGGGACAAAGTTTGCCGCCCAAAATCCAAAGGGGGCCTTGGCATCATCAACCTCCAATGCCAAAATAATTCCCTTCTTATCAAACACCTCCACAAGTTTTCCACTAAATAGAGCTCCCCTGTATTGATTTGGTTTGGTCCCTATACAATATCTCCATCAACACTCCTCTTCTGTCGGCTCCAAAAGGCTCTAGGTGGTGGAAATACATCGTGCAACTTTCAACGCTTTTCCGAGAAGTCGCTTCACCTGTGGTTGGTGATGGTTCCTCAACCTCTTTTTGGTCTGACAACTGGGGGGATCCCCCCTTGAAGTTACCATGCCAAGAGGGTTTTCCTTCTCCAAAAAGAAGAGCATTTCAGTCAAGCACTTAATCAACTCAGCTGGGTTAGCAGACCTTTTCTTCCTTCCCCTATCTCATGAAGCCTTTTGGGAGCTTGAACAACTTGACCATCTGCTAGCTTCCTTGAACCTTTCACCTGAATCGGCAGATGCTTGGAATTTTATTTGGGGTTCTTTGGCCTACTCTTCGAGCCTCTTCTACAATCACCACTTTAAGCATCTTCCGGCTCATCCCATTTTTGGGCACCTTTGGAAGGCCAAATGCACCAACAAGATCAATGTCTTCTTCTAGCTCCTGCTGATGGACAGACTCAACACTAGAAATATCCTTCATCGAAAGCATATCCTCCCTCCCACCATCAATCACAATTGTGCCCTCTACTCAGATGACTAGGAGGAAACTTTGCTCCACCTCTTCTTCTACAGCTTCAGTCAATCCTTCTAGAACCGACTTCATCTAAACTGGGATGACTCTTTACAACATCTAGATATGATTGCCAGCAATGTTCACAAGCTCAAGGTGCCTTTTGCTTTGGAAATCATCATGGTGGGCTATTGGACCACCTGGTTGATTAGAAACAAGCTTATTTTCAAAGGCCTTCCGGCCTCTTTGTCTGCCTGGAGAGCCGAGCTTCTCGCATAGCTCTCCCTGCAGGCTCATCGCTTGTAACCTAGCATGAGGCAGTCCCTTTTGTTGTGGCTCAATACCTATTCTCTCTAGTTTCCTTTTTCTTCCCTGCTCTAGAGCGTTTGTATTTCACTTGTTTCTCCTCCTATCTCTGTCAACTTTGTAACCACTTTTTCAATATAATTTTAAATCTTAGTAGGAGCCTCTCCTACTGATTTCAGTCAAAAAAAGAACTCTCTTCCTCTAATAAATGACATGTTTGTGAGTTCCTCAGAAATACCCTTGGGATACTTATTTACTACAGATACACCTTCAAAATAGATAACTTGCCCATTGCTCAAGGTATGATTATCCCTAAGCATTTTTCTGAATGAATGAGTCACCTCTTTTCCATTCGGGCATTTAAGTGTTATAGTTCTCTTGAAACAATTGATATGGCCATGATGCTCAAATAACCAACTTATCCCAAGAATTAGGTCTAGCCCTTGGGTTTCGAGTATGATAGGGTATCGTTGATAGCAAAAAATGGCATCAATGGATGAGATTGTCAAAATATCAATTTTGGTAATTTGGGCCAAAAATACACATGTTCCGGGTCAGGCCGAAGCCCTATAGGGCCGAAGGACCATTGGGATATGGGCTCCGGAAGATTCCAGCCAGCCCACGGCCTTCGGCCAGGAAGCCTTCGGAGGCCCACGCCGCCGAAACTTCGGCCCGAGGAGCAGGCTTCGACGGGCTTGGCCGAAGGCCCACTTCGACAGAGATAGAGTTGGACACAATTCCGACTAAGTTTTTATCTCTATCCAACCGAATTATAGCAGATTAGATCAGAGGATTAGCCCCTATAAATATAGAGGCAAATCTAGTTCAGAGCCCCCCCAACACAAATCAACACAAAGCCCTAGCTTTGATCGCATTTACTATATCTTTACCTTTTTGTACTCTTCAGGGGTTTACCTGGAAGCCCTCTGACGGCCACCTCAGAATAGTGGTAATCATTGTTACTTCGCTTGTGAAGTATCCATTAATCTACATAATAGATTTCTATCGCCTTGTTACTTCGTCCGTGAAGTATCCACTAATCTGCGTAATAGATTGCTATCCCCTTGTTACTTCACCTGTGAAGTATCCACTAATCTGCGTAATAGATTGCTACCTTCGCTACTAGTGCAACACTTAGCAGAATTCGGTCCTCAGACCGAATTAGTACTTCGAATCTTATCTGTTGAAGGTTACCTTCGTTCGGAGCTACTTCATCAGAGGTGTCCGGAGCTGAGAGATCGGTTTTAGAGGTGGCCAGAACACCCTTCGGCGAGACTGTTGCTTCGACCGCACGCTTCGCCAGCACACTTCATCATGTTAGGCTTCGCCATGCTCACACTCTGCTCTGGACGAAGTCACGCTCGCGCGTTACGCTCGAGTCCTTGTTTTGTATCTTACTGTATCGGAGCCTTCACACCGAACTCCGCTGTTCGGAGGTGATTGTCATGTCTAGATCCATTCAGAGTTCATCTTCGATCAGATCAGTCCGAGCACCGAAGGTACCTTCAGCGGGACACTTCCCATCAGACGCCGAAGGTACACTTCAGTGACCCCCTTCGCACCATACTCCACCCTCCTTACCATGGCTAAGGGTAGTCGGAACGCGATGTCGGTGCTGTGTTAAGCTTAGGCTTGTCCCTAAGTATCCACACACTTTTGGATCGTCGAACTGACCCAAGTGCGGCGACACGTTTTCGTGTCAACACACTTTTTGGCGACTTCGCTGGGGAAAAGCTACGCCAACATGACGAGTATGTCTACATCAGCCACCGGTACATCTACAATGACTACTACGTCTACACTACCGATGGACACCATAGGAGGCACGGATATCGACAACCGCAACATCTTAACACCTACTCTTGAAGATATTCCCGCAGAAGACCGAGCAGAGATCGAGGCAAAGTTGAAGGCACTCCAAGACATGATGCTTGGAGGCTACGTCAAGACACGCGCAGGCTTCATCAAGCGCGACGTCATCGCCCCCGACCTTGCTCGGATCGAGGTAACACCCGTATTGCCTCGTTTATCCTCTTTAGAGATTGAGTAAAAAATAGCCGCATCAGTAGATCAAGCCATTAGCGCTTCGCTAGCCAACCGTTTAGATTCAGCAGTTAGCTCCCAAGTCGAGGCGACTCTTAGAAGGTTCGGCTTTACTAAGGCTGTACCCCCAGTCCCTATTGCTAGTGTACCTCCGGTGAATCATGTGTACAGTAGAACTGATGGTAACACTGGCACGACCATTACGTCTCCGGCCTCAACACTTATGGCTGAGACTAATCATTGTGCTTACGCCAAATTAGCACTGCGTACCACGCACCACCACCACTTGCGTGGTACCAGCCCTGCCCGTGCCACATGCATAGGCACCTAGGCTCGAGCATGTCATACAACTAGCGTGTAGGGAAGAGGCCTATGGCCGACACGCCGACATCCTGCCACGTGTCGCGCCCCCGCTCGAGAAACGTGCACAGGCAGCAGGCCAAGATGACCTAGAGGAGCGGATCCATGCACTACTCAAGGAGTGTGCCAGCTTTGTGCCTAAGGGTCGGGTTAGGGTTTACCGTAAGCCATATCCCGACCATCTCGATACAATACCCTACCCCCGCGGCTATAGAATCCCTAAATTCCCTAAGTTCGACGGCGAGGGTAGCAAAACCACACTAGAGCACGTTAGTTAATTTTTAGTACAGTGTGGAGAAGCTAGCGGGATAGACGCTCTAAGAATTAGACTATTTTCTCTCTCGCTATCTGGCACCGCTTTCACTTGGTTTTCGGTGCTCCCGCCGAACTCCATTCAGACGTGGGATGATTTAGAATGAAAATTCCATGATTACTTTTACACAGGCGAGACAGAACTTAGGCTTTCACACTTGACATCGGTTAGGCAGAAATCTAGCGAGGACGCCTCTAAGTACATCAAGCGTTTTAGGGATACTAGAAACCGATGTTTCAGCCTTAACATTTCAGAAAGGGACTTGTCGGAACTAGCTTTTAATGGGTTGCGTTCCAAGATTAAAGAAAAATTAGATAACCAGAACTTTTTAGAAGATAGCCAAGTATTACAGCAGGCTCTGGTCCAGGAAGGCCAAACCAAAGATAAAATGTTTATCAAAACATTTAACAAACCTAGGGCTGAAATCCACATCATGGAACGCTCCGACGAGGAGGAATCAGAAGAGGAGGATTCGGCCGACATGTACGCGGCTGAATGGGTTTGGAACGCTAAGAGCAAACCTATTACTTGCTCCGAATTACGGCCGTCTCCCATGAAGAGTCGGCCTAGTGAGGTCAAGTACTCATTTGATATAACTAAGTGTGATAAAATATTTGATTTTCTCCTAAATAACCATCTTCTCAGGTTGCCTAAAGGTCAAGTCATTCCGTCTGCCGATGAGTTGAAGAAACATCCATACTGTAAGTGGCATGACTCGCATTCACATAATACTATTTATTGCAATGTTTTTCGACGGTAGGTTCAATCGGCCATAGAAGAAGGACGATTGAAAATAGACCACAATCCAAAGATGAAGCTGAACAAAGATCCTTTCCCCGTCAACGCCGTCGACCTCGACGAGAAGAAGGTATTGATTCGGCCAGAACGGGCCGAGTCGACTAAAGGGAAGAATGTAATTGTTGAAGAGCCCCACACACGCACACTCATACCCAAGAACCCTGAGGTGGGAGTGCGGAAACATAACATTAACGTCCCTTCGGCTAAGGCTCACAAGAGGCCGAAGGTAACATACAAGATGTTGTTGAACAAGCATCAAACAAAAGCCAAGGAAGTAGGTCCCCGCGCTAAAAAGCTAAGTCAGCTGAAGGGCCCAAGGCATTCGGAGGGTGGCTTCGGACCACAGTGGTCGAGCCCTCCTCATGATGACTTCGGGCCACAGTGGCCTGACACTCTGTACGATGGCTTCGGACCTCAATGGCCGAACCCCCCGCATAGTAGCTTCGGACCCTAGTGGCCAAACCCCATGCGGGGGGCCACTTTGGCCCCCAATGGCTGAACCCCGCACCACTCTAGATGAACCCTCTGATAGTAGGCTTCATCCTGCACTGGCCGAACGTACCTCCAGCCTGGCAGGACCCCTCACTGATATGGTCCGAGACACCGTCGACTCTGTCGAACTCCCCTCTGGGTAACAGGTTCGGCTCACAGTGGGCGAGCCCACTGGAGCCACCGATGCCTCCACCGATGCCTCTGGCTTAGACTAGTCGAGAAGTGGGGGAGATCGAATTAGTCTCCATCATAGGTGAGGCCGAAGGGTCGGAGCTGGACGCTGCCCTTGAACGGGCAGCGTCCAAGGGAGGAAGCACTTGCAAAAGTTAGTTTCATCCTAAGTATATATAACATACTCACCTCGCTTTTGTTTTCCTTTTTTCAGCACATTGTTTTAGCTCGTGCAGTTGCTGTTTCCAATGAGCGCGCGAATGCAATCGGCTCAAAGAGAAGGTGATAGTTCTCCAAGAGAGCCTTGCTGACTCTGAGAGTCGGGCCTCGTGCTTGGAGGAGATAGTTCACGCAGTGTGGTGCACAAAGGTGAAGCTGGAAGCTGCAAAGGGAGAGCTTGTGTCTGAGTGGGTTGTGCTTCGAACCAAAGTCGAAAGGCTTCGAGAGGAGCAGGCAGCCTCCGGAGCTGAAGTGGTAAGTCTTCGGGAAGAGCGGCAATGTTTGGATGATGATGTTAGGCTGTTGCTTGGGAAGAAGACCATCCTCATGATGAAGATGACCAAGCTCACCACTTTGATCTGTGACATGTGGCACTCGACTAAGGCCTTGGTTGCGGAGAGGACAAAGTGTGACAACATAGCCTCCGAGAACATGGATGTCCTTCGGGGCATCTTGGAATACTTCGGGATGGCTTGCCCCTCTTCGTCATCGGCCAACGATACTTTGACTCAGAAGTTGAAGATGATCCAAGCAGCAGGGAAGACGATGAAGACTTCAGGTACTCGATACGGAGAGATCTCCGAACAAGTAGTCGCTCTTGGAGTACTTCGCCACTTTGAAGACATTGGTATTTCTGTTTCGCCGGACCCTAGAGTAGCTCCTACCAGTTTTGCCAGCGACCGGCTATTGAACCCTTCACACAATGTTGTCACAGCTTTGGAGGCTTTTCAATCTTCTTGGAAAGCTGAATGCTGGATGGCGGTGAAGATGTGGATCGATGAAGGCCACCGTCAAAAGCAAGCGCGGATGCTACCTTCGACTAGCATGCCTCCTCCGGACCCGAAGGTCTAACTCTCCTTATGGTTCCATTATGTAAAAAACTTGTATTTATGTCTTTCTTTTCAATGAAAACAACTTATTTGGAAATGTTTTTAGGATTTCCCGCATTTTTTGGATGATGAACTTGAAGTGTTAGAAGTTAATGAAGGGCTCCGTCAACAGTGGGCTACCTTCGAAGCCTTAAGGCCTCACAGGCGTCCTCGATTTTCTGTTCCTCGAGGGAGACATGGAGAGGTTATACCCAAAATTTTTAAACAAGTATTAGCTTATCTTAAGGAGGAAAAGGGGGAAAAAGGGAAAATTGTAAATTTAGCATCTTCATCTTCGGAGGACGTCAACTGGTCCAAAGAGGAGTGATTTGGCAAAGATCAAGCGAAGACCAGCCCCAAACGACTTCGGACCTGGGCCGAGCTCCATCAAGAACAAAAAGACTTTAGGGTTTTGAAGAAAGGGAAGTGGATTAAACGTAAAGTTCTTAAGACTCCGGGCTTAGGAACAAGTCGCCCTCGCAGTCAGGCTTACTCTGAATCTAGTCTTAGGGATCGAAGGGGTATTCGTTTTCTTCTTGGCTTAGACATTGATTTTTCATAATGTAATATAATTGATTGAGTAATATAAACTGAAATGCTTTGAAATTGTGCCTTTACCTCCTAGCCCCTCTTTGAGGGTGAACGCCTTCGATTATCAAGCGAAGACGGTCACACACAATGATTGTCATGCTTGCTAAGTGCACAATTTTAATAAGGTTTTTGATTTTGGAGGCTCGGAGCCCCTTATTGTATTGAATAAGAATTTGGAACCAGTGTTTTGAAATCCGAGTAGATGGTCCTTATGGACCTCATATGGCTCTTCAAACCTATAGGTCCAGAGTCCATAAATGGTAGCTTAGTACTCTTTTTCAGATGTATTGGAATCTGATTATTTTGGTCGCTTTGGACTCTTTTACGGATGCTTTCAAGCCAATGGCTCAGAATCCATGTATTTTGGTCGCCTTCGACTCTTTTTACGGATGCTTTCAAGCCGATGGCTCGGAATCCATTTTTCATGGTCACCTCCAACTCTTTTCTGGATGCTTTCAAGCCGATGGCTTGGAATCCATGTATTTTGGTCGCCTTTGACTCTTTTTACAGATGCTTTCAAGCCGACGGCTCGAAATCTTTTTTTCATGGTACTTTCCCACCTTGACAGATGCTTCGAGACGGTGGCTCGAAGTCCATTGATTGGGTTCGAATGAATAATACTTACCTCTGCAATCAGCTTCATTCCCCTAGTGCGTCAACTAGGGGTAGGAATCATCTTGAGAAGCATGCATTATTCGAACCATAAGCTTTATTCATTTAGAAAGGTGTTTACAATCTGTTACAAGGAGCCCCTAAGCGAAATAACATTTAAGGTGCTCCGCATGCCATGCATGTTTTAATTCCTCACCTTCTAAATTAGCTAATTTAAAAGATCCAGGGCGTCCTAAATACAATATGATATATGGGCCTTCCCATTTATTTCCTAATTTTCCTAGAGCAATTATGCTTCACAATACTAAATGGCCCAGCTTAAGTTCATTAAGATTTATTTTCGGGTCATACCGAGTCTTCGTCTGATGTTGGTACTTCATTAGATTGCGAACAGCTCGAAGCCTTGTTTCTTCAGTCAAGTCCAACGAAGTCTGTCTTTCATTGTCAAGCTCTGGTTCGATGGTGCGGAGGGAACCTCCTTTAAGCTCTGTCGGTGTCATGGCTTCATCTCCGAATAATAACCGGAAAGGGGTAAACCCTATAGACCTTGCCTGAGTGGTCCGGATGGACCACAAAATCTTCGGAAGTTCCTTAGTCCACAACCCCTTAGCCAATCATACTATCGTTAGATTTAATCCTGACAAGATATTACCATTGGCTCTCTCGACGGCTCCATTGGATTGGGGATGATGGACAGCTGCAAAGCACATTTGGATACCAAGACCTTCACAGAATTCTCTGAAAGGTTCGGCATCGAACTGAGTTCCATTGTCAATTATAAGCTACCTAGGTACTCCGAATTTGCAAATAATATTTTGCTAGAAATTTTTTTGTACATTCTTGGAAGTGATAGCGGTCAGAGGTTCATCTTTGACCCACTTAGAAAAATATTCAATTGCTACCACTGCAAATTTCAGGCTGCCTTTTGCCATTAGGAAGGGGCCAATGAGATCCATTCCCCACCGGGCCATTGGCCATACTA
The DNA here is from genome assembly GCA_019279435.1 of Zizania palustris. NCBI lineage: Eukaryota > Viridiplantae > Streptophyta > Magnoliopsida > Poales > Poaceae > Zizania > Zizania palustris. The sequence continues at coordinate 12,310,660 of JAAALK010000084.1, forward strand.
GAGTTATAACTTGAAGAGATGTTGGCGGACGATGACTCCGTCTTCCCATCCATTGACAACCCTAGCAAGTGCGGACTAAATACTCTGCATCAGCTACTATAGTAGGCCGATAGAGCCCCTGGCGAATTGTTTTGCCTGCTAAACCTCGAGGGGCTAGATGACTACCACATAGGCCTTCATGAATTTCCCGAAGTATGTCTTGGACTTCAGATTGGGAGATACATTAGAGTAGGGGAGAACAGACTCTGACCTTGTATAAAATATCGTTGATAATATGATAGTTCCGGACCCTCAACTGTAATCTTGATAGCTTTGGGCCTTTGGGCAAATTAGCTTCATCTTGCAATAAATCCATAATTGGGCTCTACCAATCACTGCTCGGTATGCAAAGTACCACAGTAGGAGGGAGTTGTGGCACCGAAGGGGATGCAAGTTCTTCATAAAAAGCCCCTTTCGGGGTGTCTAGGGCTCCGACTGCAGCTTTGGCCAAGATGTCTGCTTACAAGTTATTCGCTCGTGGGATGCTCCAGATAGAAATCCCTTTAAATACTGCTTCGGTCTTGTGGATTTCTTTCAAATATTTAGCAAGTTGAGGATGTCGAACTTGAAAGCTTTTATCAACGTGCCCTGTGACAATCTAAGAGTTTGTTTTAATGACAACTCTTGCAGCGCCAAGTGCGCGCGCTTTGTGAAGCCCAAGTAGAATCCCTTCGTACTCTATAATATTATTGGTGGACTTATAGTTGAGCCTTGTGGAGTACATTGTTTTTTTCCCTGAAGGCAAAATTATGACCGCTCCAGCGCCTCCTCCAGATGATTGAAAAGCTCCATCAGAGTATATGGTCCATACACCTTCATTTGATTCTTCTAGAGCCCATACTGCAGACGGAGTCCACTCTACTACAAAATCAGCCACCACCTGCGATTTGATGGCTGTTCTTGCTGCGAAGGAAATACCAATGGGGCTAGCTCGACAGCCCATTTCCCAATTATCCCCGTGGAATCTTTGCTTCGGGGCATATCTCCAAGAGGGTAAGAAGTTGGAACAATTACATTATGCGCTAATGTCCCTGTTTAGTGTAAAAGGCTTTATGCTATTCCAGCATGAAAACTTGTAAATTTCCTTCTGTTTTCCATGAAAAAGCTTGATGATCTTGTATGGCGTTTTCTGTGAGAATTCATTGAGGATTATGTACTGTTTGTGTTGATCATGATGGATTCTTGAATTTAGTTCGCTGTCTTGAGAATACCATGTTTAGGCTTTGTGTTGAATGCTTTCAGTACATCTGATCCATGAGGTTAGTTCTGTTTCTAAATGATTGTGTGATTTGTGTATGTGAAGAATGGCTAAAAGATTGATCTGAAATCTTGATTAGTTTTATCTTCAAACTGTAGCTATTACTTTACATATGTGAACATATTGAGTTTTGTTCTGATACACAGAGTGCTGCTCAGATTACTGTGTTTAATTATTTGTTGAATTGTTTCAGTTGTTTGCAGTGATTCCTAGAGTTGTTTACTTGAAAATTTCTGCATCTTCTGAGTGTAATAGGAATCTCTAGCCGATCCTTCTAACTCCATGTGTATTTGTTCTGTTCAGCTTCCCTTTATCTAAAATCTCTGTTTTCAATCTTGTACCTAAGTGTATAATCAGTTTAGCTCTAAATTTTATCCTTGATTCAGTTGATTCTGACTATGAATTGCAGGAGATGAGTTTGTTTTAGCTATTTGCTTCTTTGGTTAAAAGGTGTTCTAAATTAATACAGTCTGAATCAGTTTTGATTTGTTCTCTCACTATTCACCAACCAAAACTGGTTCAGTTTTTCAATACTGCATGAGTTCTGAAATGTTTCTGGAAATGCTGAAATTCTTTGAATGAAACATCACTTGTTGCTTTTCAGTCTGAATTATTTTTACTCAGAAGCTAGACTATTCATGATCTGAACTGTGACAAATTTGTTTTTAAAGTCTAGTCTCAGTTTCTGTTCTGAGTATACATTTTATTTGGAAGTGTTAGTTCTGTAGTATGTTTGAAATGTTGATTTCTATCCTGACTCTAAAATATATTCCATCTCTAAAAGTGTTTCAGGTTGAACTACTTCAAGTTTTCAGTGGCTATTTACTGAATTGATTCAAAGGATAGTCAGTTCAGTTTGGACAGATTCAATTGTTCAAGTTTTTGATTTAGAAGTTTAAATTCTATTCTTAATGTTTCAATACTGAATCATGCTCTTTGTGGATTCCTGAAATAGTTTCATAACTGAATTGTGTTTGCAATATCTATTCAGATTGAATGCTCTATATTGTTCTGATTCAGAATAGTGTCAACTTCATTGCTTCTTGGTGGTTGCCTACTGTTTTCAGCACATAAACTCATCTAGTGTAAGTACTGAAACTTGTGTGCCTAAATCATATTGGTTCTGAATGTGAAGTATACAGTCTTGTTCAAAATCTGTATCAAAATCTGAATACTGAAATTTGTTGAATTACTCTATTACTATTCATCATCTGACAATTTCTAGAAGTTCAAGTTCTGGATCTTTGTGTGTTGAATTGAAATTAATCTGAAATTAAAACTTGCAAACTGAACCAAAATATGACTAATGAACTTTGTTGAAAGTCACTTTTACTATTCATCGTCCGATAAATTTCAGATGTACTGGGATTTCATTTGAGAATGAATTGAAACAAGCTGATTCACTATTCCAAACTTGAATTAATCTCTTGTGTGAGTGTTTTGATGTTTGTTGATTAAAAATCTTAAAACAAAGCTGATTGGTGGTTGTCTATCTTGTCGAGTTCAATTTTTGTATTGATTGGATTAAAACTTGAAACGGTGTTTTTAGAGGTGCGTTGGGTGACTTGATTAGGCCATCACATTCACGAGAAAGTGTCGAGGCACCTATTCACCCCCCTCTAGTCGCCAATTCACCCCCCTCTAGTCGCCATTCTGATCCCACAATATGAGTAAAGGTCCCTTCAATATGGATTTATCATTTACCATTACTTTAATTGGTATTGTGATTGGGACCAAAGCAAATCAAACATTTTCCTCGTGACGGGATTGCTTTGCAAGAGATCCCCAATGAAACCATCAACTCACCACATTAGCACTTTCAATTATGTTTACTTTATCCTAGTACTAGTCTACCCCTCCATCGGTCAAATTCTTCCCCTTTGCCAAAACAAATTTCACCTCTCAACCTAGGGTTGAACCTCACCCTCTCTCTATGAAGCCATACGATTTCCCAAGCTACACAAGCTCGTTCCTAGCCACTAAGGCTAGCCGTACACCACGAAGGAGTACTCTGGTAACGTTTCCCAACCCACAACTCAATTCATTGCTCAAAACCAAAGTCAAAGACTACGCATGGGAAACTATCATGGAACTTGCCCATGACCGTGGGCACAACTATTTGAACAGTTTATACTTCTGCAGAAGGTGTACACTTTACCCTTACGACACAAACTTACTCCTACTACACACGAAGTAGAGGGGGTTCACGACAAGGCCTTTCCAAAGCTGATCTAGGATAACCTATTTGTTGATAGCAAAAAATGACATTAATGGTCAAAATTGTCAAAATATCAATTTTGGTAATTTTGGGCTGAAAATATGCAATACCTGGTATAGGCCGAAGCCCTGAAGTACCGGAGGCCCATCAGCATGGCGCCTCGGTGGCCTTTCAGTGGCCTAATCCGTAAGATGGCTTTGGCCCGAAGGGCCCTGCGGAGGCCTGCTCCACAAATAGGCTTGGGCCTGGTGGGTTGGCTATGGCGAGGCCTGCGAAGACCCACTCCGGCCAGTAGAGTGCGAATCAAACTAGATGAGCCCGGCTGTGTTTTATCTCTTATCTAGTATTTAACTATTTTTGGCCAAACTCTTAGCAGATTAGAGATAGAGTTGTAGCCAGGTGCGTCAAGTCTAGCCCCTATAAATATAGGGGTGAGGTCGGTTCATAGGACCCCCAACACAGATCAATCACAAAGCCCTAGCTTTGAACCGTACCTTTACTTTCATCTACTTTCCGCATTAGTTCAGTATACCTTCGTGGGTTTGCGCTGGAAGCCCTCCGTCGGCCATGCCGTAATTATGGTAAGCCTTGTTTATTCGCGTGTGAATCACCCGTTAATCTACGTAACAGATTGCTATCACCTTGTTGGCTCACTTGTGAACCATCCGTTAATCTACGTAACAGATTGCTACCCTTCGTTCTATCTGTTTCCTACGGCTACACTTGGTAATTCAGTATCTAGGCTGAATTAGGTGCTTGATCTTCTTTTTGCTGCAGGATTCACGTTTGAAGCCCCCTTCGCCAAAGGTTTTCGGAGCTAGGAAGCTAGTTTCGGATGCTATCGGAGTACCCTTCGGTAGGTCTTCGCTCCGTCCGTCCATGCCAGATTCATCGCGTTGTTGTCAGGTCTGGTCAAGTCCTACGCATCGGAGCCACTCCGCATCGGACTTCGTCGCACCGGAACGCTCCGCACCGGACTTCAGTCGTGCCAGAACGCTCCGTAGTGGATCTCGTTACACCAGAGGCTTCGCACCGAACCCTGTCGTTCGGAGACAATTTCGCGCCGCGATCTATTTGGAGCTTGTCTTTGGCAAGATCGATCTGAACGCCGAAAGTAACCTTTGGCGCATACTCCGCACTAGACGCCGAAGGCCCCCTTCGGTGACCCTTCGCATGGTACACTCCGAATCAATCAGGCTCCATTCGGCTGATTGGGTTATTTTATCTATATATTTGGGCTAATTGGATTATTTCTTTGTAATCTGATTACCTGGCGACTCCACCCTCCTAGACACTGTTAAGGGTAGTCAGAACGCGGCGTCAGCGTTGTGTTACGCTTAGGCTTGTCCCTAAGTATCCGCACAGTTTTTGGATCATCGAACCGGCCCAAGTGCGGGGGTACGTTTTCGTGTCAACACACTTTTTGGCGACTCTAGTCGGGAAACACTACGCCAACATGATGAGTACCTCTACAACAACTACTACGTCTACAACGCTGATGGATCCCATGGGGGGCATGGAAATCGACAACCGCAACATCATGATGCCCACCCTTGCAGATATCCCCGAGGAAGGTCGGGTGAAGATCAAGGCAAAGATGAAAGAGCTCCAAGATCTCATGCTCAGAAGTTACGCCAAGACACGCGCGAGCTTCATCAAGCGTGACATCAACATCCCTGACCTTACGCGGGCTCAGGTAACACTAGTGTCACCTCCTTTATCTTCCTTAGAGATTGAGCCAAAGACAGTCGCATCTATAGATCAAGCCGTTAGCGCTTCGCTAGCCAACCGTTTAGATTCGGCAGTTAGCTCTCAGGTAGTGGTGATGTTTATAAGGTTTGGCTTTACCGAGGTCGTTCCTCCAACTCCAAATGCTAGCGTACCCCCGGTAAATCGCATTTACAACAAAACTGACGATAGTACAAGCAAAGTTGTTGTGTCTATGGCCTCGACATCTACGACCGAGACCAGTCACTACACTTATGGTCAAGCTAACCCTGCTTATTATGCACCACCTCTACCTACGCCTGTGCCAACTTTTCTCGCACTGCCTACGCCGCACAGTACTACACACCCGCATAGGCCCGAGCACGTCATATGCCCTGAGCCAGCATGAGAGAAGGAGCCCCGTGGCCGACACGCCAACATACCACCGCGTGTCGTGCCCCCGCATGAGAGACTCGCACAGGCAATAGGCCAGGACGACATTGAGGAACGGATCAGCACACTGTTTAGAGAGTGTACCGTGTTCGCGCCTCAGGATGGGGCTAGGGTTTACCGATAGCCATACCCTGATCACTTCGATACTATACCCTACCCTGGCGGCTATAGAGTCCCTAAATTCACCAAATTCGATGGAGAGGGTAACAAGACCACACTAGAGCATGTTAGTCAATTCTTAGCACAGTTTGGACAAGCTAGTGGGTTGAACGCATTAAAACTTAGATTGTTTTCTCTTTCTCTATCCGGCACCACTTTCACTTGGTTTTAGGCACTACCGCCGAACTCCATCCAAACATGGCCCCAATTAGTACATATGTTCCATGACTATTTTTATACAGGCAAGACAGAACTTAGGCTTTCACACTTGACGTATGTCAAACAGAAATCTAGTGAGAGTGTCGCTGAGTACGTCAAGTGCTTTAGAGACACTAGGAACCGATGTTTTAGTCTTAAAATTTCAGAAAGAGATTTGGTGGATCTAGCTTTTAATGGATTGTGTTCCGAAATTAAAGAGAGGCTAGACAACCAAAACTTTTTAGAGGTCAGCCAAGTCCTACAGCAGGCTCTGGTCCAAGAAGGCCGAGCCAAGGATAAAAAATTCATTAAAACGTTTAACAAACCTAGAGCTGGAGTTCACATCATGGAACACTTCGACGAGGAAGAGTCAGAGGAAGAGTACGATTTGGCCGATATGTATGTAGTCGAATGGGCCTGGAACACGAAGAACAAGCCTGTCACTTGTTCTGAGCTACGACCATCTCCCACTAAGAGTCGGCCTAATGAGGTTAAATGCTCTTTTGATGTGACTAAATGCGATAAAATATTTGATTTCCTCTTGAAGAGCCAGCTTCTCAGGTTGCCCAAGGGCCAAGTCATCTCGACTATTGACGACCTAAAGAAATGCCCCTACTGTAAGTGGCATGACTTACATTCTCATTGTACTAATGATTGCAACGTTTTCTGTTGGTAGGGTCAATTAGACATAGTAGAAGGATGATTGAAATAGATTCTAGTCCGAATATGAAGCTAGATAAAGACCCCTTTCCCATGAACATCGTCGACCTCGATGAGAGGAAAGTGCTGATTCGTCCAGAACAGGCCGAGTCGTCTAAGAGGAAAGCAGTCGTTATTGGAGAACCCCGCACACGCACACTCGTGCCAAAGAACCCTGAAGTAGGAGTATGGATAAAGAACATCGACACGTCTTCTTCGGCTAGGGCTTGCAAGAAGCCAAAGGTAACATACGAGATGTTGTTGAATAAACACCAGAAGAAGGCCGAGAAAACAGGCACCCGACCAAAAAGGCCAAGACAGTCAAAGGGGCCAAGGCGGTCGAACCCTTCGAAGGGTGAGTAGGGACCCCAACAGCCGAGCCCCCCGAAGGGTGAGTTCGGAGCCCAATGGTCGAACCCTCTAAAGGGTGAGTTCAAACCCCAATGGCCAAACCCTCCGAAGGATGAGTTCGGGCCACAATGGTCGAACCCACCTCCACTTTGGGTGAACCCCCCAGTGGGAGAACTCGGCCCACAATGGCCGAACATACCTCTAGCCTAGTGGGACCCTTCACTGATATGGTCCAAAGTACCTTCGACGTGGCCGAACCCCCCTCTGAGCGATGGGTTTGGATCTCAGTGGGTGAGGCCGCTAGAGTCTTCGATGCCTCTGCCATACTACTAGGCAGGGTCCCCGTGGGCTCCAAACTACACCTCACCACTGGAGTACCCTTTGGAGTATAATGTTACCCCTATTTTCCTTTGAAGTATTATGAGTTGTAGGGACAAGTGGAAACGGTGAAGGGGAGTGTTTTTCATAGGTTGTCCGTGGTGCCTCCGAGTCAACTCGCGCAATATGAAGCCAAAGAAGATGGCCGCGAAGGTGTGATGGAGAGGGAGTCCGAAACTATCACCATCAAAGTAGGGTCTCAAGAGGTCCAAATCTCGAGGGCCCCCTCACGAAGCATGACAAAGGTAAGTCTCCGAGTCTGGTCGAAGCTATCCCTGAGGCTCGGTCCGACCGACCTAACAAGGTCGTTCTGACCGATAGGGTACAAGAGAGGATTCGTGCCAAGCGTAAAGGCTACGAGGTTGACCCGGGTAACTCCCGTTCGTCCATAAGTCACGGGAATAAGTTGGTGGCGCCCCATACTAAGCCACAACCATCTTGGGCACCCCAGGGTATGTCCAAATCACAGAAGAGGTGCCTACAATGTCTACGGTCATAGGAGATGTGCGAGAAGAAGGCCGAGGAGGAGCGAGACGCCATTTTCGAGGAAATCCGCCCTCGACCAGTCGTGAAGCAAGTATGGAAGCCCAAGCCAATTGAGGCGAACAACCCGACTCCCATTCCGAGCGACGATGATGACATGCTCGACGACGACTACACGCCCGTCTCCAAGGGGCCCGCACCTCAGGCAATGGACATAAACATTGTCACACTTCTCGCTGAGTTCGCACTACCATGAGACGAGGCCAAGGTCACTCAGTTGAGCCTCGGTCCACCAGATGCCATTTTTGAGAAGCCCGAGGATACGACTCATCACTTGAAGCCTCTCTACGTCAAGGGGCACATCGACGGAAAGTTGATCTCCAGGATGCTTGTTGATGGTGGCGCCACTTTCAACTTGATGCCATACTCTCTCCTGAAGAAGATTGGCAAAGGAGAAGAGGATTTAAAGAAGACTAACCTAATGCCCAACGGCTTCAACAGCGAGAGCTCCAAAGCAAAGGGCGTACTCTCTCTAGAGTTGACAATGGGCAACAAGACGTTGCCGACAGCGTTCTTCATCATCGATGTGCAAGGTAACTACAGTGTGCTACTTGGGAGTGATTGGATTCACGCAAATTGTTATATTCCATCTACTTTGCGCTAGTGCCTAATGCAGTGGGATGGCGATGATGTGGAGGTTGTACCAATGGATACTTCAGCCCAAGTAGCATTGGCCGATGTATCTATCGATGCCATCCACGACAAGGTAGAGTGTCTATCAGGGAGAGACCTCTCGGATTACGACTTCGTTAGCGTGCTGGGGGACATTTTGTACCCATGTCTATGAAGCTAGCTGGCGTAGCACGACTATTTCTAAACTAGTAGTTATGTCTAGTAAGAATAATCTTGATTGGCTGAAGTCTCGTGTGGAGCAATATCGGTCTTCTAAAGACGGTATTGCCGAATCCATTGAAGATTTTAGCGAAGTCAAAAAGTTAGGTCAAGGTTTTGCGTCAGCCAATCCTCTAGAAGAGGTCTATATAGGCAATGGTAGCATTCCAAGATCGACTTTTGTAAACAAAAATTTACAAGCTAGCGAAAAGGCCGAAGTAATAAAGTTGCTTCGGTCATATGTTGATTGTTTCACATGGGAGTATAGTGAGATGCTCGGACTAAGCCGTGAGCTCGTAGAGCATCGGCTGCCTATCAAACCCAGGTTTAGGCCTTATAAATAGCCCACTCGTTGCTTTAACTCGGACGTGTATGACCGAGTTAAAGAGGATATAGAACGATTACTCAAGGCTGAATTTATTAGGCCATGCAGGTATGTTGAATGGGTCGCTAACATTGTGCCTATAGAGAAGAAAGGGAGCGGCAAAATACGAGTTTGTATTGATTTCAGGGACCTAAACAAGGCCACTCCAAAGGACAAATATCCCATGCTAATAGGCGACATGTTGATCAACGAAGCTTCACGACACAATGTACTAAGTTTTCTCGATGCAATGCCTGGTTATAATCAAATATTTATGGCCGAAGAGGATGTCTACAAGACAACTTTTCGATGTCTTGTTTTTGTCGGCTTGTTTGAATAGGTCGTTATGACTTTTGGTTCAAAGAATGCTGGTGGTACATATCAATGTGCTATGAACTTGATCTTTCATGACTTGCTAGGTGTTATGCTAGAGGTCAACATAGACGATGTTGTAGTCAAATCGGATGCTATGGGGAACCATCTGGCCGATTTGAGAGTTGCTTTTGATAGGATGCGCCAGTATGGCTTAAAGATGAACCCACTCAAGTGTGCTTTTGGTGTGTCGACAGGCAAATTCTTAGGATTTATGTTTCATGAAAGAGGTATTGAGATCGATCCTAAGAAGCTTGAGAAGATTAGGAACTTTGAAGCGCTGACATGCAAGAGAGATGTGCAAAAGTTGCTAAGCAAGATGAACTATTTACGTCGCTTCATATCCAACTTGTCTAGCAAAATCGATGCTTTCGTCCCCATACTTTGGCTAAAGAATGAAGACGAGTTCACTTGGGGGCAAGTTAGCAAATCACTTTTGAAAAGATTAAAGAATGCTTGTCATCACCACCTTGTCGTGAGAGCACCAAAAGCCAGGATCTCGTTTTGGCTATACATTGTTGTAGAAGATAGCGTGATAGGAGACACGCTAACTCAAGAGGTGGAGGGAAAAGAGTACATCATCACATTCTTGAGCCGCCGCTTGCTGGACGTCGAGACAAGGTATGTGTTTGTGGAGCGTTTGTGTTTATCACTTTATTATGCATGTACCAAATTATGTCACTATGTTCTCCCTAGCACATGTATTATTACTTGTCAAACCGATGTTATAAAATACATGTTGCGGAAGCCGATTCTAAGTGGTAGAATCGGAAAGTGGGCTTATGCTTTGATTGAATATGATTTGGCTTATGAACCTTTGAGAGCTATGAAAGGCCAAATCATCGCTAACTTTATAGTTGATCACCACGTAGATGTCAATTGGGGTAACAATGTTGCTCTAATTGAAGTAGTGGCATGGAAACTTTGTTTTGATGGTTCGGCTTGCAAAAGTGGTCAAGGTATTGGAGTGGTTCTCATATCCCCTAATGGTATGCACTTTGAGACCTTTGCCCGTTTAGAATTTCCTTCTACTAATAACCAAGCCGAGTATGAAGTGTTATTGCTAGGACTTGAATTGCTAGGTTCCATGGGTATTAAAATTGCTCAATGTTTTAATGGTTTGCTAAATAGCTACTTAGATAAATGTTTATACATAATTTCTACTTTTGATGACTTCAAAATTTCTCACGTGTCTAGAGAAGCCAATTCAATTGCAAATGATTTGGCTTAGCAAGCATCTGGCTATCAAGTCAGGAAAGGTAGATTTTTTGTACAAGGAAGATCGATGCTTGAACTCTATGTGTCAGCCGAAGCCAAAGACTTTGTACTGATGTGTTGCCCACCAGACCCTCCGGACCGGACCCCTTCGCCCACCGAAGGGTGTTACGTGTCGGAGACCCCGTGCTAGAGCCCTTCATCTGCCAAAGAGCTCTGTGCACTGGGATCCTCACACCGAAGCTTTCTGAGCATCGAGGGCCTTTGCGCGCCGAACCCCTCCATCGTAGGGCTTCGGTCTGATCGGCTTCGCACGTCCGATCCGGCCAACCTTCCTCAAAATTAGGAAGGACTCGGGGGACACATGGAAAGGAACAAATTAAATGCCACTTCAGGAAAAGAATTGGCGAACCCTCCGGGAGTCCATAAGGATGATTGGAGAATTTCAATCATCTAGTATTTAAAAGATCTCGGTCAAAGGGTTGATCGAAAAGTTCGGCGACAGGCATTTAAATTTGTGTTGCTTGACGATGCGTTGTATCACTGAACTATTGATGGAGTGCTTCTAAAGTGCCTGGATGTCGATCAATCTAAAGTGGCTACAGGGGAGGTTCATGAGGGACTTTGTGGCACTCATCAGTCGGCCTAGAAAATGAGTTGGATGCTCAAAAGAGCAGGTTTTTATTGGCCGACTATGATTGAGGATTATTTTAAGTATCATAGACGGTGTGTAGCATGTCAAAAGTTTGGTAATATTAGTTGGCTCCTGCTTCACTACTTAACCCTATTATCAAATCATGGCTGCTCCGTGGTTGGGGCTTGGACTTCATCGACCAAATTCATCCTCTTTCTTTAAAAGGGCATCGGTTCGTCTTGATGGCAATGGATTATTTCATCAAGTGGACTGAGGCCATACCTCTCAATAACATGACTCATAATGAGGTAACTGATTTCATCTTGAAGCACATTATATATAGATTCGGTATTCCCTAAACTCTCACTACAAATCAAGGTACTTCATTTATTGCTAAAGATGTGAGAGACTTTGCCGAATTTTATGGTATTAAGTTGATAAAATCTTCACCATACTATGCTCAGGCCGAGTCTAGTAATAAAACTATAATTATAAGCTCATTAAGAAGAAAATTGAAGAGTTCCCTAAAACGTGGCATGAAGTGCTTTCGGAGGCATTATGGGCTTGTAGAATTGCAAAGCATGGTGCTACCAAAGTTAGCCCATATGAGTTAGTATATGGACAAGAAGCCATTCTACTAGTGGAGGTAGATCTTGGCTCATTAAGATTTCTTAAACAAGATGGCTTATCGGCCGACAAATATGAAACTCTTTTGAAGGATAATTTGGAAGAAGTGACCGATAAGAGGTTAATGGCTCTAGAGGCTATAAAAAAGATAAGAGGTGAGTGGCCGGAGCCTACAACAAAAGAGTCAAAGAAAAGTCGTTTCAAGTTGGTGACTTGGTTTGGAAGACGATTTTCCCTTAGGCACTAAAAGCCCCAAATTTGGTAAATGGTCACCCAGTTGGGGAGGTCCTTTTAAAGTAGTTGAAAAGGTAAATGCATATTTATTAGAGTCTCTACAAGGAGAGCGATTTCGAAGAGCCTTGAATGGCAGGTATTTGAAAAGGTATTTCCCAAGTGTGTGGCAAAGTGCTTGAAAGTGTCAAAAGGTCGATTAGAGTATATCGTCCTTAGCTCATTGTGCTTTTAGCTCACTAAGTTTGCTAAAACGCAGGGGCATGTGTTGATAGCAAAAAATGGCATTAATGGTCGAAATTGTCAAAATATCAATTTTGGTAATTTTGGGCTGAAAATATGCAATACCTAGTACAGGCCGAAGCCTTGAAATACTGGAGGCCCATCAGCATGGGGCCTCGGTGGCCTTTCAGCAGCCTGCTTCATAGGCTAGCTTCAGCCCGAAGGGCCCTCCGAAGGCCTGCTCCATAAATAGGCTTTGGCCTGGTGGGTTGGCTATGCGAGGCCTACGAAGGCCCACTCCGGCTAGCAGAGTCCAAATCAAACTAGATGAGCTCGGTTGTGTTTTATCTCTTATCTAGTATTTAACTGTTTCTGGCCAAACTCTTAGCAGATTAGAGATAGAGTTGTAGCCAGGTGCGTCAAGTCTAGCCCCTATAAATATAGGGGTGAGGTCGTTTCATAGGACCCCCCAACATAGATCAATCACAAAGCCCTAGCTTTGAACCATACCTTTACTTTCATCTACTTTCCGCATTTGTTTAGTATACCTTCGTGGGTTTACGCTGGAAGCCCTCCATCGGCCACGCCGTAATTATGGTAAGCCTTGTTGATTCACCTGTGAATCACCCATTAATCTACATAACAAATTGATATCACCTTGTTGGCTCACTTGTGAACAATCTGTTAATCTACATAACAGATTGCTACCCTTCGTTCTATCTGTTTCCTATGGCTACACTTGGTAATTCGGTCTCTAGGCTGAATTGGCGCTTGATCTTCTTTTTGCTACAGGATTCACGTTCAAATCCCCATTCGCCGAAGGTTTTCAGAGCTAGGAAGCTAGTTTCGGAGGCTATCAGAGTACCCTTCGATAGGTCTTCGCTGCGTCTGTCCATGCCAGATTCATCGCGCTGTTGTCAGTCTGGTCAAGTCCCATGCACCAGAGCCACTCAGCATCGGGCTTAGTCGCACCAAAACGATTCGCCCCGGACTTCGTCGTGCTAGAACGCTCTGTAACACCCCAAATTCCCAAAACAATAAAAATATTATTAAATTCAATTTCCTGGAATTTATATTTCAGAAAATACTTTTAATACTCTTTTATACCCTTTTTAACTACAACATAGAGTAGATGGCCAAACCAGGAGCTGAAAATTTTTGTATAAACTCCCAAGGCCAAGAAATGTTTTTGAGAATTTTTACAAATTTTTACCCACTTTGGAAATGCCCCAAAAGGTTTAAACTATTTTCTGCAATTATTTTAATCAGAAAACCTTGAAAAACAGTAATGGGCTCCCCTCCCTCCTTTCTCTCTCTCCCGGCCGGCCCAGCCCGTTACCTCGCGCGCCTTAGACTGACAACCCGACCCCACCTGTCGGCGCCGAACCCTTCCCCTCGCGCGCGCACCCGACATCGCGGCCCCACCCGTCAGCCTTCCCGTTCGCTCGCTCGCGCCCGCTGGCCAGTGGACCCCGCTCGTCAGATCCGTCGTCAACCTCGCGCTGTCGCCCCCAAACTTCGCCGGCCGCCTTTACTCCCTCGGATCCGCTCATCGCCGGTCCCCTCCCCTTCATTATTCGCCGGCATTAAAACCCCCGGATCACGTCGCCCGTTTCCCCTTTAATCCCACGCGTAATCCTCCCCGCTGTCGCCCGCATGCAGAGAAACCGCTCGCCGGTGTTAACTCACTGCCCTCCCCCGATGGCGCCCTCCCTGTCCCCGATGGCGCCCTCCCTGTCCCCGCTAGCACCCCTATTTAAACCGTTGCCCTGCACCGCGTTCGGTTCACGCATCCATTCGCACTCAGACCAAGCAGAGCGCCCACACTTCGCCTGTTAGCGCAATCCCCCTGTTTCGTCTCCGGCCACCGTTCGACGTCGCCTCGGACAACCTCCGCCCGTGCCTCCGCCACCAACGTGACCGCAAGGACGACCCCTACCTCGGCAATGCCTCCGCTGGTCAAGGAGATCACCGGAACGCCATCACCGACGAGGAGCCCGAACCACTTCGCCGTCTACCCTCGCCGCCGACCGCGCTCCGTCGACCCCTCGCCTCGCCTAAGGTACCGTCGTGACCACCGTAGTGCCCTCTTTCCATTTCTAGGCTTAGCTAGGGCCGCCGTCGCTCGCCGTAGCCGCTGGCCTGCTCGCCGTCGTCGGAGAAGACGACCGGCACGGGTCGAGTACCCGTGCCGTGTCGGATCTGATCCCGACCGTGCGATCGCGATCGGACGACGCACGTGAGCCCACGTATGCGATCTAATCCGCACCGTCGGATCTGGTCAAAGCATTACGTTTTAATCTCACGCGTTCGTTTCCATTTAAAACAGGCGTGCGATCTCGTGCGTCCATGTGGTACCCCTTCGCACGTTTTAATCCCGGCCGTCCGTTGTCACTTAAACGCCCCGCCTCGTTCTCGCGCGTTGGATCTGGATCCAACGGTCCAGATCGACCCGGTGCACGCGCACAGTGCGCGGGTTCACCGTGGGCCTGGCTCACCGTGGACCCGAGGGGTTTAAAAATTGAAAATGAATTTCAGAAATACTTTTAAACTTGTAAAATTCATATCTGGTGCATTTAAACTCGAAAAATTGCCATTCCACTTTCAGAAAATTCACAATATTATTCTCTACATGTATATGCAATAAAAACAGTAGTCTTACTTTGAAATTTTCATGTTTATTTAAATAAGTATTCAAAAGCCTTTAGGGTTAAAATATAAATTTAAATATTTAAACCTCAGAAAAATTTATATTTATTTCCTTTCTGTCCATGTACTGAAAACCATTTAAACTAACATGAACTTTTCATTTCAAATCTATTAGAAACCTTAATATGACACTATTCACATTTAAACCCCTCTTTCAAAAAGGTTCAACTTTTCATTTTTCCTTTAAAATTTATTATGAAATAAACCTCAGAACCTTAACAAATAAACTCATTTTAATCAAACCAACTTTGACCTATGTGCTTATCATGTAATGTTATATTGTTTGATTGAATATTGTGTTCATTTTATATATCAAAAAGACTACGACGCCGTCGAAGAGCCGGAGTACTTCCCCGAAGTCCCTCCCTCTCCCTTTGTTGAACAAGGCAAGTCACCAAACCAATCTCTTGAGCATATTGAACCCATGTTTGATTAAACTATCGCTAAAACACCTAGGTTATATATGCATTAGTCAAATGAACCCTTACAATATATTTATTTAGGATCCCCCGACCTTGATGTGCAACCCAAGCCATGCTCTCTAGCCTAAACTCCTTGTCACCATTTGATAGATGCTATTAGCTAGTGTCCAATGTATCGACACGATCGCTATAGGATAAAAATGAGTCGTAGTACTTGTTTCTACTATATGATCCCCATGGTTTCTTATCTATGGAATTCTGTCGGTGTCGGAGTTATGGTTGTGAGTGAATGCATGGTGGGTTCCGGGTGCAAGCTAGGGCATTGGTCGGTAGCACCCGGGGCACTATAAGGACCGGTCTGAGGGATCCGTTGCAATACACTTACGTACTAACCACAAGTCTAGTGGGTAAGTCCTAACCAAGGTATGGATTGTTTCAAACCGAGGCCACCATTTGGAGATGGGTCAAGTTGCACCTGCGGGTGACTTGTACCAATGTGGCGCAAAAGGGGGTACGACGTTAGCTGGGATGCGGCCCGGTGCGCCGGCGAAATCTAGAGCGGTTGGTTATCGCTTGGAACATTTCATGCTGAGGTTTTGGAACGAGTTCCCGTGGTATGGGTCATCTCGTTTGGGATGAGTGCGTGCCTTGTGGGTACAGTAGTACATCTCTGATCAGAATCATAAATCTTTTCGAAAAGCTGAGCCCACGGTCAAGGGCGGGTTGCGTGACATCCCCCAGTTAGTTTACTATAAATATGTATGTGCATGATGGATTGACATATAAGGACCGTTGTGCGAGGAGGTAAAACGTACTCCTCGAGTTAATTGATGTTGTTGATATTCATGTTTACTTTTCCGCAAGATTAAAATGTGGTTACACTAAATGCAATAACTGGAACTGTACTTTTTCGCAAATTTAGCCATTGCCCTTCCTTGTTTATTATCCTGCATTATTACTTGCATTTGCGGTGGCTTGTTGAGTACTTTTGTACTCATACACGTTGGACCCCACAGAGGATGCTTACTTTGAAGACGGTCTGGAGTAGCGACCCAGTCGAGAAGAAAGATCTTGAAGAAGAAGTTCGTCATGCCGTTTTTTTAATTATTTTATTACTGTTTTTACTAAGACTTCGATGTAATAAATATGGTCTGCGTACCATGGATATTGTCGTATGTACGTTGTCGCATGATGAACCTCTTGTATTATTGTTTTTCTTTGGAAATTCAATAATGTTCCGATTTGTTAAATCGGGGCGCCACACGCTCCATAGTGGATCTCGTTACGCTAGAGGCTTCGCACCGAACCCTTGTCGTTCAGAGACAATTTCGTGTCACGATCTGTTCGGAGCCTGTCTACGACCAGATCGATCTAAACGATGAAGGTCACCTTTAGCGCATACTTTGTACCATACGCCAAAGGCCCCCTTCGGTGACCCTTCGCATGGTACACTCTGAACCAATCAGGCTCTGTTCGACTTATTGGGTTATTTTATCCATATATTTTGGCTAATTGGATTATTTCTTTGCAATCTGATTACTTGGCGACTCCACCCCCTGGCCACTATTAAGGGTAGTCGGATCACGACGTTAGTGTTGTGTTACGCTTAGGCTTGTCCCTAAGTATCCGCACGTTTTTAGATCGTCGAACCGGCCCAAGTGCGGGGGCACATTTTCGTGTCAACACTATTACCACATAGACGAGCCCCTCTCGACCAAGGATCATGTAACCTCTGCTCCTTCTCCCCTAAAATCCCACGGGTGCTCATACTCCTTACTTCTTCTCCCTTCCTCCTTCATCTCCAACAATTCATCACAAGTAAAAAATCACGTCCGAGTAGAACTTCACAAAACATTCACAAACCATGAAACACCCCGACGATTTTACATCCATCAGTACTCAAGTGATCCTAAACCCACAAAGTACTTAACCAGGGACACCCCATAATGCCCACAAGGTTGCACTTTTGTGTGCATGACATTTTTCCCAAGGAATCGGTCCTTATGCGCCACTTGAAATTGGGCCCCGGAAGACCACGATGACGCATGACAATTTTTACCCAAACCACTCTTTTTTGCATTTGATTTCAACACAACTGGTACTTGTTACCATTTTCAAAACATTCCTTCGATAGCCATTTTTTATCCCACATGATTCATTCATTTCAGTAATTGCATTTGGTATGAAATAAAAGATAAAAAGTTGATTGAGTATAACCCACATCATAATACTAGGAAAGGGTTATACCAATCTTTGTGGTTACAAGGGTTTATAAGATTATCAACATTCAAAGGAAGGCTAGTGTGACAAGTTTAGGTTTTAGTTGATGTTTTAACTCAGATTGCTATCAAATTTTACTAGTGGATTCTTAATGAAGGTATACATCTATTCAATGGTCAGATCATTGAACGGAGCTTTGGACATGCGATTTTACTGTACAAAACCGAGGCTCTTCTCTAGCATGCGGATGTCAACAGTGGTGCTATGGCAGACAACGGAGATACTTTTCACCAAATTAGGCCTGCTACAAACCTAACTGTGTCATCCGATTGAGTAAATAAAGTCTACATTAATCTAGCCACGGTGATCCTAACGGTGATTTGGGGCTTGGCGTTGCCGGTGAGCTACGAAGCATTTTCGGCCAAACCAAATAGCAGAATATGATAAACTAGGCATGAATTTGCTTCTGTAAAGATTAATTGCAAGAAGATGATAACTTAGAGGAGATCAGAGTAGAGGTGATGAACGATGGTCCAAATAGGGGGTTTTCGGTGGTGGTCCGATCCGGTGAAATTGGTTGCTGAAATAGAACCGATGAGGACTCATGAACATGGTTTAGGCCTTGATTCGGGCAATGGATCAACGGAGAGGCAGATTTTGCTTCTTACCGATGGTGGTGCTGCAAGAACACACATGGCCAGTGAAGAACTCTTAGGAGATGGAGGCTCATGAAGCGATCGGGAGGTTCGAGGAGTGGCGAGTGATGCTGACACCAAGGTTCCTTTCTTTGTATTCACAGCGAAATGAAGTCTACGGTATGGCTACGAGTACGGCTGAAGGCGTTGGGCGTGCATGCAGGGTGACGTGTGGACAGAAGCGTGGCGAAATTGCTGCTTCCATGGCGCATGCGCAGCTGTCCAACGGGTAAGCCGTAAAAACAGGATGCTGTGAAATCAGGGGCGTGACAGATCTGTACTCTCTGGATGCAATCTAACAAAACTCCCTCAGCTAAACTAGTGATATACATCATCACGTATGTTGTCGTATGAAGCTAGGACTCCTATCCCAACATACTCCATTCGTCCATCATCCTAATCGCCGCATGCAGGCTTAACAACCAAGACAAAATACATGAGATAAACTATATTTTGTTTAACACTCACTACATACAATCAAGGGTGATCACATTGATTAGACTATGCGGGTTGCTATGGACATAGATGGAACCACTCTCACCACCCTGCTTGACTTGGGCTCAACTAATAATTTTATCTCTACAGAGACAACATCCTATACCACTCTTCAATATCAAGACTGCAGGACTGCAGCACAATGAAGGTCAGTGTAGCGAATGGTGAAGGAGTTCCCTGTTGGCAGGATCACGATCGTACACACCTGGAGAACGATGAACAGAGAGCAAAAACAGAGGTTGAAGATAAACAGTGTTTTCAGGAAAAAAACAACAGCACTGAAATTCTGTGCGTTGCTTTCTTATTTGATCTTCTTGCTATTTGGAAAGTTTAATACAAGGAAATGCATTTCTAGCCGCATCAATCAGTGAGCAATCTACCAAACTTAGCTACTGCATAAATTTGGAATACTCTAGCCTTGATTTCTTTCCTCAGTTCCAGCGATCATCTTTGCTGCTTTGATTCCAACCTGGAGCCTCGCCAACGGCTAACTTCAACAAACTCCCCCTTAGACTTGGCGTGGCTCAAGATTACGGACGCCCAACAGATATCTTGCTGTTACCAATCTTGCCGCCGGCAAACCTTTCGTTAGAGTGTCCGCCCGCTGTTCTTCAGTACGAACAAACTCGATCACAATCTGTCCAGCGTCGACGCATTCACGAATGAAATGATAGCGAGTGTCGATGTGTTTGCTTCTCCCGTGGAACACAGGATTCTTCATTAGTGCTATTGCTGATTTGTTGTCGACGAACAACTTCACTGTCTTTTCCCCGATGCCAAGCATTTCTCCCAGAAGTGATCTGAGCCAGATTGCATGGCATGCTGCAGTAGTAGCAGCCATAAACTCAGCCTCGCAGGATGATAACGCCACCGTCTTCTGCTTCTGCGAGCTCCATGCGACCAAGCTGTTGTTGATGTAGAACGCCATACCACCCGTACTGCGGCGATCATCAACATCTCCTGCCAAGTCGCTGTCTGTGTATCCGGTGATCTCAACTGCACCACTACCTGCAGGGAATACAAGGCCGAAGTCGATTGTCCCCTTTAGGTACCTCAGAATTTGCTTCACCGCCTTGAGATGGATAACTGTTGGCCGTTCCATGAACCTGCTCACAACCCCAACCGCGTAGGAGAGGTCCGGTCGGGTGTGCAGCAAATAACGTAGACAACCGATAACACGCCGATACTCTGTTGCATCAACTAGGGAGTCCACCTGCGTCCTTGTGTAACTGAGTTCGTGGCTCGATTGGAATTAAGGTAGCATTGCACTCCATCATCCCGAACTGGGCCAAATCTTCTTGGCATAGCTTGCTTGTTTGATGGTAATGCCACTTTCTTCCTGAGCCACCTCGATGCCAAGGTAGTACGAGAGCAATCCAAGATCACTCATCTCAAACTCTCTCATCATCTGTTGTTTGAATACTGTGATTTCATTCGGGTCTTCCCCTGTCACAATCAAGTCATCAACATATATACCAACAATGATACCTCTATGTCCTCTGCCTCGAGTGTATACTGCTTGCTCCTGTGCACACCGAGTGAACCCAAGGTTCTTCAAGCTCCTGTCCAGGCGCAGATTCCACGCCCGTGGCGCCTGTCGAAGTCCATACAAGGCTTTGCTCAGTTTCAGCACCAAGTGCTCTTTTCCCTTCTGGACGTAGCCTTCCGGCTGAGCCACATACACTTCTTCTTCGAGATCACCATTGAGGAATGCTGATTTTACATCAAGATGATGTACTTGCCAGTGACGATCAGCAGCAATTGCCAATACAACACGCACTGTGTCAAGCCTCGCCACCGGCGCGAATACCTCCTCAAAGTCAACTCCTTGCCGCTGGACATAACCCTTCACCACTAGTCTTGCTTTATACTTAATCACTTCACCATTTGTGTTCTTCTTCAGTTTATACACCCATTTGAGCCCGATAGCTCTATGTCCAGCAGGCAGTGTGCTGAGTACCCATGTTCTGTTTTTCTCAATGGACTCTATCTCCTGTTTCATGGCATCTTCCCATGCCTGGCAGCCAGAGGCCTCCTGGTAGCACAGTTGGCTCCCCCGTCTCTGCAAGGTACAGCTCGCCATCCTCCTCATCTTCCATCAGGTCAATGCGAGGGGCATCCCGCATGATGTCGTTGATATTTCTGTAGCGAGTGGACTTGTAGAGACCACTAGAACTGCTATCAACTTCTTGATCACTAGCAGTCCTAGTAGCACCTGTTCCTGGAGATGGTGGTGATGCTGGTAGTCTTGGCATTGCTTCTGTATCTTCATCTCCACCTGAACGTGCCGGAGTGATTTCTTCAAGTACTTGCTGTCCTGGACCCTCCTCATTTTGTTCTAGACTTTGGCAGCAAGGTGTGGTTGGTACCGTATGAGGCATGTGCGTGCTTGGCTCCTCCATGGCGTCATTATTTTCTTCCACATAGAACTCAATTGGTTCTTCTGTTATTCCTGCAATTTCACCATTCCACTGCCATGCAACATTTTCTTCAAACACAACATCACGACTTACAGTGATTCTATTGCGCTGAGGATCATACAAACGGTGTGCTTTGCTCCCTTCTTCAACACCGAAGTAGACGAATGGAGAGCTCCGGTCGTCCAACTTCTTTAAATTCGGCGTCGTGTTCTTGGCATGAGCAGTACATCCGAACACACGCAAATGTCCCAGCTGCGGCTTCTTTCCTGTCCAAGCTTCAAATGGGGTGCGTTCTCCCATCGTCTTCGTTGGCAGGCGGTTTAGCAAGTACACAGCATGCCTCACCGCCTCCCCCCACATTCTGCTGGGCACATTCATACCCTTGAGCAGAGAGCGCGCCATGGCCATCACAGTCCTATTCCGGTGTTCCACCACACCGTTCTGCTGCGGCGAGTAGGGAGCCGTCAAGTGTCGCTGGATTCCGGCCTCCTCACATAACTGCTTGAACTCACCGGATAGGAACTCCCCACCACGATCAAATCGTAGTGTCTTGATGCGCCGTCCAACCAAATTTTCAGCCAGAGGCTTGAGCTTGATAAAACTTGGCAGCGCTTGGTCCTTCGTCTTGATTACGAACACCCACATCCAGCGAGTGAAGTCATCAACTACAAGGAAGAAATATCTGTTCCCGACCATGGTTGTCGGTGTGATTGGGCCACACAGATCCATGTGCAGCAACTCGAGTGGCTCCTCTGCTCGGAATTGCGCCATTGCTGGAAATGGTTGTCTGATCTGTTTGGCCACCAAGCATGCCTTGCACAGTTGGTTGGGATGAGAGATCATAGGAACTCCTATTGCCATGTGCTTATCCGCCAACTTCTTCACTGCATGGAAATTTACATGACCTAGCCGTGCATGCCACAACCACGCTGGGTCCTCAAGTTTTGCTAGCAAACACACTGGATGTGCTAACTTGAGCTCAATTCTGTATAGTCGATTGCATGTGCGCTTCACCTGCATGATCAATCGCCATGGATATCTCTGGAATACTTCAAGCACATCGCCATTCATCACCACCTGGTGATCCATCTCAGTGAGTTGTCCCAAGCTCACCATGTTGCAACGAAGGCTAGGGATGTAGTAAACATCATCAAGCAACCACTGGTCACCATTCTTGCAGGAGAACAAAATTGATCCCTTCCCTTTGATCTGTACCGATGAAGCATCACCAAATTTTACACTGCCGGCGATCGTTTCGTCCAGCTCCCTAAACTTGTGGCGATCGCCGGTCATATGGTTGCTAGCGCCATTATCAAGATACCAATTGTCTCCGCTTGCTGCCCCGCCATCTGCCAGCAGCAGCTTCGGCCACGCGTACTCCTCGTGCACGACCGTCTGTTCCACCACTTCTGCCCCTTCTTCAGTCACTGTAAGCAGTAGCGCTGGATCAGCGTCATCAGCTCTGGTGAGATTTGCCTCCTCCTCTTTCTTCTTTGGATTGCGGCACTGGCTAGCATAGTGACCATATTTAGCGCAGTTGAAACATTTTATGTGGCTCTTGTCTCGTCCACCATTGCCGGAGCCACTTGCCCCATCCTTGTGAGGTGATCCGCCTTGACTTCCCCTGCCACGGCTTCTCCCACGCCCACGACCTCCTCGGCCACGGTTGCCGCCACTGACCAGAGTCCCTCTTCTTCTGGAATGAATTTGTTTCACTGCCTTCCTTCCTGAACCATGCCTCCCACTCCGCCTGGGTGAGTAGCACTTGAGCATCGGCGTTGCCGCTGCCACTGGAGCTCTTCTTGCGTGTGCGCTCATCATAGGTTTTGAGACGACCTATGGCTTCCTCAAACGGCATCTCATCGAGGTCATAGAACTACTCAATACCGGCAACAATATTGATGAACTTCTCAGGGACGGTGTCGAACAATTTCTTCACCATTGCCTTGTCATCAAGAGTAGCCCCCAATGCCGAGTACTGGACTGACATGGCGAAAATACGTCCCGCGTACTGATCCAGGGACTCACCGTCGCCCATGCGCATGCCGTCGAACTCAGCCTTCAATGTCTGCAGACGCGCATCACGCACACGAATCTCGCCGACAAATCTTGTCTTGAGACAGTACCAAACTTCTTTCGCAGTCTTCTTCTTCGCCACTTGCATCAGAAGATCTTCTGGTAACGCTTGGAGAAGATTTGATCTGGCCTTCTTGTCCTTCCTGATGTCGACGTCCTCCCCGGCCGCCGGCTCCACCGCCTCCCAAACTCCCTGGTACTCCATCATCGCCTGCACCCGGATCACCCAACTGGTGTAGTTGGTTGCAGTCAGCATTGGGTAGAACACACCTCCCGTGCTCCCCCTAGCTGTGTCCGCCGGTACGATCGACATCGCTCTGATACCAAATGTTGGCAGGATCACGATCGTACACACCTGGAGAACGATGAACAGAGAACAAAAACAGAGGTTGAAGATAAACAGTGTTTTCAGGAAAAAAACAGCAGCACTGAAATTCTGTGCGTTGCTTTCTTATTTGATCTTCTTGCTATTTGAAAAGTTTAATACAAGGCAATGCATTTCTAGCCGCATCAATCAGTGAGCAATCTACCAAACTTAGCTACTGCATAAATTTGGAATACTCTAGCCTTGATTTCTTTCCTCAGTTCCAGCGATCATCTTTGCTGCTTTGATTCCAACCTGGAGCCTCGCCAACGGCTAACTTCAACATTCCCAGCATCAGTGCATTCTGCAATTATGCTTTTACAATTGCAGGCGAGCCATTTAGGGCAGTCTTCTTCATGATTCTATTGGCAGGCTACGATATGGTGCTAGGTACACAATGGTTAGCCACCTTGGGGGCCATCCTATGAGATTTCTGATGCCTCTCATTGTCATTCTGGCAACACGGTCACCAAGTTCACATCTTCACTTGCAATCGAGCCATAACTTCCTCGACAATATCGTGGCCGAATTTGCGTCAGCTCAAGGATGAGCTGCTGGTTGAGGGGGGAGGGATGTTATGGACAGTCCAGACGCCCAAGAAGATCTCGGAGGGTACTAGGAGAGTCCAAGAGGAGCACGGTAAGGAGTAATATTAGGGATAAGTTAGGAATCCTTCTCATATGTGGTTAGGAGTCTGTTAGCAATCAGGTTAGCTACACAGTGGGCTTGGTTGGGCCTTAAGCAGTCATATCAATTATAAGAGTCCTTAAATAAAGTAGCAGCCAGATTAGGTTTAGTCTATCTATTACCAACCAGATTATGTTTATAATTCTATTAGCCTATATATATTATGGTAGCTTGTAACATGAACTCAAGTAATAAAGATTATCTATTCTTTCTTCTCTGCTCAAAGCAGCTAGGCAAAATTCTTACCATGTTTATCTATTAAGCAATGAGAGGAGAACAACCTCGAATCACGCGGTAAGAGAGGAATAGCCTTGAGATATGGCTACCCATCGCTATTGGTTACGGAGTTCGAGATCCCAAGACCCTAGACATAACATTAACCTCTATAGTTCTCAGTACTGCTAGATTGTGTAGCATGTACTAACTGAAAGGATGAGAAGTCTATATCTTCTTTTCTTTTTTGGCCATTACTCTAAGAAACAATGGTCAAGATGATGGTTGGATGTCTTGGAGTCATGGATTTACGAAAAATGCAGATGGAGATCATTTGAGAGCAAAAGAGACCATAACAGAGGCTGCCTTTTGTATAATGCTATGTCTCACTCTCTGATTTGATGTCTATTATGTTATGGCGATTTTAGACCTAGAACTTCGCAGTCAATAATTGTGGGTAACTAGATTTGAGGCTGTTTCACTCTCTCCGAAAGATTAGACAGATGTTGTAGAGAACTTTTCCTCTTGCCAATAAAAGAGATAGGAGTGAGAGAGAACTTTCTCTCTTGCCGATAGAATAAGTAGACAAAACAGAACGCTTTGCTCTACCTGGATTGAGCAGAAAGTAGAAGAATAGATAACTTTATTATTTGCTTTAGCTTAACGTCAACCCTATGATATAAATACACATGCTAAAGATGGACACCTAATTTGTATTCTGAAGATTCCTAGTACAATACGTTAAGGATTCTACTAATCTATATTCTAAAGACTCCTAATACTCCTGTTTTAATCTGCTAACACTCTTCTTAATTAAGTGATTAATAACTTTATTTAACTAACTAACATTTATTAGGTCCTCATCCTTCGGCTACTGGATAATGTTCATAACACTGTCAGTCTCTTTTCTTGGCTAAATTATATAGAAGCCTTGCTTTAAATACAAGAAGGAAGGCTAGTAGCAGCAGCAAGTGGCTAAGGTTTGTTTGACAAGTGTTTGTTGCTATGTGATCACTGATCAGTCATTATCGTTCACATGACCAACTGAAGATGATCGAATTTGAAGGAAACATCTAGTGCAGAGAGGATAAGCCTGAGAATCTGCTTACTTGTTCCCCTGATTGAGAAATTTCATTTGTTCTTTCTGAGTCAATTTCACTGAGTGCAAGTTCTGAAAACCATTTTCAATTTTACCTGAAAGAACAGCTATTAATTTCTGTAAGCTTATGCATGTAAGGATTAAATTACTAATCCTTCTTAGTAAGATGATTCTGGGTCATCATATTTAAGATTTACAGGAGTCTTCTTTTGTTATGATGGAAAATTGAGACTCTCAAGACAGGCATTCTGGATAGCATATGTATTATCTGGAAAAACATTTATGGGTTTGTAATTTCACTGATGAAGACTATGCTTTATAGGACATGAGTTATTATTGTTATTTTGTAATACCCAGAATGATATGCGGTCCTTTGCAGAAAAGTTGTTTTACTGATTCAATTATTATTATCTAGAAGGCGCCAGGATTGTTGAACTTGCAGTATATTTCACAAGAGCCTAAGAGTATCCTGTTGCTTACCAAAACATGATTGAACTGTTGAGGAACTTAGAACATTAATCGTTCTTATTTTCATCACCAACACAGGAAGTCAAGTCCATTCCAGGTACATTACTGGTTACAATTCTAGATTATATACATGGATGTATACAGCATGATTTGCTGCACCTAGGTTACAATTCAAGTACAATGTTCAGAGTATGAAGACATCAGGAAGAGTGTCTCTGAACACTCGCCGGCTAATATTTCCGGATGCTTGCAATATTCCAGTCTTACTTAGCTTGCTGGACAAAGCTGAGTGCCTGAACAATCAGCCCCGTAAATTTTTTCTAGATCTGCCACTGAGTGCACTAGTGTTGTACACAAGAATCACGCCACCAAGTATAATTCCATCAAGAGTGATTGCCCAGAGAAGTAATCCTGTATTTCCTGGGAAAATTCAAGAAATTATGTAAATACACAATTTGTGACACAGTAAACATCTTCTGAGATATATTAAATAACAGTGTGCAATGTTGACATTCTTGTTTCAAGATTCCACTTTTATGCTTACCTCCAGCATAGACATCACCACTTGCAGAACATTCTTCTGAGGTATATATTGGGCTGTAATGTAAGAACCGATAAAAGTTAGGATGACGTGTGGTTTTTTGTGCTTCAATGTTTTTACAGATAATAGTTAGGTATTTTCCTTTTCATCATCCATCTAGATCTGTGTGTTTATCCTTATATTCATTCACATGATTTATCCTATTATCCTACGGAAAAAAACATGGGCAATTTTCTATAATGCTTTGGAAAAAAACATGATTGATAGTTCGACCGTTTCTAGCTATAATGCTGGCATGGGGACATGATCACGTGACCAACCCTTGTGTTTTACATGGATGATCAGAGATGTACTCATGAAATCTGTAGCAAGCATCTGTTTGGTAGTTGATGGATAATTCCGAGAGTTTCCTCCATTGTCTGATTATTTTCCTGGCTGAGAAATTTCAGGCGTCGATTCACAGGTCGATTCTGATCAGTATGAGTTATGAAGATCTTATCTGTAACAGGGCCAACATGCATGTTTAGTACTGCTACATGCATTTGAAGTGACACATTTGTGTGGTAAAATATAAATGGTCAAGACATAAAAAAAGATCATTTATCACTCTCAAATAGTCTTTTGATTATATTGCTATTAAGTGATAATAATATGTAGAATTATTTAAGTCAATAATATGTGAAAATTGATAATGACAACAAACCGAAGTCACTACTTCTTAGCAATGATAAATTAGCAAATCTCAAAAAAATAAGGGTATGAAATAGCTAATTGTGCGTGTCAGGGTATGATTGCTCTACCCCATCAATGTACACCAACACAAACCCTACACACATATGCACCAGTGCCTGCACAGGAAAGAAAGATGCAACTCCATTGCCTTGTATTCCAGATGCTCCTGCAAACAATCCTAACTGTCGATCATGACAACTGAAGATTATATGTTTGTAGGGATAAAGTGTCAGAAATAATCCTCAAACGCAAGCGAAAGAACACAGTCACGTAGGTTTTAAGATGGTATTAGAATTGAATTGAAGTTCAAACAAATTCCATTAGGTTGACCGGTATCTGCAGATCGCAGTCGTTTAGATTCATTAAATCATCTGTTTCAATCCTAGCCGCTGATATGTGTCGGTTCACCGAGATCTAATCAGAGCCGTCCAAAGTTCATTAAACCACGGCCAAACAATTTGTTCCAGCAGCCGCAAGCACCTGCAGCCTGCGCACGTGGCTAATTTACGGTTGATTCGGTTCACTGTGGAACAGAAACCTTTTTCAATTCAAATTTAATTCCATAAAAGGTTTAGAACTTCCAAAATTCATATTTTTGCATCCAAACCCCGTTTTTATCTATTCAAATTGCATATTGACCATCATTAAATTTTCTACAACATTGTTGGGTTGCTTTTTGGTCACATACTCAAACAGGCGTGACTTGAGAGATTTGCTTGACTTCAGTGCAGGTCCTACGTCTTAGAAAAAGGTTCATTGTGTGCAATCAGTTTGACCCTGCAACTGATAAGGGATTAGGAAAATATAGACATTAGTAGCATAGCTGATCGGCTAGCAAGCCGATGACTGTGGCGTCAAAGATAAAACCATGAACCAGCGCGCCAATTGGCTGAACGACCGATAACCTGAGTTGGCCCAATCGAGCGAGCACACCATCGGCCGATGGATGAAACAGGATATGCATATAGGCCGATGTGCACCCTTCGACAGTGAATATGATACGGAGATGAATTAAAGATAACCTATCAACTTGTACTCTCATAGAAATAAATAAAGCATGACAGATAATAGATCTATATCATGGAAATCATCACAATAACTAGATCAGACCTAACCAAGACAATAGCTAGTCATGATGATCTGAACAATATATTAACAAATCGGGCAAACTTTATTTAGATGAACATACGTCATGAAAATACACAACAGCAAGAGATGTCGGACTTAACCTATGAAGCCTCAAGCTATTAAACCCAGATCACTTTAATCTAAGAGATCAAACCCAACTGATGCAGCCTTAGACCTAGCCAAATACACCGAGAACAACCGGTGACCGTGCTGTTTTACCATTCTCCTCAAGAGATCGAACTGAATCGATGTAGCCGTGAGGATACTAACCTATTTGGCACGGAAGTCAGGGATGGCGGGACTCACCTCTTCGCCGAAGATCAAACTGATGAAGCCTAACTACGAGAGACTGATTCCGGCTGGATAACCTTGGGGCACAAGGGTGGTGATGCGCCGATCATAGATTGAATGAGAGTTAAACTAATCTAACCTAAGGGGTACATATTTATAGTCTGTAGACTTGCCATCCAAGTAACCTTTCTAGCCGATTTCGG
Source organism: Zizania palustris (assembly GCA_019279435.1). Classification (NCBI taxonomy): domain Eukaryota; kingdom Viridiplantae; phylum Streptophyta; class Magnoliopsida; order Poales; family Poaceae; genus Zizania; species Zizania palustris. The sequence continues at coordinate 12,339,922 of JAAALK010000084.1, forward strand.
ATGAATCTATAATCATTGTTGAGCTTATCTCCATCGGCTCCCCTTCTGATCATGTAGCTGTTGCGGACGGACTCCTTTGATTTTCTTTGACCGGATATTCCTTGACCTTCTGTTGATCGTGCACCTTCCTTGGTGGGCCTTGGGCTTTAGCAATTCTTGGCGTCAACACATTTCCCCCTAGTTTTAAGGTGTTAAGAGGCATCTGACGCTTCGAAACTACCAATCATAATTACCTTACGCCTCTAAGTCTTTTCACACGGTCGCCTCATATTCATTGCCATCAGCCGAGAAAACTCTTCGCCTTCTCTGCTTCTCCAGGATTGGTTCAACACGTCACCCAAAAAGCCACACTGGTTAATAAGTATCCGGCTTCTCACCCTTCTCTTCTCTACGTTTTTCCATCTGTACTTCCTTTGCTCCCAACCTACTGGCTTCTAGTGCGCCTTCGATTACTGTCACTTGTCATCTTCTTCTCCCTCGCGTTTCTACGTCCAGCGACAATGGGATGGCCAACCTTCACGAAGTCCCTAAGGTAGGCCCCGACATTTTCATCTTCTCTGTTCTTCTCGGATACCCTCGACATGTTTTCTTACTACGTACTCCTTTTCTTTTTTTCTTTGCATCACTTGCGGGATTAGGTCCTGATTCCCATAGTCGATTATCCTTCTATTTTCTTCTTAGGTTCCATAGGAAATCTGGACCCTATTGATTTCATCAACGTCGAGACCCTCCGCATTCCTCTGAAATGTTCCCCCATGAACCCCTCCGTATGGGGCTATGGCTTCAACTACTCCACTTCTCCTATCTCCGGCTAGCGCGACTGGTACCTTAGGGTATCGGCTATCTATCGCCCCCTCTGGGATTACATTGACATCGACCATTGTATCTGTCTTTCTCTCGTTGAACCATACCTCAACGAGCCGATGCTGGCCGCATCTTGTTATTTTTGGTCAGATGCTTTAAATGCCTTCATTTTTGGTCATGGGCCGATGAGTACTTCTTTGCTTGATGTTTACTTTCTAACCGACCTAGATATCGACTCATTGGCCAATCTCTTTGACTTCCACTATCAACCTTCCTCCCTTCTTAGGGTTGTGCCAGCCGACAACTGGAACCACTATATTGCAAGGCACAACAAGAAAAATGGTCCTGTAGACACTGTCGAGCATATTGCCTTCTTGAATCTCTGGCTAGAAGAGTTTGTCTTCTGCATACCAACCTTGGCCCCAACCTTTCAGTTCTGTTTCCTGGCCGAATGGCTGGCCACCGGCACATGAGTTCCACTCGGTCGTTATCTCTTTGGGGCGGTATATCGCTTCCTTCATCTAGTATCGGTCGACTTGTCGGCTGATAATTTCATTGACCGTCCCAGGGGCCTTTAGTGGTTCCTCCAACTTTGGCTGAATGTATACACCGCTGATGTTGTTGGATGGGCCCCTTTTAGCTAATCACTTTTTCCGACTGATTTTCCAGAATCGGCCATCCCCACTTATCGTCTTTGCTCTTCTTTAGGTGAGGTGGCGACGTCCCCTTTTACCACCCCTTTTCTTCTGTGGTTTCGGCCGATTTTTTCAAGACCTTTTATCTTGGATTCTCCAACCAAGTCATCTTGTTCCCTTTCGATTTTTATGTGGAGAACACTTTTCCTAGCCGATTGGTCTTCCCTTATGTGTCCCGGAATGGCGCATCCTTCAGTATTTTCTTATCAGCCATCTCTCCCTGCTTTCTTCCTACTAACTTCACTAAGGAATGCTCCCATGGATCTTCCTATGAGTTTTACCACCCCTCAGTCTTTTCCCGCCAACTGGGCTCTGGCCAACTCCCACCTAACCTTTTCTTCATCGGCTAAATCCAAACTCGCGGGAGAGTCTTAAACCCTTGGGAGTGGCGTCGCCTTTCATGGATGACCGAGGGAATTCATATCGGGGGGCTTGCTTCTTGGACCACCTGCCGAGTGACTTCCCTAACCTTCCTCTGATGGTGGGGCGAGGTGAAGCAACACGTCTTCAACCGCTCATCACTAGCCTACCGGTTGCGGCTCCACCAAGATGACACCGGCGCAGGTCCTGAGGTAATGTGTGTTTATCTTTACTCCTCCCTTGATGCTCTTTCTGACTTAGACTTGCTATTTTTAGGACGTCGATCAGGATGCCCCCTTGGTGAGTCTCAATGGCCGACCGATGCAGTACGGGCCAATATCGGCCTCTACCAACTTGGGTGCTAGCGCCCTCACTCCCACAGCGTGGGCGAATAGAAGAAGGTCCTGAATCGCCTGACCACTCCGAGGGAGCTCGAGAAGATTTTGGAAGGGGGAAACCGACCGAGGTTGCAACCTGGGAGGCTTTGTTAGATACTACCTTGTATAACACTTCTTTTCCTGTGGTTTGGAGAAGACAAGTATGTATATATATTTGATTCTTATGCGTTCTCAGTCTTGAGTTTAGGTCTTGCTAGCACTCGATGTCTCAGCATCGACCATCTAAAGGCGATACAAATAGTATCGACTATTTTGTACGGAAATCTTTCAAACATTTATCCATACACTTGGGAAGTACTTTTTTAGATACTTTCCATTCAACGCCTTACCAAATACTTCCCGGTTCATCCCCTCGAAAATAAGCATTGCCAGGCACCACTCGATGTATCCGAAACGTTCCCTCCCAATTAGGGGACCATTTGTCGAACCGATTTTCCTTCGATCCGATCGGCAAGATAAGCTTCCACACGAGTTCCCCTTGCTCGAATGACTTCAGCACCAGCTTCTTGTCATAGTACCTAGAAACCCTTGCTTTATTTTCTTCAACCTTCTCGAGATCTCTTAACCGGACCAGCGTCAAATCATCCAGTCCATCTATCATCAAATTATAATAATCATCGGCTGTAAGTTGGTCTTGCAATGCGATCCTTCTTCAGCCGATGTTGTTCTCCCATGGTAATACGGCTGCGTGGCCGTATACTAGCTGATATGGCGACACCTAAGTGGACCCGTGATACACCATTCGATAGTCTCAGAGTGCCTCCGATAGAGATTGATGTCAACACCTAGGCTGTTCGTTGATCTTACGCTTTATCAACTTGATCAAACTTTTGTTGGATGCCTTTGCGTTCCCATTAGCATGTGCATAGTATGGCGATGAAATTAATATCCTAATTCCCATTTCGGCCCCAAACTGCTGAAATTCTTCTGATATGAAAATCATTCCCTGGTCCGTGGTGATGGTCTGTGGAATTTCGAACTGATATATTATATGCTCTCTAATAAACACGATGGCATCGGCGAACGTGAATTTCTTGATTGGAACGACCTCTACCCATTTTGTGAAGTAATCGGTGGCCACTATTATGAACTTGTGGCCCTTGCTTGACGCTGGGTAAATTTGGCCAATCATGTCGATTCTCCATCCTTTGAAAGGCCAAGGCTTGATTATTGGATTCATTTCTGACGCGGGCGCCCTCTGGATCGCCCCGAACTTATGACAATCCTGACACCCCTTATAGTATCTTATACAGTCTTCCACCATAGTCGGCCAAAAGTAACCTGCCCTCCACAATAACCATTTCATTTTCTGGGTCGACTGGTGGGTTTCGCATACCCCATCGTGCACTTCACACATTACTACTTTAGCTTCCTCGGTGCTTATGCATCTGAGGAGAACCCAATCAATCGTCTGGCGATAAAGATCTTCACTAAGCAGGACATACCTAGTCGCCTGATACTGCAACTTCCTGGGTGCTGATGTTGAAGGGTCCTTCAAATAGTTAATAATATTATACCTCCAATCATCGGCCTCTATTTCTGCGATTTTGACTTCAACTGATCTAGCCGTCGGCTTGTACCCTGATGTTGTCTGGGCCAAATCGTTTGCCTCCGAATTTTGCTCCCTCAGGATGTGAGTGAATGACACACTTCGGAAGCGCGCCATTATAACCTGGCACTGATCATGGTACTCTTTCAGTGTATCATCCTTGCACTCTTACTCATCCATTAGATATTTTATGATCAATAAGGAATCACTGAGGATTTCAACTGTATCGACCCCCACTTCTTCTAGTAATTGTAACCCTTTTAACACAGCTTCATACTCAGCCTAGTTATTGGTGGCAAAGGGCTTGATGGTGTATGTGAACTCAAATGGTGCCCCCAAGGGGAAATGATCACCAGGCCGATACCGCACTGGTGTCGGCATACCGATCCATCAAATAATAATGTCCATGATACTGGCTCTACATGAGCTACCGTCTTGTCCCTGTGTTGAACTATGAAATCGGATATTGCTTGGCTTTTAATTGCCTTAGCCGATTCATACTTGAGGTCGAACTCGGTCAAGGCAAGGACCCATTTCCCGATACGTCCCTTCAAAATTGGGGCCGATAGCATATATTTGACAACATCGGCCTTGCATACTATAGTGCATTCTGTCGAGAGCAGATAATGCCTTAGCTTGGTGCATGTGAAGTATAAACATAAGCAAAGCTTCTCCACCACCGGGTACCAGGTCTCAGCATCCAAGAGCCTCCTGTTGAGATAGAAAATCACCCGCTCCTTCTTGTCAATCTCCTGAACCAAAACCGCGGCGATGACTTCCTCATCAGCCGACAAATATAGTTTGAACAGGGTCCCCTTCTATGGCGGTATCAGTACCGGTGGTGAGCTCAAATATTGTTTGATTTTGTTGAATGCCTTCTACTGCCTGTCTCCCTACACGAATTCATGACCCTTCTTCATCTTCAACATCGACGTGAAAGGCTCTATTTTCTTTGATAGATTGGCTATGAATCTTCTAAGGAAATTTATCTTCCCGATCAGTGACTGTAGCTCGGTCTTATCTGTGGGGGTATGGTGTTCTTAATGGCCTCAATACTGCGCTGGCTGATCTCGATCCTTCTTTCATGTACGATGAAGCACAAGAATTTCCCTGCCGATACTCCGAAAGCACACTTCTTAGGGTTCATCTTCAGTCCATACTTCCATTCTCTTTCTAATATTTGACGTAGATCGACCATGTGGTCCTGAACGTCTCTTGACTTGACCACGACGTTGTCATTGTATATCTCTACCAACCGGCCGATCAAGTAGTGGGTCTACCAAAGCAGGGTGCTATCTTTTATCTTGACTAGTTGGGGTGGAAGTCGGACTTCTGCACGTATAGTATTGGTTCACTTGACATGGCTATCAAAATGGTTTTAGGCCTTGGACCATAGGAGTTGGGGTCGAGCACTGGATGCTTCTCCAATGACAAGAGTCACATACAATGTGATTAGCAAGGAGTTGCTTATCTATGTCAACTAGCTTCTAGCAGTGATTCCAAAGCTCACTAGGAGATAGTGTGACCATGGATCTTGTGCCACTATTAGTCATGAGAGGGAAAGTGAATGGTTTAGATAGTGGAACATCTTTTATTGGATAGAAGATAAACATTGCATAGTGCTAAACCTTGCATTTAATATTTTGTAGATTATGGCACCTACTATGTCTACTGTTAAGAGCACTCTAGTTTTTAATTTGTGATCTATTCTTGAACGTGAGAAATTGTCTGGAACAAACTTTATGTAACCTCACCCTGATGAACCAGGATAGGATGCTTCTACAACAAACAAGCGTGCTTATGAGAAGCATGCTAGTGATTTCATGGATGTCAGCTATCTGATGCTTGCCTGCATGTCCTCTGAGTTTCAGAAACAATATGGGGAACGTGATGCTTATGATATGATCATAGGCTTGAAGGGCATGTTTCAAAACCAAGCAAGAGCAGCGAGATACAATGTGTCTAAGTGCTTGTTTGGTAGCAGGCTGGCTGAAGGGAGCCTAGTGAGCCCTCATGTGATCAAGATAAGTGGTTGCGTGGAGACTCTAGAGAGACCGGGCATTCCACTAGATCCATACCTCGCTATTGATGTCATTCTCTAGTCGCTCCCACTGAGCTTTGAGCCGTTCATCATGAATTATAACATGGTTGGACTAGAGAAGACACTAGCTGAGTTTGAGGAGCCATGCTGAAGAGTATGGGCCTTATGGCTCTAGATGTGATGAGTGATTGTCAATGGAAGTCAAAGAGGACACAAAGAGAGGAGAAGATCTGATGTGTCTAGGCCGCATGTTTCTCAGGTACACGAGCAGCGAGTGACTGTCGGGCAGAGGGGCCACGAAGTCGGGCTGGCCCAATCCGGGTACATGGGCTAGGAGTAGTAGAGGATCTACTAGGCTGTTGATCGGGATTGACTCAGGTATACGGGCGGTGAGCGATTTTTGGGCTGAGGGAGTTGCGGAATCAGGCTGGCCCAATCCGGGTACTCGCTGCAAAGACGGTGGATGCTTTGTTAGTTTCGGCGTAAAACCGATGACCGACGATCTTAGATCTGACCATTATGAGGCGAAGCCGTAGTCGCTACAAAAGCTTCGCTTTAGGATAAGTCATCTATATTTAGGAGTTTACTATTTTGCCTTTAGGCCCATAGTCTGTCAGTCGAGTCTGTAAAAATATCCTAAGGGCATTTATGTCTTTTCCATTTTATTTCAGCGTCTATAAAAACCCTAAGGGTCTTTTGGTATTTTTCCTAGGCTATTGGGCTGCCTATAAATAGGGCCCCAATCCCTAGGGTTAGGGTTACACTTTCTGAAATCACTTTGCTAATACAAAAGATTGGGTCACATTTAGTTTGTTTTCTTGTTCGTCTTCGGGTGAGCGCCGTCGCCGTGCTTCTCTCCTACCATCGCTGTTCATCACGAGAGCACATCGAGTAATCACTGAATCAGGTTTTGTTATTCATCTCTTAGACATCAAACGTCATGATGTGGATTTGTTTTTTCAGTCGCCTCGATGTTCGTGTCATGTTTGGTCTTCTGTTCTGAGTTCGCCGTAGAGATTTTTTACTCTCATAGCCACCACAATCTCTCTTGCTTGCGCAGCTTTTCCACCGATCATTCTTCTCCTGTTGCTTATTTTATTCGGTAACTAACATTGCTATGTCTCAGACTAGCTAGCAAGCCAGGTGATAAGATCTATTTTTATTCTCTCCGTTGTTTCTCGTTTGGTTCTCCAGGCATAGTTTTTTTTCTCCTTCCTACCATAGGCTTCTTTCGGCTTTTAGCCCTGCTAGCTTGGAGCGTTCAGCAAAGCAGCAGCTATTCAGTCGATAGCTTAGCTAGCTGCAGTCCTAATAGCTAGCACGGTCACACATGGCAGCAGCTAGCCTGCAGGTCTAGGGAGCTAGTTCAGCCTTGCACGGCTGAAGTGACAAAGCAATTTTTATAGTGCCTCTGGTTTTTGGTGTTGAAATCTGAAGCCAGTGTCTCGTTTTTCATGCCAGTTGATCTTGTTTAGATATAGTTTTACTCGTCGTGTTTTAGTTTAATTGCTTTTCTATGTTCGGTTAGTCTGCCTCATGCAGTTCGTTGTCTGGGATGTCAGCTAGCCTGTAGCCTCTGCTCTTGGTAGCCCTTGCATCATGATTTTCGCTGGCGAAGCTAGTTGCTTTTGTCTTGTCTGTTGCAGCACGCGGGTTTGATAAGTTATGAGTGTAGCCTGTACGAGGTTTGTGGCTATATGTGTATAGGCCACTGTTTTGTTTAGTCGGATGGTTCGGAGTTTCGTGAGCAAAGGTGCTCAGCAGACTTCGCTTTCGGAGGGTGAGGTTCGGAGCTTGCATCACAGCCTTCGGGAAGACCCCGACATACATGACTACAGTCTTCGTGTGATGACTCCGAAGCAGGCTTCGGTAGTATGCTTAGCAGACTTCGACACTGTCTCAACATGCTTCGGTATTGTGTTTTCGAAGCAGGCTTCGTCGAGTATCGAACTGGAGACAACTTTGAACAGTAAGATCTTCTCTCGTTTCACGTGCTCTTAAATTTAAATGCTTGTGATGATTTACTTTCATGAAGCTTGAATACTCATGTCTTGAATGATCTGTTAATCTGCCTTTGAACACTTTGTGGTGTCTTTTTGTTTAGAACACCGATTGTTTTTAGGCTAGATTATTTTCTTGGTTTAGATCTGTTAGCTTCAACTGGTTGTCTTTTGAGGTGCGTTGGGTGTTGGGAGTAGGCCATTGATTCGAAAGAATTTTTAGGCGCCCTATTCACCCCCTCTGGTCGCTACTTTCGGTCCTACAAGTGGTATCAAAGTCTGGTTAGGGTTTTTCCATACCTTAACCAGTTCTAAACCCAGGTAGTGATCATGACTTCTTCTGGAAAGGTCCCGTCCTTGGAAGCTTATGGCTATAATTATTGGAAGACTCACATGCGAGCCTATCTCATGTGCCAAAGCTCGGATATTTGGGACATTTGTGTTCACGCTACTTTTACCATATTGCCTGTTGCTAAGCGTAATTCTCCTGATATTATCGCCCAACATCAGAACAACAACAAAGAAGTGAACATTTTGTTTTCTAGTTTAGGTCCCACTGAATTTGAGCGTGTGAGCCATCTCACCACTACTAGAGAGATCTAGGCTACCCTCCAGGCACACCATGAGGGGACAGCCCAGGTCAAGGCTCGGCTCTATCAGACCTACCGGTGTGAATATGAAAATTTCACACAGAATCTGGGTGAATCTGTTGAAGCCTTGTTTGGTCGTTTTCAATCGATCATCAACAAGCTTCGAGGCAACAAGGCCGAGGAAGTTCAGCTGGTCTCAGATCATGAGCAGGTGCTCAAGGTTCTCCATAACTTGGACCCTAAGATCTGGGAGATCAAGGTATCCTCTATCATTGAGAGCACCTCTTATGATACCTTGACAATTTCTGAGTTGTTCAGCAAGCTCAAGGCCACAGAGATTGATATTCAGGAGGAAGCGGGTTGAGAGAGTAGAGAGAGCTTGTGGTGGGCAAGAGCAGTTCTACCAGTAGGCTGGTAGACCGAGAGTTCCTCGACACGGGGAGAGGCTAGAGGCTAGGTCACATCGTGTAGGTGGTGGTAGAGGAGATGACTTTCATGCCCGTGCTCCAGATGGTGGTGTTCACTCCGGCAGAGCTCTAGGTCATTTTGGATACGGCTTTGGACCTCGTGGCTGAGACTTTAGGTAGAACCGAGGATCGCGCTTTGAGCCGCACTTTGGTCCAGACTCTTACAATGCTTCCTGCTTTCCTTTCTTTGAGAAGATGGCTCGACACTGGTTTAGCTTTTTTGCTAAACCTAGTGCCGAACCATTTGCTCCCTCTTACATCCACTGATCATGTAGGATCGAGGACTAGAGGACGTGTGGATCATGGATTCAGGTTGCTCTCGCCACATGATGGGACATCGCAGATGGTTCTCCAGTCTCTCTCCCCCGAGCTCTAAGGAATACATCACCTTCGGGAATAGTGGTCAAGGGAAAGTACACGGCATTGACTCAATTCGCATCTTAGACCATTTCTCTTTGAAGAATGTTGCTTTGGTTGGAAATTTGAACTTCAATTTGATTTCTATTTCGCAACTTCTTGAGGATGGTTTGGAGGTTCGTTTTAAGAAGGGCATGTCTTCTGTGGTTGATTCTAGAAGATCTTTGGTTTGCCAGATCTTACCCTTCGGTAAGGTTTTTGGATTGACTTCTCTAGTTCTTTTGGCCCTTCTCGCTGTTTGATTGTTGGATCCTCTTTTGAGCTCTGGAAGTGGCATAGGAGGTTAGGCCATTTGAGCTTTGATCTGCTAGTCAGATTGAGCTCTATGGACCTCATCCGAGGATTGCCCAAGCTTAAGATGGAAAAGGATCTAGTTTGCCATCCCTGTCATCATAGGAAAATGGTTGCCGCTTCTCACTCACCTGTGACTCAGGTTATGACTTCATACCCGAGAGAGCTATTACACATGGACACTGTTGGTCCAGCTCAGGTACGCTCAATCGGTGGGAAGTGGTACGCACTTGTGATCATTGACAATTTTTCTCGATTCTCGTGGGTTTTCTTCTTGGAGTCTTAGATGCGATCAATTCACTCTGACAATGGCTCTGAGTTCAAGAACTCTCAGTTTGTCAGCTTCGGTAGTGATCAGGGTCTTGATCATCAGTTTTCTGCTCCTTACACTCCCCCATAGAATGGCGTTGTGGAACGAAAGAACCGCACGCTAGTCGAGATGACCAGGATGATGCTCGATGAACACATGACTCCTAGGCACTTTTGGGCTAAAGCCATGAACACGGCTTGCTATCTGGCCAACCGCATTTTTCGTAGAGCTTACTTAGGTAAGATTTCATATGAGTTGTGATTTGGCAGACAGCCCAAGGTGAGCCACTTGCGAGCGTTTGGCTGCAAGTGCTTTGTGCTCAAGAAGGGAGGGCATTTGAACAAGTTTGAGTCTCGTTGCTGGGATGGATTTTTTCTTGGTTATGCTTTGCATTCTCGAGGCTTCCGTGTTTGGAACCTCGACTCCCAGCAGCTTGTCGAGACTCGGCGATCTTTCTGAGAGAACTTTGTGCTCTTCTGTTGACTCACTTGCTGTGTTTGCTGAGTCTGCATTTGTTGCCTCTTTTGAGCCCAGAGACGTTTCTCATGCTCTTTCTGATTCGAATTGGATTAATGCCATGCAAGAAGAGCTTGAGAAGTTTGTCCGCAATCGGGTTTGGACATCGGTTGAGCTGCCACCTGGATGCAACCCCATAGGCACCAAGTGGGTGTTCAAAAACAAGCAAGGTGAAGATGGGGTTATGGTGCACAACAAAGCTTAACTAGTTGCCCAAGGTTTTTGCCAGAAGGAGGGTATTGACTTTGAGGAGACTTTCGCCCCTGTTGCTCGTCTTGAGTCCATTCGTATTCTTTTAACTTTTGCCGCTTCGACGGGTTTTAAGCTTTTTCAAATGGATGTCAAGAGTGCTTTTCTGAACGGGTACATAGAGGAGGAGGTCTATGTTAGGCAACCCCCAGTTTTGAGAACCCTAAGTTTCCTCGACATGTTTTTAAGTTGCAGAAAGCTTTATACGGTCTGAAGCAAGCCCCTAGGGCTTGGTATGACCAGTTGAAGCAGTTTTTGTTGGGGAAGGGCTTTGTGATTGGTTCTGTGGACAAAACACTTTTATTGCTCAGAGATGGCTCAGACTTCTTGATTGCTCAGATTTATGTGGACGATATTATTTTTGGTGGTTCTACTGATATGCTTGTGTCTAAGTTTTCTGAGAAGATGCACAGTGAGTTTGAGATGAGCCTCATGGGTGAGCTCAAGTATTTCCTAGGGCTCCAGATCAAGCAGACCAAGGATGACATTTTCAACCACCAGAGTAAGTACACGCGGGACATGTTGAAGAAGTTCGACTTTGGTGGAGAGTTGAAGCCTCAGATGACCCCAATGGGTACATCTGGGGGCCTGGACAAGGACGAGAGAGGCGTCAAGGTCAACAAGAGAGAGTTTCGAGGGATGATCGGTTCGCTGCTATACTTGATGATGACAAGGCCAGACATTCAGTTTGCCGTAGAAATGTGCGCGCGCTTCCAGTCTTCGCCACGCGCGTCTCATCGGTAGGCTGTCAAGTGCATTTTCAGGTACCTTACCTATGCACCCGATCTAAGTCTTTATTATTCAGCATCATCGTCTCATGATTTATCTAGCTTTTTGGACGCTGACTTTGGTGGGTGCCGGTTGGATCGCAAGTCGACTTCCGGTACTTGCCAGTTTCTTGGTTCTTCTCTTATCTCTTGGTCATCTAGAAAGCAGTCTGGAGTTGCGCTTTTTACCACTAAGGCTGAGTATGTAGCTGCTTCTCACAGTTAGTTTGGATGATTTCCACATTGCGAGACTTTGGGTTGATCTTTCCTACCAGAGTTCCTCTGTTTTGTGACAGCACCAGTGCGATTAGTGTAGGGAAAAACCCTTGTGTCCATTCAAAAACCAAACACATTGATGTGCGCTTTCACTTTTTGAGGGATCATTATGAGAAAGGTGTCATTGACCTTGTTCATGTTGATACCCATCATCAGTTGGCTGACATTTTCACCAAACCCCTTGATCAATCTACTTTTGAGCGTTTGCGAGGGGATTTGGGTGTTGTGTATCCTTTTTAGAATATTTTGAGTCAGTTTTCTTTCTTCTTTACTCTTTTCATGAGTCTTTTTGTGTGTATTCATATCATGCATATTCACATATCGCACTTTGAGCTTGCTTCTTTTATATGATTGAATTTCTTTACTTATTCTAGTGGGTATATGCTTTTGATTACTTGTCAACGATCATGTTTTGCTTCAGTTCACATGATGCAGATATGCAACTTGGACATCTATATGCTTTAACATGGAAAATGTGCCATAAAAATGATAAAAAATCAGAAAAATAAAAATTCCATGCCTTTTTATGCTTGAGCTGAAAAGATCCAGGTGGGTTTACTTTGTCGCATTGCATTGTTCTGAACTGCTTACCATAGCACTTTGGTATGAACTAGGATAGTGTAGTGTATGCCAAGATCAATGTCTTAAGCTTCTGATGGTCCAGTTCTGGCCTAGGCTTGACTTGGTCGGTTAGCATAAGGTTTGACATGCAAATAACCCCTGGAAAAAATGAAAAAGGAAAAAGAAAAAGCCTGAAAATTAAAAAGATAACAAGTTTGCTGAAGCACTTTGTTTTGGACAATGCTTATCTTGGTAGATATCAGTTAGCTTTTGCATCTCATGCTTTACTTTGCTTGTCAACTAGAAAATGTGGTGATGCTTTTGTTTTGCAAAAATTGAAAAATGTGTGCTAATGACTTTCTTTAGATATCATCTGTTGCACTGATTATGCCATGTGTCTTAGACAGTATGTCTTTTGCTATACCTGTTAGATGTTGTAATTGCAGTCAATCATATCTGAGAAGCATGCTTTTTCTACACTCCACCTACAACCCAGTTGCATTCATTGCATATTTTGAGGGGGAGCTGCATTTCAGGCGGAGTCTGTGTCTCTTTAGAGTGCATTTAGTCTCGCTTGATGAGTCCAATCGTCAACAAGGGGGAAAAATTTTGGGTTACTCGTTCTCTTCGAAGAGTTTAGGGGGAGTTTTAGCTTTCTCTGGGATTTGTTTCAGGAGGAGTTTTTGTCATGTTTGTACTTACTCTTTAATATCCTTGTTGATAATTCTGAGATTGCACTCATTTTGAGCTTTTATTTTTGGTTAACCATAATGACCGCTTTCTTGCTTTTGTTCGGCTTTTGGCCATTAGGGTTAAACTTTTATTTTATTCTCTTCCTCTCTGTTTTCTTGTGTTTTGTTTTCGTGTTTCCACATGTGCATGCAGGTACTGGAGAGCTGATAAAGAGAAGTGTTGACAATGCACTCATCAAGGGGGAGATTGAGGAGCCATGCTGAAGAGTATGGGCCTTATGGCTCCAGATGTGATGAGTGATTGTCAATGGAAGTCAAAGATGACACAAAGAGAGGAGAAGATCTGTTGTGTCTGGGCCGCATGTGACTCATGTACACGGGCAGCGAGCGACTATCGGGTAGAGGGGCCGCAAAGTCGGGCTGGCCCAATCCGGGTACATGGGCTAGGAGTAGTAGAGGATCTACTGGGCTGTTGAGCGGGATTGACTCAAGTACATGGGTGGCGAGCGATTGCCAGGCTGAGGGAGCTGTGGAATCGGGCTGGCCTAATCCGGGTACCTAGTGCAAAGCCGGTGGATGATTTGTCAGTTTCGGCGTAAAACTGACGACTGCCGATCTCGGATCTGACCGTTCTGAGGCGAAGCCGTAGTCGCTATGAAAGCTCCGCTTCAGGATAAGTCATCTGTATTTAGGAGTTTACTATTTTGCCTTTAGGCCCACAGTCTGTCAGTCGAGTCTGTAAAAATATCCTAAGGGCATTTTGGTGTTTTCCATTTTATTTCAGCGTCTGTAAAAACCCTAAGGGTCTTTGGTATTTTCCTAGGCTATTGGCCTGCCTATAAATAGAGCCCAATCCCTAGGGTTAGGGTTACCCTTTTTGAAATCACTTTGCTAATACAAAAGATTGGGTCACTTTTAGTTTTTTTCTTGTTCGTCTTCGGGTGAGCACCGCCGCCGTGCTTCTCTCCTACCATCGCTGTTCATCGCGAGATCACCTGATCCGCATCTCTAGCACATCGAGTAATCACTGAATCAGGTTTTGTTATTCATCTCTCAGACATCAAACGTCATGATGTTGATTTGTTTTTTCAGTCGCCTCGATGTTCGTGTCATGTTTGGTCTTCTATTCTGAGTTCGCCGTAGAGATTTTTTACTCTCGTAGCCACCACAATCTCTCTTGCTTGCGCAGCTTTTCCACCGATCATTCTTCTCCTGTTTTTTATTTTATTCGGTAGCTAACATTGCTATGTCTCAAACTAGCTAGCAAGCCAAGTGATAAGATCTATTTTTATTCTATCCGGTGTTTCTCGTTTGGTTCTCCAGGCATAATTTTTTTCTCCTTCCTACCGTAGGCTTCTTTCGGCTTTTAGCCCTGCTAGCCTAGAGCAGTTCAGCAAAGTAGTAGCTATTCAGCCGATAGCTCAGCTAGCTGCAGTCCTAACAGGTAGCACGGTCACACATGGCAGCAGCTAGCCTGCAGGTCTAGGGAGATAGTTCAGCCTTGCACTGCTGCAGTGACAAAGCAATTTTTATAGTGCCTCTGGTTTTTGGTGTTGAAATCTGAAGCCAGTGTCTCATTTTGCGTGCCAGTTGATCTTGTTTAGCTATAGTTTTACTCGCTGTGTTTTAGTTTAATTGCTTTTCTATGTTCGGTTGGTCTGTCTCGCGCAGTTCGTTGTTTGGGATGTCAGCTAGCTAGCAGCCTCGGCTCTTGGTAGCCCTTGCATCATGTTTTTTGCTGGCAAAGCTAGTTGCGTTTGCCTTGTCTGTTGCAGCACGCGGGTTTGATAAGTTCTGAGTGTAGCCTGTATGAGATTTGTGGCTAGATGTGTATAGGCCACTGTTTTGTTCAGTCAGATGGTTTGGAGTTTCGTGAGCAAAGGTGCTCAGCAGACTTCGCTTTCAGAGGGTGAGGTTCGGAGCTTGCATCACAAGCCTTCGGAAAGACTCCGACATACATGACTACAGGCTTCGTGTGACAACTTCGAAGTAGGCTTCAGTTGTCTGCTAAGCAGACTTCGACACGGTCTCAACAGGCTTCGGTATTGTGTTTTCGAAGCAGGCTTCGTCGAGTATCGAACTGGAGACAACTTTGAACAGTAAGATCTTCTCTCATTTCACGTGCTATTAAATTTAAATGCCTATGATGATTTACTTTCATGAAGCTTGAATACTCATGTCTTGAATGATCTGTTAATCTGCCTTTGAACACTTTGTGGTGTCTTTTTGTTTAGAACACCGATTGTTTTTAGGCTAGATTATTTTCTTGGTTTAGATCTGTTAGCTTCAACTGGTTGTCTTTTGAGGTGCGTTGGGTGTTGGGAGTAGGCCATTAATTCGAAAGAATTTTTAGGCACCCATTCACCCCCCCTCTGGTCGCTACTTTTGGTCCTACAAGTGGTATCAAAGCCTGGTTAGGGTTTTTCCATACCTTAATCGGTTCTAAACCCAAGTAGTGATCATGACTTCTTCTGGAAAGGTCCCGTCCTTGGAAGCTTATGGCTATAATTATTGGAAGACTCGCATGTGAGCCTATCTCATGAGCCAAAGCTCGGACATTTGGGACATTTGTGTTCACGCTACTTTCACCATATTGCCTGTTGCTCAGCGTAATTCTCCTGATATTATCGCCCAGCATCAGAACAACAACAAAGCAGTGAACATTTTGTTTTCTGGTTTAGGTCCCACTGAATTTGAGCGTGTGAGCCATCTCACCACTACTAGAGAGATCTGGGCTACCCTCTAGGCACACCATGAGGGGACAGCCTAGGTCAAGGCTCGGCTCTATCAGACCTACCGGCGTGAATATGAAATTTTCACACAGAATCCGGGTGAATCTGTTGAAGCCTTGTTTGGTCATTTTCAATCGACCATCAACAAGCTTCGGGCCAACAAGGCCGAGGGAGTTCAGCTGGTCTCAGATCATGAGCAGGTGCTCAAGGTTCTCCATACCTTGGACCCTAAGATTTGGGAGATCTAGGTATCCTCTATCATTGAGAGCACCTCTTATGATACCTTGACCTGGGATGCTTAAAACTGCTGAGGAGAGTATCAGGAAGTCCCCTAATCAAGTGATGATGGTTCAGAACAAGGGCAAAAAGAGGAGGAAAAAGGCTAAGACTATAGATTCAATCTCTAGTGCGAAGCCTAAACCGATTGGAAAGTCGAGGTCTGGTCCTTCCAACTCTGATGTGTGCCACCATTGCCATAAGCCTGGGCATTAGAAGCGCAATTGCAAGGTGTACCTAGAAGAGAAAAAGAATAAGAAGGGAAGTGGGACTTCTGCTTCAGGTATTAATGTTAGTGAAATTAATCTTGCTACTCATCCAAATGATTCATGGGTATTTGATACCGGATCGATGATTCATACTTGCAAATCATTGCAGGGGCTGAGTAGAGTAAGTACTTTGTTGGACATGGTGAGGTCCGTGATGAGTCACACTTATCTTCCATTATCCTTTTGGGGTCACACTCTAGAAACAAACGCTTTCACGATTAATAGAGTTCCATCTAAGTTAGTGGAGATGACACCACATGAGATGTGGTCTGGGAGGTGTCCCAGTTTGTCTTTTCTAAATATTAGGAGATGTGAGGCGTATGTCAAACGTATGACGTCTGACAAGTGCTCCTTTATGGGGTATCCTAAGGAAACCAAAGGATACTATTTCTATAATTGAGAGGAAGGCAAAGTGTTTGTCGCTCGAAATGACATGTTCCTTGAGAAAGAGTTTCTCTCAAAAGGAGTTAGTGGGAGAATGGTGCATCTCGAAGAGGTTCGAGAGCAACTGGAAAGTGTTCTAGATCCCACTGAATAACAATAGGATGATCAAAGTGTTGCGAAGCCTGTTGTACATGCGCCATCCCCACGAAGGTCTGGGAGAGTAGTCCATGCACAAGAGAGGTACATGTTCTTGACCACTGGGCATCGCGACATGTTGTTGTTGGACAACGACGAGCCCAAGACCTATGCGGAAGTAGTGATGGGACCAGACTTTGAGAAATGGCTTGGAGCCATTGGATCCGAGTTGGAGTTCATGCGAGTTAACCAAGTTTGGAACTTGGTTGATCCACTCGATGGTATAAAAACTATTGAGTGTAAATGGATCTTTAAGAAAAAGATAGATGTTGATGGAAATGTTCACATCTATAATGCTCGATTGGTGGCAAAAGGTTTCAGACAGATTCAAGGTGTTGATTATGATGAAACGTTTTCACCTGTCTCTATGCTTAAGTCTATTCGGATCATCCTAGCTATTGCCACATTTTATGATTATGAGATATGGCAAACTGATGTCAAGATAGCTTTCTTGAATGGAAACCTAAGTGAGGATGTGTACATGACACAACCTGAAGGTCTTGACAGTCTAGGAAATGCTTGGAAAGTTTGCAAGTTGCTAAAGTCCATTTATGGATTGAAGCAAGCTTCTCGGAGTTGGAATCTTCATTTTGATGAGGTAGTCAAAGGGTTTGGCTTCATCAAGAACGAAGAAGAACCATGTGTTTACAAAAGGCTAGTGGGAGCTCACTTGTGTTTTTATCCTATATGTGGATGACATATTGTTGATCGGAAACGACATTCCTTTGTTAAATGCTGTCAATACTTCACTGAAAAATAGTTTTTCGATGAAAGATCATGGAGAGGCAGCATACATTTTGGGCGTAAAGATCTATAAAGATAGATTAAAATGGTTAATTGGATTAAGCCAAAGTATGTATATTGACAAGGTTTTGAAACCGTTCAAAATGCAGAATTCTAAGAAGGGTTTTCTGCCAATGTCACGGTATTTCTCTTAGTAAGACTCAGTGTGCTATGACACCTGATGAGCTAGAGAAGATGAGTGTGATCTCGTATGCCTCCGCAATTGGATCCATCATGTATGCCATGTTGTGTACACGCCCAAATGTGTCATATGATCTAAGTGTTACGAGAAGGTACCAATCAAACCCGAGTGAAAGTCACTGGGTTGTAGTAAAGAGTATCCTCAAGTACTTGAGAAGGACTGAGGAAATGTTCCTTGTATACAGTGGTGAAGAGGAGCTCGTTGTAATTAGTTACACGGATGCTAGCTTTCAGACTGATAAAGATGATTCTCGATCGCAATATGGTTTTGTGTTTTGCCTCAATGGAGGCACAGTGAGTTGGAAGAGTTCCAAGCAAGAGACGGTGGCTGATTCTACAATAGAAGCTAAGTATATCGCCGCTTCCGAAGCTGTGAAGGAGGTTGTTTGGATCAAAAAGTTTGTTTTTGAGCTGAGTGTTCTTCCTAGAGCGTCCAGTCAAGTGGACCTCTATTTTGATAATAGTGGTGCCATTGTGCAAGCCAAGGAGCCTAGATCGCACCAGAAATCCAAACATATACTTCAACGATATCACCTGATCCTCGAGATCATTGAGAGAGGTGATGTGAAGATTTGCAAGGTGCACACGGATTTGAACATGGTAGATCCATTGACAAAGCCTCTTCCATAGCCCAAGCATGAGGCGCATATGAGCTCCATGGGTATTAGATACTTGTGTGAGTGATTCATGTGTTTGTGGAAGATGCTAGTAGAGTATATGCTAATATATGAGGATAATTGTTATCTTGTTCCTTGAATTAACATCATTTGTGTTTAATTAATGAGTCCGACTTGATATGTGAAACGGTTTGCTTTATGACGATGTTGTTCAAAAGGGATCCCTAATCTTGTCATCACGTGGGACAATGATGATACATGGATTAGTGTATCCGACTGATTGATGATTGTGTTTCATAGATCATAGACATGGAGATGTCAAATCAGTGATGTGGACACATGTTGGTGAACATGGTGTTGGAAAGACTCACTTGAGATACTACTGGGATTGTTATTGTAATGTGCCAACAGTTGTCATCTCAAATGGTGTACCTACAGAGTCCTTGGACCTGAGATCATCATTTGATTCTAGAATGCGTAGTGAAACACTTAGATGCTTCCTAACGCTATTCCGTAATAGGGTAGTAATAAGGGTTGTTTTCAAGTGTGTTATGAAACATGTCTTGGGATGTAAGCAGTCAAGATGGAATTTACCCCTCCTAATAACGAGAGAGTCGTCTCTGGGCCCCTCGAGGTATTGGATTGGAAAAGTGCATGACCATGCCACTATGACTAAGGAGTTAGTCATGATTTGAATATGATACTTGATCGAGTGAAATGTCGAGTTAACCAGCAAGGGTGGCACGTATCTCGCCTTGAGCTTGATTAACGGCGTGTGGTAAAGGGACTAGTTCTTGATTATATCAAGGTTCATGAAAATTTGATTTTGTACTCTTTCGGGGGTCAATATGTTCTGCTAGGTACCGCTATTGATCAGTGGGTCAGAAACGGTTTTTGGTGAATAGTCGTTAGTGTATGAACCTATCGGGTCACGCACTTAAGGGGATGGATTAAAACATGCAAAGAATTGGTTCTTTTGTATGTGGGAGATTGAAGGATATGGCCAAGAAAATTCCGTGTATCAGAAGTTCCAATTATTATCTGGTCTCGATATAGAGAGCAAATGTTGCTTCGGAAGTTCTAATGAGCTAGACGGTCCGATTCGAAATCGGGGAATTTTTGTATTGATCGGAAGTTCCGATTCGGTATCGGAAGTTCCGAGGTGGGCGATAACATATTGGATCTGTTGCGTGTCGTACTATATCGAGAGACCTAAAATACCCTATTGGAAGTTCCAGTTTAGGATCCGAAGTTTTTATATAGGCAAACAGATTGGATCTCTTATGGTTTTGAGGATTCCAAGATGAGCACGACCAAGGGGCCATCATCCCTATAAATGGAGTGGAGGAGGACATATTTAATGGGGGATTGGTCCCGATCTTCTGTTAGGTAAGGATAACTTGGATTGGTGGAGAATCTCGACGTTGACGATCCAAGGCTCCGGTCCGGCGGATCAAAACCTTGCAATCGCTACACCACCGTCTCCGTTGGTTATCAACCACGGAGGGTGCGATTGACCTCGCCACGAAGGCTAGTTCCTTCAAGCGAACTAAATAACACAATCAAGAACAAGAAGGATACAAGTCAAATGCCAAATCACAGATGAACTATGATGATGAGAGGTTTCACAAATGCTGATGCAGCAGCCAATCGGTCCGGTGCAGGAGCGGGATCTAAACACACAAGTGTAGATGCAAACAAAGCAAACCCTAACCCTAAAGACGGCTGGCGTGAATATATAGGGCGTGGGCAGCCTATAGGAGGTGCACACGACTCGGACTATGGGCCAACACGGCCTCCAACTTAGTACAAGGTCCAACTCGGCCCAATTCTGTCATGCAGGATTGTTTCAATCACACAGGACGACTCGAGACTCCAAATGAGGCGAAACTAACGGCAAAAGATCTGTCTTCTCCTCGGCTTTCCAAAAAGTCCAAGAACGCGCCAATCGGACTTCGTATGAGGAAATTACGCCCATTTTGGTGCATGGTGGTTGATGTAGTCCGAACCAGCGAATTCTTGACTCCAAATCATCCGTGCGACTCCGTCTTCAACTCCAACTCTCCTATTCCATCTCCCATATTCCTAAGCAACAAAATATCACTAGTATTCAGTAGCATCCCATCCAAACAAATATTAACATAGTTGCTAAGGAAAGAATTAACCTCATGGTTCAAGTGACGGGCACGGGCGTGTGTGATTGGTCCCTGTAATTGAATTGTAGGTTGATGGTGCATGTGTGTATCATGTTGGTGCATCTTTGTATCATGGTGGTGCGTGTGTGTATCATGTTGGTGCATGTGTGTATCATGCTGGTGCATGTGTGTATCATGTGAAGTGATGTTCTCATTATCCTCCCCCTCTTGAATTAGAGTTGTCCTCGACTTAAGCTCATCGTCATCTCCCAAATAGGGCTTTAAATCTGAAATGTTAAATGTGTGGGACTAACCCCAAAAGCTGCAGGCAACTCAAGTTTATATGCATTATCATTTATCTTCTCAAGCACACGGAAAGGACCATCAGCACGGGGCATCAATTTAGACTTTCTCAAATCAGAAAAACGATCCTTGCGCAAGTGCAACCAAACAAGATCACCCGGTTCAAATGTTATATCTTTTCTACGCTTACTACCATAAGCACGATATTTCTCATTCATTTTCTCTATGTTTGATTTAGTAGTTTCATGCATCTTAAACAATAATTCAGCACGTGTAGTAGCATCAAAGTTCAATTTTTTAGAGGGTGGCAATGATAGAAAATCAATAGGAGCACGCGGATTAAAACCATATACCACTTGAAACGGACTTACCTTAGTAGTGGAGTGTACTGACCTATTATATGCAAACTTAATATGAGGTAGACACTCTTCCTAGGGCTTCAAGTTGGTCTTCAAAACAGCCCTCAACATGGTGGACGACCTCCGTTTGCCCATCCGTTTGTGGGTGACAAGTAGTAGAAAACATCAGCTTCGTCCCCAACTTATGCCACAACGTTCTCCAAAAATGACTTAAGAATTTAGCATCACGATCTGAAACGATGGTATTGGAAACTCCATGCAAGCGTATGACCTCTCTGAAAAACAAATCAGCAACATTGATAGCATCGTCGCTCTTGTGACAAGGTATAAAATGCGCCATTTTAGAGAACCAATCTACCACCACAAAAATACTATCCCTCCCCCTCTTAGTTCTAGGTAATCCTAACACAAAATCCATAGAAATATCCTCCCAAGGTACACTAGGAACAGGCAGAGGCATATAAAGACCATGTGGGTTTAGACGAGACTTAGCTTTATTACAAGTAGTGCATCGTGCCACATAGCGCTCAACATCTCGTCTCATCCTAGGCCAATAGAAGTGTGTGGACATCACATCTTCAGTTTTCTTTGATCCAAAATAACCCATCAAACCACCACCATGTGCTTCCTGCAATAACAACAAGCGAAGAGAGCTAGCCGGCACACATAACTTGTTAGCACGAAAAAGATATCCATTATTCAGCACATATTTGTTCCAAGCACGATCATCTATACAATTTGCAAAAGCATCTTTGAAGTCCAAATCAGTAGCATACATGTCCTTCAATATTTCTAAACCAAAGATCTTATAACCAAGTTGAGAAATCAATGTATAACGTCTAGATAAAGCATCGGCAATCACATTATCTTTCCCTTTCTTATGCTTAATGATATATAGAAAAGTCTCAATAAATTCTACCCATTTAGCATGTCGTTTATTCAGATTTGCTTGACTACGTATATTCTTCAATGCTTCATAATCCGAATGAATAACAAACTCCTTAGGCAAAAGGTAATGTTGTCAAGTTTCAAGCACACGCACTAAGGCATATAATTCCTTGTCATAGATAGAATAATTCAACTGTGGACCATGTAATTTCTCACTAAAATAGGCCACGGGTTTACCTCCTTGTAGCAGCACACCTCCTATTCCAAAACCACTAGCATCACATTCTAACTCAAAAGTCTTACCAAGTCGGGTAGCTGAAGTAGGGGTGCATGTGTAAGGCGATCCTTGAGTGTGGTAAAAGCTTGTTCTTGTGCTGGTTCCCAAGTAAAAGTAACTCCCTTCTTGGTCAACTCATTCAAAGGACCGGCTATGGTGCTGAAATCTTTCACAAAACGCCGGTAGAAACCTGCAAGACCAAGAAAACTACGTACCTGTGTGATAGTTTGAGGTTGCGGCCAGCTGTTGATTGCTTCTACCTTCGCCGCGTCAACCTCAATACCCTGTGAAGTGACAACATATCCAAGAAACACAACTCGATCCATGCAAAACGTGCACTTCTCAAGGTTACCAAACAATCTAGCCTCACGTAGGACAGAAAAAACAGCACATAAGTGTTCAACATGTTCAGTGGAAGACTTGCTGTAAATCAAGATATCATCAAAGTATACTACAACAAAGCGTTCTATAAAGTGCCGTAGGACTTTATTCATCAAGCGCATGAAGGTACTAGGTGCATTAGTAAGTCCAAAAGGCATGACAAGCAACTCATATAATCCAAACTTTGTTTTAAAAGCAGTTTTCCATTCATCACCTAGTTTCATGCGAATTTGGTGGTAGCCACTACGGAGATCGATCTTAATAAAGATAATGGCACCACTAAGCTCATCAAGCATGTCATCCAATCTAGGAATAGGGTGTCGATATCGAATGGTGATATTATTAATAGCACGACAATCAACACACATGCGCCAACTACCATCTTTCTTAGGCACCAAAAGAATGGGTACTGCACAAGGACTAAGGCTTTCACGGACGTACCCACGATCAAGAAGGTCCTGTACTTAGCGCTGAATTTCTTTTGTCTTCTCTGGATTGGTACGGTACGCCGCGCGATTAGGAAGAGACGCTCCCGGGATCAAATCAATTTGGTGCTCAATGCTGCGTATCGGTGGCAGCCCGGGTGGTATCTCAGCAGGAAAAATATCGGTAAACTCCTGCAAAAGGTCATTGACTGCAACAGGAATAGAGCTAGGAATGTTCGCAAGTGAAAACAGCACGTTCGTGCAAATCAAGCCATATATCATGGGAGTATCATCACAAATTTCAGCAAGGTCAGTTTTAGTTGCAAGCATGCCACGTCCTTTCAGATTAATAACTTGTGATGAAGAAGGAGAAGCAACTTTATCTTTTTGTTGCCTCGAAAACGTTTTAGCTACTTGCTGATTTTCAGAAGGTTGTTTGCTCGTTTGTGCGTCCTTAGCATGTTTTTCTTGTTCAAATTTCACAATTTCAGCAGGAGTCATAGGAAGCAATGTAACTTTCTTTCCTTTATACATAAATGTGTACTTATTTCTCCTACCATGGTGTGTAGCATCAGTATCATACTCCCAAGGTCTACCAAGTAATAGAGAACATGCTTGCATTGGTACTACATCAAAATCAGCAACTCCGAAGTATGTACCAATGGAAAATTTGATTTGAGCAGTTTGTGTTACCTTGACCTTACCGCTATGGTTGAACCATTGCACGTGGTAAGAGTGTGGATGTGCATGTGTGGGAAGTTGAAGCTTAGTTACCATGTCGTGGCACACCAAATTGTTGCAACTACCGCTGTCGATGATGACACGTACACGGCGGTCATTGACGACGAAGAAGGTCTAAAACAGATTGTTCCGTTGTGCCCGGTCATCCTGGTCCATGTGAGTGCTCAAAACATGTTGTACAATAAGTGCTTGGGTACCGTTGTTATCTGCTATGTTAGTGAAAAGACAAACAACAAAGAATAATCCTTATGGAACGCGGCTAGGTGGAGTGATGGGTGTGTGGTGGAAGCAATCCGTCAAGCGCCTTACACACGCTTGCAAGTGTTCTTACCACACCGCAGGGAGGTAACCGGCCTACAGGTGACAAACCAGGTGGAGGGTGGTGGGCGATTACAAGATGTGAACCTGTCCTGACCAAGAGAAGGTGTAGCTTGGAAGGCAAAGTAAGTAGCAAGGAATAGCGATAGTAATAACAGTTAAACTAAGTTCAATAAGTGTTCCCTAGTACTCATCAAAGTTGCTGGTCCAAGTGCTCCCAAGGTGAAATTCAAGCAATAGAGGGAAACTATGTGCCCAAAACTCAAGTGGAGGCAGAACAGGGTAGCAAACGACAGTACTGGTTCTCTTTTGCTCCACAACTTCTCGTTTCTTTTTTTTCTTCTTCTTCTCTTTTTTTTCACTATATTTTTTTTGAACAAGGATGACAAGAGATGCAACCACAAGAATTGGCACCTGCAACTGAGGTGGGATATGGTTCACAGAAATTCAACAAGTTCTCTGAACGGCGTGCAAAAACTTTGACCAATTTTTTTCTTCATCTTCCTGTTTTTTTGGCAATTCTAATGAAGGCTAACAGGGGAACCCATGTTAGGGTCGGCTCCAAATTGGGTCAAGAAGATGCTCAAAAAATTTCAGATTTTTCTGCCAAACGAGCGAAAAGTTATGCCTGTTTTACCGAAGGGGGTCACAAGGACTCGATGTGGAAACCGACTAGGGTTGTGGAGGGAGGGTTTCGGGTGGGGAATTTTTTGAGACACAAGATCAACCACTACTCAAACGACACAAAGGGAAGATTAAACCAGCAACAAGACTCGACCAAGAACACAAACTCAACAAGGCTAAAAACTGAAATTAAAATCACAAGGCACAAAGGGGTTCTCGGTGGGGATTTTTTTTGTGAGGGTTTTCTGGACTCTAGGTAAAAATAAAAGAAGATCGAGATTACCTAACGGGAAATATGAGCTCTGATACCAACTAATGGGGGATTGGTCCCGATCTTCCGTTAGGTAAGGATAACTTGGATTGGTGGAGAATCTCGACGTTGATGATCCAAGGCACCGGTCCGGCAGATCAAAACCTTGCAATCGCTACACCACCGTCTCCGTTGGTTATCAACCACATAGGGCGCGATTGACCTCACCACGAAGGCTAGTTCCTGCAAGTGAACCCAAGAACACAAGCAAGAACAAGAAGGATACAAGTCGAATGCCAAATCACAGATGAACTATGATGAGGCGAGGTTTCACAAACGCTGATGCAGCAGCCAATCGATCAAGTGCAGGAGCGGGATCTAAACACACAAGTGTAGATGCAAACAAAGCAAAACCTAACCCTAAAGATGGCTGGCGTGAATATATAGGGTGTGGGCAGCCTGTAGGAGGCGCACACGACTCGGACTATGGGCCAACACGGCCTCCAACTCAGTACAAGGTCCAACTCGGCCCAATTCTGTCACGCAGGATTGTTTCAATCACACAGGACGACTTGAGACTCTAAATTAGGCGAAACCAATGGAAAAAGATCTGTCTTCTCCTCAGCTTTCCAAAAAGTCCAAGAACGCGCCAATCGGACTTCGTATGAGGAAATTACGCCCATTTTGGTGCATGGTGGTTGATGTAGTCCGAACCAGCGAATTCTTGACTCCAAATCATCCGTGCGACTCTGTCTTCAACTCCAACTCTCCTATTCCATCTCCCATTTTCCTAAGCAACAAAATATCACTAGTATTCATTAGCATCCCGTCCAAACAAATATTAACATAGTTGCTAAGGAAAGAATTAACCTCATGGTTCAAGCGACGGGCACCGGCGCGTGTGATTGGTCCTTGTAATTGAATTGTAGGTTGATGGTGCATGTGTGTATCATGGTGGTGCATGTGTGTATCATGTTGGTGCATCTGTGTATCATGGTGGTGCGTGTGTGTATCATGCTGGTGCATGTGTGTATCATGCTGGTGCATGTGTGTATCATGCTGGTGCATCTGTGTATCATGCTGGTGCATGTGTGTATCATGTGAAGTGATGTCCTCATCAATATTGGAACAAACAAAAAGCCTAGATTAGACCTAGCCACCCAAGAGTTCTCTCCTTCCCGTCTCAAACGTTGAGACCAAGGATCCTCGTCTCTCACGTGCGGTGCTAGCACGCTACTATGAGAGGTATTCCATCCTTGTACGTGTGGACTCCGTGGAGGCGTTTCTCGAATAGCGACGCTCGTGGACATCTACAAGCGAATGACTACGTCGTCTTTATTGATCGGATCAACAAAGGACGACAAAGACAAAGCAAGGATAGGATTGACGCGCTACTCCAACATCTTCTTCCGCTGCACCTAGCGTGTCTTGTGCTAGAAGGTATCGATCTATGATCTCGCGCACGCATGAGTCTTGGGCATAGGGCGTAAATTCTAAATTTGCCAGCTAGTGTAGCTCCCCTATTCCATAACACCCACTCCTACGGCGTGGGTGAATGGAAGGCAGTCCTAGATTGCTGACCGCGCTGAGGATCTTTGATCGTCTGTTGGTGGAGGAAGCTGACTTGAAAGTGAAGCCAAAGGGAACCTGCTAGGCAGTTGTCTGCAATACATTCGCCTTGTAATATGAAAAACCAAATATGTGTATATAATGCTATGTTTTATATGGTCTGGTCTTGAACTACATTTTCTCCGACATACGATACTCCAGCATCGGCCGTCTAAAGGCAATACCATTGGTATCAACTGTCTTATGCGAAGATACCTAGGCGTTTATCCAAATGCTTGGGAAGTATTTCTTCAGATATTTTCCATTCAGCGCTTTTTCGAACACTTCCCCATCCAGACCTTCGAGCAAATAGGCATTGCCATGCACCACTCGATGTATCCAAAATGGTCCTTCTTAATTAGGGGACCACTTACTGAACCGATTATCTTTAGATTCAATCGGTAGGATAAGTTTCCACATGAGTTCTCCTTGTTCTAATGATTTTGGCACCACCTTATTGTAGAACTTGGCAACCCTTACCTTATTTTCCTCAATCTTTTCAAGAGCTTTTAATCGGACTTGCACTAGATCATCTAGGCCATCTGTCATCAGATTATAATAATCATCGGTTGTGAGTTGGTCTTGTAATGTGATCCTTCTCAAGCTGATATTATTTTCCCATGGCAACACAACCTCATGGATGTACACTAGCCAATACGGCGGTACTTGAGTGGATCTGTGACGCACCATCTGATAAGCCCAAAGTGCCTCCGATAGGAACTGATGCCAATGCATCGACTGTTCGCTAATCTTGCGCTATATCAACTTGATCAAACTTTTGTTGGATGCCTCTGCTTGTTCATTGGCCTGCGCATAATACGGTGATGAATTCAAGAGTTTGATCTCCATACTGGTTGTGAACTACTGAAACTCTTCTGATAAAAAAATCATCCATTGATCCATGGTGATGGTCTGTGGGATCCCAAACTGGTATATTATGTGTTACCTGATAAACTCGATGGCATCAGCAGATGTGACCTTCTTGAGTGGAACAACCTCTACCTATTTTGTGAAATAATCAGTGGTTTCTATTATGAACTTGTGACCTTTTCTTGATGCTGGGTAGATTTTGCCGATCATATCGATAACCCACCCCTTGAAGGGCTAGGGTTTGATTATCGGGTTCATTGCCGATGTGGGTGCCCTCTTGACGGTTCCAAATTTTTGACAATCCTGGCACCCCTTGTAGTATGTTATGTAGTCCTCCACCAAAGTCAGCTAAAATCACAGAAACTATTTCATTTTCTAGGCCGACTGATGTGTTCTGCATATATGATCATGAACCTCACACATTACCACTTTAGCCTCTTCGACACCTATGCATCTGAGGAAGACCCCATCAGTCATTCGGCGGTATAAATCCTCACTGAGCATGACATACCTCGTTGCCAGATACCTAAGTTTTCTTGGCGCCAATATTGAAGGGTCCTTCAGATAATTAATAATATCATACCTCCAATCATCGGCCTCTATCTCTGCAATCTTGACCTCAATCGACCTGTCCATCGGCCTATATCCTGATGCAGTTTGGGCCAAATCGTTCACCTCCGAGTTTACTCTCTTGAGATGTGAGTGAAAGTCATGCTTTGGAAACTTGTCATTATAGCTTAGCACTGATCATGGTATTCTCTTAGTACATCATCCTTGCACTTTTATTCATCTGATAGTTGTCTCATGATCAGCAGAGAGTTACCGAGCATTTTAATTGTATACACACCCACTTCTTCTAATACTTGCAATCCTTTTAGAACGACTTCGTATTCGGCCTGATTGTTGGTGGAGAAAGGCTTGATGGTGTATGCAAATTCAAACGGTGCCCCCCGAGGGGAGATGATCATCAGGCGATACCACATCCATGCCGGCATACCGATCAGTCAAAGAACAATGTCCACGGTGTCGGCTACACATGAGTCACCATATTATCCCTGTGTTGAATTATGAAATCGGCTATCGCTTGACCTTTTATTGCTTTAGCCGATTCATATCTGAGATCAAATTTGGTCACAGCGAGGATCCATTTTCCGATGCGTCCCCTCAATACTAGGCCGCTAGCATATATTTTACGACATCGGCCTTACACACTATGGTGCACTCCGTCGAGAGTGGATAATGTCTCAACTTAGTACATGGGAAGTATAAGCATAAATAGAGTTTTTCCACTGCCGAGTACTGGGTCTCGGCGTCTAGAAGTCTCCTACTGAGATAGAAAATCACCATTTCCTTCTTATCGACTTCTTGAATCAAAACCCCACTGATGACTTCATCGTCAGCCGATAAATATAACTTGAACGGGGTCCCCTTCTGTGGCGGCATTAGTACTACTGGTGATCTTAGGTACTCTTTGATTTCGTCAAAAGATTTTTGCTGCTTATCTCCCCATGTGAATTCTTGGTCTGACTTCAACTTTAGCAACGGAGTGAACAACTCTATTTTCTTTGAGAGGTTCGTTATGAACCTTCTGAGGAAATTTATCTTCCCGATCAGTGATTACAATTCGGTTTTTTCGACAAGGGGTTGGGTGCTCTTTATGGACTCCATATTGTGCTGACTGATCTCGATCCCTCTTTTGTTCACAATAAAGCCCAGGAACTTCCTCTCCGATACACCAAAGGCACATTTTTTCGGATTCATCTTAAATCCGTATTTTTGAGCCCTCTCTAGGACTTGACGTAGATCGATCATGTGGTCTTGAATGTTTCTTGACTTTACCACGATGTCGTCAATGTATATTTCGACTAACAGGCCGATCAAATAGTGCAAAATATAGTTCATGCCCTCCGGTAAGTTTCTCCGGCGTTTTTCAAGCCGAAGGTCATCACTACCCACTCATATAACCCATTGGCGCCTGGACACTGGAAGGTCGTCTTATGGATATCTTTGTCAGCCATGAAAATATAGTTATAGTCCGCGTTCCCGTCCATAAAGCTGATGATCTTGTGGCCTGATGCGGCAACCACTAACAAATCCGTGATCAGCATCGGGTATTCGTCTTTAAGGGTTGCTTTATTTAGATCTCTAAATCAACTCATATTCTGAGCTTCCCACTTTTCTTCCATACTGACACAATATTTGACACCCATTCTGCATATCGGCATAGTCCTATGAATCCGACATCATATAACCTTGTTACCTCAGCCTTTATATCTTGATATATTTCTATCTTGAACCGCCAAGGTGACTACTTGAATGGTTGATATTCCTGTTTTATTGGCAACCAATGTTCTACAATTGATCAGCTTAAACCTGGCATCTCATGATGCTCCCATACAAAACAATCCTGATACTCTCATAGTAGTGAGATTAGTTCATTTTTATCTCATCGGGAAGTACAACACTTATGAAGGTTGGCCTCAGCCAGTCACCGGGTCCGATGTCCACTTCTTGCAGTTCATCGGTCGTAGCAAAACCTTGGCCGATCTTGCCCTCTGTCTCATCGATGTCGTCTTCACAAGGCAAGCTCGGGTTGCTTACTGTGGGTTGGCCCAACTCAGTCATCTGATATCCCAAATTTGCTTGACAAATAGGTGAAGTCTGTGTCCCACCGAGCATGCCAAAAGGTGTGTTGGTGCTTTTTTGGTCACACTTTGACACACACGTGGCCTGTGAGATCTACTTAACTCCAATGTAGGTTCTACGTTCTCAGAAAAAGGGTTCAAGGCGTGCCAATCAGTTTGACCCTACAACTGATAAGGAAACAGAAAGAATAACATCAGTAGCATAGCTGATCGGCTGGCGAGCCGATGACTACGACGGAGATAGTGAAATCATGGAATATCATGTCGATCGGCCATAGGGCCGATGACCATGGCTGAACTAATTGGGCAAGCATGCCATAGGCCGATGAGATAGATAATTTTATGCATGTGGGCCGATAAGCACTTTCCGATGGTGGGTATGCTATGGCGTCGAATTGAAGATAACTTGTCGGCTTGTACTCCGACAGAAATAAATAAAACGTGCCAGATAACATGTCTATATCATGAAAATCACCACAATAACTAGATTGGACCTAACCAAGATAGTAGCTAGTCACAATGATCTTAATAATATGTCAAAGTATCGGGCATGCTTTATTTAGATGAACGCTATACATCATGAAATAGATAAAAGCTAGAGATGTCGAACCTAACCGATGAAGCCTCAAACTATCACACCTAGATCACATCAATATAAGAGGTCAATCTGATGCAACCTTAGACCTAGCTAATACACCGAGGACAACCTATGACTGTACTATTTCAATGTTCACATCATGAGATCAAATTGATGCAGTCGTGAGGATACTGACCTAGTCGATACGGTCGTCGGAGGTGGCTTGACTCACCACTTCGCCTAAGATTAGAATGATGCAGCCCAGCTTCGAGTGACAAATCCCTCCGGGATTAACCTTGGATGCTAAGGGTGGCGATGCGCCGAGTAGTTTTTTTGACAGATATGTGTGTTTTAACCTAACTAAAGGGTATATATTATATTCTGGAGACTTGCCATCCAATCATCCTATCTTAAACGATTCCACACAATCTTCATCTTCTTCTTATATTTATCTCTATCGGCTTCTCTTATCTAGCCATGCATATGTCATCGACGAGCTTCCTTGACTTTCTTTGACCGGACCTCTTTGACTTTTTTTGACCGTGCGGCATCCTTGATGGGCCCTGGGCTTTACTAAATTTTGGTATCAACACCTTTCTATTACATAATTATAGACGAATCTAGGTATTTGATCTCTTTATTTCTCATTAATACTTCTCATCCTATTGGTGTTCTAAAAGGAGATTCATGTCTTGGAAAATGGAAGTTATTAGCACGGTGGGTTTCTAGGTGCAAACAAGGGCATTGGTTGGTCGCACCAGCGACACTATAAGGAGCAGTCTATGGGATCTATTGCAAGGCCTTTCCATACAAACCACAAGTCTAATGGGTAAGGCCTATCCTAGAGTATGGTTTGTTTCAACATGGTGCATCGAGCAGATGAGTCAAGTTCATCATTGGGGAGCTACCTTGGATGACTTGTACTAACGAGACACAAAAAAGGGTCTATATCATCCAAAGAGGATATACCTATGCCATTACGGGTTAGATTCCAGTGGAGTGTTGGTGAAACCTAGTGTGGTTGTCCTTGTGTTGATGCGGTCCACATTAAGAGTTTTAGTATGAATTCCTTCAAGGTGACGTGGTGTCATCTCGACACACTTTGGTGTGCGGGAATGAGTGCCTTGTGGGTAAATTTGTACACTTTTGATCAGAGTATAACCTTTTTGAAAAGTCATGCCCACGGTTATGGGCAAGCCGAGTGATTTTCTTCGCAGTTAGTCTAATGTTCTGAACTTGAATGATTAATTGAGAGTGGTTGAATCGTGTAAGTTAGCACAAGTATGCTACTCGAGGTAGTGGTTTAAGTTTAAGTGATTCATTAATGTTATTTATATGTTTTCATACAACAATTGCTTAATTACACAACCTTGTTTTAAGCAAAACATACCAATTTCTCGTCCTTGATAATACATTACATTATGTTGTATTTCCGTGGCTTGTTGAGTACATTTCGTACTCACTGTTGTTGATTAAAACCCCACATGTTGCATTCTATGAAGACGACAATCTAAATTAATTGGTTTAGTCAAGGAGGGCGATGTGGGCCAAGATGTTCATTGTAGTCTTTTTAATATTTTATCTTCGGTGTAATAAATGTAACCTTCGAGCTACAATCCTGTTTGACATAAGACGTTGTCGTGTGAAGAACATTTTGTAAGTTATTTTCGTATGGAAATGCAATAAAACTTGAAATCAGTAGATTTCGAGCATTACAAAATGGTATCAGAGTGACTTGACCATAGGAAGCCAAAATGAAGTGTCTCTAGGACTTAATTACAAAAGTTAAAACAATATTTGTGAAAATTTTATTCTTTTTCTTGGTAATTTTCACTTTACCTTACTTCATTTATTGGAAATGTTGAAAATATCTTTTGTAGAATGTCGATCATGTTGCACAAGTACCTCCATGAGCTTGAGGAGTTTGTTGAGGAGCTTCATATTTTAACCAAGTTTTTTGGATTTAAGCAAGAGTCAGAGTTCTAGGGAGAGGCATCCCAATGAGGGAGAGGATACCTGCGAGGTTATGAACACTTTATTTGGCACCTCAGAGCAGATGATGTTATTCACCGCTACTGCCACAACTATAGGAATCAAGACGACTTGTCATGAGGCCGCCCTCCAGATGATAGTTGAGCTCTGACCTATCTACGACGACTGTATATAGCTCTCCACATATCGCCATCTACCTTCTAGAGAGAAGGACTCTGACCACATCACTTACGTCGGTCACATAGGAGCTTATGATCCTACGAGCACTAGGATTATTCGCCTTGTTATAGCCATGGACAATCTGCACACCAGTGTCATTCACCGTGTTGTAGAGAAGTATGAGAAGATTAATTATCTGGAGTACCAGAACGAGCAGCTTAGACATCAAATTAAGGAACTGTGGGACTGGTGTCTAGGTCATCCATGGCTGCAAGAAGGAGAATAGTCCTAGCACTTGTAGGATCACTTGTGCATATGTGACTGATGTAATTTCTATGGTTGGAGTCCTGCTCTCTAGAAAGTAGATGGCAATATGCAGAGAGCTGTAGATGGTCGTTGTAGATGTGTTGGAGCTCAATTATCATCTGGAGGGTGGCCTCTGACAAACAGTATCGAATCCTATTGCTGTGGCGGTATTCTCTCTCTCGTTGGGATACACTCTTTGGAACTCTTTCTCATGCTTCAATCCAAGAAATGTGGTTAACATACGAAGCTCCTCAACATTCCCTTCAAGCTCACGATAGTAGCTGTGCCACATGATCGCCATTATACAAAAGATTTTTTAAACATTTTCAATAAATGAAGTAAGGTAAAGTGAAAATTAACAAGAAAAAGAATAAATTTTTACAAATATTGTTTTTAACTTTTGTAATTAAGTCCTACAAGCGCTCTGTTTTGGCTTCCTATAGTACAGTCGCTCTGATACCATTCTGTAATGCCTGAAATCTACTGATTTCGAGTTTTATTGTATTTCGATAGGAAAGCAACTTACAAAATATTCATCACATGACGTCTTATGTCAAATAGAATTGGAGCTCAAAGGCTACATTTATTACACTAAAGATAAAATATTAAAAAGACTATGATGAACATCTTGGCCCGTGTCACGCTCCTTAACTGAGATAACACCACATCACTCCAAGGCACTCATTTCCGCACACCAAAGTTGTTGAGATGACACCACATCACCCCAAGGAATTCATGCCAAACCCTTAATATGGGATTCATGCCAAACCCTTAGTATGGACTGCCTCAATACAAGGACAACCACCCTAGGTTTTGCCAACACTCCACTAGAATATATCCGGCAATGGCATAGGTAGATCCCCTTTAGATGATGTAGACCCCTTTTTGTGGCTTGTCTATACAAGTCATCCAAGGTAGCTCCTCAATGATGAACTTGACTCCTCCGCTCGGTGCTTCATATTGAAATGAACTATACTCCAGGTCGGGTCTTACCCACTAGACTTGTGGTTTGCATAGAAAGGTTTTGCAACAAATCACGCAGACCGATCTTTATAGTGCTCTGGGTGTGACCAAAAAATTCCCTCACTTCACCTGGAACCCACCATGTAATAACTTAATCATTTCCCAAGACATGAACATCATTTTAGAACATCAATGGGATGAGAAGTATCAATGGGAAATAAAGAGACCAAATACTTAGATTAGTCTATAATTATGTAATAACAAGGCTAAGTAGGTGTGCTAATACTTATATCACTAGATAATATTGTAGATCACATCATGGCAACAAAAGAAATATGGCTCAAAGCATGGCAAGAGTTTTACAAGTACAAAGACATGGGATCTAAAAAGTAATATTCATTTTTTAATTCACCTAGCATGCATATAACATATGGGTTAAAGCAATTGGTACTTTGAAAACGTGGGTTCAACATGATCGAGGCGGAGTTGGGTAAACATGTGGGGCCCAAGCGTAGAGGGATAGGCAGACACTTGCACGGTGCCCAGAGAGGACACAAGAGAGTGGGCTTGGCTAGCCCAAGAGAGAGAAAGGGAGGGAAAATGGCCCGAAGGCGTTAATATAATTTTTATAATTTAATTTATTTCTGAAATGTTATTTGTAATTATTATTTTAGTTTTAAAATTTCTAAAAATTTAGGGAAAAATCCTAGAGTATTTTGATAACTTGGAAAATTTATTAAAAATCCTAAAGTATTGTCCAAATTAAAATTTTATTTCCTCAATTTTATTCAAACTCAATTTCTTTATCAGTTCAATCCATTATTTATTCAAACTCAATTTCTTTATTAAGATTTTATTTCCTCAATTTATTTATTTTGAAAATTAAAGTGTGTTACAATCCAATAATTCCCAACTAATCATTCAGATTCATTTCAGAACATTGACAAACTGCGGTGAATGTCACTTGGTTTGCCCATAATTGTGGGCATGACTTTTCGAAAAAGTTATACTCCAATCAGAGGTGTGCAAATTACTCATAAGGCACTTATTCTCGCACATCACAGTGTGTTGAGATGAACCAGGTCATATGAACTCATGCCAAAAACCCTTAATATCAATCACCTCAACACAAGGACAACCATACTAGGTTTCGTTTATGCTCCACTATAATCTAACCCGTAATGGCATAGGTAGATCCTCTTTGGATGATGTAGACCTCCTTTTGTGCCTCGTTAGTACAAGTCATCCAATGAAGTTTCTTAATGATGAACTTGACTCCTCCGCTCAGTGCATTATGTTGAAATGAACCATACTCTAGGTTAGGTTTTACCCACTATACTTGTAGTTTGCACAGAATGGCTTTGCAACAGATTCCGCTGATCGGTCCTTATAGTGCCCCTGGTGTGACCAACCAATGACCTTGCTTGCACTCGGAACACACCATGCTATCAACTTAACCATTTTCCAAAACATTAACATCTTTTTAAAATACCATGAGATGAGAATTAATGATGGGGAATAATGAGATGAAAACTTAGATTTTATTACATTGTTATTACCATGGCTAAGCAAGTATGCTAATACTTAGAGCACTAGCTGCTAACATATAACACATCATGACGATAAGGGAAAATTGTTCAAAGCATGACAAAAGGGTTTACAAGTACAAGGACATGGGATTTAATATATAATATTAATATATTTTAATTCAACTAACATGCATAAACCTTGTGAGTTAAAGCAATTAATATTTTGAAAAGATGGGTTCAACATGATCGAAGAGGGGTGTGACTTGCCTCTTGTGCTTTTGAAAAAACTTTTAACTCTTGAACGAAGACTTCCAGGTCTTGCACGCGATCTTCCAAATCTCCAAGAACACGAGATTCTACATGGAAAGAAAAACAAGATAAAAACTCTAAGGAAAATCAA
Organism: Zizania palustris; assembly: GCA_019279435.1. Lineage (NCBI taxonomy): Eukaryota > Viridiplantae > Streptophyta > Magnoliopsida > Poales > Poaceae > Zizania > Zizania palustris. Next base: position 12,376,112 of record JAAALK010000084.1, read on the forward strand.
ATAAAAAAGACAATAAAATATTATTATTATTAGTCGATGGCTGGGCGCTACGAGTAGGGGGCTGGTGTTGACACAAAAATGTGCTCCCGCACTTGGGTCAGTTTGACGATCCAAAAGTGTGCGGATACTTAGGGATAAGCCTAAGCGTAACACAACACTGACATCGTGTTCTGACTACCCTTAACCGTGGTAAGGGGGGTGGAGTTGCCTTGTAATCAGATCATACAGAAATAATCCAATTAGCCCAGAAGAAGTGTATTAAACATAATAAATCAACAGGTCGAGCGGAGCCTGACTGTTCTGAAGTGTACAGTGCGAAGGGTATCGTTGAAGGGTACCTTCGGCGTTCAGACTGATCTGGCCAAAGACGGGCCCCAAACAGACCTCGACGCAACAATCACCTCCGAACAGCGGGGTTCGGTGCAAAGTCTCCGACACGATAGAATAACTCGAATGCAACGCACTGGCATGACTTCGTCTGACAAAGGGTATGAACGTGGCGAAGCCCGTCATGACGAAGCCTGTTGCGAAGCGTGCTTGAGCACGGGACTTGGTCAAACCGACAACAGCGTGACGGTCCGGCATGGATAGTGTAACGCCCTGACTTTTGTCAGGCGTTAAATAAAATAAATAAATAAATAAATAAATGAATTTTAAGAAAGTGATTCAGTGAGAAGCGATTGTTGGGGGAAAATATCTCATCTTCGGGGTTATTGCCAAAGCAGCATGAAGACAACCAGCTAGTTCGAAGATTGTCCGAAGACCTTCTTCGAAGATGCTCGGAACCCGGTTCGAAGCCCGAAGACAGACACTGGTTCGAAGTATGTCTTCGAACCAAAGCCTTTCAAGATCTTTTCTGCCAGCTAAGATGGAAGACTTATCTTCTATCCTATTAGATTAGTCTTTTACCATTTTAGCCCTATTAAGGAAACCGAATAGTTTCCTTAATGTTGGTTGTAATAGAGGGGTAAATAGGTCTTTTCCTTAATGTTTGGGCCTATAAATACCCCCCATTTCACCCTGTAATAGGGACCGATTACAAGTGATTCAATACACACTTTCGAACTATTCTAAGCTATTATCCTTCCGGAGGCTTAGAACAGTTTGCTTCGCAAACACTTCGTTTGTTAGTTTCTTTTCTACAGAAACCTGTTAGCGTAATCTTTTACGCCAACAGTTGGCGCCGTCCGTGGGGAACCTAGTTCAAAAAAACTTCGTTCTCTACCAATTTCTTGCATCATGCCTCCTAAGCGGAGCGCACCTCGCAATCCCACTCGGAGGTCCTCTCGGATCTCCGGAGAGATACCCTTCGACACAGTCGAAGTCGGAGGGTCTTCGACTATCCCTCCACCTCAAACTCCGCAAGGGGCTTCTATCCCTCGAGGATACGAAACCTCTCCACCAACCCCTTCCATACTCCGACCGCCCGGAGCCACTCTGCCACCCTCCATTCCGATTCGAACTGATCATACCAGTTCTCAAGACCCGGAAGGTCCTTCCGGAGGAGATGAAGATAGCCTTGGAGATATGGCCACTCAAATGGCCAATCTTCAAGCCGAGGTAGCGAGGTGGCGACAAGAGGCTGCGAGCAGGCTTCGCCCTCAAGCCACCCCAGCTATCCACGAAGTGCACGAAGACGACGATCTTGATTATCCCGAAGCCCCGGAGAACGCTTCTTACGACAATGAATCTCCGTTGCATCCCGAGCTTCAGAAGGTTCGCTTCGATCCGAAGTTCAAAGCTTCGAAGCTCTGCAAGTATACCGGAGACGAAGATCCCAGTGAGTTTGCGCGTTCTTATGCCCTAGCAATTGAGGCTAGTGGCGGAGACAGAGAAACTATGGCGAAGTGCTTCCCGCTGGCCCTTCAAGGAGTGGCGTTGAGATGGTTCTGGTCTTTAAGCCAGGATCGATCGCTTCGTGGTCACAGTTGAAGAAGAAGTTCATAAGTAACTTTCAGGGCACCTTCGTGCCCCCCATGTCGACAGGAAGCCTTTTCCAAGTGAAACAGCTCCCCGGAGAAACATTGAGGCAGTACTTCAAGCGCTTCGCTCACACGAAGTCGCAAATTCGGGGGCTGTCCACATCCTCGGTGGTTGATGCGGCTCGAGAAGGCGTCAGTCATAAAGGTCTTCTGGATAAATTGCATCGGAAGAGCATCACCACGGTATCACAGCTGATGTCGTACTTCGAGGAGTACTCGAAGTCGGAAGAAGGTTGGCTTCGGAGGACTACTGCTACTTCGACAGTGTTGACAGAAGTTAAAGCAGAGGTGAAGACTTCGGCTCAGCCGCAAGAACCAGTCTCCGAAGTGCAACATGATAGAAGAAGAGGGCAAAAGCACCCTCGCTCTGAAGTCTTAAACATTGCACCCCCGCAGAAGTTTGCACCAAGAGCTCCACAGTCTGCGGGGAACAAGTCCAGCGGCTGGAGGCCACCAGGGAAAACGGCCGGCAAGGGCCAGACCCTTTTTTTGCTGTATTCATGGAGAGAATCGAAGCCATGCAACTGACACCTGCAAGGCTATTCTTACCCTTCGGGGAGAATACTTGGAGAGAACTTCGGGTCGAGGTAGTACCGATCGAAGTCCAGCAGCAGCAGTGCGCTCGGAGCCGGTCCAGGCTGTGGCGCGGATAGAAAATTTTGATGCTGCAAGGCATCCTCCGGTGGCCAATGTTATGCCACCTCCGAAGCAAGAAGAAGGGCAAGATAGAGGGAAGAGAGTAGTTCTCCCTATCTCCGGAGGAGGTACCCTCGGAAGCATGTCCAAGAGACAGCGAAGAGAGTATGTTCGAGAAGTAGGCCACATCGGGACTTCGTCATCCGCAGCTGCAATGCCGGAGTGGTCTCATGTTCCAATATCTTTCTCTGCGGAGGATGCAGCTGGTATCAAGTTCCCGCACGCAGATCCATTGGTTATTACTGCTGATATTGCGGGGACAGAAGTCCGAAGGGTGCTAATTGACGGAGGTAGTTCGGCAGATATCATATTTGTACAAGCCTTCGATCAGCTATGCATTTCCCGGAAGCATCTCCTCCCAGCGGCTCGTCCTCTGCAAGGCTTCGCAGGACCTCCGCTAGATGCACTTGGCCAGATAGGCCTGGAAGTAACCTTCGGAGAAGGTTTACTAGCCCGAACTGAAGAAGTTATCTTTGATATAGTAGATGCCCCGTATGCTTATAATGTCATCTTCGGGCGAGGCATGTTGAATCAGTTCGGAGCTGTGGCGCATCACAACTACTTGTGCATGAAGATGCCCACACAGTCAGGAGTTCTGACAATCTTCGGAGATCAAGCCATAGCTCGGAGGGCAGAATATGGTCATGGTCCTCCTCTCGATTCGAGGCAAGTAAACAGTGTCCAAGATAATGGAGAAATTTTTTCAGCCTCCTCCGAAGCTTCGAAGAAGTCATTTCCAAGACCAAGTCCCGAAGGAGAGATTGCAACGAAGGTCATTGTCAAAGATGGTAAAGAATACACTTTTCAATTCGGTAAAGATTTACCTCCCGAAGTTGCAACTTCCTTGGAAAAGGTCGTAGAAGAAAATTTGGATGTCTTCGCTTGGTCTGACGAAGATATCACCGGAGTCGATCGGGATATTATTGAGCACAGCTTGCTTGTAAACCCGAAGGCCCGGCCTGTTCGACAAGGGCTCCGGAAGATGTCCGCAGAGAGAGCTGCTCTAGCTAAGGACGAAGTTGAAAAACTGTTGAAGGCTGGGATTATCAGAGAAGTGGCCCATACAGAATGGTTAGCCAACCCAGTCTTCGTCAGGAAGAAGTCCTCCGGAAAGTGGCGCATGTGCATTGATTTCACATCTTTGAATAAAGCGTGCCCACGTGACCCCTACCCCATGCCCCGAATTGATCAACTAGTTGACTCCACTGCAGGTTCGGAGTTACTAAGCTTCCTCGACGCGTATTCCGGTTATCATCAAATATGGTTGAAGCGCGAAGATGAAATCAAGACGAGCTTTGTAACTCCTTCGGGAGTCTTCTGCTATGTAAGAATGCCCTTCGGCCTAAGAAATGCCGGGGCTACTTTTTCAAGATTAGTTGCTAAGGCTCTAGGTCATCAACTAGGTCGCAATGTGGAGGCCTATATGGATGATATTGTAATAAAGAGTGCTTTAAAGCACCAGCATAGCCTAGACTTAGCAGAAACATTCAATAGCCTTCGGGCATGTGGGATCCGTCTTAACCCCGAAAAATGTATATTCGGAGCTAAGGCTGGAAAGTTGTTAGGGTACTTAGTTTCAAGCAGGGGAATTGAAGCTAGCCCTACTCAAATAACTGCGCTGCAGAAGATGGCTCCTCCGGAGAATGTAAAGCAAGTGCAAAAGCTGACCGGACGTCTGGCCGCACTTAGCAGGTTTTTATCAAGGTCTGCGGAGAGGAGCTTGCCAATCTTTAAAGCTTTGAAAGGGTCCGAAGATTTTGCATGGACACCGGAGTGTCAGAAAAGCTTCGAAGATATTAAAGATTATCTCAGCAATCTTGCTACACTTACGGTGCCTATTGCGGACGAAACCCTACTTTTGTATCTTGCAGCCACAGGCTCAGCTGTCAGCGCAGTCCTTGTCAGAGAAGCTGATATCAATGGGAAGTTGGTCCAAAATCCTGTCTATTTTGTATCCGAAGCATTGTCAGGAGCGAAGACAAGATACTCCGAACTTGAGAAGTTCGTTTATGCTCTGATAATGGCTTCGAGGAAGCTAAGACATTATTTTTTGGCTCACAATGTAATTGTACCAACTTCGTATCCTTTAGGAGATATGCTCCGAAGCAAAGATTCCACTGGAAGAATTGGAAAGTGGGCAGTAGAACTAGCACCCTTCGGCATATCTTTCCTGGCAAGGACAGCTATCAAATCTCAAGTCCTAGCAGACTTCGTAGCAGAGTGGACTCCACCTGCGAAGTTGACTCCGGAGAAATCGGATGACGGAGTTTGGACTATTTACTCCGATGGGGCTTTCCAAGCATCCGGAGCAGGCATTGGGGCAGTATTAATTTCGCCGTCAGGACAAAGAGCAATGTACTCTGCAAGACTCAACTTTAAGTCTACCAATAATATAGCGGAGTACGAAGGAATTTTATTGGGACTCCGGAAAGCACGTGCTCTAGGGGCTACAAGGATAATTATAAAAACAGATTCTCAGATAGTAGCAGGGCACGTAGACAAAAGTTTTCAAGTCCGACATCCACAGCTTGCAAAGTACTTGGAAGAAATTCGCAAGATCGAAGCACATTTCAAGGGTATTTCCATTCGGAGTATACCAAGAGCTGAAAACGTGCAAGCGGACATTTTAGCGAAGGCTGCTGCCGGAGCTGTGGATGTGCCTGACGAAGCTTTCTATGAGGAGCTCAATATACCTTCGGTGCCACAAGTTGCTTCTGCAGAGATTCTCTGCATTCCTAGTGCAGATTGGAAAGATTCAATCATAGAACTCTTGCAAGGAGGAACAAATTTGCCCGAAGAACCCCAATTGTCAAGATTAAAGCTCAGAGCAAGAAACTATCAGTTAATCAACGGTATATTATACAAGGCCGGAGTATGTTCCCATCTACTCCGATGTATATCTCAAGCCGAAGGCCAAGAAATTCTCCGAGAAATTCACGAAGGCCTTTGTGGAAGTCATTTAGCCCCTAGAGCTCTGGCAGGAAAAACACTTCGCCAGGGGCTTTATTGGCCCACAATAACAGCTGATGCGGAGAGCTTGGTCCGCACTTGTCAAGGATGCCAGTGGATGGGTCGACGGAGTCATCGCCCACCAACAGCTCTTCAAGTCATTGCTCCGGTATGGCCTATGGCCAGATGGGGTATGGATCTAATTGGTCCCTTTCCGTTAGCAAAGGGAAATCTAAAGTTCGCAGTGGTAGCCATTGAATATTTTTCTAAGTGGGTAGAAGCAGAGCCCTTAACAGCTATCACTTCGAATAATGTACAGAAATTCTTCTGGAAAAACATTATTTGCCGGTTCGGAGTGCCTAGATATCTCACAGTTGATAATGGAACACAGTTCGACGCAGAACCCTTCAGGAAGTTTTGCGAAGACCTAGGCATTCAACTATGTTTTGCTGCAGTGAGACATCCTCAGTCAAATGGAGCAGTTGAGCGAGCCAATGGAAATATCTTATCAGGGCTAAATCGAAGAATAGTAGGACTATCAAAGGGACTGTGGACCGAAGAGCTTCCGAAGATTCTGTGGTCCATCCGGACTACGCAAACAAGGTCCACAGGTTTTACTCCGTTCAGACTGCTATTCGGAGATGAAGCTATGACTCCAACGGAGCTCAAAGGGGGATCATTTCGCAGCACCGAACCAAACATCGAAGAAGAAAGACAAGCTTCGTTAGATTTGTCAGAAGAGACAAGGCTTCGAGCTGTAGCCAATTTATCAAAGTATCATCAGCAGACGAAGACTTGGTATGACCCGAAGGTTAAGCTCAGCGAGTTAAGGCCGGGTCATCTTGTTCTACGAAGCATTATAGCACCAGGGAAGTTAGGCAATAAATGGGAAGGTCCATATCTAATCGTCCGCTCGGGGCGCCCTGGTTCATTCAAATTAGCTAATTTAGAAGGTGAAGAGTTAGCACATACTTGGCATGCGGAGCACCTAAAGCGATACTTCGCATAAGGGCTCCTTGTAATTCACTTGTAATCACCTCTAATTAATAAAGCATACACCTTGATGGTTGCCTTCCCCTTGACACTCCTAGTTTCCCGAGCGGACGCGCTGGGACAGAAGTCGATCGAGAGGGAAGTGTCATTAAGCTGGGTTGTATTTCCGGACTTCGTACCCATAAAGTCGAAGCCTCCGGTGTGGTGGCTGAAATCCATCCGGAGCCCAAGCTGATACCTTGTAGGCATCCGTAAAAGAGCCAATACCACATTCTACGGAGTCCAAGCTTCGGCTGGTAGACTTCCGTAAAAAGAGCCGAAGGTGGCCAAAATCTGCGGAGTCCTAGCTGCAGCTTGTCAGACTTCCGTAAAAAGAGCCGAAGGTGGCCAAATTCTGCGAAGTCCAAGCTCCGGCTGGTAGACTTCTGCAAAAAAAGAGCCCAAGTTGGCCAAATTCTGCGAAGTCCAAGCTCCGGCTGGTAGACTTCTGCAAAAAAGAGCCGAAGGTGGCTACAATTTCTGCGAAGTCCAAGCTCCGGCTGGTAGACTTCTGCAAAAAAGAGCCGAAGGTGGCTACAATTTATGCGAAGTCCAAGCTCCGGCTGGTAGACTTCTGCAAAAAAGAGCCGAAGGTGGCTACAATTTCTGCGAAGTCCAAGCTCTGGCTGGTAGACTTCTGCAAAAATAGCCGAAGGTGGCTAAAGCAAAACAGCATTTAAGCCATGAGCTCCGAATGTCTGTTCATATAAGTCCAAAGTGACAAATTTCTTAAGACACTAAAGTGTCCTTGAAGTTATCTTAATTGATTTCTTTCGTAAAAGCAAACAAAGGTACCAAGTTACCATTCTTCTGACTACAAATAGTCGAAGATATTTCATAAGATTTCAAAAAATCTTTAAAATGACAGAGGGGCTCCGAACCCCCAAAAAATTGTACTCCGAAGTTTTTTCTTTGCGCATAACCATCTTTGAATATAGTTCGAAGTTGCTTATACCCAAAGAGGGGCTAGTAAGTATGGAGACAATTTTAAATCGGCATTCATTATTGAAACAAATGTGTTTACAGATTACATTATGAAAAATTGGTATCTATACCAAGAAGGAATCGGAGACCTCTTCGGTCCCGAGAGCTAGGGGTGGAACGACTAGTTCCAATATCGGAAGTTCTAAGAACTTTACGTTTAACTCTCTTCCTCCCCTTCGAAGCTCTAAAATCCTTCTGTTCTTGTTGAAGCTCAGCCCAAGTTCGAAGCCGCTCAGGGCTTCTCTCCCAGCTTCTAAGATCTTCAGATCTCTTATTTTGGGCTTCACCTTCATCTTCGGACCAATTTGTGTCTTCAGAAGACGAGGTGTTTGCGTCAATCTCTTTATCTTCCTCTTTAATATAAGACAATATGTCTTTGATTACTTCGGGCGCAATAACGCCGGAGTCATCTCGAGGAATAAGAAATCGAGGACGCTTATAACTCTTTAGAAGTTCGAAGGTGTTCCACAATGAACGAAGTTCGCTGTTAAGATCTAACACTTCGATATCTTCCATAAGAGGCAAAGCCTAAAAATATGACAAACAAGATTTTCATTGATAAATATTTACAAGCATTAGCTTTACATAACCAAAAAATCCTAAATAATCCTAAACCTGCGGGTTCGGAGGAGGCTGACTGCTCGAAGCTTGACTCCGAACTTGCTTTTGGCGTTGGCCTTCATCAATCCAAGCCTTGATCGCGGATCGACCTTCGGCTCTCCACGAAGTCTGGAAGGCTCGCCAAGCAGCAGCTACACCTTCGGAAGGTTTGAGAAGTCGGTCGTCGTCGAAGGTGATTGGACCTCTTCCTGCGTCCGGAGTTATTGATCGGCCCAAATCCTCATAATAGCGAAGTAGACCAACAGCAGACACTTGCCCGGAGAGTTCTCCGTATCTAATGCCCGCTGTCTTCATCTGCTTCGCCACCCCTTGGATCCTTTTTAACCGGCGCAAAAGGCTGATATTATCATCAGAAGGGAGAATTCCGGTAGTACCGAAGTACTCCAGGACTTCTAACAACTGATTCATAACCTCCGCAGCCACCTTCTCAGACTTCAACTTGTCTTCATTCAGCGCATCCTTCGTCGAAGTAACTTCGTCCAAAACCCCAGAAAGCCTAGCATTCTCAGTGGTCAAAGTGTTTTTCTGTGTCAACAATTGGCTAGCTTCCTCTTCGAGTCGGACGAGCCTAGACCCTGCAGTAGCATGCTCTGCCCGCAGTTTGTCAACCTCTGCTCGAAGCACAATCCTTTCCGCTTCCAGCTCTTTCTTTGCAGCTTCCAAGCTTTGCCTGGCCCTTCGCTCTGTTGATATTATATTGTCCATTTGAGTTACTCGACTTTCAGAGATATTAAAATTCCTTTGAAGAGTGCTATTTTCTTCCCGAAGCCGAGCGATTTCTTCGTCATTGCATAGACTTGCAGCTCGGGCCAAGACAGTTTGCTGTCAAAATAAAAACTAAAGTAAATATTTATTCGAAGATAAATTCTATAATAATTTGCATTTGCTTCGTACCTGATAGGTTGTACGTTCAATAATGGCATTAAGCTCCGTCCTGTCAGCCTTGCTCAGGATGGCCACTAATTTGGTCTCCCCTATGTCACGGCTAGCTCGATCCAAAGGTTCGACCAAAGTCCGAAGACCAGTTGTTTGCCCTAAGAAAGGAGCCAGCAAGGGGAGCATGCTTATTGCCTCTTGGTCATCTTCGTTCAACGAAGGTGCGGAGCTTTGGCCTGCGGCCTTCGGAGCCACTGGAGTTTGAGCCTCCCTGGAAGATTGGCTCTCGTCTGTTGAATCAGATGAAGTTGATTCGGAGCTTATAGCAGGCAGGGGCTCTATTTGTCTTTTGCCTCTTCCAGGTCCCTTTTGAGTAACTCTCGGGGCTGACTCCGAAGTCGTCGAAGGCCCAGGAATTATTTCCTCCTGACGGACTTCTTCCATAGGAGTGGGCTCTGTTAAATAATGAAAAGTATTATACATAGTATAAAATTCAAATAAATACAAAAAGTTATTCGAAGTCTACCTTCGGCATTTTGCGGAGGAGTCATCGTCGGACTGTTTGGTGGATCGAAGGCTAATTCTTCATCCGAATCAGCCGTTAAATCTTGAACTACAGGAGCATCGTCCTGGGTAGTCCTTGTTGCTTCTTCAGGAATCGAAGCCATAGTGACTTCGACCCCACCTTCATTCACAGGAACTCCGTCCTGAGTTACATCTTCTTGAACTACCGGAGTCCTTGGTTGATCAACATTTTCTCCGGACTCCGGTACGTTCGCAGGTACTTCGGCTTGTGCGGCCCTTTGAGTTTCATTCTCTTCCATCAGGTGCACAAGTAACCTTCCCGTTTCTTCTTGGGAGTCGGAAACCGAAGCTCTTGAGCTCGAAGGCACAGGGTCTAAAGGTGCGAGGTTCTTCGGCTTCCGAGCCATCCTCTTCACCGGAGTTTTTGCTGAACTTGAAGTTCCAGCTTCGGCTTTCCTTTTCTGACGCCCTTTCTCCAAAGGCGCCCAATCTATCAGAGGAGGAGGAGTGAGTTTCAGCATTCCCCATACTCTGTTAAACCTCTCCCAACTCCCAACCAGTTTAATTCGCCACTTTTTCTCAGTCGGAGTTGGAGCACCCAAGATTTTTTCCGAAGCCCTTATAATCTGTTCTGAAGTAACAGGGGCTGAAGAAACTGCAAAATAGATAATTCAAGTCAGTTTTTCTTCGAAGTAAATATGTTTAATGCATGTTGGTTTCGAAGTTACCTGTAGGACTTGAAGTCAAGTTAATTTTGCGAAGACCACCTTCGGAGTCATCTTCGAAGATGATAGGCCAGTTGGTCATCAGTGGAGGAATTTGAAGGCCGATGAATTCTTCAGCCAAGTCTCGCATGCTAAGCCTTCGGCTAACCTTTTCAAGCAGGTTCAGACGGGCTTCGAATTGGCCTTCGTCGGGGCGCACCAAAGCTTCCTTTCGGAATTGGATTTCTTTAAGAGGTCCGGCCAGAGGATTGCTTGCCCCAACTTCGGCATAGAACCATTTCAGAATCCAATCGGTGTACCATCTGGCGTTGATAGCTTTAGCAGGAAAGCGAAGGGCATACTCATCCCGAAGTCTAAAGTTGATACTGCCAAAAGATATTACTACTTTTTCACCTTCGGGAGTTACGAAGGTTTTCGGCTGGCAGGTTGCTCTATGTAATGCAGCGAAGATTTCCGCCCTTCCTTCACATCCTTCGGCTCTTAAGGCCCATTCAAATATAGCTAATCTAGCTACCGCATTCGGAGACAGTTGGGGGAGAGTTACATGGAACAGGTCGAGTACCTCCGCCAAAAAGTCCACTGCAGGAAGACCCAAACCAGCTTCGAAAAAAGCTTCGAACACTACTACTTCTCCGGGTCTTGGCACTGGAATCACTTCTTTCCCTGGTTTCCGAATCATAACTCCCGCACCAATATTCCCTCCTACTGCGATTGTCAAAGACTCTCTTTTGCAGGTCGAAGGCCCTAATTCAAAGGACTGATCTAAATATTTGATTGATGGAGGGCACAGACCTTGTTCATCCGGGATTTGGGGATTTCTTCCCCCTGCCGCCATGGATGATCCTGCCTGCATCGAGGGTGCCGCCGCCAATGTCGTTGCCGCTGCTGCTGCGGCTGCCTGCTGCCGAGCCAAAGCTGAAGGAGGCGCAGATCCTTTGGTCTTCACCATTATGATCGCTCGGTTGTTCAAGAACTCAAGGGACTCAGGAACTCAAAGGTTAAGGCTCAAGAACTCAAGGGGCTCACAAAGCTTTTGATTGAGAGGAACGGTGAAAAGGTAATCGGGTAAGTTTTGGGCTCTTTATTTATAGCCTAAATTTTCCGTTTGTTACCGTTTGAGTTCTGCCCTTTCGCATTCTTGCCCGTTATTCTCTTCCGAAAATAATGCCTCGTATAACTTCCGTTAGAAACAGAAACTAACGGCTATTTTTTCTAAGTCTAAAAAGATTTTCGAACCTCCTGAGTCAGTTCTAAGATAGTTCGAAAAGTAACTACCTTATGACTGATTCGAAGTTCATATCTTCATGCATTTCGGAGATAAAACGAAAATCAATAACCCCTATGATTGGTTATTTTTTCTTTCCGTATACTGCTCTCCTAACGTTACAGGTCGAACGGAGAAGCGTATTCGAGGGGCTACTGTTGGGGGAAAATATCTCATCTTCGGGGTTATTGCCAAAGCAGCATGAAGACAACCAGCTAGTTCGAAGATTGTCCGAAGACCTTCTTCGAAGATGCTCGGAACCCGGTTCGAAGCCCGAAGACAGACACTGGTTCGAACTATGTCTTCGAACCAAAGCCTTTCAAGATCTTTTCTGCCAGCTAAGATGGAAGACTTATCTTCTATCCTATTAGATTAGTCTTTTACCATTTTAGCCCTATTAAGGAAACCGAATAGTTTCCTTAATGTCGGTTGTAATAGAGGGGTAAATAGGTCTTTTCCTTAATGTTTGGGCCTATAAATACCCCCCATTTCACCCTGTAATAGGGACCGATTACAAGTGATTCAATACACACTTTCGAACTATTCTAAGCTATTATCCTTCCGGAGGCTTAGAACAGTTTGCTTCGCAAACACTTCGTTTGTTAGTTTCTTTTCTACAGAAACCTGTTAGCGTAATCTTTTACGCCAACAGCGATAAACAATGAAGTTAAAATACAGGCTTAAAATTTTCGTTTAAAAATAAATCATGGCGAGAGTATTTTTCTTAAAATTCTCTTTGCTCTAAATTGCGTCCCAAAAATTTTCTAGAATTTTTGGTGCAAACGAATTAATAAAGATATAATCAATATTATTTCATCGCAAACTCTAACATTAAATAATAAAATATATTTCAACATTAATGTCGTGTGAATAAAATATATGAGAAGTCAATTCAATTAAAAATAAAGTAAAACCTAAATTAAATTTGGCTAGAGGAATTTTTATTAAATTTCTCGCGCCTCAAATCAATTTAAGTTTTTATTAAGGATTTTGCAATTAGAATAGTAACTCATAATAATTTAATAAATAAATTTAAATCGAAAATAAATTAAATTCCTATTTCTTTCCGGTCGAGTTTGAAATCTTCATCTACGACCATCTCTCTTTTTCCGTCGTAAATCCGGAGGAATCAATATTTTATTTTCGTTCGCGAAGTTAAAATCCTCTTTTTAATCGCGTGGTTTAAATTCCGTGAAAAAAAACTATTTTTAAATTATTTTTATATTTTGAATTCCTGAAAATAAATTCAAAACCTTAGTTTTGTGTTCATGTTCGAAATTTCTAATTTCGACACAGATACACCATTTATTTATTTTCCAAATCGTCGTTTATTCGTCAAAATATTCCTGTGTTATTTCCTTGAGAGCTAAAATTTATAAATTTATTTTAAATTTGAAACTTTCCACAAAATTTCCACTTTTTCTCGAAAGCCTAAATGATGTTCCTTCGGGGTGACGTGGTGTCATCTCGACACACTGTTGTGTGCGGGAGCGAGTGCCTTGTGGGTAAAGTAGTACACCTCTGATCAGAGTATAAACTTTTCGAAAAGCCGTGCCCACGGTCACGGGCGGCCTAGTGATGTTCTCCGCAGTTAGCATTTATTTCTGCATTTGTGTGTGAAAGCATTGAACATGATGGAATGGGTTGAAAGAGCGAGTTGGCACAGGTGTGCAACTCGAGGTAGTGGGAAGTTATTGCTCATATTTATTTCAGCATTTTATATTCATGTTTTAATTTTTCTCACTAAAGCTTTAACAACATTAAACTTGCTCCTTTATGCAAATAAGCCTAGATTAGGCCCCTTTGTTCAACAGCCTTCATTAATTGCATTTATGTGGCTTGTTGAGTACGTTTGTACTCATCCTTGTTGATTAAAACTTTTTAGATGCTGAGTCCTATGAAGACGAAGGCCTGGAGTAGCTGTCCCAGTCAAGGAGCGATCCGTGGAGCAAGATGTTCATCGCCAAGACCTTCTTTTTATTATTTCAGTGTAATAATGTAGCCTTCGAGCTGCAATTTGGTTGTCGTAAGACATTTGTCATGTGATGAACATTTTGTAAGTTGATTTCCTATGGAATTTCAATGGAACTCGAAGTCGGTAGACTTCGGGCGTTACAGATAGTAGAAGCAGTACTCTTGCCAAGTGGTGTTCTGGCAGCCACCGAAACCAATCTCTTGGCTCCAGACACCACCGGCAAAGAGGCTCCGAGCATGAAAACCTGCAACAAAACAGATATCAAGTGCCAATTCGGCCTGGGGACCGAATTCTGCTAAGTGTTGCACTAGGGAGCGAAGGTAGCAATCTGTTATGTAGATTAGCGGATACTTCACAGGCGAAGTAACAAGGCGAAAGCAATCTATTACATAGATTAATGGATACTTCACAAGTGAAATAACAAGGATTACCACTGTTCTGAAGTGGCCGTCGGAGGGCTTCCAGGCAAACCCACGAAGATTGCAGAAAAGTAAAGGTAAAAGTAAAGGTACGGTTCAAAGCTAGGGCTTTGTGTTGATTTGTGTTGGGGGGTTAATGAACCGGCCTCACCCCTATATTTATAGGGGCTATACTTCTAATCTCTAAGCCTAATCTGATAGGATTCGGCCTAATCATGCGTAGGGATAAAATTTAGCCAGAATCGGAATCAACTCTATCTCTGGTTTCCTGCCTGAAGTGGGCCTTCGGCCAGGCCTACCGAAGCCTGCTCTTCGGGCCGAAGCTTCGGCGAGGTGGGCCTCCGAAGGACTTTGGGCTGAAGGGAGCATGCTTGCTGGAAGCTTCCGAAGCACACAGCTCGATGGGCCTTCAGCCCTGTAGGGATTCAGCCTAGTCTAGGACATTTGTATTTTCGGCCCAAATTACCACAATTGATATTTTGATAATCTTAACCATTAATGCCATTTTTGCTATCAACAGCTGGGTGCAAGGGCTAGGCAGCAAGCACGCAAGTGAAACAACGGTAAGGGTGGATGTAGGTGGCGGTAGACTGGCGATGGTTGGTTGTGTGGCGGCGATAGCTGGTGGTGTGGTGGCGATAGAGAAAAATAGTGAAGCGGGATAGGGCACCGGCTATTTATAGTGGAGATATGTAGAGGTCAAGGACTCTAGACCAACTACGATTTGCCAGAAAACATGGACACGGCGTCGAGGCTGGTGCAACACTGCGTGCTAGGCACAAACGTGTGCTAGTAGCATCGGTTGGTGGAGTGGGCCGGGCCAGTCCAAGGAGCAGCGTGCAGGGGTGCGACAGGGTCGGGCCGAGGCAACGCTAGGACGGTGTGGGCTAGAGTGGGAGAGGAAGAAGGGAGCAGGAGGGGGAGGCATAAGCTACAAGCAGGAAGAGAGTAGCGCAAGCATAGGGAAGAAGAAAAGGAGAGGAAGAAAGGAAAGAGAGAGAAAAAGTTGCGGGCTAGCAGTATAGATGGCAAAATGGGCCGCCGGCCCAACCTGGTCCAGGCATGAGATGGGCCTGACTTGATTCATGTCTAGCCAGGACGACCCTACTAAGAGATCGGGCTATGCCGTGCCAGCCCATGGCCCGAGGCCTAGGTCCAAGCACAACACAGATGATGATAAAATTGTGTCGTGCTGGTTCAAAATCCAAATAGCCTGGTGGGCTCGGGCTAGCCGAGGCCCATGTTGGGTAGGCAGCACCACAGTAGCAGCTAGAAAAATGGGGCCACACTGTGCGCTCATGTTACGCGGTAGCCTTCTAGCAGCCTGCTGCTAGCGAGAACTTTTGGAAAACGCTGGATAGTGGAGAAAATGAGGAAAAGGCGTGTCGCACGTGTACATTGCTGCTAGCGAGGAAACAAAAACCATGGGCGTAAATGGAAAACCATAGGCGGTAAATGGAAAATTAATGGTGAATGGGAAAAAATTGTCTTTCCCATGATCAGCGGTTGGAAAACTGATTGGCTCCTAAGATATTTTATTGCTCCATTTTTGGCATTGGGCCAACATCGGGCCTAGATAAACATCGGACCGTGCCATGCTAGTCCATGGGTTTACGCCTTGGCCCATGCATGGACCAATGCTTCGTGCCAGGCTAGCCCAACCCAGAGAAATACGGGCTATGTTGGGCCTGGTCGGGGCTAAAATCCTCATGCCTCATGCTGACCCATATGGCCATCTATAGCTGGCAGGAGGAAAAGAGGAAGGAAAGAGAAGTAAAAAAGGGAGAAAAGAAAGAGAGAGATAAAAAGGAAGTGTTGATAGCAAAAAATGGCATCAATGGCTAAGATTGTCAAAAGATCAATTTTGGTAATTTGGGTCGAAAATACACATGTCCTGGGTCAGGCCGAAGCCCTATAGGGCCAAAGGACCATTCAGCTATGGGCTCTGGAAGATTCCAGCCAGCCCATGGCCTTCGGCCAGGAAGCCTTCGGAGGCCCACGCCGCCGAAGCTTTGGCTCGAGGAGCAGTCTTCGACGGGCCTGGCCGAAGGCCCACTTCAGTAGAGGTAGAGTTGGAGACGATTCCAGCTAAGTTTTTATCTCTATCCAGCCGAATTATAGTAGATTAGATCAGAGATCTAGCCCCTATAAATATAGAGGTGATGCCAGTTCAGAGGCCCCCCAACACAAATCAACACAAAGCCATAGCTTTGATCGCATTTACTTTATATTTACTTTTCTATACTCTTCATGGGTTTGCCTAGAAGCCCTCCGACAGCCACTTCGGAACAGTGGTAATCCTTGTTACTTCACTTGTGAAGTATCCGTTAATCTACGTAATAGATTGCTATCGCCTTGTTACTTCACCTGTGAAGTATCTGCTAATCTGCGTAACAGATTGCTACCTTCACTCCTAGTGCAACACTTAGCAGAATTTGGTCCTCAGGCCGAATTATTACTTTGAATCTTATCTGTTGCAGGTTACCTACGTTTGGAGCTACTTCGTCGAAGGTGTTCAGATCTGAGAGATCAGTTTTAGAGGTTAATAGAAAACCCTTCGGTGGGACTGATTGCTTCGACCGCACGCTTCGCCAATAGACTTCATCATGACAGGCTTTGCCACACTCGTACTCTGCTCCGGACGAAGTCACGCTTGCACGTCGCGCTCAAGTCATTACTCTGCATCTTACTGTATCGGAGACTTCACACCGAACCCTCGCTGTTCAGAGGTGATTGTCACGTCCAGCTCCATTCAGAGTTCATCTTCGATCAGATCAGTCCGAACGCCAAAGATACCCTTCGGTGGGACACTTCGATCAGACGCTGAAGGTATACTTCGGTGAACCCCTTCGCACTATACTTCAAAGCAGACAGGCTCCGACCGGTTTGCTGATTTATTCTGTTTAATATATTTCTTTCGGCTAATCGGATTATTTTGTGTGATATGATTACCTGGCGACTCCACCCCTTACCACGGCTAAGGGTAGTCGAAACGCGACGTCAGTGCTTTGTTACGCTTAGGTTTGTCCCTAAGTATTCGCACACTTTTGGATCATCGAACCGACATAAGTGTGGGGGCACGTTTTCTTGTCAACACACTTTTTGGCGACTCCGCTGGTTGATTGGTAGAAGGAGAAGACGTTCATGATCCGACTACAACCATCCAAGGATGTTGCGCCTTAGCAATCGCTACACCAACTCCAAGGCTATTCGTGATCTTTACGGAGCACGATCAACCAAACCACGAGGGTTCTTGTTCCTGCAAGCAATCGAGAACTAGCAATAACAAGATGAATAAGTGTGCACTCACACTAATTTCGCACGGATACAAGGGGTGAGTTCTAGAACAGCAAAACGGCGATCTAACCGACCACGACTTCAACTGGCAAAGTAGCATAGCTAAACTTTGTATTCAACCAAACTCGTTCACAACTGAAGTCTCTAGGGTATTGTAGCCCTAGGAACGTTCCCAATGTTTGGAAACTTATTACATATGGAAACTACTAAATTATTATCTAAACAGATTATCTAGAAAAAGGAAACAGATTGACTAGAAGAAGGAAAGCAGTGATTCTCCTTCCTTCACTGGGATATCTCGGTTGAGTAAATATATTATCTGCCAAGGGGACTTTCTTATCTTTCCAAAGAGTACTCAAACATTCCATTTGATGAAGGGATTCCAAAGTTATGATGCTTTTAATGCAGTCTATCTACATGTTGACGTGGCAGATTTTCCCCAACACAAAGTAGCTCAGTTTTCTTCTTCTTTTCCTTCATTCCTAAGAAAAATAATAGCATCACACGAATTTAGTAGTTCTCCATTCAATTGTGTATGTGTATACAATACAAGAACGATTTCACCTGATAGTTTAATTGTCGCGCACGGGCTCGAGTGATTGGAGCTTGTATTTCTGTTGGAGCTGGTTCTAATATATGAGTCTTGGGTTTAACCATGTCGGAGATGCCCTCATCATCCTCCCCTTCTTGCATTTGAGTTGTCCTCAACTCATGCTCATTCTCTTCCCCCAAGTAGGGTCACAAATCTGCAATGTTAAAAGTGGGACTAACCTCAAAATCTGCACGTAACTCAGGTTTATATGCATTGTCATTAATACGTTCTAATATCTTAAAGGGACCATCATTTCTTGGCATCAATTTAGACTTACATAATGCAGGAAATTGTTCTTTACGTAAATGCAACCAAACAAGATCACCAGGTTCAAAGTTACATGCTTGCGCCCTTTGCTACCAGCAAGTTGATATTTCGCATTCATAGATTCAATGTTTGCTTTTGTTGTCTTATGGAGTTTCAGAATAATTTCAGCACGCTTTGTCTCATCAAAATTCAATTTCTCCGTAGGTAGAATGGGTAATAAATCAATGACAAAACTTAGTAGTAGAATGCATCGAACGATTATATGCAAACTTAATATGAGGCAAGCATTCTTCCCACATCTTAATATTTTGTTTCAAGATGGACCTAAGCATGGTAGACAATGTTCTATTCACACTTCTGTTTGCCCATCAGCTTGAGGATGACAAGTAGTAGAAAATAACAATTTAGTTCCCAATTTAGCCCACAAAGTTTTCCAAAAGTGACTTAGGAATTTAACATCACGATCTGAAACAATAGTGTTTGGTACACCATACAATCGAGCAACCTCCCGGAAAAACAAATCAGCAACATGGGTAGCATCATCACTTTTATAACATGGAATGAAATGTGCCATCTTAGAAAATCTATCCACAACAACAAAAATGCTATCCCTCCCCTTCTTTGTTATAGGCAATCCTAAAACAAAATCCATGGATATATCCTCCCAAGGTATGCTAGGAACAGGAAGAGGCATGTAAAGACCATGTGGATGCAATCGTGACTTAACTTTTTGACATGTCGTGCAGCGAGAGATGAAGCGTTCAACATCCCGCCTCATCTTGGGCCAAAAGAAGTGATCAGCAAGTATGTCCTCTGTCTTCTTCACACCAAGTGTCCCATCAATCCGCCACCATGTGTCTCTTGTAACAGCAATAGATGAACAGAACAAGATGGAATACATAATTTGTTAGCCCTAAATATAAACCCATCAGTAAGGACGAATTTGTTCCAAGTTCTTCCCTCTTTGCAATTTAGCAACACATCTTTGAAATCGTTGTCATTAGCATATTGTTCCTTAATTGTTTCTAAACCAAAAATTTTGAAGTCAAGTTGTGAAAGCAAGGTGTAACGTCTAGAAAGAGCATCAGCAATAATATTTTCCTTTCCTCTCTTATGTTTGATGACATAGGGAAAAAACTCAATGAATTCATCGCTGCCCACCATTTTTTTGCATAGCTACAAATATAGGTGGTCGTTGTGCTGCTGGTGCTGGACGCCGAGCCATCTCATCAAGGCATCGAGCAATATCTGCAAGAGTTGTATTCATGTTACCTATAGATGTTTCTAATGCAGCGAGCTTGGTGTTGGTGTGGATCTGTGTGTCTTCTACATGACGGAGGCCTTCATTGGTCATACACACATCCTCCTCAAGTCCCTCGGTGCGTACTCTAACTTTATTCTCAAAGTGTTGTATAATTTGCTTTGTTCGATGTGTTAGTATTCCATCCTCCGAGTGTTCTTCAGAACCTGTCATGATTACAAATAGAAAAGAGAGGTTGCAAAAAAATATCCCTAAACTTTACTTAGATGGGGTTACAATCCACTTTCTCTCAATCTGCTCACACAAGCTCTTACTCGTTCTTACAAGGCTCAACAGGAGATGACAGCAACGTTAGATTAGAACAAGCCCTGGAGTCAGGTGTATTGATGCTTTTGTTGCTAACCCTGGTCAAGTATAGCCAAATTTGTGGATCTTTAGGTGGGCAAAAAAAACACTCACAAAGGAATACTAGAACTGTATTAGTATAAGCAAATTGAGTAATTGTTCAAGGTTGGTATTGTGCTGGTCCTAGGCTAGAACGTACTAGAGACACGAGCCTAGACACAAACGATACCACCAAAACAACAAAGGTAGAACTAACTTTCCTCCTCTTTTCTCACCTGTTTTCTTTCACTTTTTTGCTCTTTTTTTGCTCTCTTTTTTTGTGCGGCTTTTTTAAGCACTTTCTGCCTTTTTTCTTTTTTTTTGTTTTTTTTGAAACAACAAATGTTGTTATACACAAAATCTTGCTGTAGGACTCCCGAGCTTTGTACGATCTAAAATAGATAGGAAACTACTGAATCTGAAGATGACTCTAAAAGGAAAAACACAGATCTGGTTGTAAGCTTTCCAAAATATATCAAAACTCTCCAATCCGAGTAGGCAGGTGCGAGATATGACAGTTTTAGTAACACCTACACAGCCTGCCCGAGTTATTCTTGAATTCCAATAAACAAACCGACTTCAATTTGATTTGAACTCAAAAACTAAGGGATAAAAATACCCTAAACAATTGATAAACAGACTAAAACACGGTGGTAAAAAAACGTGACAAGAACTCGAAACTCTAAACGAACTAAACACTAAGACCAACAACTTCACAAGATGATGCAACAAAAAACTCAAAAAGCCGATACTAAGCAGAACTAGTAATAGGCTCAAAGAGGCTTGGTTCTTGGGTAAACTAATTTTTTTGTGGCTTTTTTTTCTGGACTGTAGGAAAAAATAAAACTTGAAATCTCTCACCGATCAACTTTAGCTCTGATACCACTTGATGGGGACTCAGGTGGCTCGATCTTTCGATGAGAGGATAGGTCGATTGGTAGAAGGAGAAGACGTTCATGATCCGACTATAACCATCAACGGATGTTGCGCCTTAGCAATCGCTACACCAACTCCAAGGCTGTTCGTGATCTTTACGGAGCACGATCAACCAAACCACAAGGGTTCTTGTTCCTGCAAGCAATCGAGAACTAGCAAGAACAAGATGAACAAGTGTGCACTCACACTGATTTCGCAAGGATACAAGGGGTCAGTTCTGGAACAGCAAAACGGCGATATAACCGACCACGGCTTCAACTGGCAAAGTAGCGTAGCTAAACTTTGTATTCAACCAAAACTCATTCACAACTAAAGTCTCTAGGGTATTTATAGCCCTAGGAACGTTCCCAATGGTTGGAAACTTATTACATATGGAAACTACTAAATTATTACCTAAACAGATTATCTAGAAAAAGGAAACAGATTGACTAGAAGAAGGAAAGCAGTGATTCTCCTTCCTTCGCTGGGATATCTCGGTTGAGTAAATATATTATCTGCCAAGGAGACTTTCTCAGCTTTCCAAAGAGTACTCAAACATTCCATTTGATGAAGGGATTCCAAAGTTATGATGCTTTTAATGCAGTATATCTACATGTTGACGTGGCAGATTTTCCCAACATGAAGTAGCTCAGTTTTCTTCTTCTTTTCCTTCATTCCTAAGCAAAATAATAGCATCACACGAATTTAGTAGTTCTCCATTCAATTGTGTATGTGTATACAATACAAGAAACGATTTCACCTGATAGTTTAATTGTCGCGCACGGGCTCGAGTGATTGGAGCTTGTATTTCTGTTGGAGCTGGTTCTAATATATGAGTCTTGGGTTTAACCATGTCGGAGATGCCCTCATCAAAAAAGTTATGCCAACATGATGGGTACGTCTACATCGGCCACCGGTACGTCTACAACGGCTGCTACGTCTACACCACCGATGGACACTATAGGAGGCACAAATATCAATAACCGCAACATCTTGACACCTACTCTTGAAGATATCTCCACAGAAGACCGAGCAGAGATCGAGGCAAAGTTGAAGGCGCTCCAAGACATGATGCTTGGAGGCTATGTCAAGACACGCGCAGGCTTCATCAAGCGTGACATCATCACCCCCGACCTTGCTCAGATCCAGGTAACACCTGTATCACCTCGTTTATCTTCTTTAGAGATTGAGCAAAAAATAGCCGCATCAGTAGACCAGGCCGTTAGCGCTTCGCTAGCCAACTGTTTAGATTCGGCAATTAGCTCCCAGGTAGATGCTACACTTAGAAGGTTCGGCTTTACTAAGGCCGTACCATCAGTCCCTATTGCTAGTATACCTCCGGTTAATCTTGTGTACAACAGAACTGATGGTAGCACTAGCAAGACCGTTACGTCTCCGGCCCTAACACCCGTGGCCGAGACTAGTCATTATGCTTATGGACAAACTAGCACTGAGTACCAGGCACCACCACCACCTGCGCCGGTACCAGCCCTGTCCACGCTGCCCGCGCCACATGCACAAGCACCTAGGCTCGAGCACATCGCACATCTAGCGCGTAGGGAAGAGGCCCATGGCTGACACGTTGACATCCCACCGCGTGTCGCGCCCCGGCACGAGAGACATGCACAGGCAGCAGTCCAAGATGACCTAGAGGAGTGAATCCGCGCACTATTTAGGGAATGTGCCGACTTCGTGCCTAAGGGTCGGGTTAGGGTTTACCGTAAGCCATATCCCGATAATTTCGATACGATACCCTACCCCTGCAGCTATAGAATCCCCGAATTCACTAAGTTCGAAGGCGAGGGTAGCAAAACCATACTAGAGCATGTTAGTCAATTTTTAGCACAGTGTGGAGAAGCTAACGGGACATACGCTCTAAAAATTAGACTATTCTCTCTCTCGCTATCTGGCACGCCTTTCACTTGGTTTTTTGCGCTCTCGCCAAACTCCATCCAGACATGGGATGATTTGGAACAAAAATTCCATGATTACTTTTACACAGGCGAGATTGCTAAGTGCTGCAAGACGACCAGTCAGCTTTTGCACTTGCTTTAAATTCTTCGGAGGAGCCATCCTTTGCAGCGTAGTTATCTGAGTAGGGCTAGCTTCGATTCCTCTACTCGAAACTAAATACCCTAACAACTTTCCAGCCTTAGCTCTGAAGATACACTTTTCGGGGTTAAGACGGATCCCACATGCCCGAAGGCTATTAAATGTCTCTGCTAAGTCTAGGCTATGTTGGTGCTTTAAAGCACTCTTTATTACAATATCATCCATATAGGCCTCTACATTGCGACCTAATTGATGACCTAGAGCCTTAGCAATTAGCCTCGAAAAAGTAGCCCCAGCATTTCTTAAGCCAAAGGGCATTCTTACATAACAAAAGACTCCTGAAGGAGTTCAAAGCTTGTCTTGATTTCATCTTCGCGCTTTAGCCAGATTTGATGATAGCTAGAGTACGCGTCGAGGAAGCTTAATAACTCCGAACCAGCAGTGGAGTCGACCAACTGATCAATTCGGGGCATGGGGTAGGGGTCACGGGGCATGCTTTATTCAGGGATGTAAAATCAATACACATGCGCCATTTCCCGGAAGATTTCTTCCTAACGAAGACTGGGTTGGCTAACCATTCCGTATGAGCCACTTCTCTGATAATCCCAGCCTTCAACAACTTTTCCACTTCTTCTTTGGCAAGGATAGCTCTCTCTGTAGACAATTTCCAGAGTCCTTGCCTAACAGGCCGAGCCTTTGGATTCACAAGTAAACTGTGCTCAATAATATTCCTACTGACTCTGGGGATATCTTCATCAGACCAAGCAAAGATATCTAAATTGTCCCCAACTACTTGCTCTAACGAAGTAGCGACTTCTGGAGGCAAGTCTTTGCCAAATTGAAACGAATATTCCTTGCCATCTTTAACAATAACCTTCGTTACAACCTCTCCTTCAGGGCTTGGTCTTGAGAAGGATTTTTTCGAAGATTCACTTGGAGCAGAAAAAACTTCCGCGTTATCTTGCACACTGTTCACTTGTCTCGGATCAAGGGGAGGGCCATGACCATACTCCGCTCTTTGGGCGGTTGCCTCATCTCCGAAGACAGTGAGCACTCCCGCCTGTGTGGGCATCTTCATACACAGGTAATTATGATGGGCCACAGCTCCGAATTGATTCAGCATGCCCCTTCCAAAGATAACATTGTAAGCATAAGGGGCATCTACAACATCAAAAATCACTTCCTCCGTCCTGGCCAGTAGCCCTTCTCCGAAAGTAACTTCCAGGCCAATCTGGCCAAGGGAATCAAGAGGGGGTCCTGCGAAACCTTGCAACGGACGGGCTGCTGGGAGAAGATGCTTCCTGGAGATGCAGAGTTGATCAAAAGCTTGAACAAAGATAATATCCGTCGAACTCCCTCCATCGATTAGCACTCTCCGGACCTCTGTCCCTGCTATGTCGGCAGTGATGACGAGTGGGTCTGCATGTGGAAACTTAATACCAGCTGCATCATCTGCAGAAAAAGATATCGGCACATGGAACCATTCAGGCATAGCAGCTGCAGACGAAGAAGTTCCAATATGGCCCACTTCTCTAACATATTCTCTTCTATGCCTCTTCGACATACTTCCGAGGGTTCCTCCTCTGGAGATGGGGAGGACTACTCTTTTCCCTCGATATTGTCCCTCTTCTTGCTTCGGAGGTGGCATAATATTGACCACCGGAGGCCGTCTTGCAGGGTCGACATTCTCTATTCGGGCCACAGCCTGGACAGGCTCCGGATGCACTTCGGTCGGAACTCAGTCAGTACTGCCTCGACCCGAAGTTCTTTCCAAGTACTCTCCTCTTAAAGCAAGTATAGATTTGCACGTATCAGTTGCGTGACTCCTGTTTTCACCATGGACACAGCAGAAAAAGGTCTGGGCTTTGCCAGCCAGTTTCCCTGGCGGCCTCCAGCCGCTGGACTTGCTTCCTAAAGGCTGCGGAGCCCTTGGGGCAAACTTCTGCGGGGGTGCAATGTTCAAAACCTCTGAACGAGGATGCTTTTGCCCCCGACGCCTGTCGTGCTGAGCTTCGAAGCTAGGCCCTTGTGGCTACGCTGAAGTTTTCACCTCCAACTTAACTTCTTGCAGTATCGACGAAGTTGCAGCAGTTCTCCGAAGCTAGTCCTCTTCTGACCTCGCATATTCTTCAAAATAAGACATCAACTGAGCAACAGAAGATATCTTTTTCCTGTGAAGTTTATCAAGGAGGCCCGCATGAATAACTCCCTCTCGAGCAGCATCAACTACAGAAGACGTAGTTAACCCTCGAATTTGCGACTTCGTGTGAGCGAAGCGCTTGAAATACTGTCTTAAAGTCTCTCCGGGGAGCTGCTTCACTTGGAAAAGGCTTCCTGTTGACATTGGGGGTACGAAGGTACCCTGAAAGTTTCTCACGAACTTCTTCCTCAACTGCCCCCACGATCTGATTGATCCTGGCTTCAGAGACCAGAACCACCGTAGTGCCACTCCTTGGAGAGCTAGGGGAAAACATTTGGCCATAGTATCTCGCACTCCCCCGCTTGCTTCAATTGCTAATGCATAAGAACGGGCGAACTCTCCAGGATCTTCATCTCCGGAATATTTGCAAAGCTTCGAAGTTTTGAACTTTAGGTCGAAGCGCACTTTCTGCAACTTAGGATGCAGCGGAGATTTAGTGTCGAAGGAAGCATTCTCCGGGGCTTCAGGATAAGGAAGTTCGTCGTCTTCGGGCACTTCGGGGATGACTGGGGTGGCCTGAGAACGAAGCCTATCTGCGACTTCTTGCCGCCACCTTGTTACTTCAGCTTGGAGACTGGCCATTTGAGTAGCCATATCACCAAGACCATCTTCATCTCCTCCAGAAGGATCTTCCGGGTCTTGAGAACTGTACGGATCAGTTCTAAGTGGAACTTGAGGTGGAAGAGGGACTCCGGTTGGCCGAAGTATAGACGGAGTTGGGGGAGGAACTCCGTATGCTCGAGGAAGGGGAATCCCTTCCGGAGTTTGAGGTGGAGGAAATGTCGAAGGCCCTCCGACCTCAACTGTGTTTGAAGATCTTGCTCCGGAGGTCCGAGGAAACCTCCGAATAGGACTACTACCTGCACTCCGCTTGGGAGGCATGGTTTGAGAACTTGGTAGAGAACAAAGTTTTTTGGACTAAGTTCCCCACGGACGGCGCCAACTGTTGGCGTAAAAGATTACGCTAACAGGTTTCTAAGGATTAGAAACTAACAAATGAAGTTGTTTGTGAAGTAAACTATTTCAAGCCTCCGAAAGGATAATAGCTTAAAATAGTTCGAAGATATCTATTGAATAACTTGTATTCGGTCCTCATTACAGGGTAAAATGGGGGGTATTTATAGGCCCAAACATTAAGGAAAAGACCCTTTTACCCCTCTATTACAACCGACATAGTGGAAACTATTCGGTTTCCTAAATAGGGCTAAAATGGTAAAAGACTAATCTAATAAGAAAGAAGATAAGTCTTCCATCCTAGTTGGCAAGAAAACTCTTGGAAGAGTCCTAGTTCGAAGATATACTCCGAACTAAGGTTCGCCTCCATACTTCGAACTTGATCCACAAATATTCTAGAGTTATATGCTGGAAACCTTTGAGTCAATCTTCTGCTTTTCTCCTGTTATCATAATGGCTCTGAGGATGAAATATTTCCCCCAACAAGTCTGAATGCCGAAGGTACCCTTTGGCGGGACACTTCACATCAGACGCCGAAGGTACACTTCGGTGACCCCTTCGCACCATACTTCGAAGGGTAGTCAGAACGCGACGTTAGTGCTGTGTTACGCTTAGGCTTGTCCCTAAGTATCCGCACACTTTTGGATCGTCGACCTGACCCAAGTGCGGGGGCATGTTTTCGTGTCAACACCAGCCATGCCAAAACCATGGTAAACCTTGCTACTTCGCTCGTGAAGTACCCGTTAATCTACGTAATAGATTGCTATCACCTTGTTACTTCGCGTGTGAAGTATCCATTAATCTACGTAACAGATTGCTACCTTCGTTTCCCTACTACAACACTCAGCAGATTCGGTCTCTAGGTCGAATTGGCACTTGATCTCTGTTCTGTTGTAGGTTTTTATGCTTGGAGCCCCTTCGCCAGAGGTGTCCGAAGCCAGGAAGCTGGTTTCGGAGGTTGCCTCATGGAGCCCCTCAATAGATTCACCCGACTTCTGTGTGAAATTTTCATATTCACGTCGGTAGGTCTGATAGAGCCGAGCCTTGACCCTCAGCTGTTCCCTCATGGTGTGCCTTAGGGTAGCCCAGATCTCTCTCGCAGTGGAGAGATGGCTGACACGCTCAAATTCAGTGGGACCTAAATCAGAAAAGAGTATGTTCACAGCCTTACTGTTGCTCATATGATGAGCAATGATACCAGCAGTACCATGCTCAGCGACTGGCAAAATGACAAACGTGGTGTGAACGCAAATGTCCCATATGTCCGAGCCCTGGCTCATGAGATAGGCTCGCATGCGAGTCTTCCAATAATTATAGCCATAGGCTTCCAAGGACGGGACCTTGCCAGGAGACGTCATGGTCACTACAAAGGTTTAGAACCAGTTAAGGTATGGAAAAACTCTAACCTCGCTCTGATACCACTTGTAGGACCGAGAGTAGCGACCAGAGGGGGGTGAATGGGCGCCTTAAAAAATTCTTTCGAATATATAGCCTGTTCCCAACACCCAAAGCACCTCAAAAGACTAAGCAACAGAAAATGAACAGAAATCCTAAGTCTAAAGGTATCTAGCCTAGAATCAACTGAAGTTAAACAGAGAGCTACCAAAGTAGTGCAACTAGGCAGATAAACAAAATATGCCAGGCCAAAACTTCTCAATGAAATGATCTAAGTATATGTAAAGTGAGATGAGAAGTTACTGTTCAGATTTGTCTTCTGTTCGAAACTTGTCGAAGCCTGCTTCGGAGGTCAGTTGCGAAGCCTGTCGAAGGCTGTCGAAAATGTCGAAGGTGTTTTGGTTTAGCCTAGTTCGAAGTGGCAGGGAGCGAAGTATGCTTCGGAGCGAAGTAAGACAAAGTCGGAGCCTGCTTCGAAGTGTGTACTTCGAAAGCAAGGCTTTGAACACAACATCGAACCGAGTGCTTCGAACCCAAACCTTCAAACAGAAAGCTTCGAACTCAACACACAGACGAACAGCCTTCGAACAAAGAAGCGAAGCCTGTTACACGACAGAGAAACCAAATTCGAAGCCTACACTCTACCTTCGAAAGGAGTGAGCTTCGAAAGGAGAAACGAAGGCTGACACGCGACACAGAAACCAAAACGAAGTGTATCAGTGAGATTAGCTTCGAAGCTAACTCCGAAGCCTGACGAAGTATTGACTTCGAACAGCTCGTGAATGAGAACACCTTCGCAAAGACTATCTAAGTATGTGAAGCTGACAGAGTGTAGAGTGTTCTGCGAAGCTTAGAGACACAGCTCAAAAAGGAGCCGAAGCTCAAGCAAAGCCTTCAGGGATATCAGTTCGAAGCCTACCTCACGGAGCTGAGGAGCTTCGAACGGAGAAGGGGCTTTGCAAGAGAACAATCAGAAAAGTTACTCGGGACTGTCAACTTCGATCAAAAAGTTGCGCAGTAGAAAGCAAAAAGCTGGCACAGTGTACTGTTGCTACAGTGTAGTAGTACTACTTGCAACAACAAGAACTAGTACTACTTGCGTGAAGAACACACGCAATATAAGCTTCCGAAGCCTTAAAATCGATGGAAAAACTTGTTGTGCGAGTGAAATGAAGCCATTAAAAACTCTGCAGATTCTGCACACGATTTGAGACTAGAAGCTTCACTGCAACAATCAATGCAAGGCAATAAAAACAGGGGCAGAAATGCCTGGCGGCGCAAGCATGAACAGAAGAGGAGAGAGACAAAGCAAGAAACAAAATGACCCAAAGGAGTATGAATTGATTTCAGCCAAAATGGTAGTTCAACCCTAGGGATTGGGGTCCTATTTATAGGCTGCCCAACACTAGGAATATTCCACCAGCCCCTTAGGGTTTTTTCAGATGCAGGAATAAAGGAAAAGACTCTACTGCCCTTAGGAAGTTTTACAGACACGACTGACTGACTGTGGGCCTAGAGATACAGATGACTTATCCGGAAGCTAAGTTTTCGTAGCGACTACGGCTTCTCTTTTGGACAGTCGGATACAAGATCGACGGTTGTCAGTTTTGCGCTGAAACTGACAAAGCCTCCACCGGCCTTGCACCAGGTACCCGGATTGGGCCGGCCCGACTCCGCAGCTCTCTCAGCCCGGCAATCGCTCACCGTCCGTGTACCTGAGTCAATCCTGGTCAACAGCCTAGTGGGTTTTCTGCTGCTCCTAGCCAATGTACCCGGATTGGGCCAGCCCGACTTCGCAGCCTCCTCTGCCCGACAGTCGCTTGCTGCCCGTGTACCTGAGTCACACGCGGCCCATGAAACAACAGATCTCTTCTCTCCGCAGTCCTCTTTGACTAACGTTGACAATGACTCATCACATCTGGAGCCATGAGGCCCACGCTATTCAGCATGGCTCCTCAATCTCCCACTTGATGAGTGCATTGTCAACACTTTACTTCTTCAGCTCTTCAGTACCTGCGAACAACTGTGGAAACACAAAAACAAAGCACAAGAAAAAACAAAGAAGAAGAAAATAAGGTAAAAGTTTAACCCTAATGACCAAAAAGCCAAACAAAGGCAAGAAGCGGTCATTATGATTAACCAAAGGTAAAACGAGTGCAATTTCAGAAATCAGGAGTATTAACAAGGATATCAAAAAAGTAAGCGACAAAAACTCCTCCTCAAACTCTTACCCAGAAAATTCTCCCCCTTGTTGACAAGTGGACTCATCAAGCACTCGAAAAAGAGACAGACTCTCCCTGAAATGCAACTCCCCCTCAAAATATGCAATGAATGCAACTGGGGTGCAGGTGGAGTGTGAAAAGGCATGCTTCTCAGATATGATTGACTGCAATTAACAAAATCTAGCAGGTATAGCAAACGACATACAGTCTAAGATACATGGCATGATCAGTGCAACAGATGATATCTAAAGAAAGTCATTTGCACGCATGTTCCAGTTTTCGCAAACAAAAGCATCACCACATTTTCCAGTTAACAAGCAAAGTAAAGCATGAGATGCAAAGGCTAACTGATATCTACCAAGATAAGCTTTGTCCAAAACAAAGTGCTTCAGCAAACTTGTTATCATTTCAATTTTCAGGCTTTTTCTTTTTCCTTTTTCATTTTTGTCAGGGGTTATTTGCATGTCAAACCTTATGCTGACCGACCAAGTCAAGCCTAGGCCAGAACTGGACCATCAGAAGCTTAAGACATTGGTCTTGGCATACATTACATTGTCCTAGTTCATACCAAGGTGCTATGGTACGTAGTCCAGAACAATGCAATGCGACAAAACAAACCCACCTGGATCTTTTCAAGTTTATGCATAAAAAGGCATGGAATTTTCATTTTTCTTTATTTTTCATCATTTTTATAGCACATATCCATGTTTTAAAGCAGAAAGATGTCCAAGTTGCATGTTTGCATCTAAGACAGGAATGAGCTACAAGGCATGTAACAGATAGCAATAACATTCAGCCTACGCATGCTAGTTACCAGAAGCAATGGTGATCATTTTTTCAAGTTTTAAAAACATAAAAGCCATGCGTATGACAGATATTAGACATATCAAGTGAACTAAATCAAAGCATGTTCATTGACAAGTAATCAAAAGCATGTACCAGCTAGAGTAAGTAAAGCAGTTCAATCATATAACAGAAGCAAGCTCAAAAGTGTGATATGTGAATATGCAAGATATGAACACACACAAAAAGACTCAAGAAAAGAGTAAAGAAGGAAGAAAACTGACGCAAAATATCCTAGAAAGGATACACAACACCCAAATCCCCTTGTAAATGCTCAAATGTAGACTGATCTAGGGGTTTGGTAAAAATGTCAGCCAACTGATGATGGGTATCAACATGAACAAGGTCAATGACACCTTTCTCATATTGATCCCTCAGAAAGTGAAAGCACACATCAATATGTTTGGTTTTTGAATGGAGACATGGGTTTTTCCCTACACTAATAGCACTAGTGCTGTCGCAAAACAATGGAACCCTGGTAGGAAAGAACAACCCAAAATCTCGCAGGGTGGAAATCATCCAAACCAACTGTGAGCAGCAGCTAGCAGCAGCTACGTACTCAGCCTCTGTGGTCGAAAGAGCAACTCCAGATTGCTTTCGAGAAGACCAAGAGACAAGAGAAGAACCAAGAAACTGGCAAGTACCGGAAGTCGACTTGCGATCCAACTGGCACCCACCAAAGTCGGCATCCGAAAAGCCAGATAAATCAAGAGATGATGATGCTGAATAGTAAAGACCAAGATCGGGCGCATAAGTGAGATACCTGAAGATGCGCTTGATAGCCTGCCGATGAGACGCGCGTGGTGAAGACTAGAAACGCGCACAAAGTCCTACGGCAAACTGTATGTCAGGTCTTGTCGCCGTCAAGTACAGCAGCGAACCGATCATCCCTCGAAACTCTCTCTCGTTGACCTTGACGCTGCTCTCATCCTTGTCCAGACCCCCAGATGTTCCCATCGGGGTCATTTGCGGCTTCAGCTCACCACCAAAGTCAATTTTTTTCAACATGTCATGAGTGTACTTACCTTGGTGGATGAAGGTGCCGTCCTTGGTCTACTTTATTTGGAGCCCTAAGAAATACTTGAGCTCACCCATGAGGCTCATCTCAAACTCACTGTGCATCTGCTCAGAAAACATGGACACAAGAGAATCAGTAGTACCGCCAAAAATAATATCGTCCACGTAAATCTGAGCAACCAAGAAATCTGAAGCATCTCTGAGCAAAAAAAGAGTTTTATCCATCGAACCCATCACAAAGCCCTTCCCCAACAAAAATTGCTTCAACCGGTCATACCAAGCCCTGGGGGCTTGCTTCAACCCGTATAAAGCCTTTTGCAGCTTAAAAACATGTCGAGGAAACTTAGGGTTCTCAAAACCGGGGGGCTGCCTAACATAAACTTCCTCCTCTATGAACCCATTCAGAAAAGCACTCTTAACGTCCATTTGAAAAAGCTTAAAACCCTTCGAAGCGGCAAAAGCTAGGAGAATGCGAATGGACTCAAGACGAGCAACAGGGGCGAAAGTTTCTTCAAAATCAATACCTTCTTTCTGGCAAAAACCCTGGGCAACTAATCGAGCCTTGTTGCGCACCGCAACCCCATCTTCACCTTGTTTGTTTTTGAACACCCACTTGGTGCCTATGGGGTTGCATCTTGGTGGCGGCTCAACTAGTGTCCAAACCCGATTGCGGACAAAGTTCTCAAGCTCTTCTTGCATGGCATTAATCCAATTAGAATCAGAAAGAGCATGAGAAACATCTCTGGGCTCAAAAGATGCAACAAAAGCAGATTCAGCAAACACAGTAAGAGAGGCATTAGACGAACGCAATGTTCTCTCAGTCAAATCACCAATGATGAGCTCTGAGGGATGGTTACGCTGAACTGCTCGGGTTCCCTGGTGATCTGAAGTCACCTCACCGGAGTCAGCAGCTGGCACCTCTGGACTCGACTGAGGGGGCTCGATCGAAGTGGAAGAAGTGATCATAGGTCCGCCCTTGTCTTCAGTCGAAATCTCAAAAGGTGTGGGCTCTGCAGGGGGTGCAGAAGGCCCACCCTCAACAGCAGCTGGAGTATCCTCATCTTCCTCGAAGATGGACTCTCCGAGCTCACCATCCGAAGGCTCAAAAGAAGGAGTCAAAGAAGGCAAGGACTCATCAAATGAAACTTCACAAGTCTCAACAAGCAACTGGGATTCGAGGTTCCACACACGGAAGCCTCGAGAATGCAAAGCGTAGCCAAGAAAAACTCCATCCCAGCAATGAGACTCAAACTTGTCCAAATGCCCTCCCTTCTTGAGCACAAAGAACTTGCAGCCAAACGCTCGCAAGTGGCTCACTTTGGGCTGTCTGCCAAACCACAATTCATATGAAGTCTTACCAAGGTAAGCTCTAAGAAAGATGCGGTTGGCCAGATAGCAAGCCGTGTTCATGGCTTCAGCCCAAAAACGCCTAGGAGTCCTATGCTCATCGAGCATCATCCTGGCCATCTCAACTAGCGTGCGGTTCTTTCATTCCACAACGCCGTTCTGTGGGGGAGTGTAAGGAGCAGAAAACTGATGATCAAGACCCTGATCACTACAGAAGCTGACGAACTAAGAATTCTTGAACTCCGAGCCGTTGTCGGAGCGAATTGCTCGCATCCGACCATTGTTCTCATTCTTCAGCATCAAAATCAGGTCATGAACAAACTGAAAAGTTTCATCCTTAGACTCCAAAAAGAAAACCCACGAAAATCGAGAAAAGTCGTCAACAATGACAAGCGCGTACCACTTCCCACCGACTGAACGTACCCGAGCTGGACCAACAGTGTCCAAGTGTAAAAGCTCGCCCGGATACGAAGTCATCACATGTGTCACAGGTGAGTGAGAAGCGGCAACCATTTTCCCATGACGACAGAGATGACAAACTAGATCTTTCTCCATTTTAAGCTTGGGCAATCCTCAGATGAGGTCCATAGAGCTTAACCTGACTAGCAGATCAAAACTCAAATGGCCTAACCTCCTATGCCTCTTCCAGAGCTCAGAAAAAGATCTAGCTATCAAACAACGAGAAGGGCCAAAAGAGCTAGAGAAGTCAATCCGAAAAACTTTACCAAAAGGTAAAATCTGGCAGATCAAAGACCCTCTAGAATCGAACACAGAAGAATTGCCCTTCTTAAAACGCACTTCCAAACCATCCTCAAGAAGTTGCGAAACAGAAATCAAATTAAAGTTCAAATTTTTAACCAAAGCAACACTCTTCAAAGAGAAATGATCTAAAATGCGTATTGAGCCAATGCCACTTACTTTCCCTTGACCACTGTTCCC
The DNA here is from genome assembly GCA_019279435.1 of Zizania palustris. NCBI lineage: Eukaryota > Viridiplantae > Streptophyta > Magnoliopsida > Poales > Poaceae > Zizania > Zizania palustris. The sequence continues at coordinate 12,409,845 of JAAALK010000084.1, forward strand.
GAAAGTGATGTACTCTTTGGAGCTCGGGGGAGTGAGACTATAGAACCATCTGCGATGTCCCGTCATGTGATGAGAGCATCCTGAGTCCATGATCCAAATGTCCTCCAGTCCCCGATCCTACACAATCAATGGATGTAAGTGGGAGCAAATGGTCCGACACCAGGTTTAGCAAAAGAGCTAAACCAGTGTCGAGCCATCTGCTCAAAAGACGGAAAGCAGAAATCATCATGAGAGTTTGGACCAAAACGCGGCTCAAAGCGCGGTCCTAGGTTCTGCCTAAAACCTCGGCCACGAGGTCCAGGACCGTAGCCAAAACAGCCTGGAGCTTTGCCGGAACGACCACCACCAACTGGAACATGGGCAAGAAAGTCGTCTCCTCTACCATCACCTACACGATGCTGGCCTGGCCTCCAGCCTCTCCCCACGTCGAGGAACACGCAGTCTACCACCCTTGGTAAAACTGCTCCTGACCACCACGAGCTCTCTCTGTTCTCTCAACCCGCTTCCTCCTGTAGCAAAACTCTGCAAGATGCCTGTCTCTCTGACAGTACTCACAATGATAGGTGGGCTCTTGGGATGTGGTTGAGGCTTGGGGTTCTTGGTCTTAGTGGTGTTCGGTGTAGTCTTTTTGGGTTGAGAGGGTCCAGGAAGAGAGTCAAGAGAAGTGTGGAGGTGTTTGGGCTTTGGAACCCAGATAGGTTTCTTGGGTGGAGCTTTAGGTGGTTCATGGATCACTCCATCCTTGGGCTGACAAGCTTGGGAAGACTCAGTGGAGTGAGTCTTGGGATACCTCTGCTCTGGAGTCATTTTACTCCACTCCACTACCCGGCTGATGGCACTCTCAAAGTCAGCGTTGGTGTAGGTGTAACCTACTCCAAACCCATCCTGCCTTTTGAACTGCTGGATCATCATGCCGAGTTGTGGCTCTCTGGCACTGATCCAACTCAGGATAGAACGGAGGTAAAAGTTCTCATTCTGAGAATCTGCTAGCTCCTCTCTCAAGGAAGCTAGAACCTCCACCTGAGACAAGCAGGTCTCACACTCACTCTCTACTTGAACAGACTATTCGGCTTTCAGCTTGATCAACTCCATTCTAAGAGATAGACAGTTCTCACAAATAGTGGGTGGAACTGACAGTGTCTCAAGCTCTAGCCTAGTCTGTGCTAGCTCAGCTCTCACTCTCTCCAAATCCCCTAAATGCTCATCGCCCTTGGCTTTCAGCTCAGCTAAGACAGCTAGATGAGATGGGCAATCAGCACAGGGTGCGACGACAGTGGCTTGAGCATCTTTCAGCTCCAGCTGAGCGCTTTCAAGCTCAGTGGCCAAAGCGTCCCTCTCATCAACCCTTTCTATGTACCTGGACTTCAGAGTCGACAGGTCACACAGAAGCATCTCACACTTTGGGCACTCACTGCTATCACCCAAGCAAGGGGAAGAAGATAGACTCTCAATTCTGCTGTTGGTCACGGCAAGCTCACTCTCTAACTCATCTATCCTCTTCTTAGCCCCCCTAAGCAGTTTTTCCCGATATTTCAACTACTGACGATTGCTTTCAAGTAAATCAATGATTTCGCGTTCATAAGATGATACCTTTTTGTTGTCGTCGTCGTCGGAGTCATCGAAGGAGCTCTTTTCTTCCTTATCCCCAAGAGCCATTGAACAGAAGCTCTTGCGGGATCTTCGGCGGTGGTGTGAGCGGCTCTTCGGCTTGTCCCCGAAAGCCATGAAGCAGAGGACCGCCGGATCATCCTTGTCCTTCCCCTTCCTGATGGCGATCTCCTCATCACTTGAGCTCGATGAAGAGGAAGAAGACGTGGACCGCTTGGAGTAACTCTTCTCCATCTCGGCAAAGAAGGCCTTGTCGCACTTCTTGTTCTCTCGCCGGTAGTCCTTCAGGGCCTTCTTGAAGAACCTGGTCTTCGGCTTGCCCTTGTTGAAGGAGGATCTATCGTGCTTGCCGGAGTCATGGAAGCCACCACCGGTGCCCTTCTTGTGTCCATTGCGCTTGGGGCAGTCGGCGATGAAGTGTCCTGGATCACCACACTCAAAGCACCTGGATTTTGTGTCGTGTCTTTTGAACATTCTCTTGTCATAGACACGACGCACCCGGTTGTTAAAAAGACACAAATCATCATCTCCCAACAACTCAAGCTGATCCTCAGTGATAGACAACAAAGAGAACCCAGCACAGCTCACAGAAGAGGGATCAATAGAAGGTGTAGCAAGGGCCAGAGATTTCGATCCAGAACCAGTGAGATTTGATCTCAGCTGGAGATCAACCTCAGTAGCCTTCAGCTTGCTAAACAACTCAGAAATGGTCAAGGTATCATAAGAAGTACTCTCAATGATAGAAGATACCTTGATCTCCCAAATCTTTGGGTCCAAGGTATGGAGAACCTTGAGCGCCTCCTCGTGATCTGAGACTAACTGAGCACCGTCAGCCTTGTTGTCTCGAAGCTTGTTTATGATCGACTGAAAATGACCAAACAAAGCCTCAACAGATTCACCCGGCTTCTGTGTGAAATTTTCATATTCACGCCGGTAGGTCTGATAGAGTCGAGCCTTGACCTGAGCTGTTCCCTCATGGTGTGCCTTAGGGTAGCCCAGATCTCTCTCGCGGTGGAGAGATGGCTGACACGCTCAAATTCAGTGGGACCTAAACCAGAAAAGAGTACGTTCACAGCCTTACTGTTGCTCAGATGCTGAGCAATGATACCAACAGTACCATGCTCAGCGACTGGCAAAATGACAAACGTGGTGTGAACGCAAATGTCCCATATGTCCGAGCCCTGGCTCATGAGATAGGCTCGCATGCGAGTCTTCCAATAATTATAGCCATAGGCTTCCAAGGACGGGACCTTGCCAGGAGACGTCATGGTCACTACAGAGGTTTAGAACCGGTTAAGGTATGGAAAAACCCTAACCTCGCTCTGATACCACTTGTAGGACCGAAAGTAGCGACCAGAGGGGGGTGAATGGGCGCCTTAAAAAATTCTTTCGAATATATGGCCTGTTCCCAACACCCAAAGCACCTCAAAAGACTAAGCAACAGAAAATGAACAGAAATCCTAAGTCTAAAGGTATATAGCCTAGAATCAACTGAAGTTAAATAGAGAGCTACCAAAGCAGTGCAACTAGGCAGATAAACAAAATATGTCAGGCCAAAACATCTCAATGAAATGATCTAAGTATATGTAAAGTGAGATGAGAAGTTACTGTTCAGATTTGTCTCCTGTTCGAAACTTGTCGAAGCCTGCTTCGCTGGTCGAAGCCTGCTTCGGAGGTCAGTTGCGAAGCATGTCGAAGGCTATCGAAAATGTCGAAGGTGTTTTGGTTTAGCCTAGTTTGAAGTGGCAGGGAGCGAAGTAGGCTTCGGAGCGAAGTAAGACAAAGTTGGAGCCCGCTTCGAAGTGTGTACTTCGAAAGCAAGGCTTCGAACACAACTTCGAACCGAGTGCTTCAACCCAAACCTTCGAACAGAAAGCTTCGAACTCAACACACAGACGAACAGCCTTCGAACAAAGAAGCGAAGCCTGTTACACGACAGAGAAACCAAATTCGAAGCCTACACTATACCTTTGAAAGGAGTGAGCTTCGAAAGGAGAAACGAAGGCTGACACGCGACACAGAAACCAAAACAAAGTGTATCAGTGAGATTAGCTTCGAAGCTAACTCCGAAGCCTGACGAAGTATTGACTTCGAACAGCTCGTGAATGAGAACACCTTCGCAAAGACTATCTAAGTATGTGAAGCTGACAGAGTGTAGAGTGTTCTGCGAAGCTTAGAGACACAGCTCAAAAAGGAGCCGAAGCTCAAGCGAAGCCTTCAGGGATATCAGTTCGAAGCCTACCTCACGGAGCTGAGGAGCTTCGAACAGAGAAGGCGCTTTGCAAGAGAACAATCAAAAAAGTTACTCGGGACTGTCAACTTCGATCAAAAAGCTGCGCAGTAGAAAGCAAAAAGCTGGCATAGTGTACTGTTGCTACAGTATAGTAGTACTACTTGCAACAGCAAGAACTAGTACTACTTGCGTGAAGAACACACGCAACAGAAGCTTCCGAAGCCTTAAAATCGATGGAAAAACTTGTTGTGCGAGTGAAATGAAGCCATTAAAAACTCTGCAGATGCTGCACACGATTTGAGACTAGAAGCTTCACTGCAACAATCAATGCAAGGCAATAAAAATAGGGGCAGAAATGCCTGGCGGCGCAAGCATGAACAGAAGAGGAGAGAGACAAAGCAAGAAACAAAATGACCCAAAGGAGTATGAATTGATTTCAGCCAAAAGGGTACTTCAACCCTAGGGATTGGGGTCCTATTTATAGGCTGCCCAACACTAGGAATATTCCACCAGCCCCTTAGGGTTTTTTACAGACGGAGGAATAAAGGAAAAGACTCTACTGCCCTTAGGAATTTTTACAGACACGACTGACTGACTGTGGGCCTAGAGATACAGATGACTTATCCGGAGGCTAAGTTTTCGTAGCGACTACGGCTTCTCTTCTGGACAGTCGGATACAAGATCGACGGTTGTCAGTTTTGCGCCGAAACTGACAAAGCCTCCACCGGCCTTGCACCAGGTACCCGGATTGGGCCGGCCCGACTCCGCAGCTCTCTCAACTCGGCAATCGCTCACCGCCCGTGTACCTGAGTCAATCCTGGTCAACAGTCTAGTGGGTCTTCTCCTGCTCCTAGCACATGTACCCGGATTGGTCCATCCCGACTTCGCAGCCTCCTCTGCCCGACAGTCGCTTGCTGCCCGTGTACCTGAGTCACACGCGGCCCATGAAACAACAGATCTCTTCTCTCCGCAGTCCTCTTTGACTAACGTTGACAATGACTCATCACATCTGGAGCCATGAGGCCCACGCTATTCAGCATGGCTCCTCAACTACCTATGCCGGACCATCAGGATGTTGTCGGTTTAACAAAGTCTTGCTCGCCAGCACGCTCCGTAGTAGGCTTCGTCACGTCAGGCTTCACTGTGCCTATATTTCGCTCCGAACAAAGTCGCGCTAGCGCGTTGCGTTGGTATATTTGTATCATGTCAAAGACTTCGCACCAAACCCCGTTGTTCGGAGATGATCTCGCGTCGAGATCTGTTCAGAGCCTGCCTTCGGCCAGATCGGTCTGAACGCCGAAGACTACCTTTGGTGAGACCCTTTGCACTAGACGCCGAATGTACCCTTCGGCGAGACCCTTCACACAGTACCCGTAGAATCAGTCATACTCCAGTCAGCCTACTGGTTTATTTTATTTAATATATTTCTTTTCGTCTAATTGGATTATCTTTGTGTGATCTGATTACCTAGCGACTCCACCCCCTTGCCACTGTTAATGGTAGTCGGAATGCGACGTCAGTGTTGTTTTATGCTTAGGATTGTCCCTAAGTATCCACACACTTTTGGATCATCGAACTGACCCAAGTGCGGGGGCACGTTTTCGTGTCAACACATGTGTACATGATTAGTACCATATTGCCTATTTAGTGTGATAGAAACCCACTTATAAGGTGGAGTTATCTCTATTTATTAAATAGAGAAAATTCATGAGGACATGGCTAAATCCACACGCACGCGCGCACGTAGTTGCATATTTTTCGCGTGAGATACTGCGTGACTTTTGACTTGCGACGAGCGAATGTGTGTGTTGTAGTAGAATAACTCCAAGTCATTTCGAATTTTTGGACTTTCATGTATACATTATATGTACCTAAATGTACTGTTTTAATGTGATTAAAACTGAAATTTGGATAGTAATCAAACGTCAGGATAAATGTTTTAGTTACTAGTTATTTTGAATGCCTGTTTTAAAACTTACGTTACTAGTACTTTTGGTCAGATTTATGTGATATGAATTTGGTAGTTACTAGTAATAATTTCGTATCTTTATTTTGGCATGGCTATGGTTGTCTATAAAAGTTTGGAGACGTTCAATCTGAAGAGTGCTTTTTAATCTCCATTCTCTCTTTCTTCTTCTATGCTCCACTACTTTGAGTTGTTGCATTGCTTAGACTTCATCAACTTTCTTTCCGGCATGCACCGGATTGAAAGAAGAGTGGGATCTTCGAACCATTGTTGTAGAGAACTCCTGCATGGTGATTAGGTTTCTGGGCAGCACTTCTGCGTGACTACTTGTGTGAACCTCGACTTCGACTACTTCCTATATGTGCTGCCTGTAGCTACTCATGTTGATCAAATAAGTAGTTTATATGTTTTTTAGCAGCATGTGTGTCCTTAAGTACATGAAATGTTTGCTAGAATTTATTTATGCATTGGTATTCATCTATTTTTTTTAGAACAGGCACAAAGCACAGCTTGCGCCCGGCTTTGATTGAAAGCCACGAACCAAGTCACAAGTTTGAACGCTGGGGAGACCAGCTTACAATCACGGACACACCCACAACGAGAGGAACACCCCCAAGTCCCAAAAACCCAACAAAAAGAAGCACCGGATCACAGTATCTAGCACAACCATCCAGAACACAAACGGCTAACCGAGACCAACAACGAGGAAGGAAATAACCAGGTGAACACACAAAAGCAGGTGGCAATCAACAGTGCACCACCCAGCTAGCCGCCATCTGCCAGCTCCAAAAAACAGGATCTGCACATGCACAAAGCCCCTCAGATCAGTCGCTTGGCGCGCTTCCTTGCCTTGACGCCGACACCAGGAGTCTTAAATTTGCATGGAGCAAGTCGTAGGTTCTGGAGACCTCGTCCTGCAACCGTGCCGGAGCTAGCTTCTTCCACTGGGATACAAAACAAGTCAGCTTAAAAGGCAAATCAAGAACATTATTCGACAAAGTGTTGTTAAAGACAAAACTATTGCGCATCAGCCATATCGTCCAGCAGCCTGCAGCCACCACCCCAAGAGTCACTTTTTTCTTGGCTATACTAATAGAACAATCAAAAAGGCACATGACATTTTCATGACGGACTGGCGTTTGAGCCCACCCCAGCGCGTCTTTACAAAAACACCACAGGAATCTAGCTAGATCTCATCTGAACATGGCATGATCCACCGTCTCTAGCTCACCACAAAGCTTACAGGAGGGATCCCCTAGCCACTTTTTCCGTTTCAAAGCATCCCCCACTTGGATTCTTCCTTTCATCACCAGCCACAGAAAACACTTAGCTTTTAACGGCGCTGCGCATTTCCACACTAGATTAAGCGAATCTTCTCTAACCCCTCTGAAGGAAAGCCAACTGTATAAGGATTTCGTCGAGAAACCTCTATGATCCAAACCCCAGGAAACCTGATCTGGGGCTTCACAGATTATGGTGTGCTCCACACAAGACCTTAAATCCAACCATTGAGCTAATTCTACCTCGCTCAGAGTCCTCTTACAATTAATATACCAACTATTGAACCAAACATCCCAAACCCGAATATCAGGCTCACTACAAATCTCAAAAATCTGAGCAAATCTGATCTTAAGAGGTAAGTCACCATTCCAGGTGTCCTTCCAGAAACTAACATTCCTACCATCCCCAACCCTGAAGGTGCAGAGTTTGCGAAACATGCAGTTTACTTTCAGGAGTTTGGACCAAAAATAAGAACTACTGCCTCTATTAGAATGAAGAACACTTTTGTCAACCCCATATTTTTTCGTGAGAATGTCAAAACATAAACCCTCTTTCCCATTAGCTATCCCATATAGCCACTTGCACAGCAGAGACTGATTCATAATCCTAGTATCCAAAAAACCCAACCCCCCATCCACTTTGGGCAAGCACAAAGTTTTCCAGTCTACCATATGATATTTCTTCGTGAGCCCCAAACCACCCCAAAAGAATCTACTCCGAATCCTATCAATTTGATCATGAATACCATCTGGAAGCTGGAAAGCCCCCATGGTAATACATGGGGATGCTACTGAGACAGGAATTGATCATGACCATTCTCCCCCCAAAGGACAGATGACTGCATTTCCAGGTGGATATTTTTTTTTCAATTTTGCGAACAATGTACTCAAAGTCTTTTTTAGAGGGTTTTGAATGCCCAATGGGCACTCCCAAATACGAGATAGGGAACGAACCAAGCCTACAGTTGAAAACGTCTGAAACCCTACTAGCCTCCGCATCCGACACCCCAATAGGAAACACCTCACACTTTTGATAATTAATCCTCATACCAGAGACCTCTTCAAAACAATAGAGCATAAACTTTATCGTGATAAAGTTCCTCTCCGAGTATTCCATCAAAAAAATCGTGTCGTCCGCGTATTGAAGATGGGTCAAACCCTTAGGGACTAGGTGAGGAGCTAACCCTGATAAAAAGCCCTTCTCTTTCGCTTTTATCAGCATCTCAGCGAGAGCATCCCCTACAAGGTTAAACAGGAGAGGAGAGAGGGGGTCTCCCTGCCTAACGCCTTTGTAAGTTTTGAAAAAACTACCAACCTCCCCATTGATGTTAACGGCCACCCTACCACCTGAAATCACTTTACTGATCCACGTCGTCCAAGTATTCGAAAAACCCTTGCGATCAAGCACCTCCAGAAGGAAACCCCAGTCAACTCTATCATAAGCCTTTTCAAAGTCCAGCTTCAAGACTATGCCCCTGTGCTTCCTAATTTTAACTTCGTGGAGGATTTCATGCAGAGACACAATTCCTTCTAAAATGCTCCTACCCGGGATAAAGGCTGATTGACAAGGGTCGATAATCTTGTCGGCAACTTTGGACAACCTCAAAGTAAGCACTCTGGTGATGATCTTAAAACACACATTCAATAAGCAAATAGGCCAAAATTGCTTAATTGAACAGGCATCATTAATTTTTGGAATCAACACTACCTCCCCAAAATTAAGTCTCTCAATATCAAGCCTGTTGGCGAAGAACTCATCGAGCATTTCTTTGAAAAGAGGTCGGAAGTGCGCCCAAAAGTGTTTGTAAAACTGCACAGAGAACCCATCAGGCCCCGGGGCAGAATTAACCCTCATCCCTCTGAAAGCCGTGTCAAGATCCTCCCAAGAGAAAGGCTCCGTAAGCACCTGATTATCCTCAGCACTTACTCTCTTGCTACTATCCCAAAAATCATCAACCAAGTGAAAATTGTTCATCACCTCAGACCCAAAAAGTTTTTTGTAAAACCCATAAATGTGGTTCTTAAGATCTCCCTGACCCTGGATAACTGCCCCCTCATCTTCGAGAGACAGGATAGAGGCTTTCTTTTTCCTACAAGTAGCAACTTTATGGAAATAACTGGTATTGGCGTCCCCAGAGAGCAACCACTGTTGCCCACTTCTCCTCCGCCAGAATTCAGCTTCTCTGTGGAACAACTCATTAATTTTGTGATCCAACAAATGCCTCTCCTCCCACTCGATTCTCGTAAGATCACCATTATCAGCTTTAACATCCAACTCCTTGATCCTTTCCATCAAAGTGCTTCTCTCAATATTATTAGCTCTTTTCAAATTTAAACCCCACCCATTAAGTTTCCTTCGCAAAAGTTGGCCCTGAGCCTTCCAAAAGTCCAAAATTGGAGCATGCCTCCTAGGAGGCCAGATGGACTGCACCCAATCAGTGAACCCAACACTAAGCAACCAGGAATTTTCAAATCTGAATCTTTTGGGAATCATCGTAATTTTCCTATCTAGATCAACCAGGAGAGGACAATGATCTGAGCCAACCATATTCAGAGTGTTAACCACCGCCGCTGGGAACAAAGCATCCCAAGTATTCGAAACCAAGATTTTGTCTAAAACCTCTCTAGTGGGGTCCCCTTGCTTATTAGACCAAGTGAATTTACAACCCAAACGAACCATCTTAGTCAACTCCTGATCATTAATGAAATCATTGAAGGCTTTAAGCCACTGCCAATGAATAGCACCCTTGCTTTTTTCGGTAGGATGCCTAATCATGTAAAAGTCACCCCCAATCAGCACTGGGAGTTGTTGATTAACTAGCTTGGTGGAAAGTTCTTGTAAGAACCTAGATTTCGCATCATCTAGAACAGGACCATAAATGTTCTTAATCTCCCCAAAACTCTTCGCAAGCTTAAACTCAACACTGATGCTAACAAAAAATTCCCCCTGGTCTACCCCAAGAATCCTGACCACATCAAGGTTAGCCCTCACCAGGAGCCCCCCGGAATGACCCACAGCAGGCTTGGTAAGCCAAAAGAAATCCTTACCTAAACAAAAGGCATCAAGCTCCCGAGAAGAGAAACTATCTCTCAACGTCTCTTGCAAACAAAGGAAATCAAACCTATGGTTGTGCATCAAATCAGTCAGAAGTTTCCTTCTGCCACTATTACCTAACCCCCTAACATTCCAGAAAAGCATTTTCATAAAGACACAACTTCCCCCCCCCCACCCTCACCAGATAGCATTTCACCCTCCAAGGTGGGAAGTTCTACTAATTGAGCCCTCGAATCTACGTCGTCTTTTTTCTCTGTCTCAGAGTGCTGAGCCATAAACACAAGAGCCTGCGCTAGCTCCCGGGCCTTAATCAAACTAATGTTCTGATCCTTCTCACCAGGGGAGCCACCCAAATTAATACCCGACTCAAACGCCAAAGACACCAAATGTTCATTATCAACGGATTGCAGAATTGTAAAACGGGAAGTACCTGAGACATCAACTTTAATCTCAGCTCTGATCTGAGCCTTCAACTGAATAGGAACCCCGTCGCATTTAATCCTCGAACTCTGACGAACAGCGACTGGAGGCAACTTCACTTTCTTCCCTTTCTCTCCCCGAGCTGCTCTTCCTTTCTTCTTCCCAATTTCCTCAATTTTTCCCACTTGAAACCCCACAACAGGCATACCTTTATCTCCTTGCTCATACACGGCCCCAACTGAGGCCCCCTGACTTAACTAGCTGTCCACCTCCGCCTCAGTACTCTCAACCTCCTTTTCCTGCAATATCATCAATCGAAGACTCTCCTCTTCAGCAGACCTCAGCTCCCCAAAGGACTGACAAGCATTGTTTGACCTCAGTTCAGACTCATTCAGGATCAAATCTTGACAGGCAGCTACCGGCCGAACATCAGCCAAAACCAAACTCTTGTTCGTACACTCGCCCAAATTACCAGCGCCATCCCCTGCAACCGGATTAAAGTAGTGCGCAGGTAAACGGGAAAGAACATCTTCTTCAGAACTCTCTTCAGATTCCATCTCCTGATCAACATTATCTTGAGCCTTATTGTCATTCTAAGGAGCCTCATCTTTCTTACTCAAAGAGGAATTAGTCGAATCGGAGCGCTCACGGCTTTCTTTGCCGGTACCCTTTTTTTCCTCAAACCTTTCATGTTTGTCCCCTCGAATTTTAAACCCCTCTGGATTAGGTCTGTCAAACTGAACACCTTCAAGCTCAGGAACCCACTTGAATTTGTATCCAGTTGTGTTCACAAAAATTTCAGAATATCCCTCAATCTTCCATGGATCCCTACATAGAATCTTCACCCTAACCGGACCAAATCCATTCAAACTACCTACATCCACTTCCACCGGGTTACCCACCAGTCTGGCAATGGGGTTTACAAACTGAACTTCACGCACAATAGCAGGAATCCCAAAGGCTTTCACCCACACAGTCTGCAATTCTGAGAAAGCATTCAGCGCCCTGTCAGACACCCTGATATTCGCCTTGATTTTGAACTTTTGGAACTCAAAACACTTCAATCTTGCCAATTCCCATCTTGCTTCTTTCGACGGAAACTCAATCAAAAACTGATCCCTGTCAATCTGTAAAACACTCCAATCCCAAACCACGGCATATAGATGCTTCAGCTCAATCACAATCTTCGCTTTAGAACAGAATCCCTCTTCCACAGTCAGAATACCCGTGACCGCAGCCCTCGACGAAAGCTTCTCCGAAACCTCAATATTAAGATGATGAAAGGATTGATTCGGCATCCCATACCCACACAACTCCAAGGAAACAGAAGATTTCCCGATTTTTTGACCATCCATCGGGGGGCACTTAGATGAGATATGCCCGGATTGTTTACACGCAAAGCAAAGAGTAGGGTTGGTGCAGTTCGCTTGGTGATGGCCGAATAAACCGCAGTTGAAGCAAGTGATTTCATCTGCTTTAGCATCTCTCCCACCCTTAGGGTCACGGCGAAACTATGAGCCCCCTAACCTTCCTCTCTCTTCCAGACAAAGGATCGTTCCTCTCTCTTGGAATTCTGAGGAATCTTCTCCCAATCCTTCCAGCTCTTCCCTTTGCCACCAGCATCCGAACCCAAACCTTGCTCCCTTTCTCCTCTCCCAGAATCCCAATCATGGAGGTGTCTCTTACCTCCGCCCTTGCCATCAACCCATTTCCGATCCATAGCAGCACCACTCACAACCTCCGCAAAAGAACGAGAATCAACCAGTTTCGGAGAGCACCGTCGTACCTTGATCGCAGTGGAATGGAAGCGGCGGATATCTTCACGCGAAGCCGGAAACCCTAATTCCCACACTTGCGGGGTGAGAGTAGCCCCCTTTGGAACCCAGATCCACTCGGGTTTAGCCGGCGACCAGGAGCGGACGCAGATTTCCTCCCACTCAACACCTCCCCCTGGGTATACACCTTCCTTCACAGCCCAACAAGCCTCCGAATCCCCCTCAGAAAGCAAATCCACCTCACCGTGAGGAGAGGCCTGGACGCGGGGCAGGCCAAAAGCGGCCCACTCCGTGGAGGCCGGCCTGGAAACCCCCGAGGATGACCTAGGATCGCCATGAACGAGAACCCGAGACGCTAGGCTCTCCACCGACATAACGACCCCCAAAATATTGCACGTATTTCTAAGACATAAAACCATCTGTACTAATCAATGTAGGTCTAGATGATAAAAATACGAAGGTACTTCTTAAGAATGGTAAATTATTAAATCTCTTTTCTCTCTTTATCTCTTATCACTCCAACACTAACCCCGACGACTGCTATCTTGCATCTTGCATGAGTTGCAGGTTTTTATGCTCGGAGCCCCTTCGCCAAAGGTGTCCGAAGCCAGGAAGCTGGTTTCGGAGGTTGCCGGAACACCCCTCGACGGGATCCCTTCTTCGACTACCCATGCCAGACCATCAGGCTGTTGTCGGTTTAACAAAGTCTCGCTCGCCAGCACGCTCTGTAGTAGGCTTCGTCACTTCAGGCTTCACTGTGACTATATTTCGCTCCGAACGAAGTCGCGCTAGCGCGTTGTGTTGGTATATTTGTATCGTGTCAAAGACTTCGCACCAAATCCCACTGTTCGGAGGTGATCTCGCGTCGAGATCTGTTCAAAGCCTGCCTTCGGCCAGATCGGTCTGAACACCGAAGACTACCTTTGGTGAGACCCTTCACACTAGACGCCGAAGGTACCCTTCGGCGAGATCCTTCACACAGTACCCTTCGAATCAGTCAGACTCTAGTCAGCCTACTGGTTTATTTTATTTAATATATTTCTTTTCGGCTAATTGGATTATCTCTGTGTGATCTGATTACCTAGCGACTCCACCCCCTTGACACTATTAAGGGTAGTAGGAATGTGACGTCAGTGTTGTGTTACACTTAGGATTGTCCCTAAGTATCCGCACACTTTTGGATCGTCGAACTGACCCAGGTGTGGGGGCACGTTTTCGTGTCAACACATGTGTACATGATTAGTACCATATTGCCTATTTGGTGTGATAGAAACACACTTATAAGGTGGAGTTATCTCTATTAATTAAATAGAGAAAATTCATGAGAACTTGGCTAAATCCACACGCACGCGCGCACGTATTTGCATATTTTCGCATGAGATACTGCGTGATTTTTGACTTGCGACGAGCGAATGTGTGTGTTGTAGTAGAATAACTCCAAGTCATTTTGAATTTTTGAACTTTCATGTATACATTATATGTACCTAAATGTACTGTTTTAATGTGATTAAAACTGAAATTTGGATAGTAATCAAATGTCAGAATAAATGTTTTAGTTACTAGTCATTTTGAATGCCTATTTTAAAACTTACGTTACTAGTACTTTATTTTGGCATGGCTATGGTTGTCTATAAAAGTTTGGAGACGTCCAATCTGAAGAGTGCTTTTTAATCTCCATTCTCTCTTTCTCCTTCTATGATCCACTGCTTTGAGTTGTTGCATTGCTTAGACTTCATCAACTTTCTTTCCGGCATGCACCGGATTGAAAGAAGAGTGGGATCTTCGAACCATTGTTGTAGAGAACTCCTGCACGGTGATTAGGTTTCTGGGCAGCGCTTCTGCGCGACCGCTTGTGTGAACCTCGACTTCGACTACTTCCTGTATGTGCTGCCTGTAGCTACTTATGTTGATCAAATAAGTAGTTTATATGTTTTTTTAGCAGCATGTGTGTCCTTAAGTACATGAAATGTCTGCTAGAATTTATTTATGCATTGGTGTTCATCTATGAGTTTTTCCTTCTAATAAAATTAGAATTAAAATATTGCACATATTTCTAAGACATAAAACCATCTGTACTAATCAATGTAGGTCTAGATAATAAAAATATGAAAGTACTTCTTAAAAATGGTAAATTATTAAATATCTTTTCTCTCTTTATCTCTTATCACTCCAACACTGACCCCGACGACTGCTATCTTGCATCCTGCATGTTGCTAGGCACCATTGCTTGTGTTATTCCATAAAGTCCGTTTTCGAGTCAAGTCTATTCGAGCTGTACAATTTCACATCTAAAATAATCTATTTCATATTCACATCCACGTATCATCCCCTGGAGTCTAAATATATTAGAAAAATGGTTTATCGTACAATATGACTACTATCTATTCAAAACCGATCCGTTTTCCTTAAATTAGAGTTTGTGTTGGTGTTGACATGATATAGCAATCATCAATCACATGCAGTAAGCTAGATGCACTAGAATAACTGGCCCTAAATCCTAGTGATCGCTGCCCCTCATTGGGCCTGTATGATGACAATATCTTTCCGTTGTTGAAAGATTACAATTCGTGTAGACGTGTAGTCTACTAAAAGCAGAGTATATATCAAACCGCATGGAAAAGTGTCTTCTGGTGAAAAGAGAGTGATATTGTTGGGCCTTATTGGTTTTTTTCATCATTATTTGATTGATCATATCCCATGTTTGGATCAGATCAGTGTATCTTGTGTTCGAAGGGTTTAGCATGATCACATTCTGTTTTTTTTTCATTTCAGGAACATGCATACTTTTGTTAGGTGGATGAGGTGTATAGGGCCCATGTCCCATGAATGGATTTACGCATGTCATGGAAACAAGCTTGTTAATTCTTGTTAATTTTATTCCGGCAGTGACTATTCTGATTTGATTCATGGAAGGAAATATTTCGGTAAGACAATACCGGTGTACTATTCCAGGGTCTAATAAAATATATATAGATATAATTAAATATGATATATTTGAATATATTGATATCTTAAATATAGTGTACAGCTTGAATATAATATAATATAATATATAGCTTAATATAAGTGATATGTAACACATATTAAAAAATTTAAATATAATTTTGACCGGAATAATCAGTATGTGCCGGTATTGATCGGTATTGAAGCCGAAACGGTACACTACTTAGTATGTATCGGTTTTAGTGATGAAATGGTATATACCGGCCGGTACCGAAATGGAATTGATAAGGCTGCGTAGAAAAGAGATGACATGAAAAATGAAACGCTCTTTTTTTTATCTGCTAATATGTCTCTGGGTGAGCATTTATGTGGAATTAACATATGTGATTTGGTTGGTTACAGTCTCCAGATGCTGAAATTTGACCACTTTAGGTTGGTTTATGCTTCTTGTGTTTTACAGTTAACTCCTACTTTGTCTGAACTTAGCAATAACGATGTATTGAGAATTACAACGTGATAATATGGTATCTTACAGTTAAAAGATGTATTCAGGCAAGTTTCTTGATCTTGTACTAGGTAGGAAGTGCATGCAGACTGTTCTTCCCATGCACCAATGCTTGCACATTTCGCATGCTCTCTTCGCTGTAGAGACAAGTGCAACATGACCGATTGTAAAGTAAGCAGCCATTCTGTCCTGATTACTATTTTGTTAAGTTTTGACATGTGACCGGTTGAGTGGGTCCATTAGGATAAAAACAGAGCATATACCCTAATGTCATCCGAACCAAGAACACAACAACACAGATCATAGCCATACCATGCAGTTATTATGATTATCTCTCTCTCTCTTCTTTTCATTCGCTTTGTCAGGGGAACAAGAGGATTGGATATGATTGTGCTTTTTGACAGTGTGCATTCCATTAGCCCATACCAACATTAGCTAGGTAGATAATTCTTTAACCAGGATCGGTTACAAAGATCAGACATGCTCTTTCTTCCTAGCAAGAGAGAAAAGAGTCGCACTTGTTTGGTTTCCGGCCACAATTTGTCACACCTCAACTTAAGAATTTGTCTGGCGAGGAAAATGAGTACCACACTTTTGATGGAAAAAACTGTAGCAGAAAATTGTGGCTAGTCTGAGTTTAATAATAAACCAAATAACTACCAAACTAGTTGTGGCACATCTAACTTTAGACGTGACAATTTGTGGCCGAGAACCAAACAGACTCTCAGTGCCACTGCTGACAAGACAATCTTTGGGAGCAGGAAACCAATGGATTCAGTTAATAGAGAATTGAATGCTATTGTACATGTTAGGTGTTGACCCCCCACAGTCAATTAATTCGAGCTTTTACTTGTTTAGCCTGTACTGCTGCACCATCTGTAGACTGTAGATGCTTTGACAAGTTTTGACAGTGATTTACCATCACCTGAACTGGATTGCACTCTTCTGATTGACTTGAGCTTGTGCTTGAGCAGAGACTCTTGTCTGCACCTAGACTGGACTAGTACATCTTATTCTTAAAGTTTTTCAACCTCGAGTTTCATCTCTGTATTTTGAGTGACAAGATTTTACATTGACTCAACAAGCCTATCATAATCTTTTAGAAGAAAGAGACTGTTTTCTCAGGTAATATACTGGACTAGTACATATACATATAAAATTAATGCTCACTTAGTGAGTCCAGATCAGGCTGTAACAAATGCAGATAAAGTCCAGATCAGGTAATATACTGGACTAGTACAATATATTCAGATCTCTATACTTTAAACCTCCTCCCCTTTACTCTTCCCAAGACGAGCCACGTCATCGCTTTGCAGAAAGGTCTCTAAGCTTTTTGTAATTTGTCACGACTCCAGGGCATTTTGGCTAGCGTGGCAGCTCCGCGTGTCGCCACGTCGCCCAAGGCTGGTCCGGTTTTTTTGCGAAAAAACCCTCACGGTCGTCGCTAATTGTGGGAAGTCCCGGCGCAATCTATCCACTCTCTTGCGCTTTTTGCGTCAGAGCCCCCGTTTCCTGAAATTTTATACGTGAAGGAGAGAAAAATCGGAAAAAAAATCGCACCGCGCTCTGAAAACAGGAACAACAAAGTGTTTTTTTGCAAACCTTCCATGCTAGCAGGGAGACCCCGCGTGCCCTGTCTCCCATTCACCCATCCCTATCCCGCTCGGCGCCTCCCCCGACCTGGGCGGCTGCCCTAGCCCACCGCCGCCTCCCCCGCCTAGCCGTTCATCGCCGCCGCCTCCACCGCCTGCCGGCTCCCTCGGCTGCCCGCTCGCTGCCGCTTACCGCCTGCGTGGCCGCTGCCGCCAGTGCCTCCCCGCTCCACAACCCTCCCTCCCATTCTCGGGCTCTCCACCTCGCGCTAGGACACCGTGCCTCTCACGGCTCCGCTCGCAGGCGCCACCGACGAGCGCGAGCGAGGGCGTTGGGGAAGCGACTGAGATCGGCGGACGAGACCTACGAGCAGTTGATGAGGGCCAGATCTGGAGATGACTTGGCGGGAGGATACCAGATCTGGAAATAGAATAGGATATTGGAGGGACCACGTACAGAAGCTTCGCTAATCTTAAGATCACAGCAAGTTCTGATATCATTTCCCCCTTGATTGATTGGAAGGAGCTGTTATGCTTTGCGCTGATTTCCCTCAAAATTTTTGCTTGATCACAAAGAAGTTGGTTAAGGAGCAGGCTTCAGTGAAGACTGATCTAGAAATGGCTTGTATATTTCTCAGTGTTTATCAATGTTTCAGTTTCTGCATATATTTGATTGTGTCTTTGAGGTCTTCTGATTGATCAATGGCAAACTTGTAAATATGTACTAGTACTATATGTTATTACGACTGTTTCAGTTGCATAATCCTAGTGGTATGACATGCATAGTTTTGTATTTCTAGTTCTATTTGAAAATCCTATCATGATTTTATGGACGACTGGATTCAGCACTGAGGAGATCAAATGAACATCATTATATTTCCTGAACTACCTTGTTAGCTTTGCATCATGTAACCATATGTGCTAATATTCATGTCAACATGGCAGTAAAATATTCTAGCAGTGTAGGCAGCTCACAAGTAATAGATCATTACCATTTTAAGGCTTCACGTATTGTAGATAGTCTGAATATCATGATCATACCTTGTGTTTGTTATTCCTATTTATTTCCCCTGAATTTACATCTACGTAGTTGTGTTGAAAATTGAAATATCCTACCTATGAGTTGTCATATGTTGTATAGTATCATCTTTCCGTACCAACAGTCATACTCTATTTTTCTTGAAGTATTTATAAATTGGCAGTAAGATTATCTGTGTTGCTTCCTGTTGATGATGTCAATGGAAGCTATGATCTGTTTGGTGTTTTATACTTTTTTGATGGATGGATGTAGGCACGTAGTTGCGCAAAATCGATTGCTGGAGCTGTAGAGAACTAGAGATTGTTGTTTGTGAACCCTTGGTAGTTTCCGTTATGGTGTTAGATTGTTTAGTTCTGTTGCTAGATGATCGGGTAGTTGTTAGGTTTTGGTGTTAGTTTTGTTTGTAGGATCTCATCTGCCCTCTCTATGGTCAATTTGTACATGCATAGGACGATGCTTGGCCAATGTCTAGACTCTACAGTTGTAATAATGTGTGTGGTTGGCTGTAATTATGGGCTTGTGTTAATTCTTACCACATTGTAATATTTTACCATCAAAAGTTCCTTTTACTGTTTTCGTTTACCAATGGAGTACAAGCTTTTCATTTGTCCAGCGTAATTACTTGCTTTCTCTGCAGGATTATTGAAATCTCATTTTATTTATGTTATGTTTCACAGGAAGGAGACAGGCTGAGGCGCAGAGAGAAGTATCCTGATAGAATTCATGTAATCTAGATTGATTCTTGTTGTTTGTGTTGTTTGCATACTTCTTCATCATTGTTTTGTTCTCATATGATGCAACTTCCTATGATGTAAGTCATTGTTGAGGAGGCTGAGAGGAGCGACATTCTCAAACCCTTTTTAAGATAAACCAAGACATGACTTCTGTTCTTCTCTAAGTAATAGGAATTGTACAAAATATAGATAAAATGATGTGTTGTTGAAATTATTCTTTGCACCTGTACTCAAATTTTAAATATTATGGATGTGATGGATCAATGTTGTCATCATCAATTTTATCTCTTATTATTTCTTATCCAAAGATCTTTCATCGGAGCTATACAGGATATGATTCGAACCATTGTACACTCAGAGGCCAGTATTTGGATCTTTATCCACGTAAAATGTTTGATCTATATAAAAATATACTTTATCTTAACATATTTTGATATGTCATGTAATAGATGAAGTAAAGATAGGTAACTTTGCTTTCAGGTGGTTATCAGCATCCAAGGTATCTGCCAATTTTTTATATCTACTCCTAAATTTGAAAATTAGCATGTGTTTGATGGTGAGCAATGAACATACATAATTCCTCTAGAAAATACACTTTAAAAGCTACTCGATTCATGTCATAATCCTGAAAACCTAGAAAATGATGTAGTGTTGTCCATTACTAGAATTTTCTTTAGAGCAGAAATGAACTTGCGTACTGCAAGTTCTATTGAAAATAAACTCAATGGATTGTAAAAATATCTAAAAGGAACATATGTGACCAAAATAGAGTAGAGATAAACAGGAAAGATGCTTAAGAATGTGCTATGTTGTTGAGATGGGGAGAAGTGTACTATGAGATTTCTTCCATATTTGTAAATTACTAAATTTATTGATCTCCTGTCATATCTGACATTGTAGACTGAATATATCGGATGGTTTTCCACAAACTGGAGGCGGCACTAGAACGGTCAAGTTATTGTTTGATGTTAAGAGGCTAGAGGATTCACTTTACATAGATGAAAAATGGCAAAATGGAGCAAACACTAAAGTAGCAATATTTGAAAATGACAGCCAAATCACTCAGGGTGATCTTTCTAACTTGCAAATCAAGATTTTATCAGTCCATGATGATTTCTTCACTGAGAGAGGACTAGCAAACTTCACCAAAGAGGAATTCAACAAGCAGATATACATGTGCAAAGGGAAAGAGTCGGTCTTGAAAACTGTTAATCTAACAAATGGTGAGGCCTATATTAGTTCCTTCTTCTTTACAGGGAGTTCCTACGGAAAAAGGTTAAGATTGGCAGCAAAAGTAAAATGTCAGCATCTTGAGGTCAGGGTACAGGAAGCAATGAATTATTCTTTTGTCATCAAAGACCGTTGAAGTAAATGTGAGTAACCACTTATTCATTTTAACTGTCATAAAAAACTTATTCGTTTTAACATCAAACCCTTTTGATCATGCATAATTGGAAACTCCAGTACACTATGCTTGCTGTTTAATAATGCAACATTATTCTATGCCGTAATCATGAATCATCTGAAGAACTTATCCTCCCACAAGTGGCTCGCACTCTGAGTTAGACAGAATATTTATAATGAACATATCATATACTGTAGGAAAGAAAATGGTGAGAGTAGTTAGATTCCTCTCCCTAGGGTTGGGAGGATAGAAGAAGAAGGGTCTTACAGGAGGGGTCCACATAATAGACAGGAGGGCCCACACACTAGAGACACACACACTAACACACTCTAACACCCCCGCAGTCGAAACTCCGGCGCAATGGATGTTGAGACTGGAGCGGAACTCGAAGAAGGTGGAGGAAGGTAAACCCTTGGTGAAGATGTCGGCGAACTGGGAGGTGGTGGGAACGTGTAGAACACGGACATCGCCCACGGCGACATGATCACGGACGAAGTGGAGGTCGATCTCCACATGCTTGGTGCGCTGGTACTGGATGGGGTTGGTGGAGAGATAGACAGCGCTGACGTTGTCGCAGTAGACCAACGTACTTCTAGCGAGGGGCTGTGGAGTTCCCCGAGGAGCTGCCGGAGCCAGGATGCCTCTGCCACCCTGTTGGCAACAGCGCGGTACTCAGCCTCAGCATAGGAGCGGGAGACAACAGGCTGCCGCTTGGACGACCAAGACACGAGGTTGCCACCAAGGAAGACGGCGTATCTGGAGGTGGAGCGATGCATGTTCGGGCATCCCGCCCAGTCGGCGTCAGTGTAAACCACAAGCTCAGCAACCAGAGAACGCCGAAGGTGAAGCCCGAAGCCAAGGGAGCCGCGCAGATAGCGGAGAATCCTCTTCATAGCGGTAAGGTGCGGGTCCCGTGGGTCGTGCATGTGAAGGCACACCTGCTGCACTGCATAATAGATATCCAGCCGAGTGAATGTGAGATACTGAAGGGCACCAGCAATGCTTCGGTAGGCAGTGGGATCATCCACTGGTGCACCCTTGGTACCGGAAATCTTTGCCTGAGCATCGACTAGAGTGGAACATGGCTTGCAGTCAGTCATCCCTGCGCGGTGAAGGACATCCAAGGCGTACTGGCGCTGGTGAAGGAATAGGCCATCAGGGCGGTGTTCCACTGTCACTCCCAAGAAGTGATGGAGCACACCAAGGTCCTTCATGGCAAACTCCCGCTGCAACAAGGAGACAACCCACTGAAGCAGATACTGGCTGGAGGCAGTGAGAACAATGTCATCCACATAAAGCAGCAGGTAGGCTGTGTCAGCACCACAGTGGAGGACAAATAGGGAAGTGTCGCTCTTGGATTTGCTGAACCCCAAAGTCACCAAGAAGGAGGCAAACCGACTGTACCAAGCCCGAGGAGCCTGCTTCAGACCATACAGAAACTTGTTGAGCCGGCAAACAAGCCCAGGGTGAGCGGGATCCACAAAGCCTATAGGCTGGCTACAGTACACAGTCTCCATCAGGGTGCCATGGAGGAAAGCATTCTTCACATCGAGCTGGTGAACTGGCTAGGACCGCGAGAGTGCCAGAGAGAGAACGGTCTGAACAGTAGCAGGCTTCACCACTGGGCTGAAGGTCTCATCATAGTCAACTCCAGGGCGCTGGGTGAAACCCGGAGGACCCAAGGAGCCTTGTAGCGATCCAGCGTACCATCTGTCTTGTGTTTATGTGTCCAGATCCACTTGCCGGTGACCACATTGCAGCCAGAGGGACGAGGCACCAGGTCCCAGGTCTGATTGGCCAGAAGGGCCGCATACTCTTCCTCCATTGCGCGGCGCCAGTGTGGATCCGTCAGGGCGCCACAACGGTGGAGGGTATAGGAGAGACCAGTGGCTCCGTAGTGGCGGAGAGGACCAGGCGGTCAACTAGACGAAGGACCCCCGCAGCCCACCGAGTCACCATCGGGTGAGTGTGGCGGGGATCGCGGTGAAGGATGGGCAGGTGGTACACCGGTGGCTCGGCGCGAGAGCGGGCCGGTGCAACACCCGTCGGGCGGCGCTGGTAGACACGAACAGGGTCGGCGTAGCAGGAAGAAGACGTCGGGGCCGCGCGTGGTGAGGCAGGTGGCGCGGGGACACGGGGCACGGCCGGGGCTGTGTCAAGGGCGGCAGGCGAGGTTGGGGCCGCGCATGGCGCTGGAGGCAGCAGCGGGCCAACCCCGGGCGTAGGAGGCGACAGGGAAGTGGCCGCGCGCTGCACAGTCGAGGACTCCGGGGCCGCGCAAGGCATAGAGGGCAACACCGATTGGTGGGGAGTGGCCGCACGTGGCACTGCCAGAGGTGCCGAGGCCGCGGGCGACGCGGAGGGCAGCTCTGCTGCCACACAAGGCTCGCTAGATGGCGGGAGAGCCATCGGAATAGCTGGGGTTGTACCTGTAGAAGACAAAGGTGGCTGAACCACCGGGTCAGTAGAAAACAAGGAGTCCAACTCAAGGCTGGTGGCAGGGGTGGAGTCGACGAAGAAAGGAAAGACTGACTCGGCAAAGATGACATGTCGTGAGATAAGAACACGACAAGAGGAGAGGTCAAAACAATGGTACCCCTTATGATCGGGGGAGTAGCCGAGAAACACACAAAGGGTTGAGCGGGGCGCAAGCTTGTGAGGAGTAGTGGCGGAAGTATTGGGATAGCAAGCGCACCCGAAAACACGAAGGTGAGTGTAGGAAGGAGGGGTACCAAACAAGGCATGGTGAGGGTGGGAGCGCATGTGGCCTTAGAAGGCAGGCGATTGAGCAGATAGGTGGCAGTAAGGAGGCTCTCAGCCTAGAAGTGAGTGGGAGCCGAAGCCTGAAAGAGCATGGAGTGCATAACATTGTTAGTGGTACGAATCATGCGCTCAGCCTTGCCGTTCTGAGGGGAGGTATAGGGGCACGACATTCGCAATTGGACTCCCTTTGAGAGGAAGAAAGCCCGGGAAGCGGAGTTGTCAAACTCACACCCATTATCACACTGGACCGCCTTGATGATGACACCGAACTGAGGGACACCCACGCAAAGAAGTGAGTGAGAGAGGGAAAGGCATCAGACTTGAACCGCAAGGGGAAGGTCCAAGAATAGTGAGTGAAATCATCAAGAACCACCAAATAGTACTTAAAACCAGAAACACTCGGGATCGGGGATGTCCACAAGTCACAATGAATGAGATCAAAAATCCGAACAACATGTGAGGAAGATACATGGAAAGGTAAACGGGTATGACGACCTAACTGGCACGCATGACAAATATGCTCACTAGCATCCCTAGTACAAGAAATAGAGGGGCTACTACTGAGCTGAGTCAAAACGTCAACGCCGGGGTGACCAAGCCGGCGGTGCCAAAGAGTGGAGAAAGTGATGGCAGCAAGCACGGGCGTAGGGGAAGCCAAAGGAGGGGCAGCGGAGGGCGAAAGGCGAAGGGTGTAGAGAGGGTCAGTGCTATCACAACGGAGAAGTGGCCGTCGTGTGGCCAAATCCTTCACCGTCAACCCGCAAGGATCAAACTCAACAGAACAGGAGTTGTCAGAGGTTAATTGACGAATAGAAAGAAGATTTTGAACGATATCAGAGGCAACAAGAATGTTGGGAAGACAGAAAAAACCACATGGAGCCGCATCACCCACAGAGGTGACCGGAAGACAGGACCCATTTCCAACCATGATGGAAGAGGGGTACGATGGGTGTGACGGCCTTTTAGAAGAAAGAAGACCGACGTGCGGTGTGACATGGAAGGAGGCTACCGAGTCGGCCACCCAATCCATGGAAGCGGGCGGTGGGCAAGAGGATAGCATATAGGCCACCTGGTCCCACCCACTGAACCACGGTACCCAAACCAGAGGTGATGGGTGCAGCACCGGTGGAGCCAAGGGCAGAGACAGCAGGTGCTGAGCCGGCCCGGTGAGCATGGCCGCCGGTGCTGGGAAAAACCAAGGAGCCCCATCAGTAAACTGCCCGAGCCTCATGGAAGAAGTGGCGGGGAGACCAGCGGCGGTGCCTAGGGCCAGGACGCCCGCGTCGACCGAGCCGAGGGAAGAACCGGCCTCGGCGACGCCAGATCTGTACGCGGAAAAATCAGCGGCCAGGGAGGAAGGGGCCCCGGCGGCCAACAGGCGGCACGGGAGGGCAGCCCCGGCAGCCAGGGAGGGGTGGCCGGTGGCAGCGGCTAGGGAGGGGCTCCCTGTGGTGGTGGCCAGGGAGGGGCGCGCATCGGCGGCGGCATCTAGGGAGGTGGCTGCAGCCAAGGAGGAGGGCCCGACAGGGCAGCCAGGGAGGGTCCGGTAGCCAGGGAGGTGGCTGCAGCCAAGGAGGAGGTCCCGACAGGGGAAGCCAGGGAGGGACCAGCAGCCAGGGAGGGGGCACAGCGGCGATGGCGTCTAGGGAGACGGCTAGGCCGAAGGGGAGGGGAGCCCGGTGGCGGTGGAGGGGAGCCCGGCGGTGGGGGCACCGGAGCTAGCCGTGGGACCGCCGGATCCGGTCGCGGCGGTGGCGGGGGGCGCTGGATCTGGCCATGGCGGCGCCAGATTCGGCCATGGCGGGGGCCTGCCCAGCGGCGGCCAGGCCGAAGGGGGAGGGGAGCCCGGCGGTGGGGGCGCTGGATTTGGCCGCGGGACCACCGGATCCGGCCATGGCGGGGGCTTGCCGGCCACCAGGCCGAAAGGGAGAGGGGAGCTCGCCGGCCATGGCGGCTGCGGCGGCAGTGCGACGGCCTGGTGAGGGGAGAGGGGAGAGCCTAGGGCTCTGATACCATGTATGAAAGGAAACGGTGAGAGTAGTTAGATTCCTCTCCCTAGGGTTGGGAGGATAGAAGAAGAAGGGTCTTACAGGAGGGGCCCACACAATAGATAGGGGGCCCACACACAAGAGGCACAAACACTAACACACTCTAACATATACTTCATTAGCTTTTCCGGCCCCATACAGCTACAAGTAGTGACATTATTTTGTCTAAAAAACAAAGGCTTAACACTGATGTTGTACTTTTAGAAAGATGCACCTTCAGGTGTGAGTTCTGACATAAACAATACAATATCCTTTGAAGTGTGCTTTCAATGGCATACATAGTTGGCTAGATTACACTTATTATTTCTCAGTTTGCAAGTGATCAACCTACTACTGGAAAAAAAGTGTTTTAGATATTCTAATGAATGTCACTGTTTCAGTATTTTCTTTCAATGTAGTGGAAGTGCCAAGCAAGAATATAAATCTTACCATGTCAATCCTTCTTCAATGTTCCTTTAAAGAATGAACAACTATCAAGTCCGTGTTCCATATTGTTGGTTCCTTATATGATTAAATATAGCTCAACAGTGCCAGAGGGAAATACTTTGAACTAATGGGGCTGTTATGGCAATATACATAAATAGCGTCGGGCGGCTCGTCTGCCCAGGGTTGCAGTTCGGCCCTCCGATTTTGGCAGTTTCTTGCAAATCTTCTGGTTAGTTTTGCACTCATTTATTAATTATCAGTACAACGGTTAATTTTTGAACTGAACAGTTCGTTTACTTCTGTACTCAACCATCCAAATCAGTATGTTTCTATTCCCATTCTTCTCTTTGGAACAGTGCGACAACCACGTGTTCTTCCCATTTGATTTGTCCTGGCTTGACTCCTGCGCTTGTGCTAGGTGATTGGGATTGAAAGATTTGACTCCTTTTTTACTGTGTGTTTCGTTGTACTTCTGGTGTTTATCTCGTTTTAGATTTTTGTGGCAGCTTCTGGTTGAATCTTGGTACGAAACACTCATGAACAGCTCTAATTTGTTTAGAAACTGCGAAACGAATCTCTAGACAAATTCTCATTGTGATAAGGCACTCGCTACTTTATTTCAGTTTTGTAAATTCAAAATTGTTCAATGATGCCAATCTCGTAAGTCACATAAGATGTGTGAGATGCATGTTACGCTTCCAAGTAAAAAATAGTTATGGATCCTTGGTTTTGTTTGTTGAACGTCATTATGAACAGAAATCATAAATGCTACTCATATTAAATTTATATCTCTAAGTTTAGGAACATGGAATTAAAGTTTGGCTTCAGGTGTTGCTGCCTCTTTGGCAGCGGCACCAGAACTAAACACGCAGAAAATGTTGCAATATACTAAAACTTCTCATTAAGACAGGAACTGATTCAAAGATTACTATTTTAAAATTTTAATCCTTCAGGCATGCCGCTACATTTTTAGCATATGCAAATTACAATACATTCAACTAAATAAAATTAAGCAAAATACAGCTAAGAATAAAAGGATGCAATTAGATGACAAAGGATTACCTGCTCAAGAAAACCATCATTCGGGCAAATGGCTTCACCAGGAAAAGAGTGAAAGAGGCAAACAGCCCCTCTTGAAAAGCCCCATGGCCTCCAAACTCTTTCTCATCAATCTTCAACAGATATGCGAGGTACCAATAACTATGAACGATTATTAGAACAACATGAAAAAAGTGCGAGGATTAAACCCTGTGTTTATATCACTAACTATTAACATTTCAACAAACTTTGTTTCAACTTTCAAGGCAATCATGTGTTTGCGCTTATATGTATTGAACAGAATTAAATTAGTATGACATCGTCGAGTGCTTGCTACATATTTCCTGCATTTTAAACAACAACTTTTTTGGTACGTGTATTGAGTTTAGGCTGATTTATCATTAGTTAATTCAAAATGATTTCGAGATTACTGCTGATAAATTTACTAATATAAATATATGAATGATATATACAAATTTAATTTACTAGATTAACATGACTAATCGATGGGGCGCCACAGCCTCCTGCCCTAGTAAAGTGACTAAAGCTACTAGGTTGTAAGTTGTAACTGTTGAATTCACCTAGAAAGTTTGCAAACGTGGTGAGCATTTCCTCAAAAAGTAGCAACTCAACAACTTTGGGGCAGCTGCTTCATTCGCGTGACAGCAAGTGAGTGGGCAGTGAACAATCATGGTACATGTTCAGCTGGCAGAGAGAGAGAGAGAGAGAGAGAGAGAGAGAGAGAGAGAGAGAGAGAGAGGAGCTCTTCAAGACTGAATCTTTTTTTGGCCTTCACTTTGGATGCTGTTGAGCCTTTGACCATTTGTTAATGCCTAACCACCATCTTTCTGGCTGGTTGTTTGCAATTACAACCGTAAGATCTGGAGTAGAAAGGATGCATGCATACATGCATTTGCCCAAAAGGAGTGTGGTCCATTTGGTAGATTATTTTTTTTGTTTACATACATGTTCATCTGATCTCAAATGTAGGAGTAGGAGTATCTTTTTAACAGCAGGAATCTGATTAACAAAGTACTACTGCATGACGAGTGAACAAACAATGGGGTATGCAAGTGCCTGGGGTCAAAATACACATGGCAGCTTCACTCAGAGATTCGATGGCAACCTGTTTATCTGAAAAAAAAATAGAAAAGAAAAGTATGGAGGAGTGAGAAAGTGAGACTGACATCCTTTCCTGAAAAGAATGATGAGAATATGAAATTTATCTAGGGTAAATGCAGAATTGAAATATGAGACAAAACTTTAGCAAAATAAAGTCCACATGTGATCCTTTTTTCTGGAGCACAAATACAACATTAGTTGGACCTTTTCTTTTGCAAGGAAATGCTTAGTTGGATTTGGTGCAGTAACAGCTGAAATTTACATTGCACTGCACAGAGAGCTCATTCCAGAAATTTATAAAAATGTCGTTACAATTTTTTGTAATTTAAAAAAGTCACTGTTAGTGACGGTAGTAGGCCACATCACACATCGATGATATATTTTAAAATTGAAAAAATTGTAATGAAATGGAAAATTTTAATACTAAATCGTATGACATGCTGACAATGTTTCAGCCATGTGTTCTGGTCCAAAGCCTGAATAGTACATGCACTTACTATTGATGAGCAGAGAAGAGAGACATTGGTGGATGCAGATATATACATTTGTGAATTATCAACCAATCACACGATCTGGTGAGATCAAATCCTGCTGATATTCACCTTACCTGAATGCATTGTGCTGCAGATTTCAACGTTTTTTTACTGCAATGTTGACTATAAATTGGTCACGGTTCATGGGAATGTACTATCTACACTGCTGGTCTCAAGGTTTAGCTGAGTGGCAGTGACAGTTGCAGGTAGGGACCCCATGTAGGCGGTACTGGGCCCACATAACAGAATGGACACTCTACCTCTTGGATACCATGTGATGAGCACCAAAGCAGTAATAAATCAGTCCTGTCAATGTGCTTCTTCAGATCGGTCACCCGTCGTTTTTTTTCGTTGAATTCAGATCAACCACTTTGCTGCAAGGAACACCATTTATGGATAAATTCAAGTCCTAACCAACATCAGCTCATCACTGAGGTCAAAGCAGAGAAAAACTTGATATACTAAAACATAGACACCCAACTTTTTCGTACATTTGAGGCACTGAATTGATATAAAAGCAAGTATAATAAGCTTAATAGATTATAAGAATTGTCACATCAAATTAATAAGGATGTGAAGGAGAGAAAAAAAGAGAATAAAAGTGAACTATTAATTAACAGCACATTTATATACAGGTTCCAATGAATATTATGAAATAATATAATATGTTACACAATAAATATATGATACATATAGTTAACTAATTATTATATTAGTTAGTTATTAAAATAGCTACATATGACATAATATAAATATAAAACCAACAACTAGCTAAATTATTAACTTTGCTATGACGGTATCTTGAATAGTTGAGCAGGTAGGACATGCAATGCAACTATCGAAGCTAGCGCGTGTGTTCGGTTGCAATGAGAACAGTTTCTTCACGAATGCACATAGCCAACTACATTGCAATTAGAGGCTCAACTGACAACAATTACATAAACAAGAAGTCAAGAACTAAGTACACAGTTCAACCCCATAATTAAAAACGATAAGAAAATACTATTCATTTTTAAATAAGGCCCATTGACTTTCATTATAACATTTGATTATTCTTATTATTCAAAAAATTATGTAAATATGCAAAAAAATAAATTATGATTGAAGCATTCAATAATAAAACAAATTATAAAAAATAAGTGATATTTTAAAAAATAAATAAAATAAATGGTCAAACATTATGATAAATATAATGGATTCATTTAAAAATTAACGCAGGGAGCACTTTATTTTTAAAAAACAAACTAGGGTTGGAAAAAGGCATGAATTTTTGCAAGCCCGCACGAGAGAGGACGATTGGTGGGGGTGGGACCCACTGGCAGAGATAGGTTCGGATGGCGCGACGGAGTGAGCCGCATTTGAGCGGCGGGGTTTGGGGTCCGCGAGGCCAGCAGGGGAGGGACCCGAGGCGGAAGCGGAACCAACTAACCTTCTTCCGTTTTTATTGGGATTTTGGCGGGAAGAGGCGGTGGGCCCCACTTCACATTTTGCGTCAGTGTCCCTCATTAAGTAGCGTATTTGTTTGCACCGTATATGGATTGTGACAAATGAAAAGGGGGGATTCATGTTTGTTATTCAAAAGCTGCAGCCGAACGAAAAATCATTTTTTGACCATCTGATAATTGATCTGGTTTATGCTATTGTTTTCATGTAGAAAAATCAAATCATTACCATTTATGGCCAACTGAAAAGAAAAAACATAATAACTAGTAGCAATTACCGCGGTCTTACGAATGCTTAGTGTCAAACAGAGTTTTCCTGTAGCTTCTTTCCATGACAGCATTTGCTTTGCAATGCTAGCCATGATGGGTATATATTTCTGTTAAAATGGTGGATTTTATTTGTAAGTTGTAGTCCTTGGGTTTGGACGGGTTAAGTCCAACCCAGTGCAGTGCCTGCAGGGAAAAAGTTAAGTTTTTTGCTTGGTGTAAAAATAATCCAAAATTCTGTCTGCAAAAAATGCATAAGTTCAGGCAATGCGGTATGCATCAGTATGCTCACATTTTAGAGAAAGATTACAATGATGTTAGCTAAAAAAAAGCTAAACTACAAACAACATTGCATTGGTCAAATTGTCCTGTTCTCCCTGGAAGAAGTGGTTCAAGGCTTCAAGTTTCATTTATGGATGATTTAATTATTTGTCATCCTCTTATGTGTCAATTAATAGACTACATGTTAGTGACTCAAAATAAGAGGATCAAAAAAGCTAAGAAATCTGAGATTACACTAGTTTGCAAGGAGCAATGCGCAAAATGAACAAAATAAAAACCGGGAGGAGAAAACAAAACAGCAAGCAAGCAGGTAAAAGATTCATTGAGAAAGGACACAGGCAGAGGCAGGCAGTCCCACACCCCACTGCCGAAGCTAGCTCAGTTTCTCTTCCCTGCAGGCTGCAGCCAGCCAGCCGGCCAGCCAACACTCCCCTCTTCTCCTCCCTAGCAGCCAGCAAAGGTGCAAGAACCCATTGCTAGGGTTCCCATTGCGCCGCCGTCCACCCCTCGCTCGACGGCATTGCGCTTGCCTCCACTTGCCGTCCGGCCCCCTTGCCTGCACCCCCAGCTCGGCGCAAACCATTCATTCGTGCTCGGTGGTGGTGGTGGTGGTAGTGCCGTTGCTTGCCTTAATGCGCCAGAGCTACTGGTTTCATTGCTCGGTAAGGGGTTGCAAGTGTATAACTGTAGAAGAAATGCTGGTTTTGGTTGTTTGGTTGCATCTGGCGTTGGTTTCTTGGCTGCTTCGATGGGTAAAGGCTCCGCTTTTGAGCTGTGGTTTTGGGTGTTTTGGGCATGCTTACCACTTTTGCCTGCATGATTGGCGGTTAAAGGCTGAAGTGTTTTACTCTCTTCTCTTTGGATTCTTAAAGTTGCCATTTTTCTTTGTGGTCAAGGGTTGAGGGCTAGCTGGATTTTTAGCTGCTCAAAGATTCGTTTTTTTATGGGATTGTTGAGGCAAGAATCTGTGACTAACTTGCCATCCGGTGCTTATTTCAGGCTGGAAGATAAAAGATTAAAAGGTGGGGTTTTATGGCATTGCTCGTTACTGTGGAGATCAGTTGAAAGGGACAAGTGTTGTGGCTATTAGTGGCAGTCTGCTTCAGCAGCCGTAGTGATAGATACACTCTACCACAACAAGTCCATTTTTCTTCAGGAAATGCGTCAGGTGCTGTGTTTTTGAGGCCCAGTAGCTTCCAATCTTTCTTTGGACAACACCAATGGGGATTCTTGGGGGTTTCTTTGTGTTGCTCCTGCTTGTTGCCCCTGCATTTTGCCAGCTGCCTTCTCAGGACATCCTTGCGCTCCTCGCCTTCAAGAAGGGCATCACCCATGACCCTGCTGGATTCATCACCGATTCGTGGAATGACGAGTCGATTGATTTCAATGGCTGTCCGGCTTCCTGGAACGGCATAGTGTGCAATGGCGCAAACGTGGCCGGGGTTGTGCTTGATGGCCATGGCATCTCAGGCGCTGCTGATTTATCTGTGTTCGTCAATCTGACGATGCTTGTGAAGCTTTCTGTTGCCAATA
This sequence comes from Zizania palustris, assembly GCA_019279435.1. Classification (NCBI taxonomy): domain Eukaryota; kingdom Viridiplantae; phylum Streptophyta; class Magnoliopsida; order Poales; family Poaceae; genus Zizania; species Zizania palustris. Next base: position 12,441,854 of record JAAALK010000084.1, read on the forward strand.
ACAATCTGTCGGGGACTCTCCCGAGCAATGTGGGTAGTTTTAAGAGCTTGAAGTTCATGGATATATCAAACAATCGGTTTTCAGGTCCAATCCCTGATAATATTGGCAATCTCCGGAGCCTGCAGAACCTGTCTCTTGCCAGGAACAACTTCTCAGGTCCATTGCCTGTCTCCATCGATGGGCTTGCATCGCTTCAATCACTGGATGTGAGTGGCAACTCTTTGTCTGGTCCATTGCCTTCATCTTTGAAAGGCCTCCGGAGCATGGTTGCTCTGAACCTATCATACAATGCCTTCACAAAGAGCATTCCTGCTGGGCTTGGCCTCCTTGTGAACCTCCAGTCTTTAGATCTAAGCTGGAACCAATTGGAAGGTGGTGTTGATTGGAAATTCTTGATTGAATCAACTGTTTCTCACGTTGACTTCAGTGGGAACTTGCTCACCAGTACCACCCCCAAAGAGCTCAAGTTCCTGGCAGATATTTCAGAGACAGTTCTATATCTGAACCTTAGCAATAATAAGTTGACTGGGACATTGATTGATGGAGTTGAGCTCTCAACTTTTGGGAGATTGAAGGTGCTTGATTTGAGCCATAATCAATTATCTGGAGACTTGCCAGGGTTCAATTATGTGTATGATCTTGAAGTTCTGCGACTTGCAAACAACGCTTTCACAGGATTTGTTCCTAGTGGACTTCTGAAAGGAGATTCTCTGGTGCTTAGTGAGCTGGACTTAAGTGCAAATAACCTGACTGGTATGAGTTCCACCTGAAAATTGCTCTTGCATCTCTTGTTCCTTTTTTTCTAAATGCCATGTGAATGTCCATTTTGATTTTCAAAATTTTAATTGTGAGTGTAGCTCCTTCACAAAAGGTCCAGACTCCAAAACAGGTTGTTAGTCTTCAGTTTATGTAAAACTTTGAATTGTCAACTGGCAGTGTGTAATTCTTTATGTTAATTGATTTCTCTGATGTCAATCATGTTCTGATCTGTTGATTACATGATACACATGTTCACATTCTTATGTTTACCATGAAAGATTCTTTGTTACGATCATTGCTTCTATTGACTATTCATCTTCTCCAAAGCAATTAATGGATCAGTGAGTTCTAGCTTGCAACATTTTTTCTGTAAAGATAGGAATGCTATTATGCATACATACCCCAATTTTATTATTGATGTGTACTTGTTCCATAGTTCTGTTGTGCAGTAACAGTACCGTGTACCGTAACTTTTGTAGTTAGACCATTTACCACATTACATAAATTAGCAAAAGATAGTCTCCTCTCCCCCACTAAGAATTAGGCTATGAGATGTATTGATATGCCCGTATTTTCTTTCACAACTCACATGGCATTAGTCTTTTAGTTCCAAATTGTGCCTTTTTGGACTAATTATATTTTCTTTAATCCACAGGACACATCAATATGATCACCTCAACTACCTTGCAAGTCATAAATCTCTCCTCCAATGCTCTATTTGGGGATCTTCCACTGCTTGCAGGAAGCTGCTCTGTGTTAGATCTATCAAATAACCAGTTTAAAGGAAATTTGTCAGTTATTGCCAAATGGAGCAATGATTTGGAATATGTTGACCTTAGCCAGAACAATCTATCTGGAATAATTCCTGATGTGAGCTCTCAATTCCTTCGCCTGAACTACCTGAATCTTTCTCATAATTCCCTAGCTGACATCATCCCTGAAGCTGTTGTTCAGTACCCCAAACTCACTGTCCTAGATCTTAGCTCCAATCAGTTCAGAGGTCCTATTCCTGCTGATTTGCTCACTTCTTCCATGCTGCAAGAGCTCTACATCCAAGACAATATGCTTGGTGGAGGCCTAACATTTCCAGGATCCTCATCTAAAAATCTGAGTCTCCAAGTGCTTGATATTTCTGGAAACCGTTTTAATGGTAGCCTCCCTGATGATATAGCATCATTATCTGGCCTTAGAGCTCTTGACATATCTACAAACAATTTCACTGGTCCTTTGCCAGCTCGTATCACCAAGCTTGTGGCACTCGCTGCTCTTGACATATCAATGAACCAATTCACAGGACCATTGCCTGAGGAACTTCCAGATACACTGCAATCATTCAATGCCTCCTATAATGACCTATCTGGTGTTGTGCCAGTGAACTTGAGGAAGTTTCCAGAATCCTCCTTTCATCCAGGAAACTCGAAATTAGAATATCCTGCTAGCTCTTCTGGATCTGGTAATTCCTCATCTGGTTCAGGTGGCGGCAGATCACTCTCTGCAGCAGCTAAAGTAGCTCTTATAGCAGCTAGTATTGTTGTTCTTGTCATCCTTATCCTTGTTGCTATTCTGTGCCACTACAAGCGAATCTCACGGCAGTTCCCTAACTCAGAAAAGGTTTCTGACAAGAATCTCCACAGGGTTAGCAAAGACATTACCATTACGAAAGGAAAGGATGACAAAGGTGGTTTGGTGGTCTCAGCAGATGAGCTTGGTGCTCCTCGAAAGGGCTCGACATCTGAAGCACTAAGCCAAGAAGAGAAGTCGTCAGGTGTTGGAGGATTTTCACCATCCAAAGGTAGCCGCTTCTCTTGGTCACCAGATTCTGGAGAGACATATGGCCAGGAAGGCCTAGCACGGTTGGATGTCAGATCACCTGACAGGCTAGCAGGGGAGTTGCACTTCCTAGATGAAACAATCACACTGACACCAGAGGAATTGTCAAGGGCACCAGCTGAAGTGCTTGGGAGGAGCAGCCACGGGACTTCGTACAGGGCAACTCTGGAGAATGGCGTCTTCTTGACAGTGAAATGGCTCAGGGAAGGAGTTGCAAGGCCCAAGAAAGAGTTCTCGAAGGAGGCCAAGAAGTTTGCAAACATTAGACATCCCAATGTGGTTGGCTTGCGGGGTTACTACTGGGGTCCAACGCCACATGAAAAACTGATCTTGTCGGATTTTGTTTCGCCAGGAAGCCTTGCGAGCTTTCTCTACGGTAATGCTCTCTCATTTACTACTTTCTCGTTTCTGCATTTGAGCAAATCTAATTTAGCGATTTTGCATACTACATCTGCAAATGCATGTGACCTGTGGTGACCAATAATAGAGTTGTTCAGTCACTAACTCAGCTGAGATGTTTCTCTGAAACTTTGCAGATCGACCAGGAAGGAGAGGCCTACCCCTGACCTGGGCACAGCGGCTAAAGATTGCAGTTGATGTCGCACGTGGCCTGAACTATCTCCACTTCGACCGAGCGATGCCTCATGGAAACCTCAAGGCCACCAACATCTTGTTGGATGGCCTTGACCTCAATGCCCGCGTCGCAGACTACTGCTTGCACCGCCTGATGACCCAGGCTGGCGTCGTTGAGCAGATCCTCGACCTGGGCGTGCTAGGTTACCGTGCTCCGGAGTTGGCAGCGTCCAAGAAACCATCTCCCTCGTTCAAGTGTGATGTGTATGCCTTCGGTGTCGTGCTGCTTGAGCTCCTGACTGGCAGGTGTGCTGGGGATGTCGTCTCGGGGTCTGAAGGTGGTGTCGACCTGACTGATTGGGTCCGTCTGCGGGTGGCAGAAGGCCGGGGATCAGATTGCTTTGATCAAGCCATGGCTTCAGATTCTGAGAACCAACAGGCTGTGAAAGGCATGAAGGAGGCGCTTGGCATTGCCTTGAGATGCATCCGGCCAGTCTCTGAGAGACCTGGGATCAAGTCTGTGTATGAAGATCTTTCATCAATCTAGCTAGCCTCATTCTCTAGCTTTAGATGGATATTCTTATGTGTGTGTTAGAGTGCATTGTTTTGTCTGAAACTCTAGTGTTTCTGTAGCAAATGCAAGTGTATGGCTGGCCTCATCTTGATGCCTCCAAGTTCATATGGCATGTCTCAGTGCTCAAGTGCCAATGCTGCCTCATTATTTACATCTCTTGCAAGTTAGATTTCACCGTATTCCATTCCCTTGAATCTGCGATTTGGTTGCTAGTGAGTTGTACTAACCTAAGCAACGTGTACGTCTCAGGTGATAACAGTGATCTCATTAATAATAGTGTAGATGGAATGTTTGTATCTCGAAACATAGCAAAAGCGTTCCTGATAGGTATCCAGGGCTTTTTCATAGGTATCAACGGCTTCATTTATCTTGTGAATCTGGTCATCAAACTACATTAGTAATCTATCCAGACAAAACTTACCTGTATGTTTTGGTATTTGTAGCAGCATTGTAGTTTAAGCAAAGGGACGAAGATGAGATGGCAATTTGAAAGGTAGTTTGCTCTGACTCCAACAACGACGGCCTTCGACGGCGGCGGAGGTTCCTCCGATGTCTTGCGGCCCCACCGCCGCTGACGTCAGCCCCCGCCGCCGCCCATCCTTCTTGGGTACCGTACTGCTGACAGCACTGTTAGACTGATCCACATTTCGAGTGATTCAGAAATAGTTGTGCTCTTGGTCTTACTGTTGGACTTTAGTGCGTGGATGCCCTTGTATATAGCCACCATAATTTCGAGTGATATAGAGCAACATGAAACAATCAGTAACTTCAACAGATCCACCATAATTTGATAGAAATGGTACCCATGAAATTTTAAGTCTCAAACAACTCAAGATATAATGCACATGCATGCAATCCTAATACTGCATATTACAACGAGAGGTACTCTATTCAACGTTGATAAATACAATGGTGAAAGCTAACCTTGCAGATTCTGGAAATGGTTTATCTATCAGGCCAGCACCGGCCACCAGGAGATGGGTGGCTGCGGGGGCTGACGCGGGCAGCGGCGAGACGACGGACGATGGCTGCGTGACCAGGGCAGGGCTGGAGCTGTTGGTATCGGAAATGAAGAGATGTTCTGTGAGCGTGTTGGCAGAGGAAAAAAAATTGAATGCAATACGTGCAAATACAAATATGATGACAGTTTCGACATTTCACGTGATTTATTTATTTAAAAAATGAAAATAAAGATAAAAACTTGAAAAGATATAACTATTAGTTGCACGAAAAACAGGTAGTATTTTCACAATTACGTTGTATCTGGTGTTATTTTTACAAAGTAAACCACGTAGAGTGGCATACTTGTAATTTTCTCAACTTCAAGGAGGGTTTCTCGTACATACACCCAGCTCCCTATCAAACAAATGTATGGAAGGTATCAAAAGATACTGAGAAAGTAATATTTCTAATCGTATCTGGAAAAACGGATTTGGATTTGAATTTTTTTGATTTGAATATGGATTTTTCAAATTCAGATTCAGATACAAAAATAGATGATATCACTGATATTCGACAGATAAATATTTGGATTCAGATAATCCGAATAAATCTTATCCAGATTATCTAGATTTAAAAGTCTAATGGACATTTTGTCCCAATTATTTGTGGCCCAACAACACATAACAGGTAGCACTCGTGGGCAAGCAAGAGGCGCCACTAACTCAGAGCTGGTCGTCGTTGGTTTCCATCCACCACCACCATTGGTCTGTTTCCACTGCTCTCTCCACCGCCCACCCCATCCCCATCAATCGTGCCCTGACACGTTGTCGCCTAGCCACTGCCCCATGTGCCTCACCAAGCCACCGCACTGACCACTCCAAAAGCCTCGCCTAGACCACCTCACCGGCCTTGCCCAGCGCTCCTCGCATCGGCCACCATAGCCACGGTTGGCACCACAACCCACCTCACCCTTACGCCTCCCCCGGGCAAAGAAGGGAAAGGAAGACAAGGAAAGAGAAAAAAGAAGAAAGAGAATAGGAAGAAGAAATAGATAAAGAAAAAATAGAAGAAGAAGTGAGAAAATTTAAAAATGAGATATTTTTGAATTTGAGATCTTCTTAAATATTTTAGAATTAAAAACTTCTTCTAGGATTTTTAAAAAATGGAATATTTTAATTGATTATAAGTATTTTAGAATTTCAAAAACTTCTAGTTTTTTGAAATCGGATACAAGTATTTTAGAAGAGTAATGGCTTTTGGAACATAGTTATGTTCAAAGTAACTTTAAGAGATTTATTTTAATTTCTATAAAAATCTACCCTATTACTATGTAACTGATGAGTTGAGGGGATTGACACCACCCACAAATCTCAGCCCTTGTCTTGTCTTGATTTTATTAAATCTCAACCGTTATTTTTCACTCGTGCTAATCAGGTCCACCCAAACCTAATTACCTTATGTCGTCTCTCTATCTTCGTACCCCGCCACCTATAGCCTTTGCTCCTTGCTCCGCCAAATCTCTCGCTTGCGTTCTCCACTCCTTCCCTATTACCACCCTAACGCAGGCCACCACCCTTCCCCTTGTGTCACCTCTCTCTCTCTCTCTCTCGGCTCTACTACATCTCTCGCTCGCATCCTCCTCCATCGTCGCCCTCCCGCATGCCACTGCCCTTCCTCTATACTGCCTCTCTATCTCAATACCCCGACTACCGGTGTCGAAGCACCAACATCGGGGACCCGCGTGGTCGAAGGAGGAATTGACGCTAGCTGTAAAAGAAAATAAGATAGTAAGCCTACAATCCACAAAACAACACCATAAGCAAAAGTCGAAGGTTTGTCGAGAGCGGTGAAGTCGAAGCCAGCGGGGTCATTTGACTAGTCTGGGCCCTGGTGGATCGGCGCACACCCATGGCTAGTGCCTAGCGTTTGCGCACTAGGGTTTTGACCTATCTCCCACTAACCCAGGCCATGGGGGTAGGAGCACCAGAGCCCAAGTTAGTGGCGGCCGTCATAGGATCGTATCATATCGACTAGCCACTTAGGCTCTCGGAAGGCGCGTTGAGGACATCCTCCTACATGGTGCGAAGGTAAGTAAGACAGGGGAGCAAATGGAGGGAACAAAGAAACAAGCTGAAATGTTACCTTAGAAGCATCATTGACGAAGCCCGAATATAACCGCTCGCAATATATCCTCGAGGGGCAATTGAAGAGGTGCCTCTTCCACTCACTCCACCACTAGCAAAAAGTGGTGGATGATGCGTGGCAAGACGACAACCCAACCAGGAAGATGGGTCACCAAAAAGGATCTTGTCAGCCATCTGAAGAAGGCGATCGTATTCCACAGAGTCTTTAACTTCTCCACAGACTTGGATTCAGCCGATGAAGAAAAGGTAGGGTGGAAGCTGGCCGAATCTCAGTTGTCTTGTGAAAACCGTCTGTTGTTAGAATTCATATAAAGACTTTCGGTTGCCGACGGTGAAATAGATGGGTAGGAGGCAGAGAGAGATCGAGGCCTTGCAGATATTGATGGAGGTCTCATCCCGACACCCATCGGTCATGATTAACCGATGAGGGCATTCATATTTTGACTAGGAGGCAGGGAGAGATCGAGGCCTTGAAGATATTGATGGAGGTCTCATCCCGACACACATCGGTCATGATTAACCGATGAGGGCATTCATATTTTAACTAGAACCCAAAGGGATACCAGATGACTTGATCGACGGAAAACCCAAAGTAGAAACCTTTGAAACAAAGGGCCAAGGATTCATAGCACATGCGGAAATTGGTGCAACAAGCAGCCGCTCAACCTAGAGAGGTGCATCGGCGATAAGTGGGGGCGACTGATTCAGGAAAATTATAAGAAAATTCTATCAGGGCGAGATGAGGATCGTTGGTAGCTTTGGCGGTATAGATATTGAGCCAAAGTTGAAGGAACCATCAAGGTCCACCAAAGTGGCCAACAGGCTCACCGACCGATAGTTTGGTCGACACTTGATGAAGAAGGTGATAGGTGGCTCCAAGGAGATATCGCCAAGAGGGATCTTTTTTTGTGCAGCAAGCTGCTCAACTAGGAATTGAAGGTGGTAGGTCAGACCAAGGTGGATCGGCAAGAAACAAACTTCTCTAACTAGAGGTTGAGGAAGGCTACATGCTCACGTATTTCTATAGGTCCGATTTTCTTATTATGCTTTGAAATGTACTTGCTCCAATCGCCGATGGACTTGATGTCAAGGCGATGGGTCGGTTTGGAGCAGAAGAAAAGAGAGTTGGCCGATGAGTTTATGTCAAGGAAGGTTAAGAAAACACATCGAGTAAAGAAGACCTCATCGGCCCATGACTAAAAACAAAGGCATTCCAGGGCGTCGGACCAAAAATAACAGGCAGCGGTTTAGCGACTCATCGGTTAAGTCTGACATCTTAATCTATTGTATCTAATTTATGTTGTGCACTATTCATCTAAATAAAGCATGCTCGATATGTTAAAGTACTATCAATCGACCGTGATTTAGCGACTGCCTTGGTTAAGTCCAATCTTTCTATTATGGAAGTTTGATAGTATGGATGCATTGTCTGGTGTGCTAAGTTTAGTTTCTATCGGAGTAAAAGCCAATAGGTTATCCTTAATTCCACGTTTCATCTCATATCCATCGAGAGGTATTCATCTACCTTTACGTGCGAAGCGTGTATCCTCATTAGTTGATGGCATTACTGACTCCGATAATCTAGCCATGGCCATCGACTCAACAACCGATTAGCGCCATTACACGTGTTCCTATTTATGCTGCCACGGTCATCGACTTGATAGCCGATCGGCATTGCTACTAACATCATTTTTATTCTCCCTTATCAGTTGTAGGGTCAAACTGATTAGTATGCTCAAATATTTTTCTAAGATTGTAGGACTTATACTGGAGTTAAACAGATCTCCCAAACCACGTATGTGACCAAAAACGATACCAACAATGTCTTAGATGAATATGAATGTGAATGAGAATGTCTTATATGAATGTGAATGTGATTTATTACTGTGTAATGTGACAAAAAAAGCAAAGAAAAAAAGAAAAAAACATAACATCCATCGGCTATAGTCAGCTGACGGAAGTTATCAGCCGGCTATCTTCCGTCGGCTGACCTGACTAACGGAAGTTACCACGCGAGACAAGAACTTTCATCGATCTAATCTAGCCGATGAAAGATATCTTCGTCTACGTCCGATAGAAGATAAGTACCTTTCATTTGCTAACTTCGTCGGTCGATGTCAATAGAAATTAGTGTTTTGCCGACGAAAGATACTAACTTCCATCGACTTTAGCCGACAGAAGTTTTCTATTTTCTTGTAGTGGATCTAAAGGATATGTAATCAAGATGTGAGACAGGAAAAACTTGAGATGTGTGCACAATAATTCTCACGGGAGAAATATTCAAAAAGCGTACCACAACCTGCTATCCTTTTGAGGATTGAAGATGGAAGTAAAACTTTACTTCCGATCATTGTTTGTATATGCACAATGCTTAATTTAATCTAGATGTTTTGATTCACGAGTTATTATTGATTTAGTTTTTGTTTGATCCGATTAATAACCCCTCCCCATTACATGCGAGACCAACCATATATCTCACTGTGAAGAAGATGATAGATAAGATTGGTTACTAGGAAAGCTTAACTTGAAATAATGTGTAGTAAGTACATTTTGTTGGTCAGCTCTAAGTTCAAACAATAGCATTCTTATTCGTTCCTTCGAATCATTCTGTTCAATTTTTTTGTTCTAGGTAAAACCGGTTAGAATAAACAAAAGAACCGAGGAAGCATATTAAATTTACACGTAACTCTAAATTAAATATTTTTGAAGTTAATTTAACTAATTAAAAGAATTTATTTTAAGTTCAACATATTTATTGTATTTTAATTTTTTTTGTTGGGTTAGAACCTGTATACTGCTAGTCACGTAAAAGAAGGGTAGATACCAGCTGTTACTTCTAATAGGACAACTATTATCATCTATTTCTGTTATATTATTATAATAAATACATGAGGTTTTTTGTGCGGTCCGAACGTATGTTATTTATTTACTAGTTAGATGTATATGTTTTGCAACAGAAAATTTTATTTTTCAATAAGGTATTTGTGTAAAATTCATGTTAAGGATTTTTATACAAAATTCGTATATCCGCATAAAATAAAGAAATTAAAAAACTGAAATGCAAAAGTATATTTTTTCTTATTTTTATTTTCCTTTTTTTCTTTTTCTTCCTTCCGGCGGTTGCAACAGAGGAGCTGCGTGCGGCCGCTCGGCGCTCGCGTGGCGCGTGATTTTTTCTTTTTTTTTCATTTTTCCTTTTTCTTTTCTTTTTTTTCTTTATTTCTTTTTTTTCTTCATTGCTGGCGGTTGTAATAGATGAGCCGCTCGGCGCGCGCGGGCGGTTGCGCGCGGCGCGTGGAGCTGGTGCACGCGGGTGAGTTCAGGGCGGTTTTCACAAGACATAAGTTTTGACTGATTTTTTATGAGATGTGAGAAAAAAAAACATATGTAGTTGCAGGACGGAGACGAAAACGACGGACTAAGTAGCAACATTATATTAGTTAAGATTTTAGAGCAGTGAGTTTACTGAAAAGGATTTAATAGTGTTTCATATTTTTATTTTGCAGCGGTTATTTATTAAACTCAATGCGTTGTGACTGTAATGTTGCCATACTGCGACAAAGATTCATAGGATACCATGCGTGGGCCAGTCTGATCATTAACTACAGGAGCATTCGGCCATGCATTTAATAATATAATAATCAATTAATTACAGTAGCAGATCAAGCAGCAGCGAAAGATTGGAAGAGAAACAAAACGCATGAAAAATTTAACACATCTACCGTATGCTGGTGATCGAGCATTCGGTCATTTGGACGACACGTTCAATCGGGACTATTCATGCAGTGCAATCGATCGCCGGAGGCACACTCAGCTTACGGCCGTCGACCACTGTGACACCGATGACTCAGTGCTGCCTGCGGCGTGGCCGACGGCGCCGTCGTGCGAGCTGACGGCTGCTGCTTGGTGTCAGGGGAGCCCTTTCCGCCGGCGGGACTCGCCGTTGTGGCCGTGGCCGCCACCTCCTCCTGCTGCTGCTGCTTCCTCCGGCCGTACTCCTTGAGCAGCTCACGCGCGAACCGCTCCAGCTTCTCTGCGTTGGTCTCGTTGGCCAGCTTCCTCCCCTGGAACATCACCGCCTCCACGTTCCTCTGCTGCAGCATCTCTTCTGCCTCCCACACCGCTCTCCTCCGTCATCTCGCCGCCGCACGCCACCGTCGTCCTCTCGTGGCTCCGCCGCGCCCCAGTCCCCTGCAGCCATGTATGCAGTTCGGATCCCACCACCCAAAAAGATCAAACCTTTGACAAAAAGTAAGTACGGCAGAAACTCAGATAAATAACAGCATTTGATACTGCAGTAGCTAGCTTATTACTACCTGGATGCGGACGTAATTGCTTGTCCTGTTATGTCCGAACGCCATGGCGACAGCTTGATCTACCTAATGGATCGGATTGCATGCCAGATCAGATCATCAGATCACACAAGCACGATGTCATGTCGAGTACAAGCAGAGCCAACGAATGAATTGAAACAAAAAAACACCAAACGTCCGTATAATTCATGCATGCCTACAATAAATCTAAAGTGCCAATTTATTATGTGGAGTACTCTTTGCTTCCATTTTACGTATAAAAAAAACAAACAGGTACAGTAGTTTCGGTGTAATGTACCATGTCGCACAGGCCGTCAGCGGCGATCCTGGTAATCTCCGGTGCCCTCGCCCGACCGCTGCGGAGGGAGCTGACCTTGCGGCCGGCTTCCCCAGCGCCAATGGAGATGACGAGAAGGTCGTTGATGCCGGCTGCGGCCGGGAACTCACGCTGATTGTTGAGGACGTGCGTGATCGCCGCGGCCGTCGGGTTGCCGAGAGCGACGCCGCTGCCTACCGCCGCGATCCGGGTTGCACCGTCCACTGAGAACACCTCCACGGCGGCGCCCGGCGAGGCAGCGCAAGTCGCGGCGCAAGCGTCGCGCAGGCGGAAGTCGTACGCCGGCGACTCCGCGGCGGCGGCGCGCGAGAAGAGGAACGGCGCCCTCGTCGCTAGGTCGTAGCACGGGACGAGCACCGGGCGCAACGTGTCTCGGAGCGTGAGCTCGCCGAATACCTGCCATGGCGCGATCTTAGGGTGACGCGCGCTTAGCCATATACCGAGTTCATGAAGTAAACGAGCACGCGCGCGCACCTTGTGGAAAGCGGCGCCGGGGCGGCGGCGGAGGCCGCCGGTGCGGGAGGACCATCCGCGGCGGACGCGGCGGAGCAGAAAGCCGAGCGCGTCCTCCGCAGAATACATCGGCCGCCCACAGGGGCCGCGCGCGAACAGCATGGCGGCCAGGACGCCACCAGCGCCAGAGCCAGCAGCCACATCAAAGTAGTCCGCGAGCCGCGCAGCCTTGCTGCTCGCGCGCCGCTGCAGCGCAGCCTCAAGCCGCACCAGCGCAGCTGCAGCGAGGACCCCGTCAGCCGCTCGCGCGCCACCGTCGATGGAAAGGACACATACATTTTCTCCCCCTCGACCTAACGTCATCCGGGAGCCACCAACGCCGCCGGAGTGGAAGCTCTTCGGGGCGCCGACGCCGGCGCCGAAAAGGAACTTGCCCTCGAGGATGGAGAATATCTCATAGGTGAGCCTGTCCACCGCCTCCGCGGCCTCCATGGCTCGCTCGCGTTTCGCGCGTGAGCCGGTGCGCGCCCCGAGGCGCTCGGATGTATAGTACCCCCGTCGCGAGGTGGAAGAATGGTTGGAGCCTTGGTGGCGCGAAGGCGAAGCGTAGCATTCGGCTCGTACGGTGAGTGTACTGTGTAAGGCAATCGCGTCTACGTATACTTCGAATCTTCGATCGTATTAATTAATCTACCGTACATACCGAGCGTATGTACGTAGACGGTAAACGGTGTACCATCTGAGTCACTAACGTACATCAATTAGGAGTGTAACCGTGTATTATTAAATTGACGATGATGCGTACGTTAATTATGGGATGTCGTGCTGGATCACAAGTGGCCGTAATTAACTGATCTGACATGGTTTTACACCTACCCGCCGTTGGATGCGCATCCGATGGCCAGGATGCCTCTTGTACCTCCAAAGGTCGCGTTCCTTGGCACTCTTGTTGACATCGGAACTTGGGAAGTGATAGATGCAGGATTTTAGATAATTATGTCGCTATAAGTTTACCATGTAGTGACAAGATTATGATTCTTAATTACAATTTAAGATCACTGGGTATACTATTATTATTAATATTAAATTAGAGAATAGTATTTTGTCTTCTATATATATACAACCTCGGTGGCAAGATGATTATACTTCCATTGAGTTTATGATAATTATTTAATTGTATAAACAAATGGATTAAATGTTACAGTTGAAACCGAACAATTGTTTTTAAAAAGTTTTATAAGAGATGCTGACAAGAAGAAAGTTTCTGAGATCATATCGTTTATGAACTTGGAAAATGTGTCCATGATCAGGCTATTTACGATGGTGGGTTTTATAATACGGTTTTCTAGAAAGTCATATTTACTAGGCTAACTAGTGTAATTAAATGCGATTATCTCTCATGAAATACTTTCTCTATGACGAAATGATTTGGGTCACAGCAGGCGTTTCATTTCATTTCATCCATCTTGAAAACAGGTTAGCACTATGTCATGGTGATTACACTACTTCCTTCTCTTCCCTCATTAATTAAATGTCATATCAGCAAAAAATCTGATTTGTCATGGTAATTAATACCATAAAACCCCATGAAACTCCCGTTATGAATAGCGTAATACTCCTAACCGTAGGACAAAACTAGCCCTTAATTGAGTAGCAGATTTTAAAGATATTATTGTGCGTCGTGAGGTATAAAAAATAATTGTGAGCCATAAAAATCATAAACTATACATTTATGGTATAATAATTTTATAAAGTTGAACAACAACTAACAATGATTAGTGACATTAATTAATAGCGAATATAGTAAACTATGGTGCGAACTGACAAAGGGCTTAGATAGCATGGATGTTGTGGTATCACCTATAAGTTTTATTTTATACGAACACAAATCTTATTTAATTACGGTTTCTAATCAAGAAACTAGTAAAAACGACTAAACAAACATACTGTTGTAGCAATTGTGTTAGCTACAGCACAGATTTTGTATGTGTGTATATGATGTGTAAAATGAACCTCGAAGGGTTCTTTCAGAGGAAGAAAGAATTTATACTGGTTCGGACCTCCCCTAAGGGATAATAGCTCTACGTCCAGTTGTGGTGAATTTGGCATTGTATGCCTTGGTGTAGTGTGGTGGTGTCACGCCCCGATTTAACAAATCGAGACATTATTGAATTTCCAAAGAAAAACAATAATACAAGAGGTTCATCATGCGACAATCGTACATAAAACAGTATTCATGGTACGCAGACCATATTTATTACATCATTGTTTTGATAAAACAGTAAAATAAAAATAATTAGAAAACGGCATGACAAACATCTTCTTCAGGATTCTTCTTCTCGACTGGGTCGCTACTCCAGACCGTCTTCGTAGTATGCATCCTCTGTGGGGTCCAACGGGTATGAGTACAAAAGTACTCAACAAGCCACCGCAAATGCAAGTAATAGTGCAGGATAATAAACAAAGGAAGGATAATGGCTAACATTGCGAAAAAGTACAGTTTTCAGTCCTGGCATTTAGTGTAATCAGATTTTAATCTTGCGGAAAAGTAAACATGAATATCAACCACTCCAACTAACTCGAGGAGTACGTTTACTTCCTCGCACAACAGTCCTTACATGTTAACCAACATGCACATACATATTCAAAGTAAACTAACTGGGGGATGTCACGCAACCCGCCCTTGACCGTGGGCTCGGCTTTTCGAAAAGATTTAAGACTCTGATCAGAGATGTACTACTGTACCCACAAGGCACGCACTCATCTCAAACGAGATGACCCATTTCACAGGAACTCGTGCCAAAACCTCAATATGAGATGTTCCAAGCGATAACCACCCGCTCTAGGTTTCGCCGGCGCGCCGGGCCGCATCCCGGCTAACGTCGCACCCCCTTTTGCGCCACATTGGTACAAGTCACCCGCAGGTGCAACTTGACCCATCTCCAAATGGTGGCCTCGGTTTGGAACAACCCATACCTTAGTTAGGACTTACCCACTAGACTTGTGGTTAGTACGTAAGTGTATTGCAACGGATCCCTCAGACCGGTCCTTATAGTGCCCCGGGTGCTACCAACCAATGCCCTAGCTTGCACCCGGAACCCACCATGCATCCACTCATAACCACAACTCCAACACCGACAGAATTCCATAGATGAGAAACAATGGGGATCATATAGTAGAACCATGTACTACGACTCATTTTTATCCTATAGCGATTTGTGTCGATACTTTGGACACTAGCTAATAACACTAATCATGTGGTGACAAGGAGTTTTGGCTAGAGAGCATGGCTTGGGTTGCACATCAAGGTCGGGGATCCTAAATAAATATATTGTAAGGGTTCATTTGACTAATGCATGTATAACCTAGGTGTTTTAGCGATAGTTTAATCAAACATAGGTTCAATATGCTCAAAAGATTGGTTTGGTGACTTGCCTTGTTCAGCAAAGGGCGAGGGAGGGACTTCCGGGAAGTATTCCGGCTCCTCGGCGACGTCGTAGTCTTTTTAAAGTACAATAAAGAGAACACATTCAATCAAACAATATAACATTACATTATAAGCACATAAGTTACAGTTGGTTTGGTTAAAAATAAAATAATTTCAATTGTTAAGGTTCTGAAATTTATTTCATAATTAATTTTAAAAAAAAGATTAAAATGAAGGGTTGTCCTTTTTAGAAAACAAATGTTTAAATGGGAATAGTCCCATATTAAGTTCCCTAATGATTTATGAAATGAAAAGTTCATGTTATTTTGAGGGCTTTCAGTACATGGACAGAAAAGAATTAATATAATTTTTCTGGAGTTTAAATGTTTGAATTCATATTTTAATCATAGGGGCATTTGAATATCTATTTAAATAAACATGAAAAGTCAAAGTAAACCTACTGTTTTTATTGCATAAACATGTAGAGAATAATTTTATGAATTTTCTGAAATTGGAATGGTAATTTTTAGGGTTCAAATGCATCAGATATGAATTTTGCAAGTTTAAAAGTATTTCTGAAATTCATTTTTAAATTTTAAACCCCTCGGGTCCACGGTGAGCCAGGCCCACGGTGAACCCGCGCACTGTGCACGTGCGCCGGATCGATCTGGACCGTTGGATCTAGATCCAACGCGCGAGATCGAGGCGGGGCGCTTAAGTGAACACGGACGGCCAGGATTAAAACGTGCGAAGGGGTACCACGTGGACGCACGAGATTAAACGCGGGTTTTGAATACCAACGAACGCACGAGATTAAAACGTACCCCTTCGCTCAGATCTGACGGATCAGATTAAACCGCACGCGGGGATTAATCGCCACCGTCGGATCCAGATCGCACGGTCGTGCGTGAATCCGACACAGCACGGGTACTCGACCCGTGCCGGTCGTCTTCTCCGACGACGGCGAGCGGGCCAGCGGCCACGGCGAGCGACGGCGTTCGAGTCTAAGACCTAAAACGGAACGAGGGTGGCATGGGGATCATGGGGGTACCTCGGCGGTGAGAAAAGGTCGACGGGATGAGGCCGGCGACGAGCGGAGGCGGTGGAGGCGTTCGGGTCCTAGGCGGCGACGGCGATCCGGCGAGGTTCGTCGTCGACGGAGCGGTGGCCGAGGTCGGCGAGGTCCTGGCGGTCACAATGGTGGCGGAGGCACGGACGGGGACGGTCCGATGCGACGGTGAGCGGCGGCCGGAGGTCAGGCGGCGGTGGTGCGCTAAAATGCGGAATGCAAGGGCTCTGTTGGCTCTCGCGGCGTGTGAGCGTGGGGGTGCATTGCGGACGGCCAGGGGGTTTTTTAGGGTCGTCAGCGGGGGCAGAGGGGGCGTAATCGGGGGAGGCCGAGAGTAAAAGCTCTCTTCAACGCCGGCGAGCTCTTGCTGTGCATGCGAGCGCCAATCCGGGGGCGATGACGCGGTGAATTAAAGGGGGAAACGGTCGGGGAAGCGCGGGGAAATCAATGCCGGCGAGTAATTAGGGTGAGGGGGCCGGCGACAGCGAATCCGAGGAGGGGCTAGGGTTTTGGCCGGCGAGGGGGGGGGATTTGGGGGCGGATCCCGCGGGGAAGACGGGTCCGACAGGTGGACCAAGGTGGTCAGCGGGTGCGAGCGCGCGAGAGAGGGGGCCGACGGGTGGGGCCGGGCGATGGCGCGGAGAGGAGGTCACTGACGGTGGGACCCGGTTGTCAGGTGGCGCGCGCGAGGAGGAGTGGGCTGGGCCGGCCGGGAGAGAGAGAAGAGGGGAGGGGGGGCCCATTACTGTTTCTAAGGTTTTCAGATTTAAAATAATTGCAGAAAATAGATTAAACCTTTTGGGGAATTTCCAAAGTGGATAAAAATTTATAAAAATTCTCAAAAATATATTTTGGCCTTGGAGCTTATACAAAAATTTTCAGGTCCTGATTTGGTCATCTACTCTATGTTGTAGTTCAAAAGGGTATAAAGAGGTATTTAAAGTATTTTCAGAAATATATATTTCAAGAAATTGAATTTAATAATATTTTATTGTTTTGAAAATTTGGGGTGTTACAAACCCATCCCCCTTACAAGAATCTCGTCCTCGAGATTGGAACGTTACTCGAATAGCTCAGGGTATTGGGCTTTTAGTTCGTCTTCCTTTTCCCAAGTGGCTTCTTCGACGGGATGATTGTCCCACTGAACCTTGCAGAAACGAACAACGCGGCTTCTGGTTACTCTCTCCTTGGTCTCCAAGATTTTGATGGGTTTCTCTATGTAGGTCAAGTCTTTTTGGACATTGAGCTGTTGAAGGTCGGCTTGCTCGGTGGGTACACGGAGGCACTTCTTCAGCTGAGAGACATGGAACACATCATGAACTCCTGCCAAGGATGGAGGCAGTTCGAGTTGATATGCTACTTCTCCTTGTCGTCGGAGGATCTGGAAAGGTCCGACGTAGCGGGGTGCTAGCTTGCCTTTCATGTTGAACCTTTGAGTGCCACGGAGGGGAGTGACTCGGAGATAGACATAATCGCCCTCCGCAAAGGCTAGGTCCCTTCGACGGTTGTCGGCATAGCTCTTTTGCCTGGATTGGGCGGCCTTCAATCGGTCTCTTATGATCTTAACCTTCTCTTCAGCTTCTCTTAATAGATCAGTCCCAAACAGTTGCGACTCTCCGGTCTGATCCCAGAGCAACGGCGTTCTGCACTTACGCCCATAGAGTGCTTCGAACAGGGACATTTGTAGGCTGGCCTGATAGCTGTTGTTGTAGGAGAACTCTGCATATGGTAAGTTCTTGTCCCACATTCCGCCAAAGTCTAGAGCACAAGCTCTAAGCATATCTTCCAATATCTGGTTGACTCTTTCGGTCTGACCATCAGTCTGTGGATGATAGGCGGTGCTAAAGTTCAGCCGGGTGCCGAGTTCCTCTTGAAGGTTCTTCCAAAACTTGGAGGTAAACTGACTCCCACGGTCAGATACAATCTTCTTGGGAACTCCGTGAAGGCACACGATCCGGGTCATATACAACTCGGCCAGCTTGGCGACGGTGTAAGTCGTCTTGACCGGAACGAAGTGAGCTACTTTGGTGAGTCGGTCGACGATCACCCAGATAGAATCATGACCAGCTTGGGTCCTGGGCAGTCCCGTGATGAAGTCCATTCCTATTTCTTCCCACTTCCATTCAGGGACTTTGAGAGGTTGAAGAAGTCCGGCAGGTCTCTGATGCTCTGCCTTGACTCGCCGGCATGTGTCGCACTTGGCCACATACTCGGCTATTTCCCTCTTCATGCTGACCCACCAATATTTCTCTTTCAGATCTTGATACATCTTCGTACTCCCGGGGTGGATGGAGTATAGAGTATCGTGGGCTTCTTGAAGGATGAGGGTCTTCAACTCAGGTAGTGTTGGAACAATTGCGTTAGTTCCAGCAGGTTTTCTGTGGTGGAGTATGATATGGAGAGTGAACCTCGATGGGTTCTCACAGGGAGAGATAGGGTTTATACTGGTTCGGGGCCTCCCCTAGGGATAATAACCCTACGTCCAGTTTGTGGTAGATTTGGCATGGTGTGCCTTGATGTGGAGAGGATAACTCCAGGGTCTCATGGCCCCCTGGAGGATGTGTCCCGTTACAAGGGCTTGGCCCTGCTTTTATAGGCACGCAGGCCAGAGGAAAAGACTGGAATGCCCCCCTATGAACCCTTGGTTCATAGGGGCAGAGAGGGGAAAAGGAGCTTAGCTACGGTACAAAAGGTGCCAGACAACTTTACAGCCTTACTGGCGTGTCAGGCTGCGCCAGGCTTTGACCGGGCTAAACGACACTCCAGGGGCGGGGGGCCCCTGGTATGGACTCGGCTCCGGAGGGCGGCCTCCGGACCTGGCTCCGGAGGGCGGCCTCCGGGCTTCGGCCCTTGGAGGATGGCCTCCGAACTGGACTCCGGAGGGTGGCCTCCGGACTGGACTCCGGAGGGTGGCCTCCGGGCTTGGCTCCTGGAGGATGGCCTCCGAACTGGACTCCGGAGGGTGGCCTCCGGACTGGACTCCGGAGGGTGGCCTCCGGGCTTGGCTCCTGGAGGATGGCCTCCGAACTGGACTCCGGAGGGTGGCCTCCGGGCTTGGCTTCCGGAGGGTGGCCTCCGAACTGGACTCCGGAGGGTGGCCTCCGGACTGGACTCCGGAGGGTGGCCTCCGGACTTGGCTCCTGGAGGATGGCCTCCGAACTGGACTCCGGAGGGTGGCCTCCGGACTGGACTCCGGAGGGTGGCCTCCGGGCTTGGCTCCTGGAGGATGGCCTCCGAACTGGACTCCGGAGGGTGGCCTCCGGACTGGACTCCGGAGGGTGGCCTCCGGGCTTGGCTCCTGGAGGATGGCCTCCGAACTGGACTCCGGAGGGTGGCCTCCGGACTGGACTCCGGAGGGTGGCCTCCGGGCTTGGCTCCTGGAGGGCTTCGAGCCGGACCTCCTGGTTTGGGGGGCTTCGAAGCTACAGGCCTCGGGAAGCATCTTGGGACCTGGAAGTAATACTCAAAGAAAACAGGCTCCGACAGAACCTGGCTCTGGGCCGAAGGCTGTCGGAGGCTGACGTCATTTGGCCCCTGAGTGAGGGAAATATATTCCCCCAACAGTAGCCCCTCGCGTGTAGGCCTTCGGAACGAAGGGGTGCACGCGTCCTTAGGACAAATGACCTGGAAATATAACTTACAGAGAAAACATACCTTCGGCGCCTGGACCGAGGGCGGCCTCGACATCCGGGAGCAATAAATGCCCGCGCTTACCGTCAGAACGGCCTCGGGGCTCGGGGAGCCCGCACGGCTCCGCAACGGTCGAAAATGTTACCGTTACCTTGCTCTGGGCCGGTTCGCCTTTGCTGAGGGCCCATCTGGCGGTGGGTTCGGCCCACGACGGTTGGCATTCTTACCGTGCCTATAAATAGAGACTTACCGCGTGCGGCTTCGGCACACCTTCATTTGCTCTCTTCTTGTTGCCTTGCAAACCTCGCTCTGCTCCTCTTCTAGCTTCGCTCCGAGCCCCCCCCTTTCGCTTAGCTTTAGCTCTTCGCGCCGAAGTCCCAGCGACATGCCGAAGAAGGCGGTGGCGAAGCCTCTTGCTTTGGGCTCGAGCTCGGGCTCCGCCCAGGTGCAGGCGGCGGCGGCTGCGGCGGCGAAGACTGCGCCCAGGCGGATGGGGCCGAGGGACCTTCGGACCCCCTCCGACAAGTTCGAGCAGACCCTGGAGATGAGGGCCTCGATCTCCACGGAGGAGTCGGTTCGGAGGGCCTGCGAAGGGAAGATTGCGGCGAAGATCCAGCTTCGGGTCCCGGAGAAGTCGGAGGCTGAGCCGAGGCCTCGCGCTGACGAGGTGGTGGTGTTCGAGGCCTTCTTCGAGGCCGGCCTCGGTCTGCCAGCGGTGGGGATGCTGAGCGAAGTCCTCAAGGCTTACAACCTCGAGCTTCCACAGCTTTCGCCCAACGCCGTGGCGAGGTTAGCCGTTTTGAGTGGGCCATGAGGGCCGAGGGCTGCGAGGGCCGCGCGGACGTCTTCGTTGCCCTCCATGATGCCAACTGCCAACCGAAGCCCCGGGAGGGGCCGGACCGCGTCAAGAGGGCGCTTGCCTTCGGCAGCGCCAATTTTCAACTTCGGAAGGAGTATCAGGACGCCTTCCCGGCGAGGGCCGTCAACAACAAGTGGCACTCGAGGTGGGACCAAGAGTGGTTCTATGCCTCCGTCGGAGCCAACTCCCCCCTTCGGAGCACCAACGCCCATATTTTGTATCGGCGCGAAGGGGTGGTGAAGACCAGCGAAGGCCTCCTTCAATCGAGGATCTCGCTGCTCCGAAGGGTGGCAGCGAAGATGAGCATGAGGGACCTCGCAGAGGAGTTCCTCACCCTTCGGCTAAGCCCCCTCGCGCGCTCTTGGCCGGAGGGTCTCTTCCAGGCTTCGGATCGAGGTGGACTCAGCGAGCTGGCCTTCGACCGCTTTTGTAAGTCTTCGCGCTCTTCTTGCTTTTAATACTTAGAATACTTTGCTCCTAACTTCAACCTTTTCGCGTAGCCGCCCTCGACATGAGGACCCCGGAGGAGGCCATCGCGGCGGCGGACCGAGTCGTCGGGACTCCGACTCCCGAGGAGCAGAACCAGCGCCTCGCCCTAGTGGGGTCCTGGGAGCGCTGGAACAGAGTGTGGACCGCGCTTGGCCTCGGAGGGCTCCCCGCTCTGCCGGACTTCGCCCACCTGGCTGCCTCGTCGGCCGGAGCCAAGAGGAAGAGGGGGGACGAGGATGAAGCGGACGCCTCGGGGGAGGTTGCGGCGAAGCCCGCAGCAACTCCGACCCCCAAGAAGGCCGCGAAGCCCCTGGCGGCGAGGGCTTCGGAAGAGGAGGCCGATGCGCGCACTCCGGCTGCCAGGGAGGCCACTGATGCTCCGGCGGAACCAACTTCGGGCGCGAAGGTGGATGCGCCAGCTTCGCAGCGAGGGAGCTGGAGGACACACTTAGCCCCTGGTTCCTTCCAGGAGATCTCTGATGATGGTGAACCCTTTTTTCTCTTTGCAAGCCTCTCTTCAATATGCAGGTTTTGACTTGGCCTTTTCGCAGAGGACGAAGATGACGCGAGGCCCGCTGCGGCGAAGCCGGCCGGCGAAGGCGGGTCGAAGTCCGCCGAGGCGGAGCCCGCGGAGGCTTCGAGCAGCAGCAGCAGTAGCAGCAGCAGCAGCGAGTCGGAGTCCGGGAGCACTTCGTCTGACAGCGAAGGCGGCGAGGGCCGCGTGGACCCTCGAGGCGAAGAAGATGTCGACGTGGTGGGCTTGAGCCCCGCTTCGCCGAAGCCCGCGGAGGGGACCGTGGCCGTGATTCACCCTTTCAAGCCGAGGGGAGGTGTGACGGTGGCGGCGATCCGCGGCTTCCGCGCGGCTTGTGCTTCTGCGGAAGAGGGGGACTTGGTGGCCCAGCTTAGCCACCAGGACCCCGCGGATCTCTTTGTCAGCTCGAACGAAGTCCTCCTGCGGGTGAGCGAAGCCCCTTGCAACTTCGAGCTATATGTTAGCTTTTCCTTGGTACTTATGACTTCTTCAACTTCTGCAGGCCTTCGCACTGAACGCAGCCGCTTCGACTGCTGCCGACAGGCGGTTGGAGCGCCTTGCAGCGGAGAAGGAGGCCCTTCGCCGCGAGGTTTCAGAGGAAGCCGAGGGGCGGAAACGGGCCGAAGCTTCGGCTGCGGAGGCGAAGGAGGCGAGGGAGGCCTTGGCCTCGGAGACGGCTCGGCTTCGCGCGGAGCTCCAGGCTTCGAAGGATGCCGAGGCCCGACAGGCGAAGGAGATCGAAGAGCTCCATCAACGGGCCCAGGACCTCGAGAGCTTCGTTGTGGCCAACCTTGGCGAAGCCACCCAGAGCCTGACCGAGGTCCTTGAGAAAATAGGGACCGAGTGCCGGGCTCCGGAGTTTGGCGACCAAGACCCGATTGGGGACCGCGCCGATTATTTGAAGACAGCGGCTTCGATTGCGGACGAAGCGCTGACAGGCTTCGCTCTCATGGCCGGTCGCGTCGCCGGTCAAGGAGTGTTGCACATGCTCCACGCCGCGGGGTGTGACCACCTTCGGGCGGCAACCTCCGTCGCCCCCGTGGCCTTCGGGGGTCCGCACTTGGTGACGCCTCCGGGCGAAGTCCGTGGGGCCTGGCGGCGGCTGCAGGATCCCTGGAAGGAGCAAGGCTGCGAGGCAGTCCTTGACCTTATGAAGGCCCTCCGACAACGCCGGTTCAAGGGGCCCACTGACCCGGACAAGCCTTCGACCTCGACGCCTCCGCCTCCGAAGGTGTAGATCTCCTTAGGCTTCCTTGTAATACCTAGCTGTAGGCTTGTAAAGACTTATCAGTTCATTAATACGAATGCGGGGGTTTTTTATACCTGCCCAGGCTCAGCCTTCGAGCGTAGACCTCGAAGTCCTCGAGGACTCTGAAGAGCTTCAACAGCTGTGGGCGATCCTTGAAGTAGCTAGGTCCGAAGGCCCCCCTCGGTTTAAGCTGCCGAGGGGGCCTCGGGGCGAAGCCATCTCCGAAATAGCTCAGGATTTGCTAGCCGCTGTGAAGACGGAGCCCCTTCAAGGTTCTTTACCTTTGCCTCCGCGAGCGGCCTTAGCGAGCGACGAAGCCCTAGATTTTTCTGCCTTCGATACGGCACCGCCTGCTTCGCGAACTTGGAGCGACCTGCAAAGCGGAAGCCGAAGCCTGCGGGCTTCGGAGCCTGGACGAGCCGGTCGAGGGAGAGCGGGCTCCGATGAGGCAACGTCCAGCCGAGGGGGTCCCCGCCGAAGGAGAGGCAAGCGAGGGACGGGGCCTCGCACTCGGTTCTTCTTAGGCTTAGATACAGATTACTCGTAGTTTTGTCTTCGAAGTATATTTGTAACATACTTCTCAATTCTCTTAATGAACGGAGTTTATTATACTTGCATACTTCGTTTGTATGCTTCGCATTGTTTGGTTTTGAACACTTAGCTTATCACGCTCGTACTGTACATTACATTCGCACACCTCGCATATATGCTTCCCCCCTTTGCCCGTGGCAGTTAGGGACTTTAGCCGTTGCTGGTACGGGCAAAAAATAAAAGATGCGAAGGGTGCGCCTTTTGGCGGCTTGATGCATGAAGTTTTATTCAAGCGAAGGCCCCTTCGGGCTTCGAATGCCTTAATTGGGTGCGAAGCAATGCTTCGGCTGCTGAAATTCACTGAGCGGAGCCCTCTTTTGGGCTCCGTATGCGCTAACTTGGCGCGGAGCAGGGCTCTGGCATAACCAAGTTTAGCGAGGCATGCTTCGTCACGCTAGGATTTGGATGTTGTGCATGAGCGAGGCTCTGGAACGCACTTAGATTTTAGCGAAATAAGACTTTGAGACGCTCGGGCGTATATTATATTAACACGCGAAGCAGGGCTTCGGAGCGTGCTTGGGTAACGAAGCTGGGCTTCGGAGCTTGTTCCTGCAATGAGAAGGATAATAGGTGTGGATTCACCGAACCTGTGATAATGTGAGCCACCTTCGACTCTGAGCCACCTTCGACTCTGGGTCACCTTCGACCCTGGGATGCTTCGGGTGCGGAGCCCGGAATCCCTGGGATGCTTCGGGCGCGGAGCCCGGAATCCCTGGACGCGTCGGGCCAGCGGCCCGGAGTCCTTTGTTACTGCTGCGGGCCCGGAGGCGCTGTGCAGCCTTCGGAGGGATGCTCCGGATTTTATAAACCTTCGACCCTGGGATGCTTCGGGTGCGGAGCCCGGAATCCCTGGGATGCTTCGGGCGCGGAGCCCGGAATCCCTGGACGCGTCGGGCCAGTGGCCCGGAGTCCTTTGTTACTGCTGCGGGCCCGGAGGCGCTGTGCAGCCTTCGGAGGGATGCTCCGGATTTTATAAAGTGAAGCAAGGCTTCGGTTTTAAATAAGGCGAAGCGTGGCTTCGGGTTTAAATAAAGCGAAGCATGGCTTCGGTTTTTAAGTAAGGCGAAGCAAGGCTTCGGGTTTTAAATAAGACGAAGCGGTGCTTCGGGTTTAAATAAGGCGAAGCGGTGCTTCGGGTTCAAATAAGGCGAAGCATGGCTTCGGTTTTTAAGTAAGACGAAGCAAGGCTTCGGGTTTAAATAAGGCGAAGCATGGCTTCGGTTTTTGAATAAAGCGAAGCATGGCTTCGAGCTTATGTTAATGTAACTGCAGGTTGGTGCATCGAAGTAAGGCTTCGGGCGGTACTTACCTTGTAGCCCTCGGGCTCCGATGACTTTTGAAACGTGGAGCGGAGCCCCTTGCCGGAGAGTGGGCTCCGGTCTGCGGAGGATGGAGGAAGGCGAAGGTGGCCTTCGATCTGCCCTCGAAGCCCCTTGCCGGAGGGTGCGCGAAGCGAGAAAGCCTCGATGCTCCCCCCTCGGGCGCACTTCGGGTTGCAGGCAGTGGTAGAGAACTTAGCTTCTAGGACTAAGGTCCCCACGGACGGCGCCAACTGTTGGAACAATTGCGTTAGTTCCAGCAGGTTTTCTGTGGTGGAGTATGATATGGAGAGTGAACCTCGATGGGTTCTCACAGGGAGAGATAGGGTTTATACTGGTTCGGGCCTCCCCTAGGGGATAATAACCCTACGTCCAGTTTGTGGTAGATTTGGCATGGTGTGCCTTGATGTGGAGAGGATAACTCCAGGGTCTCATGGCCCCCTGGAGGATGTGTCCCGTTACAAGGGCTTGGCCCTGCTTTTATAGGCACGCAGGCCAGAGGAAAAGACTGGAATGCCCCCCTATGAACCCTTGGTTCATAGGGGCAGAGAGGGGAAAAGGAGCTTAGCTACGGTACAAAAGGTGCCAGACAACTTTACAGCCTTACTGGCGTGTCAGGCTGCGCCAGGCTTTGACCGGCTAAACGACACTCCAGGGGCGGGGGGCCCCTGGTATGGACTCGGCTCCGGAGGGCGGCCTCCGGACCTGGCTCCGGAGGGCGGCCTCCGGGCTTCGGCCCTTGGAGGATGGCCTCCGAACTGGACTCCGGAGGGTGGCCTCCGGACTGGACTCCGGAGGGTGGCCTCCGGGCTTGGCTCCTGGAGGATGGCCTCCGAACTGGACTCCGGAGGGTGGCCTCCGGACTGGACTCCGGAGGGTGGCCTCCGGGCTTGGCTCCTGGAGGATGGCCTCCGAACTGGACTCCGGAGGGTGGCCTCCGGGCTTGGCTTCCGGAGGGTGGCCTCCGAACTGGACTCCGGAGGGTGGCCTCCGGACTGGACTCCGGAGGGTGGCCTCCGGACTTGGCTCCTGGAGGATGGCCTCCGAACTGGACTCCGGAGGGTGGCCTCCGGACTGGACTCCGGAGGGTGGCCTCCGGGCTTGGCTCCTGGAGGATGGCCTCCGAACTGGACTCCGGAGGGTGGCCTCCGGACTGGACTCCGGAGGGTGGCCTCCGGGCTTGGCTCCTGGAGGATGGCCTCCGAACTGGACTCCGGAGGGTGGCCTCCGGACTGGACTCCGGAGGGTGGCCTCCGGGCTTGGCTCCTGGAGGGCTTCGAGCCGGACCTCCTGGTTTGGGGGGCTTCGAAGCTACAGGCCTCGGGAAGCATCTTGGGACCTGGAAGTAATACTCAAAGAAAACAGGCTCCGACAGAACCTGGCTCTGGGCCGAAGGCTGTCGGAGGCTGACGTCATTTGGCCCCTGAGTGAGGGAAATATATTCCCCCAACAGGTAGGTTGGGTACGCATATCCGGGTTCCGAACCAGATGGTACCATGCTCGTCCTCGGAAAATCCAGGGGCTTTACCCTTCCTCATGTTCTGCTGGATCTCCTGGATGGCCGGGTCTTCCTTTTGCTTTTCTCGGATTTGGTCTATTAAGACAGGCCGAGACTCCAAGGCAGCGAGGTACGCGCGGGTGGTGATCCCTAGGTTTAGCCTTTCCATCTCCTTGTAAAGTAAAGGAGCTTGGTCCTGAATCATGATGGCATTGCAGTACCCTTTTCGACTAAGGGCGTCTGCCACCACATTCGCTTTGCCCGGATGATAATGGATGCCCAAGTCATAATCCTTGATCAGTTCCAACCATCTCCTTTGCCTGAGATTCAGATCTGGTTTGGTGAATATGTACTTGAGGCTCTTGTGGTCGGTGAAGACCTCACACCGATTCCCCACAAGGTAATGTCTCCATATCTTCAAGGCATGAACCACGGCTGCTAACTCCAGATCGTGGGTCGGGTAGTTCAGCTCATGCGGTCTCAGCTGTCGGGAGGCGTAGGATATCACCTTCCCATCTTGCATCAAGACACACCCCAAACCTTGGCGGGAAGCATCACAGTAGACGTGGAAGTCCTTCTGGATGTCCGGCAGGGTTAGGATCGGGGCTGACACGAGCTTCGTCTTGAGAGTCTGGAAGCTTTCTTCACAATCCGGGGTCCATTCAAACTTCACTTCCTTCTGAAGCAGTCTAGTCATCGGCTTGGCGATCTTGGAGAAGTTCTCGATGAACCGGCGGTAGTATCCGGCTAATCCGAGAAAACTTCGGATCTCGGTCACGGTCGTTGGCTGCAACCAGTTGGTTACCGCTTCAACGGTGGTTGGGTCCACTGCTATTCCTCCGGCAGATATGACATGACCGAGGAACTTCACCTCAGACGACCAAAATTCGCATTTGCTGTATTTGGCGTACAATTGCTGCTCCCTTAGCTTTCCGAGGGTCAGACGGAGGTGAGTCTCGTGTTCTTCCTTGTTCTTGGAGTAAACGAGGATATCGTCGATGAATACCACGATGAACTTGTCCAAGAACTCCATGAATACATTGTTCATCATGTTCATGAAAAAGGCCGGGGCATTCGTGAGTCCGAACGACATCACGGTGTACTCGTAGAGTCCATAGCGGGAGGTGAAGGCTGTCTTGGGTATATCTTCTTCTCTAATCGTCAATTGGTGATATCCTGACCTGAGGTCAATCTTAGAAAACACCGAGGATCCCTTCAGTTGATCGAACAGGTCGTCGATCCGAGGCAGTGGATACTTGTTCTTGATGGTCACATCGTTCAAGGCTCTATAGTCCACGCACATCCTCTTGGTCTTGTCCTTCTTCATGGCAAATATAACTGGTGCACCCCAGGGTGAGGTACTTGGCCGAATATACCCTTTTTGCTCTAGGTCTTCGATGTTGCTCTTGACTTCGGCTAGTTCATTAGCGGCCATTCGGTACGGGCGCTTGGAGATTGGAGTGGTCCCGGGGACAAGTTCGATTCTGAATTCGATGTCCCGCTTGGGAGGCATTCCGGGTAAATCTTCAGGGAAGACATCCGCAAACTCCTTGACTATAGGTACCTCTTCAAGAGCTATCGAGCGAAGGGACGCTCCGAGTGGCTTGCGACTGGTCATCCGAAAGGTGACGACCTCGCCTTCCGGGTTGGTCACCGTGACGGACTTGTTGGCACAGTTGATCACACCTTTATGCTTCATCAGCCAATCCATCCCTAGGATGAAGTCAAGTCCGGTGCATTGGATGAGGACTGGCTCGGCCCGAAACAATACTCCTAGGATCTCAATCTGAACCTTAGGGCTGTATAAGGGAGCTAAGGTCTTATTGCCGGGAGTGGTAATAACCATGGGAGTGGGTAGAGGGAGCACGTCCAGTCCGTTGGTTTTCACAAAATCTTCCGAGATGAAGGAGTGGGTTGCTCCAGAGTCAAATAATATGACGGCTGGTACGAAATTCACAGTAAACGTACCGAGCACGACTTCAGGTGCCTCCTGAGCTTTCTCCGCGTTGATGTGGTTTACGCGGGCTCGCACCGCCTGGTTGGGTGCCGCGCCTTGAGGCTGCTTGGGGTGGGGACACTGGTGGGAGTAGTGCCCTTCCTTGCGGCAGTTGAAGCAGACGATCGGCCTCCCTTGACGATCCTTCAAGATCGGGGCCTTGGCTGCTGACGTCGGCTGAGCGGCCGGAGCTGGTGGAGCGGGGCGAGGATGCCCGGCGTTGGATCCGCTTGCGGCGTGAGGTGGCCTGTAGGCAGGCCGGGGATGGTAGGCTGGCGCTAGTGGCGGAGGGATGAAGCGGGGCCTCTGAGAGTTCGCCTGTTGATGCTTGAAGGCGATCATCTTCCTCTTCTTGAGGTCCAGCTTGTTCTGCTCAGTCTCTTGGACGAGCGCTTTGTTGACTAGCCGTTGGAAGTCGGCGTAGTCGGTAGCGACGAGCTGGATGGACAGCTCATCCTTAAGTCCCCGGAGGAACTTGGCTTGGCGGAGGGCGTCGGTGCGCACTTCCTCTGGTGCGTAGCGGGCGAGGCGGTTGAACTCATGGAGGTACTCCATGACGGTCCTGTTGCCTTGCTGCAGGTCGTGGAACTCCTGCTGTTTTACCGCGATGACGCCGGCGGGGACGTGGGCGGCACAAAAGGCGATGGTGAACTCCGCCCAAGTCACCACGTGGTCCTCTGGCTGGGACTCACGGTAGTTGTCCCACCATTCGGCGGCGGGACCCTGGAGCTGGTGAGTGGCGAAGGCCACCCGCTCCCGGTCGGTGCAGGGGAGGAGGTCGAGCTTCTTCTCGATGGTGCGAAGCCAATCTCCGGCCTCCATCGGGTTGGTGGTGCTCGAGAAGATGGGCGGGCGCACGCGCAGAAACTCGGAGAGTTGCGGAGCAGGCGCGGGTGCTGGTGCGCGAGGGGCGGGCTCCCCGTTCTGCAGACGGTCCAACTGAGCCTGTTGGTTCTGCATTTGGGTGAGGAGGGCGGTGATCAGGTGGTTCTGATTCGCCATCATCTCCGCCAAGGTGGGGTGGTTGGCGGAAGGTGACCCAGACTGACGTGGGCCCGTTGCACCCCAGTTGGGCACAACACCCTCGGGCGCGTCGCGGCTTCCTCCTGCTCCGTTGTTGGAGCCGGTGTTCTGGTGGTCGGCCATCTTCTGAATACATCGTGATAAAACAAGGATGACGAAAAAATAATATACCCAAAATACCAAGCACATAAATATATAGAGTGGCATAAATAGTTCATTACATTCAAGATCTTATTCCATCTGCAACCCAACTTGTTGCAGATGGCACCACATACAAAATTTATTTAATTTAGACTGCGCCCTCTAGCGTCTACTCACCACCGGAGGCGGTCTCCGTGCTCTCGGAACCACGAGTACGCGGCTCCGAAGGGATGGTGGGCTCGAGAAAGTTCTCGATGATGGAGTCGGAGACGAGGCCGGGGCATGGTGTAGGGGCGCTGGTGGAGGCTCTAGCGGGGGAGGGTCGTGGCGGGATCCTCTTGGGGCGAGGGAGGGGCTCACGGATGGGCTTCTTCTTCCTCGGAAGAAGAGGAACCATCTCCGCAATGTCCTTCTGCAGCTGCATGATCTTGCGCCGCAACTCGCCGTTCTGTTGGATCAAGTTCTTCGTTTCTTCGCGAAGAAACTCAACCGCCTCATGGTGCTCGTCGGCGTCAAGCACCGCCTCGGTGTGGAGATCATCCATGGCCTGTAGCAGACGCGACTGCCGGGCCATGACCGGATCACGCACGGAGTGAACTCCGAGGTAGATGCTACGGTGGGCTCCGGGAGTTCGCTTCGGCACAAGCCGGAAGGATGAGTTCTGAAGACGATCGTCGTAGATCATCCTCAGCTCCATGAGGGCCTGGAGGGCGACTCGTTGGCACGCGACGTCAAAAGTCGGGCCTCCAAGTGCGGTGGTGTAGGGCGGCAGGTGCTCTTCGGAGCCGTGGACGGTGAGGGAGACGTCGCAAGGCCCGGCGAACTCGTCGGGATACACTCCCTGGAATTCGGGTTCGAAGAGGAACCCGAGGAAGGTGAGCATCATGCGGAGCTCCCGGACGAAGCCCTCATAGTGGCGGCAGTAGCTGTGGACTTGGTAGACTGGCATCTACAAAACAGCAAGTTGAATAAAAGTGAGGAGAGGAACAAAGTTTATGAAGTAGATTTTCGAGAAATAATTTCTTGTGGCTAATGGCTAGGCGGGTCTGTTTGGCTTCCTACAGTCAAGTCGGCTCTGATACCATCTTGTCACGCCCCGATTTAACAAATCGAGACATTATTGAATTTCCAAAGAAAAACAATAATACAAGAGGTTCATCATGCGACAATCGTACATAAAACAGTATTCATGGTACGCAGACCATATTTATTACATCATTGTTTTGATAAAACAGTAAAATAAAAATAATTAGAAAACGGCATGACGAACATCTTCTTCAGGATTCTTCTTCTCGACTGGGTCGCTACTCCAGACCGTCTTCGTAGTATGCATCCTCTGTGGGGTCCAACGGGTATGAGTACAAAAGTACTCAACAAGCCACCGCAAGTGCAAGTAATAGTGCAGGATAATAAACAAGGAAGGATAATGGCTAACATTGCGAAAAAGTACAGTTTTCAGTCCTGGCATTTAGTGTAATCAGATTTTAATCTTGCGGAAAAGTAAACATGAATATCAACCACTCCAACTAACTCGAGGAGTACGTTTTACCTCCTCGCACAACAGTTCTTACATGTCAACCAACATGCACATACATATTCAAAGTAAACTAACTGGGGGATGTCACGCAACCCGCCCTTGACCGTGGGCTCGGCTTTTCGAAAAGATTTAAGACTCTGATCAGAGATGTACTACTGTACCCACAAGGCACGCACTCATCTCAAACGAGATGACCCATTTCACAGGAACTCGTGCCAAAACCTCAATATGAGATGTTCCAAGCGATAACCACCCGCTCTAGGTTTCGCCGGCGCACCGGGCCGCATCCCGGCTAACGTCGCACCCCCTTTTGCGCCACATTGGTACAAGTCACCCGCAGGTGCAACTTGACCCATCTCCAAATAGTGGCCTCGGTTTGGAACAACCCATACCTTAGTTAGGACTTACCCACTAGACTTGTGGTTAGTACGTAAGTGTATTGCAACGGATCCCTCAGACCGGTCCTTATAGTGCCCCGGGTGCTACCGACCAATGCCCTAGCTTGCACCCAGAACCCACCATGCATCCACTCATAACCACAACTCCAACACCGACATAATTCCATAGATGAGAAACAATGGGGATCATATAGTAGAACCATGTACTACGACTCATTTTTATCCTATAGCGATTTGTGTCGATACTTTGGACACTAGCTAATAACACTAATCATGTGGTGACAAGGAGTTTTGGCTAGAGAGCATGGCTTGGGTTGCACATCAAGGTCGGGGATCCTAAATAAATATATTGTAAGGGTTCATTTGACTAATGCATGTATAACCTAGGTGTTTTAGCGATAGTTTAATCAAACATAGGTTCAATATGCTCAAAAGATTGGTTTGGTGACTTGCCTTGTTCAGCAAAGGGCGAGGGAGGGACTTCCGGGAAGTATTCCGGCTCCTCGGCGACGTCGTAGTCTTTTTAAAGTACAATAAAGAGAACACATTCAATCAAACAATATAACATTACATTATAAGCACATAAGTTACAGTTGGTTTGGTTAAAAATAAAATAATTTCAATTGTTAAGGTTCTGAAATTTATTTCATAATTAATTTTAAAAAAAAGATTAAAATGAAGGGTTGTCCTTTTTAGAAAACAAATGTTTAAATGGGAATAGTCCCATATTAAGTTCCCTAATGATTTATGAAATGAAAAGTTCATGTTATTTTTGGGCTTTCAGTACATGGACAGAAAAGAATTAATATAAATTTTTCTGGAGTTTAAATGTTTGAATTCATATTTTAATCATAGGGGCATTTGAATATCTATTTAAATAAACATGAAAAGTCAAAGTAAACCTACTGTTTTTATTGCATAAACATGTAGAGAATAATTTTATGAATTTTCTGAAATTGGAATGGTAATTTTTAGGGTTCAAATGCATCAGATATGAATTTTGCAAGTTTAAAAGTATTTCTGAAATTCATTTTTAAATTTTAAACCCCTCGGGTCCACGGTGAGCCAGGCCCACGGTGAACCCGCGCACTGTGCGCGTGCGCCGGATCGATCTGGACCGTTGGATCCAGATCCAACGCGCGAGATCGAGGCGGGGCGCTTAAGTGAACACGGACGGCCAGGATTAAAACGTGCGAAGGGGTACCACATGGACGCACGAGATTAAACGCGGGTTTTGAATACCAACGAACGCACGAGATTAAAACGTACCCCTTCGCTCAGATCTGACGGATCAGATTAAACCGCACGCGGGGATTAATCGCCACCGTCGGATCCAGATCGCACGGTCGTGCGTGAATCCGACACGGCACGGGTACTCGACCCGTGCCGGTCGTCTTCTCCGACGACGGCGAGCGGGCCAGCGGCCACGGCGAGCGACGGCGTTCGAGTCTAAGACCTAAAACGGAACGAGGGTGGCATGGGGATCATGGGGGTACCTCGGCGGTGAGAAAAGGTCGACGGGATGAGGCCGGCGACGAGCGGAGGCGGTGGAGGCGTTCGGGTCCTAGGCGGCGACGGCGATCCGGCGAGGTTCGTCGTCGACGGAGCGGTGGCCGAGGTCGGCGAGGTCCTGGCGGTCACAATGGTGGCAGAGGCACGGACGGGGACGGTCCGATGCGACGGTGAGCGGCGGCCGGAGGTCAGGCGGCGGTGGTGCGCTAAAATGCGGAATGCAAGGGCTCTGTTGGCTCTCGCGGCGTGTGAGCGTGGGGGTGCATTGCGGACGGCCAGGGGGTTTTTATAGGGTCGTCGGCGGGGGCAGAGGGGGCGTAATCGGGGGAGGCCGAGAGTAAAAGCTCTCTTCAACGCCGGCGAGCTCTTGCTGTGCATGCGAGCAGCCAATCCGGGGGCGATGACGCGGTGAATTAAAGGGGGAAACGGTCGGGGAAGCGCGGGGAAATCAATGCCGGCGAGTAATTAGGGTGAGGGGGCCGGCGAGAGCGAATCCGAGGAGGGGCTAGGGTTTCGGCCGGCGAGGGGGGGGGGGATTTGGGGGCGGATCCCGCGGGGAAGACGGGTCCGACAGGTGGACCAAGGTGGTCAGCGGGTGCGAGCGCGTGAGAGAGGGGCGCCGACGGGTGGGGCCGGGCGATGGCGCGGAGAGGAGGTCACTGACAGTGGGACCCGGTTGTCAGGTGGCGCGCGCGAGGAGGAGTGGGCTGGGCCGGCCGGGAGAGAGAGAAGAGGGGAGGGGGGCCATTACTGTTTCTAAGGTTTTCAGATTTAAAATAATTGCAGAAAATAGATTAAACCTTTTGGGGCATTTCCAAAGTGGATAAATTTTTTAAAAATTCTCAAAAATATATTTTGGCCTTGGGAGCTTATACAAAAATTTTCAGGTCCTGATTTGGTCATCTACTCTATGTTGTAGTTCAAAAGGGTATAAAGAGGTATTTAAAGTATTTTCAGAAATATATATTTCAAGAAATTGAATTTAATAATATTTTTATTGTTTTGAAAATTTGGGGTGTTACAGGTGGACTCCAGGGTTTCATGGCCCTGGATCAGCTAGCTATTACAAGGGCTTCGCCCTGCTTTTATAGGCACGCAGGCCAAAGGAAAAGACCAGGATGCCCTCTATAAGTCCTAGGCTCATAGGGGCAAAAAGGGGGAAAGGAGCTAGCTACTGTACAAAGTGCTTTACAGCTTTATAGACGTGTCAGACAACGTCACTTCTTGACCAGCTAAACGACATACTAGGGGCAGAGGGGCTCCTGGTATGGCTATTACACTATAGCAGGGTGCAGATATATTCTGGGTTCAGAGTAGGGGCCGGAACTCTTCAAGCGGAGGCTGCAAGGGAGGCTTCGAAGTACACTCCTGTTGGGACGACGGATCGAACTAGCAGGTTTTCTTAGTGGAAGTGATGAAATGTTGTATGCTCTGTATTCTTGGAATGTGTGTCCATTACAACTATAGTTGGGGGGTATTTATAGGGTGACCCTCCCTGAGGGGCCAGGCACCTCTGAACCGCCAACCGCTACTCGGTCTGACACTGGCCAGTAGTACAGACAAAATGGACTCCGCGTAGTACAGACAGGAAGATTCGACCCTGACAGCGTATCGGCCGTGTCGGGCGCTGCAAAGGCCGCCCGACACGACGCAGGCGATCACGATCTTGTCCCCCTACGGACTTGACTGATCTTCTTATCGTCCGGCCTCCCTCCAGATCCTCAGCTTGACCCGAAGGGTGGCCTTCGGCATCCTCGACCCGAAGGGTGGCCTCCGGCGTCCTTGACCCGAAGGGTGCCTCCAGCATCTACCTGATCACTCCTCCTTCGAAGACCCCTTCGGCGCGCCTTGGAACCTCCGGAAGCCTCCGACTCCCTTGCTCGGAGGTCCAGGTACCTCCGGCATAGGGCTTCGGGTCTTCTGGTTGTGGTCTTCCTTCAGAGTCGTACATATCTTCTCGTTCCCCTGCTGTCATCGGTATTATCTCCCCCAAAAGTAGCCCCTCGCTTCTTTCCTCTTCGAGAGCCCTACGTAAAAGAGGGTGGAAGCGCACATGATAATTCCGATAACCTTTATAAGGAAACGACTTACATATAGATGCTGAATTCCGCTGCGGGGCAGCCCCGTCCGATCGTTTTGGGGATGATTCGGAACTGCGGGGCGTCCAGGAATCCGGAGGCCGGAAGCTAATTCCGAAGCACCCTCGGCAAGTTAATCACTTCTCCCCCCTTCGAAGGAAGAAGTTTGACCGGTTGCGCGGGCACCCACACACCTTTGACTGCCAGGTTCAGGCACCCGAGGAGGCGAGCTAGAGCGTTACTCGGCGCAGTTAATGCGGCGCGCATGCAGGCGACATCGGGGAGGCGGACCATTAGGGACTAGCGCACCCGAGGCGCTGGTTGGGTCTTAAATGTGAATTCCACGCGACCGTTACGCGCGCGCACCGAGTGGGTGGAAGGTGGACCGGCGGCGACCTCTACGCTTAAATAGCCCCTGCTGCGCCGGCCAGGCCCCCTCCTGCCCACTTGTCCAGTTTCCTTGCTTCATTCTTGACAACAAGCACTTGTTCTTTGAGCTCTTGCTTTCTCCCTGCTTCCTCTCGCCATGGTGGAGAAGAGTGCTCCCATCACGGCGGTAGATCCCCGCTTCTTGCAGCGCCAGATGGCGGAGGAAGCGGCAGCGGCGGCGACTGCCTTGGGCCCAGCTGAGGCACGCGACTCGCGGGAGCTCCATCCCGCTTCGGAGCGGTTTCGGGAGCAGACCCTAGAGCTTGGGCCATCGGCGTGCACTGACGCGTCCATCGAGCAAGCGACTAGAGGCCGCCTTGGCCCCGAATCGCTAGCGAGGAAGCCAGGCCGGGAATCAGTCCCACTGCCACGAGAGGGGGAGGTCGTCATCTTCGAGGCCTTCTTTGATGCGGGGCTAGGGTTCCCCACTTCAGAGCTCCTCACCGGAGTGCTGGACGCCTTTCACCTGGAGATCCCGCAGCTGTCCCCGAACGCCGTGGCCCGCCTTGCCATCTTCGAATGGGCCATGCACGCCGAAGGCTACGAAGGGAGGGTGGAGGTCTTCGCGCAAATGCACGAAGCCCTCTGCCAACTGAAGAAGAAAGGGGGCCAGATATTGGCCTTCAGGAGCATCAACTTCCAGCTCCGGAGGAGGTATGCAGACTCCTTCCCGACGAAGGCCATCAACGAGAGGTGGTACTCCAAGTGGGTGAACCGCTGGTTCTACGTCCACGTGGGGCTCAACTCTGGGCTCACCGGGCCTCCGCGCCATATCTGGTTCTAGAGGGAGGCGCGCGTCGAGGCCAGCACTGGCTCGATCTCCGCGAGGATCCAGCTCCTTCAAATTGTCACCCGCCGGATGAGCACACGGGACTTGACAGAGGAGTTCGTGGCCCTCGAAATCCCACCGCTGAAGGAGGAGTGGCCGACGTCACTTCGGAGCAGCCAGGACGAGTCGACCTCGACGGAGCTCTCCCGTCAGCTTGGTAAGCGCCCATACTCTTTGGCTTCACTTCCTTCTACTACGCTCGGAGGGTGCCCGGCCCTGACCCTCGAATGTAGGGTCACTCGTCGCCAGGACGCCTGAGGAGGTGGCCCGCATGGCGGAGAGGATCCTCGGAGCCCCCACTCTGGCCGAATACACTCGGCGGCTGGAGCTGGTGGGGTGTTGGGAGCGATCCAACCGGGTGTGGGGCGCACTCGAGCTCTCGCCCCCACCTCTTCCAGAGGGGGAGGTCCTCCGAGCCATTTCGAAGAGGAAGGTGGCCTGACCCCGACGACGGGCTCTCCCCTCGGTGCCCCTCGAAGAAAAAGAAGGTGGTGAAAGTTCCGAGGAGGCTTTCTCCGACTCACTCCTCCGCCTCCCACTCCAAATAGGGGTGTTCCAGCGAGGGGGCCGGGTCGGAGTCAAAGGACCCTCCGATGGTTCCGGACCCGGACCAGCCAAACCGACCGAGCACTGAAAGAGCTGGAGATGCTCTCGCTCCCCCAGACCCTTTGACGCCTGCCTCGAGGACTGGGCAGGAGGAGCCGACCATCGAAATGGCGCCGCCCCACAAGGCCACTCCTCCACGCGACCCGGCTTAGAGGGGGTATCCGCCAGCTCCCAGGGGAGTAGGGGGACTGACAGTCTGGACCGAGGGGGGCTGGCCGACCCGCTCGGCGCTGTCGAGGGGAGTGCCAATGTGGAGGCCGAACTCGCCGCGGCAGCGGCGGGTTCCCTGGTGAATTCGATAGACAACTTGTTCTATCAGCCGAGTACTTCGGGGCATGTCCAGCCTTCGGGGGACTTCATCGAGGTCACGGATGAAGGTACGCGAACTTGTCCAATATCTTCTCAAGGTGCCGGGCCTTCTCGTTCTTAGCCCCTGTTTACTTCAAGTAGGTACGTCCATCCGGGCCATCGATCCAGTCGTGAACCCCTCCGAGGACGACGTAGATGCAAGATCCGGAGTCCCTGCTAATGCGATGGGGGCCTCGGGACCACGAGACGCGAGGTCCGGAGTCCCTGCTAATGCGACATCGAGGTACTCGAGCTTGATGATGCTCTTCGGCACCGATGGGCTATTCTTGAAGCCCTGAGAGCGAATCGACCCGCGCGCTTTGCCCTTCCCTAGGGTAGTGACGGGCATGCGGACCCTGACGTTCTCCAAGGGTTTTTGAGCCTTGTTAAGGAAGAAGAGAGAGCCCCGAGCCCTGTCTTCGTCTCCTGAACTGGTGGACTGGTCCAACACGGAAGCTGGTCCGGGCAGAGCACCTTCTGAGGGAGAAAATCTGCGCAGCTGGGCTCAACTACAAGAAGACCAGAGGATCTTCCGCGCCCAAAAGAAAGAGGAGAAAAGGCAGAAAAGGAAGGAGAAGTCTACGCTAGCAGCGCCGGAGCCTCGAACTAGGGCGGGCTCCGGCCTGGGCGGTTCGTCAGACCAAAAGGGCCTCCGGTTCCTGCTTGGCTTGGATGAAGACTTCTCTTAATCTCTCTCTCTTGCTTTTGATTCGCAACAAACACTGTATGCTGCATGTTGTATTGACGATGTATATGATCAAAGCCTTCCTCCTTGCTCCTCCCCTCCTCCGTTGCGGGTAGATGGCTTGCCGACTGGGCGCGAATCAGCTATGAGGAAGGCGGGATAAGTAAGTTATACTAAATGGGGGAGGGTGCTTCGAGTCGGAGCTCGGAACTCGAATCGAGGGTGCGTCGAGCCGGAGCTCGGAACCCGATTTAGGGTGCGTCGAGCCGGATCTCGGAAGCCGATATGAGGGTGCGTCGAGCCGGAGCTCGAAACCCGATTTAGGGCGCATCGAGCCAGAGCTCAGAAGCCGGTTTGAGGGTGCGTCAAGCCGGAGCTTGGAAACCTATTTAGGGCGCGTCGAGCCAGAGCTTGGAAGTCGATTTGAGGGTGCGTCGAGCCGGAGCTCGAAAACCGATTTAGGGCGCGTCGAGCTGGAGCTCGGAAGACGATTTGAGGGTGCATGGAGCTAGAGCTCGGAAACCGATTTAGGGTGCGTCGAGCCGGAGCTCGGAAGCCGATTTGAGGGTGTGTCGAGCCGGAGCTCGGAACCCGATTTAGGGCGCATCAAGCCGGAGCTCGGAAGCCGATTTGTTTGGTGAAACTATGCTTTGGTACCGCGGTGCGTCCACCTTGGTCAAAAATGTTCACCTAATAGTTTTATTGAATTGAAGATTGAATACAAGAGTAGCCGGCACCGGCCAGCAGCGGAATATACTTATGAAATTATGCGAAATAATGCTTCAGGTGCTCCGCATGCCAAGTGTGCTTGAAGTCCTCGCCTTCCAAGGTAGAGAGTCGGTAGGAGCCCGGTCGCCTAGAGCCGGTCACGATGTACGGACCTTCCCACTTGATGCCCAGCTTTGTCGGGGCGGCCACCGCGCGCAGGACGAGGTGCCATGGCTGGAACTCGTTGCGCCGGACATTGGGGTCATACCATGCCGTCGTTTGCTTCTAGTACTGGGAAAGATTGGCAACGGCTCGGAGCCATGTCTCCTCTATAAGGTCGAGGGAGACGGCGCGCTCTTGATCGGTCTCGGGTGCTATGACGTGCAGCGAACCAGCTCGAAGCTCCATTGGGGTCATTGCTTCGTCGCCAAATAGGAGCCGGAATGGGGTGAACCCGGTAGCTCGGGAAGGGGTGGTCCAGATGGACCACATGATTTTCGGCAGCTCTTCAGGCCATAATCCCTTGGCTAGGCCCATGATGCGTTTATTGAGGCCCGGGAGTATGTGCCCATTAGCCCGCTCAACGGCCCCATTTGACTGAGGGTGCCGAACTGCTGCGAAGCAGAGCTGGACTCCCAATTCTTCACAGAATGTTCTGAAAGCCCCAGCATCGAACTGCGTGCCATTATCCAATGTGAGCTGCCTGGGCACTTCGAAGCGGCAAATGATATTCTGCCAGAAGAATTTCTGGATGCTTCGGGATGTGATGGAAGTCAGCGGCTCGGCTTCGACCCATTTGGAGAAATATTCAACGGTGACGACAGCAAAGCGCAAATTGCCTCTTGCTCTAGGGAATGGCCCAATGAGATCCATCCCCCAGCGAGCCAAAGGCCATACAGGTGGAATGGGCTGCAGGCCGACCGGGGGCCTGTGACTCCATCGCCCCATCCACTAGCACCCTTGGCAAGTACGGACCAGGTCTTCAGCATCGGCGACGATCGTGGGCCAGTACACTCCCTATCGGAGAGCTTTGCCGGCAAGTGCCCGAGGTG
The DNA here is from genome assembly GCA_019279435.1 of Zizania palustris. Taxonomy (NCBI): domain Eukaryota; kingdom Viridiplantae; phylum Streptophyta; class Magnoliopsida; order Poales; family Poaceae; genus Zizania; species Zizania palustris. The sequence goes on from JAAALK010000084.1 coordinate 12,481,787, forward strand.
CCAAATGTCTTCCACACAACCCCTCATGGATTTCTCGGAGCATTGCCACACCGTCCGAGTGAGAGATGCATCGAAGCAGCGGGGAACATACCCCTGACTTGTATAAGATGCCATCAATGACTTGGAAAGACCTGACGCGGAGCTGTAGCCGCTCCTGATCCGGACTAGGATGATCATCCGCGTCGCCGGCGAGCATTCGTAGGATGGGCTCCCGCCAATCGTTGCTGACCGTGCAGAGAACTGGAGCTGGCCGAGGTGACGTTGGGGATTCGGCTAGTGCGGAGGTTGACACCTCGTCGCGAAGGGGCACCGAAGGCTGGGTAATTTCTTCGAAGAAGGCGCCCGACGGCATGGCCTGGCCTCCGGCTCCGGCTTTGGCGAGGGCGTCGGCTTGGCAGTTTTCGCTTCTCGGGATGCTGTGAACGAATATCCCCTTAAAGGATGCTTCATGTCTCCGGATGGCTTCGAGGTAGGAGGAGAGGTCTAGGTGCCGAGCCTGAAAACTCTTGTTGATATGCCCGACAACGACTTGAGAATCGGTCTTGACTATGACGCGGGCAGCTCTGAGCGCACGCGCCTTGCGGAGGCCCAAGAGGACTCCTTCATACTCAGCGATATTGTTGGTAGCCTTGAAGTTCAGCCGAGCAGAGTACGAGGCCTGCTGGCTAGAGGGGGAGATAATAACTGCTCCAGCTCTAGCCCCCGAAGCTTGGTAGGCATCGTCCGAATAGACGGTCCAAACTCCTTCGCCTGCTTTGGTGCCGGCGTGATTAGACGCGGATGTCCACTCGGCAACGAAGTCGGCGAGGATCTGAGACTTGATGGCAGTTCGGGAAACGAAGGAGATCCCGAATGGGGCCAATTCTACCGCCCACTTCCCGATGCGGCCGGTGGCATCCTTGTTTTGGAACATGTCGTCGAGTGGGTAGGTAGTTGGAATAATGACATCGTGAGCCAGGAAGTAGTGCCGAAGCTTTCGGGACGCCATGACAAGAGCGTACGCCACCTTCTCGAGCTCGGAGTACCGTACCCTGGCACCAGAGAGGGCTTTGGATACGAAGTAGACGGGGCGCTGCACCAACTTCCCGTCGAGTTCTTCTTCTTGGACCAAGGCAGCGCTCGCCGCGCTGCTGGAGGCAGCGAGGTAGACCAGAAGAGGACTGCCGGCTCGGGGCGTGGCGAGGGCTACGAGGTCGGAGAGGTACTCCTTTATTTGATCAAAGCAGATCTGACACTCGGAGGTCCACTCGAAATGTTTAGAACCCCGAAGCGCCTTGATGATGGGCAAGATTTTTTCAGCTGATCTTGCCAGAAATCGGCCAAGGGCAGCTAAGCGCCCGGCTAGCTTCTGTGCTTGCTTCAAGTTTAGAGGGGGGGGACATGTTCTGTAATGCGTTGACTTGTGTCGGACTGGCTTCAATACCTCGGCTGGAAACCAGATAGCCGAGCAGCTTCCCAGCGCGCGCTCCGAAGACGCACTTCTCCGGATTGAGGCAGATCCCACACCGCCCAAGGCTATCAAAGGTCTCAGCTATGTCCGCACCATGGCGGTCCTTGATGGTACTTTTGATGGCCTCGAAGTGAACCTTGGGACTTGGAAATAATTTCTTCAGAAAGGAACATGCTTCGACATTGTTGGGCTCCAGACCGAAGGCTGTCGGAGGCTGACGTCATTTGGCCTCTGTTCAAGAGAAACTTATTCCCCCAATAGTAACCCCTCGCTCACAGGCCTTTGGGACGAAGGGGTGCATGCGCCCTTGGGACAAATGACCGAAAATTACAACTCCAAGAAAAAAGGCCTTCGGAGCTTGGACCTAAGGCAGCTTCGAAATGCACAGGTAATAGTCGCCTGTGTCAGCTGTCAGAATGACCTTGGGGAGATCAACCGACTCCGCAACGGCTATAAACTTGACTGTTACCGCGCGCTGGGCCGCTTCGCCTTCGCTGGAGGCCCACCCGCCAGTGGGTTCGGCCCACGAACCGTCGGGATTTTTACCGCCTATAAATAGGGGTTTACCGCACACAACTTCGGCATGCTTCTCATTTGCTTTCTTCTCAGCGTCTTGCATCCTTCGCTCTCTTCTCCTCCTTAGCTTCACGCGAAGCACCCCTCGCAAGCTTTAGCCCCCTCGCACCGAAGCTCCACAAAATGCCAAAGAAGGTTGCTTCGAAGGCTTTGGCCTTGGGCTCGAGCTCGAACTCCGCCCAAGTGCAGGCAGCGGCAAGCTGCGGTAGTGAAGCCTACTTTGAGGCGGTTGGGGCCGAGGGACCTTCGGTTGCCATCTGACAAGTTTGAGCAAACGCTGGAGATGAGGGCTTCGATCTCCACAGAGGAGTCCGTCCAGAGGGCCTATGAAGGAAGGATTGCTTCGAAGATCCAGCTTCGAGTTCCAGAGAAGTCGGAGGCCATACCGAGGCCTCGGGCTGACGAAGTGGTGCTGTTTTAAGCCTTCTTAGAGGCCAGCCTCGGACTGCCAGCGGTGGGGATGTTGAGCGAAGTCCTGAAGGCCTACAACCTCGAGATTCCTCAACTTTCGCCCAACGCTGTGGCGAGGCTTGCTGTATTTGAATGGGCCATGATGTCCAAAGGTTGCGAGGGCTGCGTAGACGTCTTCATCGCCCTTCACGACGCCAACTGTCAGCCGAAGCCGAGGGAGGGTACAGACCGTGTCAAGAGGGCTTTGGCCTTTGGCAGCGCAAACTTCCATCTTTGGAAGGAGTACCAAGATGCCTTCTCGGCGAGGGCTGCCAACAGCAAATGGTACTCGAAGTGGGACCAAGAATGGTTCTACGCCTCCGTCGGCGCGAACTCTCCCCTTCGGAGTACCAATGCCCTTATTTCTTATCGGCGCGAAGGGGTGGTGGAGACAAGCCCTGACACCCTTCGCTCGAGGATCTCGCTCCTTCGGAGGGTGGCCGTGAAGATGAGCATGAGGGATCTCGCGGAGGAGTTCATCACCCTCCGGCTTAGCCCCCTTGCGCGCTCTTGGCTGGAGGGGCTCTTCCAACCTTTGGACCGAGGGGGCCTAAGCGAAGTGGCCTTCGAACGCCTCAGTAAGACTTCGAAGCCTTTCCATTTTCATACTTCGCGAAAACTTTACTCTGACTTGAATCTTTATGAAGCCCATCTTGAAGTGAGGACTCCGGAGGAGGCCATCACGGCGGCGGAGCACATTGTTAGGGCTCCGACACCAGAGGAGCAAGCCCAGCGGCTTGCTTCGGTGGGGTCTTGGGAGCACTGGAACAGGGTGTGGACCCTGCTCGGCTACGAAGAGGTCTCGGCTCTGCCGGACTTCTCCCACCTTGCAGCTTCGACAACCGGCGCGAAGAGGAAGAGAGGGGATGACGACGAGCCCAGAAGTTCAGGTGCTCGGCCGGAGGTCCCCGCGACCGAAGCCTCTACTCCGGAGGAGGCAGCGGCCGTGGACCCTCAAACAGCTGCGGATCCCACAAGTGCTCCGGCTACCAAGGAGGTAGCAAAGGCCTCAATGACGATGGCTTCGGGTGCGGAGGTTGACGCGCCAGCTTCGCAGCGAAGGGATTGGGGGCACATATTGACCCTTCTACCTTCGAAGAAATCTCTGACGAAGGTAAACACTTCAAACATACTTCTCTTTAATATGCGGATTTTGACTTCAACTTTTCTTGCAGAAGATGATGTCGGTGCGAGGCTCGCTGCGCTGAAGCCAGCGGAGGCCTCCGGTAGTAGCAGCAGCAGTGGCAGCAGCAGCTCAGAGTCCTATAGCTCCTCGTCTGAGGAAGACAGGGGCAGCGTCCGTGACGAAGGGAACCCTTGCCACGACGAGGAAGTCGAAGTGGTGGATCAAAGCCCAGCTTTGCCGAAGCCTGTGCAGGCGGTTGAGGCGGAGGAGATTGTCCGGCCTTTGCGGCCGAAGGGGGCCGTGATGGAGGCGGCCATCTACAACTTCCGCGAGGGCTGTGCAGCTGCGGAGGCAGGAGGCTTGGTGGCTCATTTTAGCCACTCGAACCCCATGGACCTCTTCATCAACGCGAACAAAGCCCTCATCCAGGTGAGCGAAGCATGACGCAGCCTTCGAGTACTACCTTCATCTTCGATCAACACTTATGATTTCTTGAATTCTTTCAGGCCTTCGCACTGAACGCAGCAGCTTCGACTTCTACGGACAGGCGGATGACGCGCTTGGCGGAGGAGAAGGAGGCCCTCCGACGTGAAGTCTCGGTGGAAGCCGAGAAGCAAAGGTGGGCCGAAGCTTCAGCCGATGTGGTGAGGGGCGAGGCTGAGACGGCGAGGGCCAAGGCTGACAAGGCTAAGGAAGCCTTGGCCTCGGAGACCAATAGGCTCCGCGTGAAACTTAACACTGCGAAGGACGTCGAAGCTCGGCAGGCGAAGGAGAACTCCGAACTCCGCCAACGGGCTCAGTCACTTGAGAGCTTTGTCATTGGGAACATCGATGAAGTCACTCTAAGCCTAACCGAGGTCCTACAACAAATAGGGACCGAATGTCGGGCTCCGGACTTTGGCGATCAAGATCCAATTAGGGACCGCGCCGCATTCTTGAAGGTGGTGGCTTCGACGGCGGAGCAGTCCTTAAAGGGCTTCGCCTTGATGGCCGGCCGAGTGGCGGGTCAAGGGGTGTTGCAAATGCTTCACGACACGGGGTGCAACCACCTCGAAGCAGCAACCTCTGCGACTCCAATGGCCTTCGGAGGCCAGCACTTGGTGATGCCTCCGGCCGGCGTCCGCGGAGCTTGGCGGCGACTTCAGGAGCCTTGGAAGGACCAAGGCTACGAAGCAGTCCTCGATCTTCAGAAAGCCCTCCGCCTTCGCTGAGCCAGGGCGCATGCCTCGCCAGCTCAGCCTTCGACGTCGGTACCTCCGCCTCCGAAGGTGTAGATCTCCTTAGGCTCCTTGTAATTCTTAGCTGTAGGCTTATAAAAACTCATCAGTTTATTATTATGAATGCGGGGGTACTTTATACCTGCCCAGGCTTAGTCTCTGAATGTTGACTTCGAAGTACTTGAGGACTCTGAAGAACTTCACCAATTGTGGGCGGTCCTCGAGGTAGCTAGGTCTGAAGGCCCCCCTCGATTTAAACTTCCGAGGGGGCCTAACGACGAAGCCGTCCCCGAAGTAGTTCAGGATCTGTTGGCCATCGTGAAGACGGAGTCCCTTCGGAGTTCTTCACCTTTGCCTTCGCAAACGACCTTGGCAGGCGACGAAGCTTTAGACTTTTCTGCCTTCGATATGGCACCGCCTGCCTCACAAACTTGGAGCGACCTGCAAAGTGGGAGGCGAGGTCTGCGGGCTTTGGGTCGTGGACGAACCGGACGTGGGAGAGTAGGCTCCGGTGAGGCTTCGTCCAGCCGAGGGGGCCCTGGCCGAAAGAAGGGCAAGCGAGGGCTAGGGCCTCGAGCTCGCTTTTTCTTAGGCTTAGATACAGATTACTCGTAGTTTTGTCTTCGAAGTATATTTATAACACACTTCTCAATCATTCAATGAATGGAGTTTATTGTATTTGCATACTTCGTCTGTATGCTTCACATTGTTTGATGACTTTGAACGTTTTTAGCTTGTCACGCTCGTACTACATATTACATTCGCACACTTCGCATACATGCTTCCCCCCTTTGCTCGTGGCAGCTAGGGACTTAGCCATTGCTGGTGCGGGCAAATAAAAATGCGAAGGGGTGCGCCTTTTGGCGGCTTCAGGATGCTTATATTACATCAGGCGAAGGCCTCTTTTGGGCTTCAGACGCGTTAATTTGGAGCGAAGCAAGGCTCCAGCGTAGCCAAATTAAGCGAAGCATGCTTTGACATGCTTGGATTTGGAAGCTGTGCATGAGCAAGGCTCCGAAACACACTTAGATTTTAGGCGAAGCATGACTTCGACATGCTTAGGCGTATATTAGATTTTGACACGCGAAGCAAGGCTTTGGAGCGTGTTTGGATAGTGAAGCAAGGCTTCTAAGCTTTATTCTATAATGAAAATGGATATTTGGTGTGGATTCACCGAACCTGTGATAATGTGAGCCACCTTCGACTCTGGGTCACCTTCGACCCTGGGATGCTTTGGGTACGGAACTCGGAATCCCTGGGATGCTTTGGGTACGGAACCCAGAATCCCTGGACGCATTGGGTCGGTGGCCCGGAGTCCCTGTTACTAGCTACGGGCCAGGAGGCGCTGTGTAGCCTTCGGAGGGGTGCTCCGGATTTTGTAAAGCGAAGCAAGGCTTCGAATTTTAAATACGGTGAAGCAAAGCTTCAGGTTTTTGATAAGGCGAAGCAGGGCTTCAGATTTTTGAAAGGAAACAAGGCTTCAATTTATACTAAAGTAATTGCAAAATTGTACATCGAAGTGATACTTCAGTAGTGTACATACCTCGTAGCCCCTGGGGCTTTGACGACCTTCGACATATGAAGCGGAGCTCCTTACTGGAGGGTGAGCCCCGAAACGCGAAGGATGGAGGAAGGCGAAGGCCTTCGAACTGCACCCGAAGCCCCTTGTCGGAGGGTGCGCGAAGCAAGAAAGCTTCGAAGCTCCCCCCTCAAGCGCACTTCGAGTTACAGACAGTGGCAGAGAACTTAGCTTTTAGGACTAAGATCCCCACGGACGGCGCCTAACTGTTGTAGCAATTGTGTTAGCTACAACACAGGTTTTGTATGTGTGTATATGGTGTGTAAAATGAACCTCGAAGGGTTCTCTCAGAGAAAGAAATGATTTATACTGGTTCGGACCTCCCCTAGGGATAATAGCCCTACGTCCAGTTTGTGGTGGATTTGGCATGATATGCCTTGGTGTAGTGTGGTGGACTCCAGGGTTTCATGGCCCTGGATCAGCTAGCTATTACAAGGGCTTGGCCCTGCTTTTATAGGCACGCAGGCCAAAGGAAAAGACCAGGATGCCCTCTATAAGTCCTAGGCTCATAGGGGCAAAAAGGGGAAAAGGAGCTAGATACTGTACAAAGTGCTTTATAGCTTTACAGACGTGTCAGACAACGTCACTTCTTGACCAGCTAAACGACATACTAGGGGCAGAGAGGCCCCTGGTATGGCTATTACACTATAGCAGGGTGCATATATATTCTGGGTTAAGAGTAGGGGCCAGAGCTCTTCAGGCGGAGGCTGCAAGGGAGGCTTCGAAGTACACTCCGAAGTGGGCTTCGAAGTATACTCCGAACTGAGCTCTGAACTGGGGCTCTGAACTGGACCTCCGAACTGGGCCTCCGAACTGGGCCTCCGAACTATGCCTCCGAACTGAGCCTCCGAACTGGGGCTCCGAACTGGGCCTCCGAACCGGGGCTCCGATACGGGCCTCCGAACTGGGCCTCCAAACTGAGGCTCCGAACTGGGTCTCCGAACTGAGGCTCCAAACTGGGCCTCCGAACTGGGCCTCTGAACTGAGGCTCCGAACTGGGGTCTCGGAGGCTGGTTCTGAGGAGCTCCGAAGGGAGTGTGAAGGTTAACTCCGAACAAGGCTCGAAGGCTAACTCCGAACAAGACCCAGAGGCTAACTTCGAAGTTAGCCTGAGACTTAGCATCTGGCAATCTTCAAGGTATCTTAACGCTTCGCTCCGAAGGGGTTCGGAGGCCTCGCTCCAGAGGGCCTCGAAGTGAACCTTGGGACTTGGAAATAATTTCTTCAGAAATGAACAGGCTTCGACAGTGTTGGGCTTCAGACCGAAGGTTGTCGAAGGCTGACGTCATTTGGTCCCTGTTCAAGGAAAACTTATTCCCCAAACACATACCATTAATGCTTTACTAATTTATCTCAGCCATCGACCCATCTCAAAATGCGCCTCAGTTAGCGTCAGTGCAGAAGAGAGATGGCTATGAATTTAGGATCAGAGGGTACAACAACATATCATATGATTTTTTTTACTGATTTCGCAAAAAGTTCAAAAAGGTACTGTAGTAACTAGTAACATTTTTCTGAGATAAAAAGGGCACATTGGAAAATTTCTCAAATGTACCACATGGCGAATAGGCATACATATATAAATATTTAGATTTTGACAGGCAGAGATCTGCACTGCAGAGCTGAATGAAAACTTTTGGATAATCGAGTGATGTGTAGAAGAGAAGGCGGTCCACGCAAATTGAAGCACTGCTCTGCCATGAGCACCTTGCTTTGGATTCCATGCGACCATGCATGCAGCACAGGCAGGTGAATACATGTAGACATGCAAGTCGAACATTCGCAGCTCACAAGTGTAACAGTATATATGTTCATAGTGTTGTACAAAGTTACACCAGAATCTTTAATTGCACCGATGAATGGATGCATGGAGCATTTGCAGCAACAGAAGTGTAGCAACTTGCAGCGGCAGCGGCAGCAGTGTAACAATTAATCACCGTGCCTCTCTCTCAGCTGCAATCGAGAGGGTTTGATTCCCCTGAGTTTAATCATGAGGGGACATTTCAATCAGACAGGATGTGTGCATGTGCAGCAAAAACAAGTACCTCAGCAATGCAGTGTGTGTCAAATCCAACATGAAGCATCTATATCTTGTAATCAGATCATCCATGAGAATTTATAATAAACATGAACTAATTATAAAAATAATTATAGAATTGGAGACTAAATCATGAGACAAAATTTTTAAGCCTAATTAACCCATAATTAGCAAATGTTTACTGTAGCATCACATTGTCAAATCATGGTGTAATTAGGCTTATTAGATTCGTCTCTTGAATAATCCTTCGATTATAAATGGGTTTTATAAATAGTCTACATTTAATACTCCAAAATAGTATTTAAACATTGGATGTGATAGGGGCTAAAATTTTAGCCCCTGATCCAAACACGCCCTTAATAATTGACTATTTCGTACATGTCAATAAAACTACATCGATAGTTAATAACGGGTAGGGATGAAAATGGAGCGGAAATGGATGGAAATGAGTACTACCATATCCGTTTCCGTATTTTTTTACGGAAACGAAAACGAATACGGATATCCTAGAAACGGATACGAAAACGGATGACATCGGAAACGAATACGGACCGAATAAGGAGCGGATACGAATACGGATCCAAAAATCTATCGGAAATTAAAAACTCCTTAATATATGAAAAAATATGATAAACAAATAAATATATTCAATTTACACACATATTAATAAATGATAAATACATATAATAAATTAAAAATAAATTTTATTTCGGTTGTAATGAATGTATATTATTTATTTTGATCAAATAATTACGTATTAATTTGAATTAAAATGTTCAATATTTAATGAATAGAATATACTTTAAAGTTTTTATATAATATGAAAAAGCAAAAGATAATATTCTATATAATGTAGTAAAAACAGTAAAAACGGAAACTTTCCGTTTTTGTTTTGCGGAATATTCCGTTTCCGTATCCGTTTTTTTCGGAAATCACTGTTCCGTTTTCGTTTTCGTTTCCGCTTAAAAAATTCCGTTTCCATTTCCGCTCCGAAAATTCCGTATCCGTTTCCGCATAACCCTCTCCGTTTCCGTTTTTTCCCGGAACGGACGGAAAGTTTCCGCTCCGTTTTCATCCCTAATAACGGGTCATAATGTGACTCATCGCTAAAGAGAAACACTCCTATTATAGTGATGAATCATATTTTGCCCCGTCACTAAAGATTCTAGCATTAGTGACGGGTCACATTATGACCCATCGTTAAATATGAGCATCTTTATTAGTGATCGGTCACAATATCACTTGTCACTAATGGGTATGCTTTATAGTGATATGTGTTATTTTACTCACGTCACTAAAGAGCCTGCAACCCTAGAGGGATCTATAGTGATGAATTTTTAGCAATAACATCCACTAAATATAAGTATTTAAATAGCTACGAGCTTAGATCCACCCAGCTCCGTACGTATTGCTCTTACCTATCGTTGGCTTTGCTTGTCCCATAATTGTCGACCGGTTCATATTACGAACCACCATTGAATGCAAATATTAGTGTCGATTCATAATACAAACTAATACTTACTTTACTTTTAGTGGCAGTTCAAAACCCACCACTAATAACTATTTTGACCCGATACTCGGCAGCAGTGTAAGATCATATTGCATATGAGCTACGTGTAGAATGCCAAGGATTAGTTCATCATTGTCATCATCCAATAACAATGAAGATGATGAAAATAGACATTTGTAGTGTCACGATCTAAAAATTTCAAAATATAAAAGTATTAAAAGTTGTGAATAAAATAAAAGGAAATAAATAATTTTGAGTAAAAGAAAGTGAAAATGTAATTTTCCTTAAAGAAAAGAAAAGAATTTTGTGTAATAAAATTTGAGGAAGAATTTTTTTCAAATAAAATATTGCTGAATTTTTTTTGTAAAAGTATATAAAAATGTAAATAATTTTTCCAAGTCAAAAATATATTTTTCTAAATTTTTAGAACCCTTTCCTAAAAGAAAAGGAAATTAATAATTTGTTTTTAAATTAAAAATATGAATTCCCTCCTCTTGGACAGACCTTCGGCCAGCTTATTTTCCTGAGCCGCCCCACCAGCCTACTCCCGCATGTTGGTCCAGCATGCCTCGTGGGCTCAGTTGCATTAACTTGTAGGACCGAAAGTAGCGACCAGAGGGGGGTGAATGAGCGCCTTAAAAATTCTTTCGAATAAATGGCCTGTTCCTAACACCCAACGCACCTCAAAAGACTAAGCAACAGAAAATGAACAGACAACCTAAGTCTAAAGGTATCTAGCCTAGAATCAACTGATGTTAAATAGAGAACTACCAAAGCAGTGCAACTAGGCAGATAGACAAAGTATACTAGACATATCAGGCCAAACTTCTCAAAGAAATGATCTAAGTGTATATAAAGTGAGATGAGAAGTTACTGTTCAGATTTATCTCATGTTCGAAACTTGGCGAAACCTGTTTGTTTGGTCGTGGCCTGCTTCAGCAGTGTCGAAGCCTGCTTCGGAGTGACGAAGCCTGCTTCGGAGGTCGGTTGCGAAGCCTGCCGAAGGTATGCTTTGGACTAGCCTAGTTCGAAGTAGCTGGATGCGAAATATGCTTCGAAGTATGACAAAGTCGGAGCCTGCTTCGAAGTGTGTACTTCGAAGGCAGGGTTTCGAACACAGCTTCGAACCGAGTGCTTCGAAGCCAAACCTTCGAACTGAAAACTTCGAACACAACACACAGATGGACAACTTTCGAACAAAGAAGCGAAGCCAGTCACATGACAGAGAAACCAAATTCGTAGCCTACACTCTACCTTCGAAAAGAGCGAGGTTCGAATAGAGAAGCGAAGCTGACACGCAACAGAGAAACTAAAACGAAGTGTATCAGTGAGATTAGCTTCGAAGCTAACTCCGAAGCTTGACGAAGTATCGACTTCGAACAGCTCGTGACTGAGAACACCTTCACAAAAATGAAGCCGAAGTTTAAACGGGGCCTTCGAGTATATCAGATCAAAGCCTGCCTCACGGAGCTGAGGGGCTTCGAACAAAGAAGGGGCTTCGCCAGAGAACAGCCAGAAAAGTTACTTGGGACTGTCAACTTTGATCAAAAAGCTGCGCAGTAGAAGGCAAAAAGCTGGCTCAGTGTACTGTTGCTACAGTGTAGTAGTACTACTTGCAACAGCAAGAACTAGTACTACTTGCGTGAAGAACACACGCAACAGAAGCTTCCGAAGCCTCAAAATCCATGGAAAAACTTGCTGTGCGAGTGAAATGAAGCCATTAAAAACTCTGCTGTTGCTGCACACGATTTGAGACTAGAAGCTTCACTGCAACCATAAATGCAAGGCAATAAAAACAGGAGCAAAGATGCCTGGTGGCGCAAGCAAGAACAGAAGCATCCAGTGATACCTTCTCAGGAATAAACTCAACAACGCACAAACAAATCGAAGCTTCTGAGTCAGAGAAATCAATGCACGTGCTTCAACAAGAACAGAAGATTTAATCTTACTTGGGACAAAATAAATGCAAGGCAAAATGCACGAACAAGTGCCTGGCGCCGCACACAGGAGAGAGAAAAACGTGGGGAGCAAAATGACCCAATAGATTGAAAAGTGAATTCTGGAAGGGGTAGTTCAACCCTAGGGATTGGGGTCCTATTTATAGGCTGCCCAAACCTAGGAATATTCCACCTGCCCCTTAGGGTTTTTACAGACGCAAAAATAAAGGAAAAGACTCAACTTCCCTTAGGATTTTTTACAGACTCAACTGACTGACTGTGGGCCTAGAGATACAGATGACTTATCCGGAAGCTAAGCTTTCGTAGCGACTACGGCTTCTCTTCTGGATAGTCGGATACAAGATCGACGGTTGTCAGTTTTGTGCCAAAACTGATAAAGCCTCCACCGGCCTTGCATCAGGTACCCGGATTGGGCCGGCCCGACTCCACAGCTCTCTCAGCCTGGCAATCGCTCACCGCCCGTGTACCTGAGTCAATCCTGGTCAACAACCTAGTGGATCTTCTATTGCTTCTGGCCCATGTACCCGGATTGGGCTAGCCCGACTTCGCAGCCTCCTCTGCCCGACAGTCGCTCGCTACCCGTGTACCTAAGTCACACGCGGCCCATGAAACAGCAGATCTCTTCTTCTTCTGTCCTCTTTGACTATCGTTGACAATGACTCATCACTTCTGGAGCCATGAGGCCCACGCTATTCAGCATGGCTCCTCAATCTCCCCCTTGATGAGTGCATTGTCAACACTCTTCTTCTTCAACTCTTCAGCACCTGCGAACACATGTGGAAACACAAAAACAAAGCACAAGAAAAACAAAGAAGAAGAAAAATAAGGTAAAAGTTTAACCCTAATGACCAAAAGCCAAACAAAAGCAAGAAGCGGTCATTATGGTTAACCAAAGGTAAAAGCTCAAACACGAGTGCAAACTTAGGAAATTTAACAAGGATATCAAAAGAGTAAGCGAGACAGAAAACTCCCCCTCATACTCTTATCAAAACATTCTCCCCCTTGTTGACAAGTGAACTCATCAAGCACTCGAAAAAGAGACAGACTCCCCTTGAAATGCAACTCCCCCTCAAAATATGCGATGAATTCAACTAGGGTGCAAGTGGAGTGAATAAACCATGCTTCTCAGATATGATTGACTGCAATTACAAAATCTAATAGATACAGCAAAAGACATACTGTCTAAGATACATGGCATGATCAGTGCAACAGATGATATCTAAAGAAAGTCATTAGCACGCATTATCAATTTTTGCAAACAAAAAGCATCACCAATTTTCTAGTTAACAAGCAAGGTAAAGCATGAGATGCAGAAGCTAACTGATATCTACCAAGATAAGCATTGTCCAAAACAAAGTGCTTCAGCAAACTTATTATCATTTCAATTTTCAAGCTTTTTCTTTTCCCTTTTTCATTTTTGCCAGGGGTTATTTGCATGTCAAACCTTATGCTGACCGACCAAGTCAAGCCTAGGTCAGAACTAGACCATCAGAAGCTTAAGACATTGGTCTTGGCATACATTACGTTGTCCTAGTTCATACCAAAGTGCTATGGTACGCAGTCCAGAATAATGTAATGCGACAAAACAAACCCACCTGGATCTTTTCAAGTTATGCATAAAAAGGCATGGAATTTTCATTTTTCTTGATTTTTCATCATTTTTATAGCACATATCCATGTTTTAAAGCAGAAAGATGTCCAAGTTGCATATTTGCATCTAAGTCAAGAACTAGCTACAAGGCATGTAACAGATAGCAATAACATTCAACCTACGCATGCTAGTTACCAGAATCAATGGTGATCATTTTTTCAAATTTAAAAAACATAAAAGCCATGCGTATGACAGATATTAGACATATCAAGTGAACTGAATCAAAGCATGTTCATTGACAAGTAATCAAAAGCATGTACCAGCTAGAGTAAGTAAAGCAGTTCAATCATATAACAGAAGCAAGCTCAAAAGTGTGATATGTGAATATGCAAGATATGAACACACACAAAATGACTCAAGAAAAGAGTAAAGAAGAAAGAAAACTGACGCAAAATATCCTAGAAAGGATATACAACACCCAAATCCCCTCGTAAATGCTCAAATGTAGACTGATCTAGGGGTTTGGTAAAAATGTCAGCCAACTGATTATGGGTATCAACATGAACAAGGTCAATGACACCTTTCTCATATTGATCCCTCAGAAAGTGAAAGCGCACATCAATATGTTTGGTTTTTGAATGGAGACATGGGTTTTTCCCTGCACTAATAGCACTAGTGCTGTCGCAAAACAATGGAACCCTGGTAGGAAAGAACAACCCAAAATCTCGCAGAGTGGAAATCATCCAAACCAACTGTGAGCAGCAGCTAGCAGCAGCTACGTACTCAGCCTCTATGGTCGAAAGAGCAACTCCAGATTGCTTTCGAGAAGACCAAGAGACAAAAGAAGAACCAAGAAACTGGCAAGTACCGGAAGTCGACTTGCGATCCAACCGGCACCCACCAAAGTCGGAATCCGAAAAGCCAGATAAATCAAAAGATGATGATGCTGAATAGTAAAGATCGAGATCGGGCGCATAAGTGAGATACCTGAAGATGCGCTTGACAGCCTGCCGATGAGACGCGCGTGGTGAAGACTAGAAACGCGCACAAAGTCCTACGGCGAACTGTATGTCAGGTCTCGTCGTCGTCAAGTACAGCAGCGAACTGATCATCCCTCGAAACTCTCTCTCGTTGACCTTGACACCGCTCTCGTCCTTGTCCAGACCCCCAGAGGTTCCCATCGGGGTCATCTGCGGCTTCAGCTCACCACCAAAGTCAAATTTTTTCAACATGTCACGAGTGTACTTACCTTGGTGGATGGAGGTGTCGTCCTTGGTCTGCTTGATTTGGAGCCCTAAGAAATACTTGAGCTCACCCATGAGGCTCATCTCAAACTCACTGTGCATCTGCTCAGAAAACTTGGACACAAGAGAATCAGTAGTACCGCCAAAAATAATATCGTCCACGTAAATCTGAGCAACCAAGAAATCTAAAGCATCTCTGAGCAAGAAAAGAGTTTTATCCACCGAACCCATCACAAAGCCCTTCCCCAACAAAAATTGCTTCAACCGGTCATACCAAGCCCTGGGGGCTTGCTTCAACCCGTATAAAGCCTTTTGCAGCTTAAAAACATGTCGAGGAAACTTAGGGTTCTCAAAACCGGGGGGCTGCCTAACATAAACTTCCTCCTCTATGAACCCGTTCAGAAAAGCACTCTTAACGTCCATTTGAAAAAGCTTAAAACCCTTCGAAGCGGCAAAAGCTAGGAGAATGCGAATGGACTCAAGACGAGCAACAGGGGCGAAAGTTTGTTCAAAATCAATACATTCTTTCTGGCAAAAACCCTGGGCAACTAATCGAGCCTTGTTGCGCATCACAACCCCATCTTCACCTTGTTTGTTTTTGAACACCCACTTGGTGCCTATGGGGTTGCATCCTGGTGGCGGCTCAACTAGTGTCCAAACCCGATTGCGGACAAAGTTCTCAAGCTCTTCTTGCATGGCATTAATCCAATTAGAATCAGAAAGAGCATGAGAAACATCTCTGGGCTCAAAAGATGCAACAAAAGCAGATTCAACAAACACAGCAAGAGAGGCATTAGACGAACGCAATGTTCTCTCAGTCAAATCACCAATGATGAGCTCTGAGGGATGGTTACGCTGAACTGCTCAGGTTCCCTGGTGATCTGAAGTCACCTCACCGGAGTCAGCAGCTGGCACCTCTGGACTCGACTGAGGGGGCTCAATCGTAGTGGAAGAAGTGATCAGAGGTCCGCCCTCATCCTCAGTCGAAGTCTCAGAAGGTGTGGGCTCTGCAGGGGGTGCAGAAGGCCCACCCTCATCAACAACTGGAGTATCCTCATCTTCCTCAAAGATCGACTCTCCGAGCTCATCATCACCAGAAGGCTCAAAAGAAGGAGTCAAAGAAGGCAAAGACTCATCAAATGAAACTTCGCAAGTCTCGACAAGCTGCTGGGTTTCGAGTTTCCAAACACAGAAACCTCGAGAATGCAATGCATATCCAATAAAAATACCATCCCAGCAACGAGACTCAAACTTGTCCAAATGCCCTCCTTTCTTGAGCACAAAGCACTTGCAGCCAAACGCTCGCAAGCAGCTCACCTTGGGCTGTCTGCCAAACCGCAGTTCATATGATGTCTTACCAAGGTAAGCTCTAAGAAAGATGCGGTTGACCAGATAGCAAGCCGTGTTCATGGCTTCAGCCCAAAACTTGCCTAGGATTCCTGTGCTCATCGAGCATCGTCCTGGCCATCTCGACTAGCGTGCAGTTCTTTCGCTCCACAACGCCGATCTGTGGGGGAGTGTAAGGAGAAGAAAACTGATGATCAAGACCCTAATCACTACAGAAGCTGACGAACTGAGAGTTCTTGAACTCAGAGCCGTTGTCGGAGCGAATTGCTCGCATCCGACCATTGTTCTCATTCTTCAGCTTCAAGATCAGGTCATGAACAAACTGAAAAGTTTCATCCTTAGACTCCAAAAAGAAAACCCACGAAAATCGAGAAAAGTCGTCAACAATGACAAGCGCGTACCACTTCCCACCGACTGAACGTACCCGAGCTGGACCAACAGTGTCCAAGTGTAAAAGCTCACCCGGATATGAAGTCATCACCTGTGTCACAGGTGAGTGAGAAGCGGCAACCATTTTCCCATGACGACAGGGATGACAAACTAGATCTTTCTCCATTTTAAGCTCGGGCAATCCTCGGATGAGGTCCATAGAGCTTAACATGACTAGCAGATCAAAACTCAAATGGCCTAACCTCCTATGCCACTTCCAGAGCTCAGAAGAAGATCCAGCTAACAAACAACGAGAAGGGCCAAAAGAGCTAGAGAAGTCAATCCGAAAAACTTTACCAAAAGGTAAAATCTGGCAGATCAAAGACCCTCTAGAATCGAACACAGAAGAATTGCCCTTCTTAAAACGCACTTCCAAACCATCCTCAAGAAGTTGCGAAACAGAAATCAAATTAAAGTTCATATTTTTAACCAAAGCAACATTCTTTAAAGAGAAATGATCTGAAATGCGTATAGAGCCAATGCCATTTACTTTCCCTTGACCACTGTTCCCGAAAGTGATGTACTCTTTGGAGCTCGGGGGAGTGAGACTGGAGAACCATCTGCGATGTCCCGTTATGTGATGAGAGCATCCTGAGTCCATGATCCAAACGTCCTCCAGTCCCCAATCCTGCACAATCAGTGGATGTAAGTGGGAGCAAATGGTCCGGCACCAGGTTTAGCAAAAGAGCTAAACCAGTGTCGAGCCATCTGCTCAAAAGACAGAAAACAGAAATCATCATGAGAGTTCGGACCAAAACGCGGCTCAAAGCGCGGTCCTAGGTTCTGCCTAAAACCTCGGCCACGAGGTCCAGGACCGTAGCCAAAACGGCCTGGAGCTCTGCCGGAACGACTACCACCAACTGGAGTACGAGCAACAAAGCCGTCTCCTCTACCACTACCTACACGACGCGGCCTGGCCTCCAGCCTCTCCCCGCGTCGAGGAACACGCAGTCTACCACCCTGCTGGTAGAACTGATCCTGACCACCACGAGCTCTCTCTGCTCTCTCAACCCACTTCCTCCTGAAGCAAAACTCCGCAAGATGTCCGTCTCTCTAACAATACTCGCAATGGTAAGTGGGCTTCTTGGGATGTGGTTGAGGCTTGGTGTTTTTGGGCTTAGTGGTGTTTGGTGTAGTCTTTTTGGGCTGAGAGGGTCTAGGAAGAGAGTCTAGAGAAGAATGGAGGTGTTTGGGCTTTGGAACCCAGATAGGCTTCTTGGGTGGAGCTTTGGGTGGTTCATGAATCACTCCATCCTTGGGCTTACAAGCCTGGGAAGACTCAGTGGAGTGAGTCTTGGGATATCTCTGCTCTGGAGTCATTTTACTCCACTCCACTGCCCGGCTAATGGCACTCTCAAAGTCAGCCTTGGTGTAGGTATAACCTACTCCAAACCCATCCTACCTCTTGAACTGCTGGATCATCATGCCGAGCTGAGGTTCGCTGGTACTGATCCAACTCAGGATAGAACGAAGGTAAAAGTTCTCATTCTGAGAATCTGCTAGCTCCTCTCTCAAGGAAGCTAGAACCTCCACCTGAGACAAGCAGGTCTCACACTCACTTTCTACTTGAACAGATTTCTCGGCTTTCAGCTTAATCAATTCCATTCTAAGAGACAGGCAGTTCTCACAGACAGTGGGTGGAACTGACAATGTCTCAAGCTCTAGCCTAGTCTACGCAAGCTCAGCTCTCAACCTCTCCAAATCACCCAAATGTTCATCGCCCTTGGATTTCAGCTCAGCTAAGGCAGCTAGATGAGATGGGCAATGAACACAGGGTGCGACAACAGTGGCTTGAGCATCTTTCAGCTCCAGCTGAGCACTTTCAAGCTCAATGACCAAAGCGTCCCTCTCATCAACCCTTTTTGTGTACCTGGACTTCAGAGTCGACAGGTCACACAGAAGCACCTCACACTTCGGGCACTCACTGCTATCACCCAAGCAAGGGGAAGAAGATAGACTCTCAATTCTGCTGTTGGCCACGGCAAGCTCACTCTCTAACTCATCTATCCTCTTCTTAGCCCCCCTAAGCAGTTTTCCCGATACTTTAACTCCTGACGATTGCTCTCAAGTAAATCAACAATTTCGCGCTCATAGGATGATACCTTTTCATTGTCGTCGTCGTCGGAGTCGTCGGAGGAGCTCTTCTCTTCCTTATCCCCAAGAGCCATTGAACATAAGCTCTTGCGGGATCTTAGGCGCTGGTGTGAGCGGCTCTTCGGCTTGTCTCCGAAGGCCATGAAGCAGAGACCAGCCGGATCGTCCTTGTCCTTCCCCTTCCTGATGGCGATCTCCTCATCGCTTGAGTTCGATGAAGAGGAAGAAGACGTGGACCGCTTGGAGTAGCTCTTCTCCATCTCGGCAAAGAAAGCCTTGTCGCGCTTCTTGTTCTCTCGCCGGTAGTCTTTCAGGGCCTTCTTGAAGAATCTTGTCTTCGGCTTGCCCATGTTGAAGGAAGAGCTGTCGTGCTTGCCGGAGTCGTGGAAGCCACCACCGGTGCTCTTCTTGTGTCCCATTCGCTTGGGGCAGTCGGCGATGAAGTGTCCTGGATCACCACACTCAAAGCACCCGGATTTTGTGCCGTGTCTCTTGAACATTCTCTTATCATAGACACGACGCACCCGGTTGTTAAAAAGACACAAATCATCATCACCCAAAGACTCAAGCTGGTCTTCAGTGATAGACATCAAGGAGAACCCAGCACAGCTCACTGCAGAGGGATCAACAGAAGGTGTAGCAAGGGCCAGGGATTTTGATCCAGAACCAGTGAGATTTGATCTCAGCTGGATATCTACCTCAGTGGCCTTCAGCTTGCTAAACAACTCAGAAATGGTCAAGGTATCGTAAGAAGTGCTCTCAACGATAGAGGATACCTTGATCTCCCAGATCTTTGGGTCCAAGGTATGGAGAACCTTGAGCGCCTGCTCGTGATCTGAGACTAACTGAGCACCCTCAGCCTTGTTGTCCCGAAGCTTGTTTATGATCGACTGAAAACGACCAAACAAAGCTTCGACAGATTCACCCGGCTTCTGTGTGAAGTTCTCGTACTCACGCTGGTAGGTCTGATAGAGCCGAGCCTTGACCTGAGCTGTTCCCTCATGGTGTGCCTTGAGGGTAGCCCAGATCTCTCTCGCAGTGAAGAGATGACTCACACGCTCAAACTCAGTGGGACCTAAACCAGAAAATAGAATGTTCACAGCCTTACTGTTGCTCAGATGCTGAGCAATGATACCAGCAGTACCTTGCTCAACGACTGGCAATATGACAAACGTGGTGTGAACGCAAATGTCCCAAATGTCCGAACCCTGGCTCATGAGATAGGCTCGCATGCGAGTCTTCCAATAATTATAGCCATAGGCTTCCAAGGACGAGACCTTGCTAGGAGACGTCATGTTCACTACTGGGGTTTAGAACCGGTTAAGGTATGGAAAAACCCTAACCTTGCTCTGATACCACTTGTAGGACCGAAAGTAGCGACCAGAGGGGGGTGAATGGGTGCCTTAAAAATTCTTTTGAATAAATGGCCTGTTCCCAACACCCAACGCACCTCAAAAGACTAAGCAACAGAAAATGAACAGACAGCCTAAGTCTAAAGGTATCTAGCCTAGAATCAACTGATGTTAAATAGAGAACTACCAAAGCAGTGCAACTAGGCAGATAGACAAAGTATACTAGACATATCAGGCC
This sequence comes from Zizania palustris, assembly GCA_019279435.1. Lineage (NCBI taxonomy): Eukaryota > Viridiplantae > Streptophyta > Magnoliopsida > Poales > Poaceae > Zizania > Zizania palustris. The sequence continues at coordinate 12,501,986 of JAAALK010000084.1, forward strand.
AAACTTCTCAAAGAAATGATCTAAGTGTATATAAAGTGAGATGTGAAGTTACTGTTCAGATTTATCTCCTGTTCGAAACTTGGCGAAGCCTGTTTGTCTGGTTGTGGCCTGCTTCACAGTGTCGAAGCCTGCTTCAGAGTGACGAAGCCTGCTTCGGAGGTCGGTTGCGAAGCCTGCCGAAGGTATGCTTTGGACTAGCCTAGTTCGAAGTGGCTGGATGCGAAATATGCTTCGAAGTATGACAAAGTCGGAGCCTGCTTCGAAGTGTGTACTTCGAAGGCAGGGCTTCGAACACAGCTTCGAACTGAGTGCTTCGAAGCCAAACCTTCGAACAGAAAACTTCGAACGCAACACACAGACGGACAACCTTCGAACAAAGAAGCGAAGCCAGTCACATGGCAGAGAAACCAAATTCGTAGCCTACACTCTACCTTCGAAAAGAGCGAGCTTCGAACAGAGAAGCGAAGCTGACATGCAACAGAGAAACTAAAACGAAGTGTATCAGTGAGATTAGCTTCGAAGCTAACTCCGAAGCTTGACGAAGTATCGACTTCGAACAGCTCGTGACTGATAACACCTTCGCAAAGATTATCGAAGTATGTGAGGCTGACAGAGTGCAAAGTGTTCTGCGAAGCTAGAGACACAGCACAAAAATGAAGCCGAAATTTAAACGGAGCCTTCGAGTATATCAGATCAAAGCCTGCCTCACGGAGCCGAGGGGCTTCGAACAGAGAAGGGGCTTCGCGAGAGAACAGCCAGAAAAGTTACTTGGGACTGTCAACTTCGATCAAAAAGCTGCGCAGTAGAAGGCAAAAAGCTGGCTCAGTGTACTGTTGCTACAGTGTAGTAGTACTACTTGCAACAGCAAGAACTAGTACTACTTGCGTGAAGAACACACGCAACAGAAGCTTCCGAAGCCTCAAAATCCATGGAAAAACTTGCTGTGCGAGTGAAATGAAGCCATTAAAAACTCTGCTGTTGCTGCACACGATTTGAGACTAGAAGCTTCACTGCAACCATAAATGCAAGGAAATAAAAACAGGAGCAAAGATGCCTGGTGGCGCAAGCAAGAACAGAAGCATCCAGTGACACCTTCTCAGGAATAAACTCAACAACGCACAAACAAATCGAAGCTTCTGAGTCAGAGAAATCAATGCACGTGCTTCAACAAGAACAGAAGATTTAATCTTACTGGGACAAAATAAATGCAAGGCAAAATGCACGAACAAGTGCCTGGCGCCGCACAAAGGAGAGAGAAAAACGTGGGGAGCAAAATGACCCAATAGATTGAAAAGTGAATTCTGGAAGGGGTAGTTCAACCCTAGGGATTGGGGTCCTATTTATAGGCTGCCCAAACCTAAGAATATTCCACCTGCCCCTTAGGGTTTTTACAGACGCAAAAATAAAGGAAAAGACTCAACTGCCCTTAGGATTTTTTACAGACTCAACTGACTGACTGTGAGCCTAGAGATACAGATGACTTATCCGGAAGCTAAGCTTTCATAGCGACTACGGCTTCTCTTCTGGACAGTCAGATACAAGATCGACGGTTGTCAGTTTTGCGCCGAAACTGACAAAGCCTCCACCGGCCTTGCACCAGGTACCCGGATTGGGCCGGCCTGACTCCGCAGCTCTCTCAGCCCGGCAATCGCTCACCGCCCGTGTACCTGAGTCAATCCTGGTCAACAACCTGGTGGATCTTCTACTGCTTCTGGCCCATGTACCCGGATTGGGCTAGCCCGACTTCGTAGCCTCCTCTGCCCGACAGTCGCTCACTACCTGTGTACCTGAGTCACACGCGACCCATGAAACAGCAGATCTTTCTTCTTCTATCCTCTTTGACTATCGTTGACAATGACTCATCACTTCTGGAGCCATGAGGCCCATGCTATTCAGCATGGCTCCTCAATCCACACCCTCGTTTAGTCGCTGACAGGTGTGTCCCACCTATTGAAATCCAGAAATAGATTAGACTAACAAACTCAGCAGGATCAGTCACTGTATAATGTCTAAAATAGACATTGTTCCTCATTTTCCAAATGCTCTAGAGAATTGCAGCTATTCCAACACCTGTGATTTTTTTCTTCTGCCTTCAATTTTTTGAACCACACATCCCACAAATGCTTCATGTCCACGAAGGGGCCAATACCAAAACAGATTTTAACCAAAGACCATATAAAATTCGCAATAGCACAATCAAAAAACAAGTCTTGCACTGTTTCAGATCTACTGCAAAACAAGCACTTATCATTACCCCCTTCCAGCCTCTTTTCAAAAGATTGCATCTGGTTAAAATCTTATCTTTCTTAGTCATCCAAAGAAATATTTTCACCTTCAGAGGTACTTTCAACCTCCAGATTTCTACAGATGATTTGCAATCAGTATTCATTTTTAGTGCTTTATAAAAAGACTTGACGGTGGACACACCTTTTTTGGACAAAATCTAGATAGAAGTATCTTTTTGATCAAACAGGACAACATTTTGACAAAGTTGTTGTAACCTAGCCCAATCTTGAAGATTGGTACACGTTAAGGTCCTCCTAAATCTCACATTTTTCATTTGATTCTCAAAAGCCTTAAACATAGTAATGTTTTTAGAAAATGTAATCTTGTACAAAAGAGGAAACTCATCAGCTAGAGTTTTTCCCCAACCATTTCTCCTCCCAAAACTATGTACTTTTTCCATCACCCATTTTTTTAATACAGAATTGCATGTATAGTGGTTTTATTTTAACCAAAGTTTTCCAAAACTGAGAAGTACCATTTTTTTGGTCCCATTGTGCAAGAGTTTTTTCTTTAGATATTTGTTTATGAGCAAATCTTGCCAAATGCCCTCCTTATTTTCCAATTTCCACGGTCATTTACCCAAAAGGGCCACATTTATCATTTGTAAATCCAAAACACCTAGACCACCATAATTTTTAAGCATGCAAATCACAGACCAGTCGACTAAATGATATTTTTTGTCCCCATATCCTCCTGCCACAACAATCTTGTTCTAAAGAAATCCAGTTTCTTTCTAATAGTTTTGGGCAGCATATAAAAGGACAACATGTACAAGGGGACACTGCTTAAGCATGAATTAAGAAGAGTTAGCCTGCCACTAATATCCAACCGTTTACCTTTCCAACAACTTAGTTTACCTTCCATCTTATTTTCACAAATGTGCCAATCTTTAGTTAGTATTCTTTTTTGTTGATTGGTAGACCCAAGTACTTTATGGGCAAATCACCCATTTTACAAGTTAGATCTTGACATAAATCCTTTTTCCTATTATCATCCATCCCAATACAAAAAACTTCACTCTTATCAAAATTTATTTTTAAACCTAACATTTGTTCAAACAAACAAAGGATAAATTTTAGGTGTTTGACATTTTCCAAATCACCTTGCAGCAAAAAAATGGTGTCATCAGCATATTGCAAGATTGACACCCCATTATGAGTGAAATCTTTGCCTAGCCCTGAAATAAGACCATTTTTCACAACTGTTTCTACCAACATGGACAGTGCATCAGCATCCAGGTCAAACAGGAGGGGAGAGAGAGGGTCCCCTTGCCTTAAACCTCTATGAGTTTTAAAGTAAGGACCAATTTGATCATTGAGTTTAATACTAACCTTTCCTCCCATCACTACCCTCATCACCCAATCATTTCATTTACAAGTGAACCCTTTCAATTCAAGCATCTGATAAACAAAGGCCCATTTAATCTTATCATACATTTTTTCAAAGTCCACTTTGAACAAAACACCAGGTTTCTTTCTAACATGCAGAGTATCAAGAATTTCATGAAGAACTACAACCCCATCAAGAATGTTTCTATTTTTAATGAAAGTAGTTTTATTTCTGGAAATAAGACTATCAATGATTTTTTCCAATCTGTGTGTAACACCCCGATTTACCGAAATTGGAACATTATTGAATTTCACAAGAAAAGCAATAATACAAGAGGTTCATCATGCGACAATCATACATATGAATATATTCATGGTACACAGACCATATTTATTACATAAGAGTATAATAAAAATAGTAATAAAAATAATTGAAATGCATGACGAACGCCTTCTTCCAGATCTTTTCACTTGACTGGGTCGCTACTACAGACCGTCTTCGTATAAGGCATCCTCTGAGGTGTTCAACGGGTATGAGTACAAAAAGTACTCAACAAGCCACCGCAAATGCAATAGTAATGCGAGGTAATGATAACAGAAGGGTAATGGCTAAAAGTGTGGAAAAGTACATTTTTAGTAATTGCATTTAGTGTAGTCAATTTTTATCATGCGGAATAATAAACATGATCATCATAATATCATCTAACTCAAGGAGTACGTTTTACCTCCTCGCACAACAGTCCTTATATGTCAAATCATCATGCACATACATATCAAAAGCAATCTAACTGTGGGATGTCACGCAACCCGCCCTTGACCGTGGGCTCGGCTTTTCGAAAAGATTTAAGACTCTGATCAGAGATGTACTACTGTACCCACAAGGCACACACTCATACCAAACACCAAAGTGTAACGAGATGACCCATACCACGGGAACTCATGCCAAAACCTCAGCATGAAATGCTCCAAGCGATAACCACCCGCTCTAGGTTTCGCCGGCGCGCCAGACCACATCCCGGCTAACGTCGCACCCCCTTTTGCGCCACATTGGTACAAGCCACCCGCAGGTGCTGCTTGACCCATCTCCAAATGGTGGCCTCGGTTTGGAACACTCCATACCTTAGTTAGGACTTACCCATTAGACTTGTGGTTAGTACGGAAGTGTATTGCAATGGATCCCGCAGACCGGTCCTTATAGTGCCCCGGGTGCTACCGACCAATGCCCTAGCTTGCACCCGGAACCCACCATGCATTCACTCACAACCACAACTCCAACACCGACAGAATTCCAAAGATGAGAATAACGGGGATAATATAGTAGAACCATATTGCTACGACTCATCTTTATCCTATAGCAATCGTTTCAATAAATTGGACACTAGCTAATAATACTAATCATATAGTGACAAGGAGTTTAGGCTAGATAGCATGGCTTGGGTTGCACATCAAGGTCGGGGAATCCTAAATAAATATATTGTAAGAGTTTCATTTGACTAATGCATGTATATCCTATGTGTTTTAGCGATAGTTTAGTAAAACATGGGTTCAATATGCTCAAAAGATTGGTTTGGTGACTTGCCTTGTTCAGCGAATGAGGAGGGAGGAACTTTCGGGAAATATTCCGACTCCTCGACGACATCGTAGTCTTCCCAATATAAATAAAGTAAAATAAAATAAATACAACATTCAATTAAACAATATAAAACCACACAACAAGCACATAGGTTTAAATTAGTTTAATTTAAAGGAAATCAAGTTGTTAAGTTTCTAAAATTTATTTTATAAATAATTTAAAAGGAATTATAATGAAATGTTGTCCTTTATGAAAAGGGGTTTTAAATGTGAGTAATCTCATTTTAAGTTTTCTAATTAATTTAAAATGAAGGGTTCAGAGAAAACTTAATGGTTTCATTATTCTAACAGGGAATGAATAAATATAAATTTTGTGGGAATTCAAATAATTAAATTTGTATTTTACCCTAAGGGCATTTGTATACTTTATTACAAAATCATGAAATGTGCAAAATAAACATACTGTTTTTATTGTACTAACGTGTAGAAAATAAAATTACAGAATTTCTGGAATTGAAATGATAATTTTTGAAGTTCAAATGCGCCAGATATGAATTTTACAAGTTTAAAACAGTTTCTGGAATTTAATTTAAATTCAAAATAGCCTCGGGTCCACGGTGAGCCAGGTCCACGGTGAACCCGCGCACTGTGCGCGTGGTCCGGCCCAATCTGAACCATTGGATCCAGATCCAACGCGCGAGGGCGAGGCGGGGCGTTTAAGTCGACGTGAACGGCTGAGATTAAAACATCGAACCGGTACGCATCGTGCGGCTCAGATCGAGTGTGGGTTTTAAATACCAATGGACGCGTGAGATTAAAACATAACGTTTCAATCAGATCCAACGGTGCGGATTAAATCGCGCACGAGGGGATACAGGTGCCGTCCGATCGCGATCGCACGGTCGGGATCAAATCCTGACACGGGACGGGTACTCGACCCGTGCCGGTCGTCTTCTCCAGCGACGGCGAGCGGGCCAGAGGCCACAGCGAGCGACGACGGTCGAAGCTAAGGCCTAAAACGGAAAGAGGACACTACGGGGATCACGAGGGTACCGTTGGCGAGGCGAACGGTCGACGGAGCGTGGCCGGCGACGAGTGAAGGCGGCGAAGAGGTTCGGGTCCTCATCGGCGAGGGAGATCTGGCGGGGTCCGACGGCGATGGAGGAGTGGCCGGGGTCGGTGAGGTCCTTACGGTTGCAGTGGTGCGGTCGGTGAGGACGGAGGGGGACTCCAGCGACGGCGAGTGGTGGCTGGAGTGCGGGCGACGGTGGTGCACTAAAATCCAAAGTTAGGGTGTTCTGTTGGTTCTTGCAAGGAGTGAGCGCGGGGGATCACACGCGGACGGCCAGGGGGCTTAAATATGAGCACCTGCAAGGGATAACGGGCGACGTATACAAGGAAAGCCGAGAGGGGGTTTTCAATGGCGCCGGCGAGGTCTGCCATGCACGCGAGCGCTGATCCCGTGGCTTAATTGCGTGGGTTAACGGGGGCAAACGGCCGGCGCGGTGCGGGGGACCGATTAATGGCGTCAATTTAATGGGAGGAGGGGCCAGTGAGGCGAATCCGAGGGCGAGGTCATCGGCCGGTGCGATTTGGGGGCGGTGGCGCGAGGAGGATGATGGTCCTGATAGGCGTGGGCCACAGGCCAGCGGGCGCGAGCGAGCGAGGTGGCGGCTAACGGGTGGGGTCGGGTTCGGCTGCGAGACGAAATGGTTGGCGCCGACAGGTGGGGCCAAGGCGTCGGGCACGCGCGCGAAGAGGGAAGGGCTCGCTGACAAGCGGGGCCCTGGTGTCAGTCCGAGGCGCGCGGGGGTAATGGGCTGGGCCAGCCGGGAGAGAGAGAAAAGGAGGGGGAGGCCCGTTACTGTTCCAAATTATTTTCTTAATAAAAATAATTACATAAATTGGTTTAAAATATTTGGGCCACTTCCAAGGTTGATAAAAATTTGTAAAAATTCTCAAAAATATATCTTGGTCTTGGGATCATACACAAAAATTCTCAGTCTCTGGATTGGCCATTTCATCTATGTTCTAGTTCAAAAAGGTTAAGGAGGGCATTAAAAGTATTCCCAAAATAAGTAATTCCAGGAAAATAGATTAAATGATATTTTTATTTCTTTGAAAATTTGGGGTGTCACAAACCTATCCCCCTTACAAAGAATCTCATCCTCGAGATTGGAATGCTACTCGAATAGCTCAGGGTATTGGGCTTTTAGCTTGTCTTCTTTTTCCCATGTGGCTTCTTCGACGGGGTGGTTGTTCCACTGAACCTTGTAGAAGCGAACCACTCTGCTCCTGGTTACTCTTTCCTTAGTTTCCAAGATCTTGACGGGTTTCTCGATGTAGGTCAAGTCCTCTTGGACATTGAGTTGTTGGAGATCGGCTTGCTCGGTGGGTACACGAAGACACTTCTTCAGCTGAGAGACGTGGAACACATCGTGAACTCCTGCCAAGGATGGAGGCAGTTCCAGCTGATATGCCACTTCTCCTTGCCGTCGGAGGATCTAAAAAGGTCCGACATAGCGGGGTGCTAGCTTGCCTTTCATGTTGAACCTTTGAGTGCCACGGAGGGGAGTGACTCGGAGATAGACATAATCACCCTCCTCAAAGGTTAGATCTCTCCGTCGGTTATCGGCGTAGCTCTTCTGTCGAGACTGGGCTATCTTTAATCTGTCCCTGATGATCTTTACCTTCTCTTCGGCTTCTCTTAGAATATATGTCCCAAACAGTTATTACTCTTTGGTCTAATCCTAGAGCAGCGGCGTTCTGCACTTGCGCCCATAAAGTGCTTCGAATGGGGACATTTGCAGGCTGGCTTGATAGCTGTTATTGTAGAAGAACTCCGCATAGGGCAAGTTCTTGTCCCACATTCCGCCAAAGTCTAGAGCGCAAGCTCTAAGCATATCCTCCAGTATTTGGTTGACCCTTTCGGTTTGACCGTCGGTCTGTGGATGATAGGCGGTGCTAAAGTTCAGCCGGGTGCCGAGTTCCTCTTGAAGGTCCTTCCAAAACTTGGAGGTAAACTGACTCCCACTGGTTAGATACGATCTTCTTAGGAACTCCAGTGAAGGCACACAATCTGGGTCATATACAACTCAGCCAATTTGGCGACAGTGTAAGTTGTCTTGACGGGGATGAAGTGAGTCACCTTGGTGAGTCGGTCGACGATCACCTAGATAGAATCATGACCAGCTTGGGTCCTGGACAGTCCCATGATGAAGTCCATCCCTATTTCTTCCCACTTCCATTAGGGACCTTGAGGGGTTGCAACAGTCCAGGAGGTCTTTGGTGCTCTGCCTTGACTCGCCGACATGTGTCGCACTTGGCCACATACTCAGCTATTTCCCTCTTCATGCTGACCCACCAATATTTTTCCTTCAAGTCTTGATACATCTTTGTACTCCCGGGATGAATGGAGTATAGAGTATCGTGGGCTTCTTGGAGGATGAGGGTCTTCAACTCAGGCTTGTCGGGTACGCATATCCGGTTTCCGAACGAGATGGTACCATGCTCGTCCTCGGAAAATCCGGGGGCTTAACCCTTCCGCATGTTCTGTTGGATCTCCAAGATGTCTGGGTCTTCCTTCTACTTTTCTCGGATCTGGTCTATTAAGACAGGCCTAGATTCCAAAGCAGCGAGGTACGCTCAGGTGGTGATCTGTGATGCCTCGATTTATCGAAATCGGAACATTATTGAATTTCATAAGAAAAACAATAATACAAGAGGTTCATCATGCGACAATCGTACATACGACAGTATTCATGGTATGCAGACCACATTTATTACATCAGAGTTGAATAATAAAAGTAAATAGCATGACGAACGCCTTCATCAAGATCTTCTCTTGACTAGGTCGCTACTCCAAACCGTCTTCATAGTAGGCATCCTCTGAGGTGTTCAACAGGTATGAGTACAAAAAGTACTCAACAAGCCACCGCAAATGCAGGTAGTAATGCAAGGTAATAACAAAGGAAGGATAGTTGGCTAAAAGTGCGGAAAAGTACATTTTCAGTTATTGCAGTTAATGTAGTCAAGTTTTATCATGCGGAAAGTAAACATGAACAACAATAACATCATCTAACTCGAGGAGTACATTTTACCTTCTCGCACAACAGTCCTTACATGTCAAACCAACATGCACATCCATATTCAAGTAATCTAACTGTGGGATGTCACGCAACCCGCCCTTGACCGTGGGCTCGGCTTTTCGAAAAGATTTATGACTCTGATCAGAGATGTATTACTGTACCAACAAGGCACACACACATCCCAAACACCAAAGTGTAGCGAGATGACCCATACCATGGGAACTCAGTGCCAAAACCTCAGCATGAAATGCTCCAAGCGATAACCACCCGCTCTAGGTTTCGCCGGCGCGCCGGGACGCATCCTGGCTAACGTCGCACCCCATTTTGCGCCACGTCGGTAAAGCCACCCGCAGGTGCAGCTTGACCCATCTCCAAATGGTGGCCTCGGTTTGGAACACTCCATACCTTAGTTAGGACTTACCCATTAGACTTGTGGTTAGTACGGAAGTGTATTGCAACGGATCCCTCAGACCGATCCTTATAGTGCCCCGGGTGCTACCGACCAATACCCTAGCTTGCACCCGGAACCCACCATGCATACACTCACAACCAAAACTCTATCACCAACAGAATTCCAAAGATAAGGATAACGGGGGATCATATAGTAGAACCAAGTTGCTATGACTCATTTTTAATCCTATAGCAATCGTGTCGATACATGGGACACTAGCTAATAATACTAATCATATGGTGACAAGGCCATTTGAATACCTATTTAAATAATCATGAAAAATCCAAAGTAAACATACTGTTTTTATTGAACTAATGTGTAGAGAATAAAATTAAAAAATTTCTGGAATTGAAATGATAATTTTTGGAGTTCAAATGCGCCAGATATGAATTTTACAATTTTAAAATAGTTTCTAGAATTTATTTTTAAATTTAAATCGCCTCGGGTCCACGGTGAGTCAGGCCCACGATGAACCCGCGCACTGTGCGCGTGGTCCGGCCCAATCTAGACTGTTGGATCCAGATCCAACGCACGAGGGCGAGGCGGGGTGTTAAAATAACGCGAACGGCTGAGATTAAAACAATGAACCGGTATGCGATGAATGGCTCAGATCGAGTGCGGGTTTTAAATACCGATGGACGCGCGAGATTAAAACATACCGCTTCGATTAGATCCGACGGTGCGGATTAGATCGCGTACGTGGTGAAGCTGGTGCCGCTCGATCGTGATTACACGGTCGGGATTGAATCCGACACGGCACGGGTACTCGACCCATGCCGGTTGTCTTCTCCAGTGATGGTGAGCGGTACAGCGACCATGGCGGGCTACGACGGTCGGTTCTAAGGGCTAAAACAGAACCAGTACACTATGGGGGTCAAGAGGGTACCGTTGGAGGGACTTGGGGTCGTCGGAGCATGGCCGGCGACGAGCGAGGGCGGCGAAGGCGTTCGGGTCCTCATCGGCGGGGGCATTCTGGTAGGGTTCGTGGACGACTGGACGGTGGCCGGGGTCGGTGAGGTCCTTGCGGTCGCTAGTGGTGTGGTCGGTGAGGACGGAGGGGGACTCTGTTGACGGCGAGTGGTGGCTGGAGTGAAGGCGGTGGTGAGGTGCTTAAGTGAGCATCGCGGGCGTTTGGTTCGGTTCTGGCGCAATTGCGAGCGAGGGGTGGATGCGTGGCACCAGGGGGGTTTAAATAGGGTCACCGGCGGGGGCAGAGGGGGCGTAATTGGCGGTGGCCATGAGTAAACGCGTTTTTAAATGCCGGCGAGCTCAGTTGCAAGGTTTCAATGAATCTGGACGCGAATTAGTCAGAATTGAAGAGGGGGACACAGTCGCCGGGGATCGGGAGCAGCGGATCTGATGCGCGTTATGGCGTCGGCCGGCGAGGGGGGGGGGGCGATTTGGGGGCGGATCTCGCGGGGAAGACGGATCCGACAGGTAGGGACCATTGGCCAGCGAGCGCGAGCGCACGAATGAGGGGATTGACGGGTGGGGTAGGGCTCGGCCGAGGGAGTGAGCTAGTTGGCGCCGATAGGTGGGGTCGAGCTGTCGGGCATGTGCGCGAGGGGAGGGGGGCTCGCTGATGGGTGGGGTCGGCCTTTGTAACACCCCAAATTTCCAAAACAATAAAAATATTATTTAAGTCAATTTTCTAGATTTTATTATTCTGAAAATACCTTTAAATACTTTCCCTTATCATTTTGAACTACATCATAGAGTTAATGACCAAACGAGGAGCTGAAAATTTTTGTATAAACTCCCAAGACCAAGATGTATTTTAGAGAATTTTTACAAATTTTTATCAATCTTGGAAGTAGCCCTATTATTTTAAACCAATTTCTGCAATTATTTTTAATCAGAAAGCATTTTAAACAGTAACGGGCCCTCTCCTCCTTTTCTCTCTCTCCCAGCCGGCCCAGCCCGTCACCCTCGCCCGCCTCCGTCTGACAGCCCGACCCCACCCGTTAGCGAGCCCCTCTCCCCTCACACGCGCGCCTGACACCCTGGCCCCACCTGTCGGCGCCAACTGTCCCCTCTCGCGCCCGAGCCTGGCCCCACCCGTCAGCCGCCTCACTCACTCGCTCGCGCCCACTAGCATGTGGCCCCTGCCTGCCAGATCCTTCATCTCCGCGAGATCCGCCCCCAAATCCCCCCCCTCGCCGGCCGACGCAATAATGCGCCTCGGATCCATTGCCCCCGACCCCCTGCCCTCAAATTGAGCCCGGCATTCAAACCCCCGCGCTCCGGCGACTGTTTCCCCCAATTAAACCCGACCGATTTGCATCCAGGTTCGATGAACCGAAATCAACCCGAGCTCGCCGGCGTTTAAACACGTTTATTCTCGGCCACCGCCAATTGCGCCCCCTCTGCCCCCGCCGGTGACCCTATTTAAACCCCCTGGTACCCCACATTCGACCCCCACGCTCACACAATGCAAGAACGCACAGAACGCCCCCACTACGATTTTTAGCGCAACACCGCCCCCCCCACTCTAGCCGTCGCTCGCCGTCGCTGGAGTCCTTCTCCGTCCCCACCGACCGCATCGCTGCGACCGCAAGGATGACCCCGACCTCGGCCACCCCTCCATCGCCGACGAACCTCACCGGAACGCCGTCGCCGCCAAGGACCCGAACGCCATCGCCGCCTCCGCTCGTCGCCGGCCTCGCTCCGTCGACCTTTCACCGCCGCAAGGGTACCCTCATGATCCCCTAGTTACCCTCTTTCCGTTTTAGACCTTAGACACGACCGCCGTCGCTCGCCGTGGCCTCTGGCCCGCTCGCCGTCGCCAAAGAAGACGACTGGCACGGGTCGAGTACCCGTGCCATGTCGGATTTGATCTTAGCCGTGCGATCTGGATCTAACGGTACCGATTAAGTCCCATGTGCGGTTTAATCTGCGCTGTCGGATCTGAGCGAAGGGGTACATTTTAATCTCATGCGTTTGTTAATATTTAAAACCCGCGTTTAATCTCAGCCATCCATCGTGTACCGGTTCAACATTTTAATCTCAGCCATCCACGTTAACTTAACGCCCCCACCTTGCCCTCGCGCGTTGGATCTGGATCCAATGGTCCACATCGATCTAGCGCACGCGCATAGTGCGCGGGTTCACCGTGGGCCTGGCTCACCGTGGACCCGAGGGGATTTAAAATTTGAAAATAAATTCTAGAAACTGTTTAAAACTTGTAAAATTCATATCTGGCGCATTTGAACTCTAAAAATTGCCATTTCAATTCCAGAAATTTTATAATTTTATTCTCTACACTTTAGTTCAATAAAAACAGTATGTTACTTTAGACTTTTTCATGATTATTTAAATAGGTATTCAAATGCCCTTAGGGTAAAAATATAAATTCAATTATTTAAATTTCAATAGAATTCATATTTATTCCTTTCAGTTCATATACTAAAAACCACTAAGTTATACATGAACCTTTCATACTAAATTTTATTAGGAGACTTAAAAATAAGAATAATCACTTTTAAAACCCTTTTTCAAAGGACACCATCTCATTTTATTTTTTTTTAAAAAATTATTTATAAAATGAATTTCAGAACCTTAACAACTTGATTTATTTTTAATCAAAGCAACTTAAACCTATGTGCTTATTATGTGATGTTATATTGTTTGATTGAATGTTTTGTTTATTTTATTTTACTTTATTTATATTGGAAAGACTACGACGCCGTCGAGGAGCCGGAATATTTCCCGGAAGTTCCTCCCTCTCCCTTCACTGAACAAGGCAAGTCACCAAACCAATCTTTTGAGCATATTGAACCCATGTTTTATTAAACTATCGCTAAAACACGTTGGTTATATATGCATTAGTCAAATGGAACCCTTACAATATATTTATTTAGGATCCCCCGACCTTGATGTGCAACCCAAGCCATGCTATCTCACCTAACCTCCTTGTCACCATATGGTTAATGTTATTAGCTAGTGTCCAATATATTGACACGATTGCTATAGGATAAAAATGAGTCATAGCAAAATGGTTCTATTATATGATCCCCTTCGTTTCTTATCCTTGGATTTCTGTCGGTGATGAGTTATGGTTGTGAGTGTATGCATGGTGGGTTCCGGGTGCAAGCTAGGGCATTGGTCAGTAGCACCCGGGGCACTATAAGGACCGGTCTGAGGGATCCGTTGCAATACACTTCCGTACTAACCACAAGTCTAGTGGGTAAGTTCTAACTAAGTTATGGAGTGTTCCAAACCGAGGCCACCATTTGGAGATGGGTCAAGCTGCACCTGCGGGTGGCTTTACCGACGTGGCACAAAAGGGGGTGCGATGTTAGCCAGGATGCGGCCCGGCGCACCGGCGAAACCTAGAGCGGGTGGTTATCGCTTTGAGCATTTCATGTCGAGGTTTTGGCATGAGTTCCCGTGGTATGGGTAATCTCGTTTGGGATGAGTGCGTGCCTTGTGGGTACAGTAGTACATCTCTGATTAGAGTCTTAAATCTTTTCGAAAAGCCGAGCCCACGGTCAAAGGCGGGTTCTGTGACATCCCACAGTCAGTTTATTTTGAATATGTATGTGCATGATGGTTTGACATGTAAGGACTGTTGTGCGAGGAGGTAAAACGTACTCCCTGAGTTAGGTGATGATGTTGATGCTCATGTTTACTTTTCCGCATGATTAAACTTGATTACACTAAATGCAATAACTGAAAATGTACTTTTCCTACATTATTACTTGCATTTGCGGTGGCTTGTTGAGTACTTTTTGTACTCATACCCGTTGGACCCCACAAAGGATGCCTACTACGAAGACGGTCTGGAGTAGCAGCCCAGTCAAGAAGAAAGATACTGAAGAAGGCGTTCGTCATGCTTTTATTTATGTACTTAAATTTTTATTCTGATGTAATAAATATGGTCCGCGTACCATGAATATTGTCGTATGTACGATTGTCGCATGATGAACCTCTTGTATTATTGTTTTTCTTTGTAAATTCAATAATGTTCTGATTTCGGTAAATCGGGGCGCCACAGGCTGTCAGTCCGAGGCGGGCGAGGGTCACGGGCTGGGCCGGCCGGGACAGAGGGAAAGGGGGGGCATGGCCCATTACTGTTTCAAAATATTTCTGAATAAAAATAATTCTAGGAAATAGCTTAAAATCTTAGGGCTACTTCCATGGTTGATAAAAATTTGTAAAAATTCTCAAAAATATATTTTGGCCTTAGGATCATACATAAAAATTTTCAGCTCCTGGTTTATCCATTTCATCTATGTTGTAGTTCAAAATGGTAAAGGAGGGTATTAAAGGTATTTCAAAAATAATAAATTCCAGGAAATTGGATTAAATAATATTTTTATTACTTTGAAAATTTGGGGTGTTACAAACCTATCCCCCTTACAAAGAATCTCGTCCTAGAGATTGGAATGCTACTCGAACAGCTCGGGGTATTGGGCTTTCAGTTCGTCTTCCTTTTCCCATGTAGCTTCTTCGGCAGGGTGGTTGTCCCACTAGACCTTGCAGATGCGGACTACATGACTCCTAGTTACCCTTTCCTTGGTTTCCAAGATCTTGATGGGTTTCTTGATGTAGGTTAAGTCTTCTTGGATGTTGAGCTGTTGAAGATCGGCTTGCTCGGTGGGCATGCGAAAACACTTCTTCAACTGAGAGACATGGAACACATCGTGAACTCCTGCCAATGATGGAGGAAGCTCAAGTTGATATGCCACTTCTCCTTGCCGTCGGAGGATCTGAAAGGGTCCGACGTAGCGGAGTGCTAGCTTGCCTTTCATGTTGAACCTTTGAGTGCCGCGGAGGGGAGTGACTCGAAGGTAGACATAATCCTCCTCCTCAAAGGTTAGGTCTCTTCGGCGGTTATCGGCGTAGCTCTTTTGTCGGGACTGGGCTATCTTCAATCGATACCTTATGATCTTGACCTTCTCTTCAGCTTCCCTTAGTATATCTGTCCCAAACAGTTGCGACTCTCCAGTTTGATCCCAGAGCAGCGGCGTTCTGCACTTACGCCCATAAAGTGCTTCGAATGGGGACATTTGCAGGCTGGCTTGATAGCTGTTATCGTAGGAGAACTCTGCATAGGGCAAGTTCTTGTCCCATATTCCGCCAAAGTCTAGAGCGCAAGCTCTAAGCATATCTTCCAGTATTTGGTTGACCATTTCGGTTTGACCGTCGGTCTGTGGATGATAAGCGGTGCTAAAGTTCAGCCGGGTGCCGAGTTCCTCTTGAAGGTTCTTCCAAAACTTGGAGGTAAACTGACTCCCACGGTCAGATACGATCTTCTTAGGAACTCCATGCAGGCACACGATCCGGGTTATATACAACTCGGCCAATTTGGCGACGGTGTAAGTCGTCTTGACGGGGATGAAGTGAGCCACCTTGGTGAGTCGGTCGACAATCACCCAGATAGAGTCATGGCCAGCTTGGGTCCTGGGTAGTCCCGTGATGAAGTCCATTCCTATCTCTTCCCACTTCCATTCGGGGACCTTGAGAGGTTGCAAAAGTCCGGCAGGTCTTTGATGCTCTGCCTTGACTCGCCGGCATGTGTCGCACTTGGCCACATACTCAGCTATTTCTCTCTTCATGCTGACCCACCAATATTTTTCTTTCAGGTCTTGATACATCTTTGTACTCCCAGGATGAATGGAGTATAGAGTATCTTGAGCTTCTTGAAGGATGAGGGTCTTTAACTCAGGCTTGTCAGGTACGCATATCCGGTTTCCGAACCAGATGGAACCATGCTCGTCCTCGGAAAATCCGGGGGCTTTACCCTTCCTCATGTTCCGCTGGATCTCCAAGATGTCCGGGTCTTCCTTCTGCTTTTCTCGGATCTGGTCTATCAAGATAGGCCTAGACTCCAAGGCAGCGAGGTACGCTCGGGTGGTGATCCCTAAATTCAGCCTTTCCATCTCCTTGTATAACAAAGGGGCCAGGTCCTGAATCATGATGGCATTGCAGTATCCTTTTCAACTAAGGGCGTATGCTACCACATTTGCCTTGCCTGGATGATAATGGATGCCCAAGTCGTAATCCTTCATAAGTTCCAACCATCCCCTTTGCCTGAGGTTCAGGTCCGGTTGGGTGAATATGTACTTGAGGCTCTTGTGGTCGGTGAAGACCTCACACCGATTCCCCACAAGGTAGTGTCTCCATATCTTCAAGGCATGAACTACGGTTGCTAACTCCAGGTCATGGGTTGGGTAGTTCAGCTCATGCGGTCTCAGCTGTTGGGAGGCGTAGGATATCACCTTCCCATCTTGCATCAAGACACATCCCAAACCTTGGCGAGAAGCATCGCAGTAGATGTGGAAGTCTTTCTAGATGTCTGGCAGGGTCAGAATTGGGGCTGACACAAGCTTCTTCTTGAGGGTTTGGAAGCTCTCTTCACAATCTGAGGTCCATTCAAACTTCACTTCCTTCTGCAATAGTCTGGTCATAGGCTTGGTGATATTTGAAAAATTCTCGATGAACCGGCGGTAGTATCCGGCCAATCCGAGAAAGCTTCGGATCTCGGTCACGGTCGTGGGCTGCAGCCAGTTGGTCACTGCCTTCCACAGTGGTCGGGTCCACTGCTATTCCTCCGGCAGATATGACATGACCGAGGAACTTCACCTCTGATGACCAAAACTCGCACTTGCTGTATTTGGCGTACAACTGCTATTCCCTTAGCTTTCCGAGGGTCAGACGGAGGTGAGTTTCGTGCTCTTCCTTGGTCTTGGAGTAGACGAGGATATCGTCGATGAATACCACGATGAACTTATCCAAGAACTCCATGAAAACAATGTTCATCATGTTCATGAAAAAGGCCGGGGCATTCGTGAGTCCGAACGACATCACAGTATACTCGTAGAGTCCATAGCGGGAGGTGAAGGCGGTCTTGGGTATGTCCTCTTCTCTAATCCTCAATTAGTGATAACCTAACCTGAGGTCAATCTTGGAAAACACCGAGGATCCATTCAGTTGATCGAACAGGTCGTTGATCTGAGGTAATGGGTACTTGTTCTTAATGGTTACGTCGTTCAAGGCTCTATAGTCCACGCACATCCTTTTAGTCTTGTCCTTTTTCATGGCAAAGATGACCGGTGCACCCTAGGGTGAGGTACTCAGTCGGATGTACCCTTTCTGCTCTAGGTCTTCGATGTTGCTTTTGACTTCGGCCAATTCATTGGTGGCCATCCGGTATGGATGATTGGAGATTGGAGTGGTCCCGGGGACCAGTTCGATTCTGAATTCGATGTCCTGCTTGGGAGGCATTCCTGGTAGGTCCTCTGGGAAGACATCCATGAACTCCTTCACTATGGGCACTTCTTCAAGGGCTAGCGAATGGAGGGATGCTCCGAGTGGTTTGCGGTTGGTCATTCGAAAGGTGACGGCTTCGCCTTCAGGGTTGGTCACTGTGACGGACTTGTTGGCACAGTCAATCACTCCCTTGTGCTTCAAAAACCAGTCCATCCCTAGGATGAGGTCGAGTCCGGTGCATTTTATGAGGACTGGCTCGGCCCGGAACAATACTCCTTGGATCTCTAGCTTAACCTTAGGGCTGTATAAGTGGGCTAAGGTTGTATTGCCTAGAGTGGCAATCATCATGGGGACAGGTAGAGGGAGCACGTCCAAGTTTTGAGTTTTCACAAAGTCTTCCGAGACGAAAGAATGTGTCGCTCAAGACTCAAATAAAATCATAGCTGGTACGGAATTTGTGGTAAACGGACTGAGCACGACTTCGCGAGCCTCCTGAGCTTCCTCAGCGGTGATGTGGTTGACGCGGGCACGAACCGCCTGGTTGGGTGCCGCGCCTTTGGGCTGCTTGGGGTGAGGACACTGGTACGAATAGTGCCCTTCTTCCGGCAGTTGAAGCAGATGACCGGCCTTCCTTGGCGATCCTTCAAGATCGGGGCCTTGGCAGCGGGCGTCGGCTGAGCTGGCTGGAGCTAGGTGGAGCGGGGCGGGGATGCTCAGCGTTGGATCCACCGGCGGCGTGAGGCGGCCTGTAGGCAGGCCGAGGATGGTAGGAGGGCGCTGGTGGCAGAGGAACGAAGCGGGGCCTCTGGGAATTCGCCTGATGATATTTGAAGGCGATCATCTTCCTCTTCTTGAGGTCCAACTTGTTTTGCTCAGTCTCTTGGATGAGCGCTTTATTCACTAGCCATTGGAAGTCGGCGTAGTTGGTGGCGACGAGCTGGATGGACAGCTCATCCTTAAGTCTCCGGAGGAACTTAGCCTGGCGGAGGGCGTCGGTCCGCACTTCTTCTGGCGTGTAGCGAGCCAAATGGTTGAACTCATGGAGGTACTCCATGATGGTTTGGTTGCCCTAGTGCAGGTCGCGGAACTCCTGCTGCTTGATCACGATGACTCCGGTGGGGACGTGGGTGGCGCGAAAGGGCGATGGTGAACTCCGCCCATGTCACCACGTGGTCCTCTGGCTAGGACTCACGGTAGTTGTCCCACCATTCTACGACGGGACCCTAGAGCTGGTGAGTGGCGAAGGCCACCCGCTCCCGGTCGGTGCAGGGGAGGAGGTCTAGCTTCTTCCCTATGGTGCGGAGCCAATCTCTAGGCCTCCATGGGGTTGGTGGTGCTAGAGAAGATGGGCGGGCGCACTCGCCGGAAATCTGAGAGTTGAGGAGCGGGTGCGGGTGCTTGTGCGCGAGGGGCAGGCTACCCCATTTTGCAGACGGTCCAACTTAGCTTGTTGGTGCTGCATTTGAGTGAGGAGGGAGGTCATTAGTTGGTTTTGGTTCGCCATCATTTCCGCCAAGGTGGGATGGTTGGCGGATGGCGATCCAGACTGTCGTGGGCCCGTTGTGCCCAAGTTGGGTACAACACCCTCGGGCACGTCACGGCTTCCTCCTTCTCCATTGTTGGAGCCGGTGTTCTGGTTGTCGGCCATCTTCTGAACATAAGAGTCATAAGGTGAAAAGAAGACGAAACAATATTGCAATCAAAATAGCCCATGGGGCTCACATATATATATATATTAGTGGTATAAAAAGTTTATTACAATCAAGCTCTTATTTTATTCTACCTACAACACAAGTTGCTGTAGATAGCACCACATACATAATATTATTAAAACTTAAACAATGGTAACTAGCACCTACTCGCCACCGGAGGCGGTCTCCATGCTCTCGGAACCACGAGGACGCGGATCCCGAGGGATGGTGGGCTCGAGAAAATTCTCGATGATGGGGTCGGAGACGAGGCTGGGGTGTGGTGCAGGGGCACTGGTGGTGGACGGTCCGGCGGTGGAGGGGTGTGGCGGGATCCTCTTGGGGCGAGGGGCAGGCTCACGGATGGGCTTCCTCTTCCTTGGGAGGAGGGGAACCATCTCCGCGATATCCTTCTGCAGCTGCATAATCTTGCGCTGCAGCTCACCGTTCTGTTGGATCAAGTTCTTCGTCTCCTCATGAAGAAACTCAACCACCTCATGGTTCTCATCAGCATCGAGCACCTCCTCAGTATGGAGGTCGTCCATGGCCTGAAGAAGACGCGACTGCCGGGCCATGACCGGATCACGCACGGAGTGAACTCCGAGGTAGATGCTACGGTAGGCGCCGGGAGTGCGCTTCGGCACAAGCCGGAAGGACGAGTTCTGAAGACGATCATCATAGATCATCCTCAGCTCCATAAGAGCCTGGAGAGCGACGCGTTGGCACGCGACGTCGAAAGTAGGTCCCCCAAGCGTGGTGGTGTAGGGCGGCAGATGCTCTCCGGAGCCATGGACGGTAAGGGAGACATCGCAGGGCCCGACAAACTCCTCCAGGTACACCCCTTGGAATTTGGGCTCGAAGAGGAACTCGAGGAAGGTGAGCATCATGCGGAGCTCCGTGACGAAGCCCTCGTAGTGGCGACAGTAGCTGTGAACTTGGTAGACTGGCATCTACAAAAACAACAAGTTGAAGAAAGTGAGGGGAGGAACAAAGTTTACAAAGTAGATTTTCGAGAAATAATTTTCTGCGGCTATTGGCTAGGCTGGTCCGTTTGGCTTCCTACAGTCAAGTCGGCTCTGATACAATCTTGTGACACCCCGATTTATCGAAATCGGAACATTATTTAATTTCATAAGAAAAACAATAATACAAGAGGTTCATCATGCGACAATCGTACATACGACAATATTCATGGTACGTAGACCACATTTATTACATCAGAGTTGAATAATAAAAGTAAATAGCATGACGAACGCCTTCATCAGGATCTTCTCTTGACTAGGTCGCTACTCCAGACCGTCTTCATAGTAGGCATCCTCTGAGGTGTTCAATGGGTATGAGTACAAAAAGTACTCAACAAGCCACCGCAAATGCAGGTAGTAATGCAAGGTAATAAAGGAGGATAGTTGGCTAAAAGTGCGGAAAAGTACATTTTCAGTTATTGCAGTTAATGTAGTCAAGTTTTATCATGCGGAAAGTAAACATGAACAACAATAACATCATCTAACTCGAGGAGTACGTTTTACCTCCTCGCACAACAATCCTTACATGTCAAACCAACATGCACATCCATATTCAAGTAATCTAACTGTGTGATGTCACGCAACCCGCCCTTGACCGTGGGCTTGGCTTTTCGAAAAGATTTATGACTCTGATCAGAGATGTACTACTGTACCAACAAGTCACGCACACATCCCAAACACCAAAGTGTAGCGAGATGACCCATACCATGGGAACTCATGCCAAAACCTCAGCATGAAATGCTCCAAGCGATAACCACCCACTCTAGGTTTCGCCGGCGCGCCGGGCCGCATCCTGGCTAACGTCGCACCCCATTTTGCGCCACGTCGGTAAAGCCACCCGCAGGTGCAGCTTGACCCATCTCCAAATGGTGGCCTCGGTTTGGAACACTCCATACCTTAGTTAGGACTTACCCATTAGACTTGTGGTTAGTACGGAAGTGTATTGCAACGGATCCCTCAGACCAGTCCTTATAGTGCCCCGGGTGCTACCGACCAATACCATAGCTTGCACCCGGAACCCACCATGCATACACTCACAACCAAAACTCTATCACCAACAGAATTCCAAAGATAAGGATAACGGGGGATCATATAGTAGAACCAAGTTGCTACGACTCATTTTTAATCCTATAGCAATCGTGTCAATACATGGGACACTAGCTAATAATACTAATCATATGGTGACAAGGAGTTTAGGCTAGATAGCATGGCTTGGGTTGCACATCAAGGTCGGGGGATCCTAAATAAATATATTGTAAGGGTTCCATTTGACTAATGCATGTATACCCTATGTGTTTTAGCAATAGTTTAATAAAACATGGGTTCAATATGCTCAAAAGATTGGTTTGGTGACTTGCCTTGTTTAGCGAAAGGCGAGGGAGGGACTTCCGGGAAGTATTCTGGTTCCTTGGTGGCGTCGTAGTCTTTCCAATATAAATAAAGTAAAATAAAATAAATACAACATTCAATTTAAACAATACAAAATCACACAACAAGCACATGGGTTTAAACTGGTTTAATTCAAAGGAAATCAAGTTGTTAAGTTTCTAAAATTTATTTCATAAATAATTTAAAAGGAATTATAGTGAAGTGTTGTCCTTTGAAAAAGGGTTTTAAATGTGGGTAACCTCATCTTAAGCTTTCTAATCAATTTTAAGATGAAAGGTTCATGGGCAATTAGTGCTTTTCAGTATATGAACAGAAAGAAAATAAATGTAAACTTTACTAAAATTTAAATAATTGAATTTACATTTTTACCCTAATGGCATTTGAATACCTATTTAAATAATCATGAAAAATCCAAAGTAAACATACTGTTTTTATTGAACTAATGTGTAGAGAATAAAATTACAAAATTTTTGGAATTGAAATGATAATTTTTGGAGTTCAAATGCGCCAGATATGAATTTTACAAGTTTAAAATAGTTTCTAGAATTTATTTTTAAATTTAAATCGCCTCGGGTCCACGGTGAGTCAGGCCCATGGTGAACCCGTGCACTGTGCGCGTGGTCCAGCCCAATCTAGACCGTTGGATCCAGATCCAACGCGCGAGGGCGAGGTGGGGTGTTAAAATAACGCGAACGGTTGAGATTAAAACAATGAACCGGTATGCGATGAACGGCTCAAATCGAGTGCGGGTTTTAAATACCGATGGACGCGCGAGATTAAAATAGACCGCTTCGATTAGATCTGACGGTGCGGATTAAATCACGCACGTGGTGAAGCTGGTGCCGCTTGATCGCGATCGCACGGTCGGGATTGAATCCGACACAGCACGGGTACTCGACCCGTGCCGGTTGTCTTCTCCGGTGACGGTGAGCGGTACAGCGGCCACGGCGGGCTACGACGGTCGGTTCTAAGGGCTAAAACGGAACCAGTACACTGCTGGGGGTCAAGAGGGTACCGTTGGAGGGACTTGGGGTCATCGGAGCGTGGCCGGCGATGAGCGAGGGCGGCGAAGGCGTTCGGGTCCTCGTCGACGGGGGCGTTCCGGTAGGGATCGTGGACGACAGGACGGTGGCCGGGGTCGGTGAGGTCCTTGCGGTCACAGTGGTGTGGTCGGTGAGGACGGAGGGGGACTCCGGCGATGGCGAGTGGTGGCTGGAGTGAAGGCGGCGGTGAGGTGCTTAAGTGAGCGTCGCGGGCGTTTGGTTCGGTTCTGGCGCAATTGCGAGCGAGGGGTGGAAGCGGGGCACCAGGGGGGTTTAAATAGGGTCACCGGCGGGGGCAGAGGGGGCGTAATTGGCGGTGGCTGTGAGTAAACGCGTTTTTAAACGCCGGCGAGCTCAGTTGCAAGGTTTCAATGAACCTGGACGCGAATTGGTCGGAATTGAAGAGGGGGACACGGTTGCCGTGGATCGGGAGCAGCGGATCCGATGCGCGTTATGGCATCGGCCGGTGAGGGGGGCGATTTGGGGGCGGATCTCGCGAGGAAGACGGATCCGACAGGTGGGGACCACTGTCCAGCGAGCGCGAGCGCACGAACGAGGGGATTGACGGGTGGGGTAGGGCTCGGCCGAGGGAGTGAGCTGGTTGGCGCCGATAGGTGGGGTCGAGCTGTCGGGCGTGCGCGCGGGGGGAGAGGGGCTTGCTGATGGGTGGGGTCGGCCTGTGTAACACCCCAAATTTCCAAAACAATAAAAATATTATTTAAGTCAATTTCCTGGATTTTATTATTCTGAAAATACCTTTAAATACTTTCCCTTACCATTTTGAACTACATCATAGAGTTAATGACCAAACCAGGAGCTGAAAATTTTTGTACAAACTCCCAAGACCAAGATGTATTTTTGAGAATTTTTACAAATTTTTAACAACCTTGGAAGTAGCCCTATTATTTTAAACCAATTTCTGCAATTATTTTTAATCAGAAAGCATTTTAAACAGTAACGGGCCCTCTCCTCCTTTTCTATCTCTCCCAGCCGACCCAGCCCGTCACCCTCGCCCGCCTCCGTCTGACAGCCCGACCCCACCCGTTAGCGAGCCCCTCTCCCCTCGCACGCGCGCCTGACACCGTGGCCCCACCTGTCGGCGCCAATCGTCCCCTCTCGCGCCCAAGCCTGGCCCCACCCGTCAGCCACCTCACTCACTCGCTCGCGCCCACTAGCATGTGGCCCCCGCCTGCCAGATCCTTCGTCTCCGCGAGATCCACCCCCAAACCCCCCCCCCTCGCCGGCCGACGCAATAATGCGCCTCGAATCCGTTGCCCCCGACCCCCTCCCCTCAAATTGAGCCCGGCATTCAAACCCCCGCGCTCCGGCGACCATTTCCCCTAATTAAACCTGACCGATTCGCATCCAGGTTCAATGAACCGAAATAAACCCGAGCTCGCCGGTGTTTAAACGCGTTTATTCTCGGCCACCACCAATTGCGCCCCCTCTGCCCCCACCGGTGACCCTATTTAAACCCCCTGGTACCCCACATTCGACCCCCACGCTCACACACTGCAAGAACGCACAGAACACCCTCACTAAGGTTTTTAGCGCACCACCGACGCCCCCACTCCAGCCATCACTCGCCGTCGCCAGAGTCCTTCTCCGTCCTCGCCGACCGCACCGCTGCGACCGCAAGGACGACCCCGACCTCAGCCACCCCTCCATCGCCGCCAAGGACCCGAACGCCATCGCCGCCTCCGCTCGTCGCCGGCCTCGCTCCATCGACCTTTCACCACCGCAAGGGTACCCTCATGATCCCCTAGTTACCCTCTTTCCATTTTAGACCTTAGACACGATCCGCCGTCGCTCTTCGTGGCCTCAGCCCGCTCGCCGTCACCGAAGAAGATGACCGACACGGGTCGAGTACCCGTGCCGTGTCGGATTTGATCCTGGCCGTGCGATCTGGATCTAACGGTACCGATTAAGTCCCATGTGCAGTTTAATCTGTGCCGTCAGATCTGAGCGAAGGGGTACATTTTAATCTCGTGCGTTCGTTAATATTTAAAACCCACGTTTAATCTCAGCCATCCATCGCGTACCGGTTTCAACATTTTAATCTCAGCCGTCCACGTTAACTTAATGCCCCCGACCTCGCTCTCGCACGTTGGATCTGGATCCAACGGTCCAGATCGATCCAGCGCACGCGCACAGTGCGCGGGTTCACCATGAGCCTGGCTCACCGTGGACCCGAGGGGATTTAAAATTTGAAAATAAATTCCAGAAACTATTTAAAACTTGTAAAATTCATATCTGGCGCATTTGAACTCTAAAAATTGCCATTTCAATTCTAGAAATTTTATCATTTTATTCTCTACACTTTAGTTCAGTAAAAACAGTATGTTACTTTAGACTTTTTCATGATTATTTAAATAGGTATTCAAATGCCCTTAGGGTAAAAATATAAATTCAATTATTTAAATTTCAGTAGAATTCATATTTATTCTTTTCTGTTCATATACTGAAAACCACTAAGTTATACATGAACCTTTCATACTAAATTTTATTAGGAGACTTAAAAATAAGAATAATCACTTTTAAAACCCTTTTTCAAAGGACACCATCTCATTTTATTTTTTTTTAAAAAATTATTTATAAAATGAATTTCAGAACCTTAACAACTTGATTTATTTTTAATCAAAGCAACTTAAACCTATGTGCTTATTATGTGATGTTATATTGTTTGATTGAATGTTGTGTTTATTTTATTTTACTTTATTTATATTGGAAAGACTACGACGCCGTCGAGGAGCCGGAATATTTCCCGGAAGTTCCTCCCTCTCCCTTCGCTGAACAAGGCAAGTCACCAAACCAATCTTTTGAGCATATTGAACCCATGTTTTATTAAACTATCGCTAAAACACGTAGGTTATATATGCATTAGTCAAATGGAACCCTTACAATATATTTATTTAGGATCCCCCGACCTTGATGTGCAACCCAAGCCATGCTATCTCGCCTAACCTCCTTGTCACCATATGGTTAATGTTATTAGCTAGTGTCCAATGTATTGACACGATTGCTATAGGATAAAAATGAGTCGTAGCAAAATGGTTCTATTATATGATCCCCTTCATTTCTTATCCTTGGATTTCTGTCGGTGATGAGTTATGGTTGTGAGTGTATGCATGGTGGGTTCCGGGTGCAAGCTAGGGCATTGGTCGGTAGCACCCGGGGCATTATAAGGACCGGTCTGAGGGATCCATTGCAATACACTTCCGTACTAACCACAAGTCTAGTGGGTAAGTCCTAACTAAGGTATGGAGTGTTCCAAACCGAGGCCACCATTTGGAGATGGGTCAAGCTTGCACCTGCGGGTGGCTTTACCGATGTGGCGCAAAAGGGGGTGCGACGTTAGCCGGGATGCGGCCCGGCGCACCGGCGAAACCTAGAGCGGGTGGTTATCGCTTGGAGCATTTCATGTCGAGGTTTTGGCATGAGTTCCCGTGGTATGGGTCATCTCGTTTGGGATGAGTGCGTGCCTTGTGTTTACAGTAGTACATCTCATATCAGAGTCTTAAATCTTTTCGAAAAGCCGAGCCCATGGTCAAGGGCGGGTTGCGTGACATCCCACAGTTAGTTTACTTTGAATATGTATGTGTATGATGGTTTGACATGTAAGGACTGTTGTGCGAGGAGGTAAAACGTACTCCCCGAGTTAGGTGATGATGTTGATGCTCATGTTTACTTTTCCGCATGATTAAACTTGATTACACTAAATGCAATAACTGAAAATGTACTTTTCCCCACTGTTAGCCATTTACCCTTTCTTGTTTATTATCCTGCATTATTACTTGCATTTGCGGTGGCTTGTTGAGTACTTTTTGTACTCATACTCGTTGGACCCCACAGAGGATGCCTACTACGAAGACGGTCTGGATTAGCAGCCCAGTCAAGAAGAAAGATCCTGAAGAAGGCGTTCGTCATGCTTTTATTTATTTACTTAAATTTTTATTCTAATGTAATAAATATGGTCTGCGTACCATGAATATTTTCGTGTGTACGATTGTCGCATGATGAACCTCTTGTATTATTGTTTTTCTTTGGAAATTCAATAATGTTCTGATTTTGGTAAATCGGGGCGCCACAGGCTGTCAGTCCGAGGCGGGCGAGGGTCACGGGCTGGGCCGGCCGGGAGAGAGGGAAAGGGGGGGCGTGGCCCATTACTGTTTCAAAATATTTCTGAATAAAAATAATTCTAGGAAATAGATTAAAATCTTAGGGCTACTTCCAAGGTTGATAAAAATTTGTAAAAATTCTCAAAAATATATTTTGGCCTTAGGATCATACATAAAATTTTTTAGCTCCTGGTTTATCCATTTCATCTATGTTGTAGTTCAAAATGGTAAAGGAGGGTATTAAAGGTATTTCAAAAATAATAAATTCCAGGAAATTGGATTAAATAATATTTTTATTACTTTGAAAATTTGGGGTGTTACAAACCTATCCCCCTTACAAAGAATCTCGTCCTCGAGATTGGAATGCTACTCGAACAGCTCGGGATATTGGGCTTTCAGTTCGTCTTCCTTTTCCCATGTAGCTTCTTCGGCGGGGTGGTTGTCCCACTGGACCTTGCAGAAGCGGACTACACGACTCCTAGTTACCCTTTCCTTGGTTTCCAAGATCTTGATGGGTTTCTTGATGTAGGTTAAGTCTTCTTGGACGTTGAGCTGTTGAAGATCGGCTTGCTCGGTGGGCACGCGAAGACACTTCTTCAACTGAGTGACATGGAACACATCGTGAACTCCTGCCAATGATGGAGGCAGCTCAAGTTGATATGCCACTTCTCCTTGCCGTCGAAGGATCTGAAAGGGTCCGACGTAGCGGGGTGCTAGCTTGCCTTTCATGTTGAACCTTTGAGTGCCGCGGAGGGGAGTGACTCGAAGGTAGACATAATCACCCTCCTCAAAGGTTAGGTCTCTTCGGCGGTTATCGGCGTAGCTCTTTTGTCGGGACTGGGCTATCTTCAATCGATACCTTATGATCTTGACCTTCTCTTTAGCTTCCCTTAGTATATCTGTCCCAAACAGTTGCGACTCTCCGGTTTGATCCCAGAGCAGCGGCGTTCTGCACTTACGCCCATAAAGTGCTTCGAATGGGGACATTTGCAGTCTGGCTTGATAGTTGTTATTGTAGGAGAACTCCGCATAGGGCAAGTTCTTGTCCCACATTCCGCCAAAGTCTAGAGTGCAAGCTCTAAGCATATCTTCCAGTATTTCGGTCTGTGGATGATAAGCGGTGCTAAAGTTCAGCCGGGTGCCGAGTTCCTCTTGAAGGTTCTTCCAAAACTTGGAGGTAAACTGACCCCCACGGTCAAATACGATCTTCTTAGGAACTCCATGCAGGCACACGATCCGGGTCATATACAACTCGGCCAATTTGGCGATGGTGTAAGTTGTCTTGACGGGGATGAAGTGAGCCACCTTAGTGAGTCGGTCGACAATCACCCAGATAGAGTCATGGCCAGCTTAGGGTCCTGGGCAGTCCCGTGATGAAGTCCATTCCTATCTCTTCCCACTTCCATTCGGGGACCTTGAGAGGTTGCAAAAGTCCGGCAGGTCTTTGATGCTCTGCCTTGACTCGCCGGCATGTGTCACACTTGGCCACATACTCAGCTATTTCTCTCTTCATGTTGACCCACCAATATTTTTCTTTCAGGTCTTGATACATCTTTGTACTCCCAGGATGAATGGAGTATAGAGTATCGTGAGCTTCTTGAAGGATGAGGGTCTTTAACTCAGGCTTGTCGGGTACGCATATCCGGTTTTCGAACCAGATGGTACCATGCTCGTCCTCGGAAAATCCAGGGGCTTTACCCTTCCTCATGTTCTGCTGGATCTCCAAGATGTCCGGGTCTTCCTTCTGCTTTTCTCGGATTCGGTCTATCAAGATAGGCCTAGACTCCAAGGCAGCGAGGTACGCTCGGGTGGTGATCCCTAAATTCAGCCTTTCCATCTCCTTGTATAACAAAGGGGCCAGGTCCTGAATCATGATGGCATTGCAGTATCCTTTTCAACTAAGGGCGTATGCCACCACATTTGCCTTTCCTGGATGATAATGGATGCCCAAGTTGTAATCCTTGATAAGTTCCAACCATCCCCTTTGCCTGAGGTTCAGGTCCGGTTGGGTGAATATGTACTTGAGGCTCTTGTGGTCGGTGAAGACCTCACACCGATTCCCCACAAGGTAGTGTCTCCATATCTTCAAGGCATGAACCACGGTTGCTAACTCCAGGTCATGGGTGGTAGTTCAGCTCATGCGGTCTCAGCTGTTGGGAGGCGTAGGATATCACCTTCCCATCTTGCATCAAGACACATCCCAAACCTTGGCGAGAAAAATCGCAGTAGATGTGGAAGTCTTTCTAGATGTCTGGTAGGGTCAGAATTGGGGCTGACATGAGCTTCTTCTTGAGGGTTTGGAAGCTCTCTTCACAATCTGAGGTCCATTCAAACTTCACTTCCTTCTGCAATAGTCTGGTCATAGGCTTGGCGATCTTTGAAAAATTCTCGATGAACCGGCGGTAGTATCCGGCCAATCCGAGAGAGCTCCGGATCTCGGTCACGGTCGTGGGCTGCAGCCAGTTGGTCACTGCTTCCACAGTGGTCGGGTCCACTGCTATTCCTCCGGCAGATATGACATGACCGAGGAACTTCACCTCTGATGACCAAAACTCGCACTTGTTGTATTTGGCGTACAACTGTTGTTCCCTTAGCTTTCCGAGGGTCAGACGAAGGTGAGTTTCGTGCTCTTCCTTGGTCTTGGAGTAGAGGAGGATATCGTCGATGAATACCACGATGAACTTATCCAAGAACTCCATGAAAACAATGTTCATCATGTTCATGAAAAAGGCCGGGGCATTCGTGAGTCCGAACGACATCACAGTATACTCGTAGAGTCCATAGCGGGAGGTGAAGGCGGTCTTGGGTATGTCCTCTTCTCTAATACTCAATTAGTGATAACCTGACCTGAGGTCAATCTTGGAAAACACCGAGGATCCATTCAGTTGATCGAACAGGTCGTCGATCTGAGGTAATGGGTACTTGTTCTTAATGGTTACGTCGTTCAAGGCTCTATAGTCCACGCACATCCTTTTAGTCCTGTCCTTTTTCATGGCAAAGATGACCGGTGCACCCCAGGGTGAGGTACT
The DNA here is from genome assembly GCA_019279435.1 of Zizania palustris. NCBI lineage: Eukaryota > Viridiplantae > Streptophyta > Magnoliopsida > Poales > Poaceae > Zizania > Zizania palustris. The sequence continues at coordinate 12,532,214 of JAAALK010000084.1, forward strand.
CAGTCGGATGTACCCTTTCTGCTCTAGGTCTTCGATGTTGCTTTTGACTTCGGCCAATTCATTGGCGGCCATCCGGTATGGACGCTTGGAGATTGGAGTGGTCCCGGGGACCAGTTTGATTCTGAATTCAATGTCTAGCTTGGGAGGCATTCCTGGTAGGTCCTCTGGGAAGACATCCATGAACTCCTTCACTATGGGCACTTCTTCAAGGGCTAGCGAATGGAGGGACGCTCCGAGTGGTTTGCGGTTGGTCATTCGAAAGGTGACGGCTTCGCCTTCAGGGTTGGTCACTGTGACAGACTTGTTGGCACAGTCAATCACTCCCTTGTGCTTCAAAAACCAGTCCATCCGTAGGATGAGGTCGAGTCCGGTGCATTTTATGAGGACTGGCTCGGCCCGGAACAATACTTCCTTGGATCTCTAGCTTAACCTTAGGGCTGTATAAGTGGGCTAAGGTTGTATTGCCTAGAGTGGCAATCATCATGGGGACAGGTAGAGGGAGCACGTCCAAGTTTTGAGTTTTCACAAAGTCTTCCGAGACGAAAGAATGTGTCGCTCAAGACTCAAATAAAATCATAGCTGGTACGGAATTTGTGGTAAACGGACGAGCACGACTTCGCGAGCCTCCTGAGCTTCCTCAGCGGTGATGTGGTTGACGCGGGCACGAACCGCCTGGTTGGGTGCCGCGCCTTTGGGCTGCTTGGGGTGAGGACACTGGTACGAATAGTGCCCTTCTTCCGGCAGTTGAAGCAGACGACCGGCCTTCCTTGGCGATCCTTCAAGATCGGGGCCTTGGCAGCGGGCGTTGGCTGAGCGGCCGTAGTTGGTGGAGCGGGGCGGGGATGCTCAGCGTTGGATCCACCGGCGGCGTGAGGCGGCCTGTAGGTGGGCCGAGGATGGTAGGAGGGCACTAGGTGGCGGAGGAACGAAGCGGGGCCTCTATGAATTCGCCTGCTGATGTTTGAAGGCGATCATCTTCCTCTTCTTGAGCTCGAACTTGTTTTGCTCAGTCTCTTGGATGAGCGCTTTATTCACTAGCCATTGGAAGTCGGCGTAGTTGGTGGCGATGAGCTGGATAGACAACTCATCCTTAAGTCCCCGGAGGAACTTAGCCTGGCGGAGGGCGTCGGTCCACACTTCTTCTGGCGTGTAGCGAGCCAAATGGTTGAACTCATGGAGGTACTCCATGACGGTCTGGTTGCCCTGGTGCAGGTCGCGGAACTCCTGCTGCTTGATCGCGATGACTCCGATGGGGACGTGGGCGGCGCGAAAGGAGATGGTGAACTCCACCCATGTCACCACGTGGTCCTCTGGCTGGGACTCACGGTAGTTGTCCCACCATTCCGCGGCGGGACCCTAGAGCTGGTGAGTGGCGAAGGCCACCCGCTCCCGGTCGGTGCAGGGGAGGAGGTCTAGCTTCTTCCCTATGGTGCGGAGCTAATCTCCGGCCTCCATGGGGTTGGTGTTGCTAGAGAAGATGGGCGGGCGCACTCGCAGGAACTCTGAGAGTTGAGGAGCGGGTGCAGGTGCTTGTGTGCGAGGGGCAGGCTCCCCATTTTGCAGACGGTCCAACTTAGCTTGTTGGTGCAACATTTGAGTGAGGAGGGCAGTCATTAGTTGGTTCTGGTTCGCCATCATTTCCGCCAAGGTGGGATGGTTGGCAGATGGCGATCCAGACTGTCGTGGGCCCATTGCGCCCCAGTTGGGTACAACACCCTCGGGCGCGTCACGGCTTCCTCCTTCTCCGTTGTTGGAGCTGGTGTTCTGGTTGTCGGCCATCTTCTGAACATAAGGGTCATAAGGTGAAAAGATGACGAAACAATATTGCAATCAAAATAGCCCATGGGGCTCACATATATATATATATTAGTGGTATAAAAAGTTTATTACAATCAAGCTCTTATTTTATTCTACCTACAACACAAGTTGTTGTAGATAGCACCACATACATAAAATTATTAAAACATAAACAACGGTAACTAGCGCCTACTCGCCACCGGAGGTGGTCTCCATGCTCTCGGAACCACGAGGACGCGGATCCCGAGGGATGGTGGGCTCGAGGCAATTCTCGATGATGGGGTCGGAGATGAGGCTGGGGTGTGGTGCAGGGGCGCTGGTGGTGGACGGTCCGGCGGTGGAGGGGTGTGGCAGGATCCTCTTGGGGCGAGGGGCAGGCTCACGGATGGGCTTCCTCTTCCTCGGGAGGAGGGGAACCATCTCTGCGATATCCTTCTGCAGCTGCATAATCTTGCGCTGCAGCTCACCGTTCTGTTGGATCAAGTTCTTCGTCTCCTCACGAAGAAACTCAACCGCATCATGGTTCTCATCGGCGTCGAGCACCGCCTCAGTATGGAGGTCATCCATGGCCTGAAGAAGATGTGACTGCCAGGCCATGACCGGATCACGCACGGAGTGAACTCCGAGGTAGATGCTACGGTAGGCGCTGGGAGTGCGCTTCGGCACAAGCCGGAAGGACGAGTTCTGAAGACGATCATCATAGATCATCCTCAGCTCCATAAGAGCCTGGAGAGCGACGCGTTGGCACGCGACGTCGAAAGTTGGGCCCCCAAGCACGGTGGTGTAGGGCGGCAGATGCTCTCCGGAGCCATGGACGGTGAGGGAGACATCGCAGGGCCCGACAAACTCCTCCAGGTACACCCCCTAGAATTCGGGCTCGAAGAGGAACTCGAGGAAGGTGAGCATCATGCGGAGCTCCCTGACGAAGCCCTCGTAGTGGTGGCAGTAGCTGTGAACTTGGTAGACTGGCATCTACAAAAACAACAAGTTGAAGAAAGTGAGGGGAGGAACAAAGTTTACAAAGTAGATTTTCGAGAAATAATTTTCAGCAGCTATTGGCTAGGTTGGTCCATTTGGCTTTCTACAGTCAAGTCGGCTCTGATACCATCTTGTGATGCCCCGATTTATCGAAATCGGAACATTATTTAATTTCATAAGAAAAACAATAATACAAGAGGTTCATCATTTGACAATCGTACATACGACAGTATTCATGGTACGTAGACCACATTTATTACATTAGAGTTGAATAATAAAAGTAAATAGCATGACGAATGCCTTCATCAGGATCTTCTCTTGACTGGGTCGCTACTCCAAACCATCTTCATAGTAGGCATCCTCTGAGGTGTTCAACGGGTATGAGTAAAAAAGTACTCAACAAGCCAGCGCAAATGCAGGTAGTAATGCAAGGTAATAACAAAGGAAGGATAGTTGGCTAAAAGTGCGGAAAAGTACATTTTCAGTTATTGCAGTTAATGTAGTCAAGTTTTATCATGCGGAAAGTAAACATGAACAACAATAACATCATCTAACTCGAGGAGTATGTTTTACCTCCTCGCAGAACAGTCCTTACATGTCAAACCAACATGCACATCCATATTCAAGTAATCTAACTGTGGGATGTCACGCAACCTGCCCTTGACCGTGGGCTCGACTTTTCGAAAAGATTTATGACTCTGATCAGAGATGTACTACTGTACCCACAAGGCACGCACTCATCCCAAACACCAAAGTGTAGCGAGATGACCCATACCACGGGAACTCATGCCAAAACCTCGGCATGAAATGCTCCAAGCGATAACCACCCGCTCTAGGTTTCGCCGGCGCGTCGGGCCGCATCCCGGCTAACGTCGCACCCTCTTTTGCGCCACGTCGGTAAAGCCACCCGCAGGTGCAGCTTGACCCATCTCCTAATGGTGGCCTCAGTTTGGAACACTCCATACCTTGGTTAGGACTTACCCATTAGACTTGTGGTTAGTACGGAAGTGTATTGCAACGGATCCCTCAGACCGGTCCTTATAGTGCCCCGAGTGCTACCGACCAATGCCCTAGCTTGCACCCGAACCCACCATGCATACACTCACAACCAAAACTCTATCATCAACAGAATTCCAAAGATAAGGATAACGGGGGATCATATAGTAGAACCAAGTTGCTACGACTCATTTTTAATCCTATAGCAATCGTGTCGATACATGGGACACTAGCTAATAATACTAATCATATGGTGACAAGGAGTTTAGGCTAGATAGCATGGCTTGGGTTGCACATCAAGGTCGGGGGATCCTAAATAAATATATTGTAAGGGTTCCATTTGACTAATGCATGTATACCCTATGCGTTTTAGCAATAGTTTAATAAAACATGGGTTCAATATGCTCAAAAGATTGGTTTGGTGACTTGCCTTGTTCAGCAAAAGGCGAGGGAGGGACTTCCGAGAAGTATTCCGGTTCCTCGGCGGCGTCGTAGTCTTTTCAATATAAATAAAGTAAAATAAAATAAATACAACACTCAATTTAAACAATACAAAATTACACAACAAGCACATGGGTTTAAACTAGTTTAATTCAAAGGAAATCAAGTTGTTAAGTTTCTGAAATTTATTTCATAAATAATTTAAAAGGAATTATAGTGAAGTGTTGTCCTTTGAAAAAGGGTTTTTAATGTGGGTAACCTCATTTTAAGCTTTCTAATCAATTTTAAGATGAAAGGTTCATGGGCAATTTACTGGTTTTCAGTATATGAACAGAAAGGAAAATAAATGTAAACTTTACTAAAATTTAAATAATTGAATTTACATTTTTACCCTAAGGGCATTTGAATACCTATTTAAATAATCATGAAAAATCCAAAGTAAACAAACTGTTTTTATTGAACTAATGTGTAGATAATAAAATTACAAAATTTCTGGAATTGAAATGATAATTTTTGGAGTTCAAATGCGCCAGATATGAATTTTACAAGTTTGAAACAGTTTCTGGAATTTATTTTTAAATTTAAATCGTCTCGGGTCCACGGTGAGCTAGGCCCACGTTGAACCCGCGCACTGTGCGCGTGGTCCGGCCCAATCTGGACCATTGGATCCAGATCCAACGTGCGAGGGCGAGGCGGGGTGTTAAAATAACGTGAACGGCTGAGATTAAAACAACGAACCGGTACGCGATGAACGACTCAGATCGAGTGCGGGTTTTAAATACCGATGGACGCGCGAGATTAAAACATACCACTTCGATTAGATCCGACGGTGCGGATTAGATCGTGCACGTTGTGAAGCTAGCGCCGCTCGATCGCGATCGCACGATCGGGATCGAATCCGACATGGCACGGGTACTCGACTCGTGCCGGTCATCTTCTCCGGCGACGGTGAGCGGTATAGTGGCCACGGCGGGCTATGGCGGTCGGTTATAAGGGCTAAAACGGAACCAGTACACTACAGGGGTCAAGAGGGTACCGTTGGAGGGACTTGGGGTCGTCGGAGCGTGGCCGGCGACGAGCGAGGGCGGCGAAGGCATTCGGGTCCTCGTCGGCGGGGGCATTCCGGTGGGGTTCGTGGATGACGGGGCGGTGGCCGGGGTCGGTGAGGTCCTTGCGGTCGCAGTGGTGCGGTCGGCGAGGACGGAGGGGGACTCCAGCGACGGCGAGTGGTCGCTAGAGTGAAGGCGGTGGTGAGGTGCTTAAGTGAGCGTCACGGGCGTTTGGTTCGGTTCTGGCGCAATTGCGAGCAAGGGGTGGATGCGGGGCACCAGGGGGGTTTAAATAGGGTAACCGGCGGGGGCAGAGGGAGCGTAATTGGCAGTGGCCATGAGTAAACGCGTTTTTAAACGCCGGCGAGCTCGGTTGCAAGGGTTCAATGAACCTGGACGCGAATTGGTCGGAATTGAAGAGGGGGAAACGGTCGCCGGGGATCGGGTGACTTAACGCCGAGCTCAATTTGAGGGGAGGGGGTCGGGAGCAGCGGATCCGAGGCGCGTTATGGAGTCGGCCAGCGAGGGGGGCGATTTGGGGGCGGATCTCGCGGGGAAGACGGATTCGACAGGTGGTGGCGACTGGCCAGTGAGCGTGAGCGCACGAACGAGGGGACTGATGGGTGGGGTCGGGCTCGGCCGAGGGAGTGAGTTGGTTGGCGCCGACTGGTGGGGTCGGGCTGTCGGGCGTGTGCGCGAGGGGAGAGGGGCTCGTTGACGGGTGGGGTCGGGCTATCAGTCCGAGGCAAGAGAGGGTAACGGGCTGGGCCGGCTAGGAGAGAGGGAAAGGGGGGGCGTGGCCCATTACTGTTTCAAAATATTTCTGAATAAAAATAATTCCAGGAAATAGATTAAAATCTTAGGGCTACTTCCATGGTTGATAAAAATTTGTAAAAAATCTCAAAAATATATTTTGGCCTTAGTATCATACATAAAAATTTTCAGCTCCTAGTTTAGCCATTTCATCTATGTTGTAGTTCAAAATGGTAAAAGAGGGTATTAAAGGTATTTCCAAAATAATAAATTCTAGGAAATTGGATTAAATAATATTTTTATTACTTTGAAAATTTGGGGTGTTACATGATCCCTAGATTCAGCCTTTCCATCTCCTTGTAGAGCAATGGGGCTTGGTCCTGTACCATGATGGCATTACAGTACCCTTTTCGACTAAGGGCGTCTACTACCACATTCGCCTTGCCTGGATGATAATGGATGCCCAAGTCGTAATCCTTGATCAGTTCCAACCATCTCCTTTGCCTGAGGTTCAGGTCCGGTTGGGTGAATATGTACTTGAGGCTCTTGTGGTCGGTGAAGACCTCACACCGATTTCCCACAAGGTAATGTCTCCATATCTTCAAGGCATAGACCACGGCTGCTAATTCTAGGTCATGGGTAGGGTAGTTCAGCTCATGCGGTCTCAGCTGTTGGGAGGCGTAGGATATCACCTTCCCATCTTGCATCAAGACACATCCCAAACCTTGGCGAGAAGCATCGCAGTAGACATGGAAGTCTTTCTGGATGTCTGGCAGGGTCAGGATTGGGGCTAACACGAGCTTCTTCTTGAGGGTTTGGAAGCTTTCTTCACAATCTGGGGTCCATTCAAACTTCACTTCTTTTTGTAGCAATCTGGTCATGGGCTTGGCGATCTTCGAAAAATTCTCGATGAACCGGCGGTAGTATCTGGCCAACCCAAGAAAACTCTGGATCTCGGTCATGGTAGTGGGTTGCAGCCAGTTGGTCACTGCTTCCACGGTGGTTGGGTCCACTACTATTCCTCTGGCAGATATAACATGGCCGAGGAATTTCACTTCTGATGACCAAAACTCGCACTTGCTGTATTTGGCGTACAGTTGTTGCTTCCTTAGCTTTCCGAGGGTCAGACGGAGGTGGGTTTCATGTTCTTCCTTGGTCTTGGAGTAGACGAGGATATCGTCGATGAATACCATGATGAACTTATCCAAGAACTCCATGAATACATTGTTCATCATGTTCATGAAAAAGGTCGGGGCATTCGTGAGTCCGAATGACATCACAGTATACTCGTAAAGTCCATAGCGGGAGGTGAAGGAAGTCTTGGGTATGTCCTCTTCTTTAATCCTCAATGGGTGATAACCTGACCTGAGGTCAATCTTGGAAAACACCGAGGATCCTTTCAGTTGATCGAACAGGTCGTCGATCCGAGGCAACGGGTACTTGTTCTTGATGGTTACGTCAGTTCAAGGCTCTATAGTCCACGCACATCCTTTTAGTCTTGTCCTTTTTCATGGCAAAGATGACCGGTGCACCCCAAGGTGAGGTACTCGGTCGGATGTACCCTTTCTGCTCCAGGTCTTCGATGTTGCTCTTGACTTCGGCTAGTTCATTGGCGGCCATCCGGTATGGGCACTTGGAGATTGGAGTGGTCCTGGGGATAAGTTCTATTCTGAATTCGATGTCTCGCTTGGGAGGCTGATGGGGAAATGATGGGTGGCCCGATCTTTCGGTGAGTTGATAGATAAGGTAACTTCGATTGGAAGGAGACGACGTTGACGACCCGACTACAACCGTATGAGACGTTCGTGTTGCGCCTTAGCGATCGATACACCAACTCCAAGGTTGTTGATCTTATCGGTGATCAACCTTTTTCCTGCAAGCAATCGAAGAACGAGCAAGAACAAGATAAAGGAGCAACTACAATTGCTGGATATGAAAGACGCACAAAGGGTAGTTGGGGTTCTGAAACGTGAAACCGGCGATCTAACCGATCACGGGTTTACACGGATAAGTAGCATTGGCTAAACTTTTATCTAATCAAAACCCAAATTACAACTGAAGTCTCTAGGGTTATTTATAGCCCTAGGGACGTTCCCAATATTTGGAAAACTTATTACATATGGAAAGGACTAATTATTTCCAAAACAGATTGACTACAAAATGGAAATTCCGTGCTTAATTGGTTCGGCCTAAAAAAGGAACACGCATTGATTTGGTGATTGCAATCTCCTCCGATGGAATCTGGATATGTGGCTGGATCCGTTGGAAAGAGGACGTATCAAGCTTTCCAAAAAGTCCAAGATCATCCAAATCGGAGTTTCCATGTAAACGTTATGCACATTTGAATTCGGTGATGTCCCTGCGGTCCGAATCCGAGTCATCTTCTCAATCGTGTAGAACTTTATTTCTATTTTCTCTTGGAACAAAAGTAATGTCCCAAACTTGTATATTATGTTTGGATGGCCTTGCCTTGGTCCCCAATCAACTTCCACAATGTTCCATGCCCTTGATTTTCTCACAACGCGTCCCTTAATCCATGTAATAATTTCTGTAATTGAAAACAACAACTTATGGTGCAGCAACCTTTTCTCAAATATATAAAATGTAAATTGAATATAGAAAGCATGCACCTTTGTTTTTATTATATTTATATCCCAGCCGGTGATGTCCTCATCAGAGGCATTCCTGGTAGGTCCTCTGGGAAGATGTCCATGAACTCCTTGACTATGGTCACTTCCTCAAGGGCTAGCGAGTGAAGAGACACTTCAAGTGGTTTGCGGCTGGTCATCCGAAAAGTGACAGCTTCGCCCTCGGGGTTGGTCACTGTTACAGACTTGTTGGCATAGTCGATCACTCCCTTGTGCTTCATCAACCAATCCATCCCTAGAATGAGGTCGAGTCCGGTACACTTAATGAGGACTGGCTCGGCCCGGAACAATACTCCTTGGATCTCTATCTTAACCTTAGGGTTGTATAAGTGGGCTAAGGTTCTATTGCCTGGGGTGGCAATCATCATGGGGACTGATAGAGGGAGTACTTCCAATTTGTGGGTTTTCACAAAGTCTTCCGAGATGAAAGAATGTGTTGCTCTAGAGTCAAATAAAATCATAGCTGATATGGGATTTGCGGTAAACGTACCGAGTACGACTTCGGGAGCCTCTTGAGCTTCCTCCGCGCTGATGTGATTCATGCGAGCACGAACCACCTTGTTGGGTGCTGCGCCTTGGGGCTGCTTGGGGTGAGGACACTGGATCGAATAGTGCCCTTCCTTCCGGCAGTTGAAGCAGACGACCGGCCTCCCTTGGCGATCCTTCAAGATCGGGGTCTTAGCGGTGGGCGTCGGCTGAGCGGCCGGAGCTTGTGGAGCGGGGCGGGGATCCCAGCGTTGGATCCACCAGTGGCGTGAGGTGGCCTGTAGGCGGGCCGAGGATGGTAGGCGGGCGCTGGTGGCAGAGGAACGAAGCGGGGCCTCTGGGAATTCACCTATTGGTGTTTGAAGGCGATCATCTTCCTCTTCTTGAGGTCCAACTTATTCTGCTCAGTCTCTTGGATGAGCGCTTTATTCACTAGCCGTTGAAAGTCGGCGTAGTCGGTGGCGATGAGCTGGATGGACAGCTCATCTTTAAGTCCCCGGAGGAACTTGGCCTGGCGGAGGGCGTCAGTCCGCACCTCTTCTGGTGCGTAGCGAGCCAGATGGTTGAACTCATGGAGGTACTCCATGACAATCCGATTGCCCTGTTGCAGGTCACGGAACTCCTGCTACTTCACCACGATGACTTCGGCGGGGACATGGGCGGCGCGAAAGGCGATGGTGAACTCCACTCATGTCACCATGTGGTCCTCTGGCTGGGACTCACGATAGTTGTCCCACCATTCTGCGGCGGGACCCTGGAGCTGGTGTGTGGTGAAGGCCACTCGCTCCCGGTCGGTGCAGGGAGGAGGTCTAGCTTCTTCCCAATGGTGCGGAGCCAATCTCCAGCCTCCATGGGGTTGGTGGTGCTAGAGAAGATGGGCTGGCGCACTCGCACGAACTTCGAGAGTTGAGGAGCGGGTGCGGGTGCTGGTGCGCGAGGGGCAGGCTCCCCATTTTGCAGACGGTCCAACTGAGCTTGTGGGTGCTGCATTTGAGTGAGGAGGGCGTTGATTAGTTGGTTCTGGTTCGCCATCATTTCCGCCAAGGTGGGATGGTTGGCGGATGGCGATCCAGACTGTCGTGGGCCCGTTGCACCTCAGTTGGGTACAACACCCTCGAGCACGTCACGACTTCCTCCTCCTCCGTTGTTGGAGTCGGTGTTCTGGTGGTCGGCCATCTTCTGAATATACGATGTTATAAGGCAAAAAGATGATGAAACAACAATACAATCAAAAATAGCTCATAAGGCTCATGCATATATGTAAACCAAGTGGTAAGAAGGTGTTCATTACAATCAAACTCTTATTCTACCTACAACACAAGTTGTTGTAGATAGCACCACATACGAAAATTATTTAATTAAAACAGCGGTAACTAGCGCCTACTCGCCACCGGAGGCGGTCTCCGTGCTCTCGGAACCACGAGTACGCGGCTCCCGAGGGATGGTGGGCTCGAGAAAATTCTCGATAATAGGGTCGGAGACGAGGCCAAGGCGTGGTGCAGGGGCGCTGGTGGTGGATGGTCCTGTGGTGGAGGGGTGTGGCGGGATCCTCTTGGGGCGAGGGGCGGGCTCATGGATGGGCTTCCTCTTCCTCGGGAGGAGGGGAACCATCTCCGCGATGTCCTTCTGCAGCTGCATGATCTTGCGCTGTAGCTCGTCGTTCTGTTGGATCAAGTTCTTCGTCTCCTCGCGAAGAAACTCAACCGCCTCATGGTGCTCATCGGCGTCGAGCACCGCCTCAGTATGGAGGTCGTCCATAGCCTGAAGAATACGCGACTACCAGTCCATGACCGGATCATGCACGGAGTGAACTCCGAGGTAGATGCTACGGTAGGTGCCGGGAGTGCGCTTTGGCACAAGCCGGAAGGACGAGTTCTGAAGACGATCATCATAGATCATCCTCAGCTCCAGAAGAGCCTGGAGAGCGACGCGTTGGCACGCGACGTCGAAAGTCGGGCCCCCAAGCGCGGTGGTGTAGGGTGGTAGATGCTCCCCGGAGCCGTGGACGGTGAGGGAGACGTCGCAGGGCCCGGCGAACTCCTCCAGGTACACTCCCTGGAATTCGGGCTCGAAGAGGAACCCGAGAAATGTGAGCATCATACGGAGCTCCTGGAAAAAGCCCTCGTAGTGGCGGCAGTAGCTGTGGACTTGGTAGACAGGCATCTACAAAACAACAAGTTGAAGAAAAGTGAGGGAAGGAACAAAGTTTATAAAGTAGGTTTTCGAGAAATAATTTTCTGCAGCTATTGGCTAGGCGGGTATGTTTGGCTTCCTACAGTCAAGTCAGCTCTGATACCATCTTGTAACGCCCCGATTTACCAAAAATCGGAACATTATTGAATTTCACAAGAAAAACAATAATACAAGAGGTTCATCATGCGACAATCGTACATACAACAATATTCATGGTACGCAGACCATATTTATTACATCAGAGTTTAATAAAACAGTAATAAAAATAATTGAAATACATGACGAATGCCTTCTTCCAAATCTTTTCACTTGACTGGGTTGCTACTCTAGACCGTCTTCGTAGAAGGAATCCTCTGAGGTGTTCAACGGGTATGAGTACAAAAAGTACTCAACAAGCCACCGCAAATGCAATAGTAATGCGAGGTAATAACAACGGAAGGGTAATGGCTAAAAGTGCGGAAAAGTACATTTTTAGTAATTGCATTTAGTGTAGTCAATTTTTATTATGCGGAATAATAAACATGATCATCATAATATCATCTAACTCGAGGAGTATGTTTTACCTTCTCGCACAACAGTCCTTATATATCAAACCATCATGCACATACATATCAAAAGCAATCTAACTGTGGGATGTCACGCAACCCGCCCTTGACCGTGGGCTCGGCTTTTCAAAAAGATTTAAGACTCTGATCAGAGATGTACTAATGTACCCAAAAGGCACGCACTCATCCCAAACACCAAAGTGTAACGAGATGACCCATACCACGGGAACTCGTGCCAAAACCTTAGCATGAAATGCTCCAAGCGATAACCACCCGCTCTAGGTTTCACCGGTGCGCCGGGCCGCATCCCGGCTAACGTTGCACCCCCTTTTGCGCCACATTGGTACAAGCCACCCGCGGGTGCTGCTTGACCCATCTCCAAATGGTGGCCTCGGTTTGGAACACTCCATACCTTAGTTAGGACTTACCCATTAGACTTATGGTTAGTACGGAAGTGTATTGCAACAGATCCCGCAGACAGGTACTTATAGTGCCCCGGGTGCTACCGACCAATGCCCTAGCTTGCACCAGGAACCCACCATGCATTCACTCACAACCACAACTCCAACACCGACAGAATTCCAAAGATGAGAATAACGGGGATAATATAGTAGAACCATGTTGCTACGACTCATCTTTATCCTATAGCAATCGTGTCAATACATTGGACACTAGCTAATAATACTAATCATATGGTGACAAGGATTTTAGGCTAGATAGTATGGCTTGGGTTGCACATCAAGGTCGGAGGATCCTAAATAAATATATTGTAAGAGTTTCATTTGACTAATGCATGTATATCCTATGTGTTTTATTGATAGTTTAGTAAAACATGGGTTCAATATGCTCAAAAGATTGGTTTGGTGACTTGCCTTGTTCAGCGAATGGGGAGAGAGGAACTTCCGGGAAATATTCCGGCTCCTCGATGGCGTCGTAGTCTTTCCAATATAAATAAAGTAAAATAAAATAAATACAACATTCAATTAAACAATATAAAACCACACAACAAGCACATAAGTTTAAATTGGTTTAATTTAAAGGAAATCAAGTTGTTAAGTTTCTGAAATTTATTTTATAAATAATTTAAAAGGAATTATAATGAAATGTTGTCCTTTGTGTAAAGGGGTTTTAAATGTGAGTAATCTCATTTTAAGTTTTCTAATTAATTTAAAATGAAGGGTTCAGAGAAAACTTAATGGTTTCATTATTCTAACAGGGAATTAATAAATATAAATTTTGTGGGAATTCAAATAATTAAATTTGTATTTTACCCTAAGGGCATTTGTATACTTTATTACAAAATCATGAAATGTGCAAAATAAACATATTGTTTTTATTGTACTAACGTGTAGAGAATAAAATTACAGAATTTCTGGAATTGAAATGATAATTTTTGGAGTTCAAATGCACCAGATATGAATTTTACAAGTTTAAAACAATTTCTAGAATTTAATTTAAATTCAAAATAGCCTCGGGTCCACGGTGAGCCAGGCCCACGATGAACCCACGCACTGTGCGCGTGGTCCGGCCCAATCTGGACCATTGGATCCAGATCCAACGCGCGAGGGCGAGGCGGGGCGTTTAAGTCGACGTGGATGGCTCAGATTAAAACATCGAACCGGTATGCATCGTGCGGCTCAGATCAAGTGTGGGTTTTAAATACTGATGAACGCGTGAGATTAAAACATAATGTTTCGATCAGATCCAACGGTGCGAATTAAATCACGCACGAGGGGATACAGGTGCCATCCGATCGCGATCGCACGGTCGGGATCAAATCCAACACGGCACGGGTACTCGACCCATGTCGGTCATCTTCTCCGGCGACGGCGAGCGAGCCAGAGGCCACGGCGAGTGACGACGGTCGAAGCTAAGGCCTAAAACGGAAAGAGGACACTACAGGGATCACGAGGGTATCGTTGGCGAGGCGAACGGTCGACGGAGCATGTCCGGCGACGAGTGGAGGTGGCAAAGACGTTCGAGTCCTCGTCGGCGAGGGAGATCTGACGGGGTCCGACGGCGATGGAGGGGTGGCCGGGGTCGGTGAGGTCCTTGCGGTCGCAGTGGTGCGGTCGGCGAGGACGGAGGGGGACTCTGGCGATGGCGAGTGGTGGCTGGAGTGCAGGCGATGGTGGTGCGCTAAAATCCGAAGTGAGGGCGTTCTGTTGGTTCTCGCAACGAGTGAGCGTGGGGGATCACACGCGGATGGCGAGGGGGCTTAAATAGGAGCACCGGCAAGGAATAACGGGCGACGTATACAAGGAAAGCCGAGAGGGGGTTTTCAATGGCACCGACGAGGTCTACCATGCAAGCGAGTGCTGATCCAGTGGCTTAATTGCGTGGGTTAACGGGGGGAAACGGCCGACGCGGCGCGGGAGACCGATTAATGGCGTAAATTTAAAGGGGGGAGGGCCGGCGAGGCAAATCCGAGGGTGAGGTCATCGGCCGGCGTGATTTGGGGGCGGTGGCGCGAGGAGGATGACGGTCCTGACAGGCAGGGGCCACAGGCCAACGGGCGCGAGCGAGCGAGGTGGCGGCTGATGGGTGGGGTCGGGTTCGGCTGCGAGAGGAAACGGTTGGCGCCGACAGGTGGGGCCAAGGCGTCGGGCACACGCGCGAAGAGGGAAGGGCTCGCTGACAAGCGGGGCCCGGGTGTCAGTCCGAGGCGCGCGGGGGTAACGGGCTGGGCCGGCAGGGAGAGAGAGAAAAGGAGGGGGAGGCCTTTTACTGTTCCAAATTCTTTCTGAATAAAAATAATTACAGAAATTAGTTTAAAATATTTGGGCCACTTCCAAGGTTGATAAAAATTTGTAAAAATTCTCAAAAATATATCTTGGTCTTGGGATCATACACAAAAATTCTCAGTCTCTGGATTGGCCATTTCATCTAGGTTCTAGTTCAAAAAGATTAAGGAGGGCATTAAAAGTATTCCCAAAATAAATAATTCCAGAAAAATAGATTAAATGATATTTTTATTTCTTTGAAAATTTGGGGTGTCACACTGTGTAACAAGACTTTTGTTAGGATTTTGAAGCTAACATTAAGAAGACAAATAGGCCTAAAGTTTTTTACTTGATCAGCATTCTATAATTTAGGAATAAGGGTGACAACACCCATATTAAGTTTATTAATATCACTTTTACCATGCTGAAAATCATCCAAAATCCCCATGAAGTCTTTCTTCACAATGTCCCAAAAAATTTTATAGAACTCCACAGTGAAGCCATCAGGCCCAAGAGATTTATTATTCTCCATCCCATAGATTGCTTGTTTCACCTCTCTTTCAATAAAAGGTTCCAAAAGTTCCATCTTATCTTTATCTTGGAGTTGAACCAGATTTCCATTGACTAATTTAATTGAAATTCTCTCTTCTTCTCCAAAATAGTTTTTTTGTAAAAATCAGTAACATGGCAAAGCATTTCTTCTTGGTCAAATATAATCTTATTGCCATCTTTTAAACAGGGAATCATATTCTTCCTTTTTCTGCCATTAGCTTTTGCATGAAAGTATCTAGTGTTGTCACTACCTTCCAAAATATCTTTATCGTTACATCTTTGAGCCCATTTCAATTGATCTTCCCTCATCAAATCTTTCAGTTTCAAATCAAGGTTTTTCTTCTCAATCCTCTCAAACCAAGTAAGACCATTTAACTCACTTTTCCTATCAATTTCATCTATTTTTTCCAAAATTTCACCTTTAGACCTTTTATAAAAATCTTCCCAATTCATATTATATTCCACCCTTTCAGTCTTTTTCTTAGAGCACCCATCTTCCTATGCCAATTATCCATATAAGAACTAGTGCACCCTTAAGTTTTCCAAACATCAATAACCACATCTCTCAAATCAGGTCTAAGAAACCAGCTATTTTCAAATTCAAAAGAAGAAGACTTCTTAATTTTTTTCTCCAAATTCAATAAGGAGGGGAGCATGATCAGATAATACTCTTTCCAAAGGTAAAACTTTGGCTAGAGGAAATAAACTTTCCCAGTCAGTATTCATCAGGAATCTATCCAATTTTTCAAAAGTTGGGTCCACATGATTGTTACTCCAGGTAAATAATCTTCCACTCATAGCCAGCTCTCTTAGATTAAAGTTATCAATGATTGCATTAAATAGAAAGCTCCATTTATTATAGCCATCCTCTTTATTTTTTTATTTTGCTTTTCTTAAATATTGAAATCTCCCCCACATAAAGTGGGTTCAACACATCTCCCACAAACTTGTGCAAATTCAGTGAGAAATTTTTCTTTGAGATCTGTCTAGGCTGCTCCATATAAAACCACTAGATTCCAGATTTTTTGTCACCTCTATTAGAAATCTTAATGCCTCTAGCATTCCAAATCAGACCCTTCATTTTATTTTTGTTTATTTTCTTATTTTTAACTGTGATTTTTTTCTTTGGATTGACCTTAGTAATACTAAGGTTTCCAGCTCGGACTTGTGGCTCTGTTGACAAACTTTTTAAGGAATGAAGAATTGCTTTATCAGTACATTCCATATCAAAAGGCATGTTATCAGACTCAGGATCACTATGAATTAATTGTTAGATATCATCTAATTGGAAATCATCTTTCTATTTTTCATTTTCAGGAACTCCATTATTTTGATTTGCTAGATACAAATCAACTCTAGCTTTTTTCAATGACTTGATCAAGTCCAAATTAAAGTTAACTTGTTCAAGTGAGCAACCAAGAGAAATTCCTAATATACTAGCCATCTAACTCAGGGAAACATTATCATCATGTATGAATGATGGGATGGGAGAGTCATTACCATTTCCAATGAAGGCATTTTGAGCTTCCTTCCTATTTGTGGCTAGCTCAATCATAGACTTGTCCTCCTTGGATTTGAGCCTGCTACATCTCCTCCTTTCTTCCTCCTCTTGATCTTTCTCTTTCAGATTCATGACAATTCCAACTCTAGTAGCAAAGTCAACAGATTCTTGAGAATCTATATATTCCTCACTATCAGTAATCTGAATTTTCCCCCCTTCATCTTCTGAATTCTGATTAGTCACATTATGTTCATCAGATTTTTCAGCACTTTCTTTCTTTCCTCTGATTATCTCCTCAGTTAAATTTCCAGCTTCTTGTGAAACTTCACCCATTTTCAGATTCATATCTGGCTCACATACTTGTTTAGCAATTTCTTCTAGTTGTAACTTATCAGCCAATTCTTCATCATTCAGAATCATTGCATTAGGGTCATCCACTAGACCAGATTCATCCACAAGTTGTTCAGAGTTTTTTCCAAAAGTGTTTCCTTCGTCTTCAATAGGACCATCTTCAATACCCATATGTCTCTTTTTAGTTAATTGACCCTCAGAACCATCCAGATTACTCATATCTTCATTGTCTAACAATCTTTTACCTTTATCTTTACTCATAAACCAACCTATCTCAGAAATCTCTTCTAGGGAATACCAGATTTCATGAATCAACAGCTTTGGAGTCGCTAGAACCAGGGAAAAAAGGAAGAACACTAGTATTCATCACGCCAACTTTAATCCTAACAATATCTTTAGTTCTTACAACTTCCATATCAACCTCCATCACCACACCAGCA
This sequence comes from Zizania palustris, assembly GCA_019279435.1. Taxonomy (NCBI): domain Eukaryota; kingdom Viridiplantae; phylum Streptophyta; class Magnoliopsida; order Poales; family Poaceae; genus Zizania; species Zizania palustris. The sequence goes on from JAAALK010000084.1 coordinate 12,549,667, forward strand.
TTGGATCCAACTTCACACAGAGCATGGTAATTTTTCATAGTATCAGGTAATCCATTAACATTTATCCAAACCAGATGTAGTTTACCAGCAACCATGGCTTCCTGAGTCCAAGCCCTGACCTTAATCCTCACATTAGTACTTTTCAAAGTAAATTCCTCAAAATTAGCTATCTCTTTCAACCTCATTTTGTTTGGGAATCTAATCTTAAAAGTATTATTTCCCATATCCTTAGCCCTCCAATTCCAATTCCATCTAAACTGTTGTGAGAACTCTTCTTCCATTTGTTTTCCACACAATTTTTTGTTTTCCTGCACAGAAACTAGAGCTAACAGATTCATATTTTCTTTGTTAGCAATTTCCCTGGCATTTTGGATTAAAATGCACCCTAGGTCGTTGGCTCCAGATCCCACAAATTTGGACACATGCTTCGCTTGTTTCTCCAAGAAACAATCAATAGTTTTATGTGAATGTTTTCCACAAATAACACAATACAAACTAGCCGTACAATCTTTTGCCATATGACCAACACATCTGCATCTCGTATAGAAAAGCTTACCCCCATCCCCTTGTTTGTTACCTTCAACTAGATTCTGTTCTTGTAGAGAAGCAGATCCACTAGCCTCTTTCATCTCAGCATTCTTCTCCCAATTTGGTGAAGCTTTTGCATCAGCGGCTTTAGGGATCTCATCAATCTACCCCTCCTTTGGACCATATTCTCCCTTCTTGCTTGCCTCGGGAACCAGATTTAGGGCTTTAACCACAGGGCGAAAGGATCCCTAGAAGCCGCCTCTGGTTCCTCCGCCCGCTCTCTAGGTGTTAGATGGGCACGACGACAGGCGAGGATGCCACGGTCGGTTCCCCCACTCAGCCATGGAAGGAGAATAGACTACCGTCCACAAAACTACGAGAGCTCCCAACTGAGAAGGTTCGAGGAGTTCCACCGACCCCCAAGCGCGGCCACTCCTCAGCCCTATCTAGGGTTTTAGCAGACCAAAGGTGGCGGAAGCGAGAAGACAAATGAGGGAGAGAAAAGTGAGCACAATTAGCTAGAAGGTCTCCACCCGCAGAACTCTCCGGAGATGAAAAGGGTGGAGAACAGCGAGGTGCACAAAATCTGCCCCCCACGACATCTTAATGAAGCCCAGGTGAAGAGGCCGACCCAAAGAGTGACGCAAAATCACGCAGATACGCCATGGGCCTCCTCAAACAAACCCCCATCATAAAAAAATAAAATATTTTGAGAAAGTTATCACATACGATGTTAAGAAAGCTCAAAATTCTTCAAGGACTAATAAATATTTTAAGAAGAAATGTGTTGGATTTGAAAGCAAATCAATAGTTAAATCTTTGTTTAAATTTGAAATTTTTTCTACGATCAAAATTCAACAAAACTTATCTCATGTAAAAATTTTAATTTTTTTCTGAGTCAGTTTATTATTTTTAATTTATTAAGTGTTTTTTAGGATTTATATTTAAATATGTTAAATTTGAATTGTTTGTGCGTGAAATAATGAACCAAAATTTTTATAAAAAATCATATTAATATTTCTGAGTCTATTTGTAGGCTCTACCCACTAAATGAAATGATATTTTGAAAAATCTTGGTCACTAACACTCAATTCTTGTTTAAACTTGAATCTTTTTTTCTACGATCGAAATACAATGTATTTTATCGCATTAAAAAATTTAAAATTTTGGTATTTTTATATAGACCCAATAATTTTTTGAAAAACTTGAAAAATAAAAAATCTTTCTTCTTTATTTTTCTACCTTTTTTTCTTTCTTTTTGTCTTTCTTACTCCTCTATCTTTCTCTTTCTTCCTCCTCTATCTTTCTCTTTGTTCCTTTTATATCTCTCTTTCCACCCGTTGTTTTCTCCCGACAAGTCGAAGTGGCAGTGCAACGCACTTGGGTGGGGCTTCGGGCTTCTACGTCGCGATGCTGTGCGGGATCGGACGGGAGGCCCGACGATGGATTAGCCAGGGCTAGCGACCGGGCCACGTGACATGATGGCGGTCTGAGCGCGCGACATGGTGATGGCAGAGCGCGCGACACGACGGTGACCGAAGCGCAGCTGGGACGCGGCCGGAGCTACGGCGGTGATGGGGCGATCGGCCGGAGCTACAACGACGATGGGGTGAGCGGCTACAAAGGCTAGCGGCCAAGGCTATGGCGGTGGCGGTTGGTACGTTTATTTACCCTAGCACAGTAACACAAATCTTAAAGAAAATAAATGGTTGTGAATAACTGGGCCTAAATTTTTAATGGGCCTACAAATCCGAATAAGATTTATTCGGATTATACGAATCTGAATCCGTATTCGTCGGATACTATCAATGTCATATTCGTTTCCGTATCCAAAAAAATATCTGAATTTGAATCTGTATCCGAATTAAAAAAATCTGGATCCGAATCCGTTTTTCTGGATTCGGTCGGAAACTATCTGAACCACTTTCACCCCTATCCCTGTGTGCCCTAGCGTCGCCCCTAGGGATGGCAGTTTTACCCACGATTGCGGGTCCCACGGGTACTAGACCCAACAAACACGGGTTTGGGTTCAATTTTGTGCCCGCGGGTTCGTGTACCCGTTATTTGTTGGTCGGGCACGAGTTTAGATCTAAACCCGCAGGTTTCACGTGTTTACTCAATTACTTAAAATTACATAGAGTTTATCACATTTCTCATTTCTTTCTCGTGTTAATGTTATGTTGAATGATTTTATCATTTCAAACTATGTAATAGTAATATAATAATGTCTGATTTGTTGTGGTTTTTTAATTACATTTATGTTGTAATGTAATTCATGTAGGGTATAAATTGAACCAGTGGGTTATTCATCGGGTTTCGGGTACCCGACGGGTTCGGATTTAGTTTTGAACCCACAGGTTTCACGAGTTTGGGTTTACATGAGTTTCGCGGGTTTTCTTCATGGGTGTGTTTTCATTAAACCCGTGGGTTTCAAACCTGTTGCCATCTCTAGTCACCCTTGCCACTCTAATTTGCCTCTGCCATCACCATGGGCCTAATCCATGCCTAGATTCATGTTCTTTGCATCACCTTGGCCTTTCCCCCGGAAGGATTCAAGCTCGATCCATGTCTCCAACCACCTCACCCCCCATGCTCGTCTGCCCATCCACTGTCACCGCTGTAGGACCGAAAGTAGCGACTAGAGGGGGGTGAATGGGCGCCTAAAAATTTCTTGCTATAATATAACTTAAACCCAACACCCAAATAAACTTGACCAGACAAATAATATTAGCAAAGCAAATTACTGAAACTAAAGTTGTCTAACCTAAAAATGACCGGTATCTTAATTTAAATGATATTAAAGATAAACTAAATAAAAATACTATAGTAAATAAAAACACCTAGATAAATCATGAGATATTTATATTTCAGTCTAGAAATAAAATACTAATCAAATGAATAAAACATGGATCATTAAAAATTAATTAAGGATTAAACCGAAAATATTTCACGTGAAGACTAGAATAAAAATTTATTGCGACTGATAAATTTTTCTTTTCCTTTTATATGGGCTGATTAAACAGATATATTTAAACTAATAATACGAGATAACTAATGAGCAGAATAAAGAATAATATCTATCAGAAAAAAATATCTATGAAAATACTAAAAAACAATTTTACTGCTAATTAAAATAGATGATTAATGATTTAATTATTCTACCTAAAAAATAGTAGATTAGATGAAACAGAACTTGCCTTCGCCTGCGTGCTTATCGCCGTTCGGTGGATGCGCCTGGACGCCGGCGTGGGGCAGATGCGCCGCCCAAGAAGTCTTTCCTCACGCCATCAGAGAAGCTGCACGCCTTGATGTTGTAAAAAAATTTCACCTGTCGTTCGGGTCACACTGCTGCCACATGCTATGAGCTAGCCCCTGCCAAAGACACCATGTAGGTGCCTGTTCATCTTTTCCCGTGCCGCTGCAGACTTTTTCTTGCTTCTGCTGTTTTGCTCAAAAAAAACATGCGTCGCGTGAAAGCCACCTCAGCGCTAGGCTATCAATACCGCTGCAGGCTACCTGCCGGCTGGAAGAAAACCAAAACGCAGCCATGCGTGGCCTTCTGCTGCTGCGCGTGACGAACGACGACGACCAAAAAAATTGTGGCGAAAAAAACTTGTTGGACTGTAGATTGTATATTAATCTTGAAATGAAACAGCCATCCTATCCCCAGGGGGATAGGGGCCTATTTATAGGCGACTCCTAATACATGAAAACACTAATTTACCCCTAGGGTAAATTAACACTGACTCTAAAATAAATTCTAAAAATTACTAAAATATTCTTAGAAAAATCACCTGACTCAAATAAAAATATTCTGGACTTAAAAACTAATAGATACCGATTTTTCATGATGTAATCATAATTTGTTCGAATAATAAATATTGATTTAAAATTGTCTCCCTATTTCCCAGCCCCTCTTTGGGCGTAAGCAACTTCGAACTATATTCAAAGATGGTTAGGCGCAAATAAAAACTTAGGAGTACAATTTTGGGGACTCGGAGCCCCTCAGCAATTTAAAGATTGATTAAAATCTTATAAAATATCTTCGACTACTTGGAGTCTGGAGATTGGTAACTTAGTACCTTGTGTTTTGAAAGAAATCACTTTGGATAACTTTTTAGACACTTTAGTGTCCCAAAGGATTGGTCACTTTGAACCTTTTTCACATATATTCGAAGCTCATGAGCTCAAACTCTGTTTGTTTTGGCCTCCTTCGGCTCTTTTTGCGAATTCTATCAAACCGGTGGTTTGGAATTCACAGTGGTCTCCTTGGACTCTTTTTGCGGATGCTTTCAAGCCAAAACTTGGAATCCGCATTGTTTGGTCTCCTTGGACTCTTTTTACGGATGCTTTCAAGCCGGTGGCCTGGAATCCGTTTTTTCAGTGACTTTCCCATCTCATCGGAAGCTTCGGACCAGTGGTCCGAAGTCCGAAATTATGATTCAAATTAATGACACTTCCCTCCCGGTCAACTCCGCTATTCCAGTGCGTCCACTAGAAATGGGAAGTTTATGGGGGGTAGGCATTATCTGAACCATAAGCTTTATTGATTCGGAAGGTGTTTACAAATGATTACAAGGAGCCCCTATGTGAAATATCGCTTTAGGTGCTCCGCATGTCATGTATGAGCTAGCTCTTCACCTTCTAAAGTAGCTAACTTAAAAGACCCAGGACGCCCTAATCGGACAATTATATATGGACCTTCCCACTTATTTCCTAATTTTCCTGGTGCTATAACACTTCGCAAAACAAGATGACCCGGCTTAAGCTCATTAATCTTGACTTTCGGGTCAAACCAAGTCTTCGTCTGCTGCTGATACTTTGTCAAATTGGCTACAGCTCGAAGTCTTGTCTCTTCTGTTAAATCTAGCAAAGTTTGTTTTTCTCCTTCTATTTTCGGTTCGGTGCTGCGAAGTGATCCTCCTTTGAGATCTGTTGGTGTCATAGCTTCATCTCTGAATAATAGTCTGAATGGAGAGAAACCTGTGGACCTCGTTTGAGTGGTCCGAATGGACCACAAAATCTTCGGAAGTTGTTTGGTCTAGAATCCTTTTGCCAATCCTACTACCTTCGATTTAGCCCTGACAAAATATTACCATTGGCTCTTTCTACAGCTCTGTTAGACTGAGGATGTTGCACTGCAGCAAAATTTCTTCCAGAACCGGCAAATGATATTCTTCCAGAAAAATTTCTGTACATTGTTCGAAGTGATAGCTGTTAAGGGCTCTGCTTCTACCCACTTAGAAAAATATTCAATTGCTACCACTGCGAACTTTAAATTTCCTTTTGCTGCTGGGAAGGGACCAATCAGATCCATACCCCATCTGGCCATGGGCCATACTGGAGCAATAACTTGAAGAGCTATTGGTGGGCGATGACTCCTTCGTCCCATCCACTGACACCCTTGGCAGGTGCGGACTAAGTTCTCTGCATCAGCTACTATTGTAGGCCAATAAAGCCCCTGGCGAAGTGTTTTTCCTGCCAAAGCTCGAGGGGCCAGATGGCTACCGCAAAGTCCTTCATGAATTTCTCAAAGAATTTCTTGACCTTCGGCTTGAGATATACATCGAAGCAGAGGAGAACATACTCCGGCCTTGTATAAAATACCGTTGATTATGTGATAATTCCGGGTCCTGAGTTTCAACCTCGAAAGTTGTGGCTCCTCAGACAAACTTGTTCCTCCTTGCAACAGTTCCATAATTGAATTTATCTAATCTGTACTTGGAGTGCAAAGGATTTCTGCAGAAGGAATTGGTGGCACCGAAGGTGTACTGAGTTCCTCATAAAAAGCCTCTTTTGGTACGTCCATAGCTCCGGCTGCAGATTTTGATAAAATATCGGCTTGCACATTTTTTGCTCTAGGAATACTCTGAATTGAAATCCCTTTAAATGCTGCTTCGATCTTACGGATTTCTTCTAAGTACTTTGCAAGTTGTGGATGCCGAACTTGGAAACTCTTGTCTACATGCCCTGCTACAATATGAGAATCTGTCTTAATAACAACTCTTGTATCCCCTAGAGCACGTGCTTTTCGAAGGCCCAGCAAAATCCCTTCATACTCTGCTATGTTGTTGGTAGACTTGAAATTGAGTCTTGCGGAGTAAATTGCCCTTTTCCCTGAAGGCGAAATTATCACTGCTCCAACACCTGCTCCGGATGCTTGAAAAGCTCCGTCAGAGTAAATAGTCCAAATCCCTTCACTTGGTTGCTCTGGAGCCCACGCTGCAGGGGGAGTCCACTCTGCTACAAAATCAGCCAACACTTGTGACTTAATTGTTGTCCTTGCCACAAAGGATATGCCGAAGGGTGCCAATTCAACGGCCCACTTCCCAATTCTTCCAGTGGAATCTCTACTTCGAAGCATATCCCCCAAAGGATACGAAGTTGGTACAATTACATTATGTGCCAAGAAATAATGCCTCAATTTTCTCGAAGCCATTATCAGAGCATAAGTGAACTTTTCAAGCTCAGAATATCTTGTTTTTGCTCCTGACAATGCTTCGGACACAAAATAAACCGGATTTTGTACTAACTTCCCGTTGAAATCTCTCTCTGACAAGGACTACGCTGACAGCAGAGCCAGTAGCTGCAAGGTAGAGGAGTAGGGTTTCGTTCGCAATGGGCATCGTGAGTGTGGCTAGATTACTGAGATAATTTTTAATATCTGCGAAGCTTTTTTGACACTCCGGTGTCCATGCAAAATCTTCGGACCCTTTCAATGCTTTAAAGATGGGCAAGCTTCTCTCTGTAGACCTTGCCAAGAACCTGCTAAGTCCTGCAAGACGACCAGTCAGCTTTTGCACTTGCTTTAAATTCTCCGGAGGAGCCATCCTCTACAGCGCAGTTATCTGAGTAGGGCTAGCTTTGATTCCTCTACTCGAAACTAAATACCCTAACAACTTTCCAGCCTGAGCCCCGAAGATACATTTTTCGGGGTTAAGACGGATCCCACATGCCCGAAGGCTATTGAATGTTTCTGCTAAGTCTAGGCTATGTTGGTGATTTAAAGCACTCTTTATTACAATATCATCCATATAGGCCTCTACATTGCGACCTACTTGATGACCTAGAGCCTTAGCAATTAACCTCGAAAAAGTGGCCCCGACATTTCTTAAGCCAAAGGGCATTCTTACATAACAAAAGACTCCTGAAGGAGTTACGAAGCTTGTCTTGATTTCATCTTCGCGCTTCAGCCAGATTTGATGATAGCCGGAGTACGCGTCGAGGAAGATTATGTCACGCCCCGATTTAATAAATCAGGACTTTTATTGAAATTCCAAAGAAAATCAATAAACCAAGACGTTCATCAAGCGACCACGTATAATACGGGCAATCATTCACGGTTCGTAGACCGCATTAATACAAAAGTGAATGAAAGTGAAGAGAAACTAATAAAATCAAGGGTCCTAGATGAACGCCTCCTTCCAGTCTCGCCTTGACTGGGTCGTTACTCCAGACCTTCATCCTCCTCGTAGTAGATGGGCTCTGATGGTGTAAGTCAACGGGGTGAGTACAGATGTACTCAGCAAGCCACCGAATGCAAATATAATGCAAGATAATAACAAGGTAGATCGTGGCTAATTTTGTGGAAGCGCATAATTTGTAAAGCAATACATGTGTATTCATCATCATCTTCTAACTTGAGGGGTACAGTCAGCCCCACCTCGCTCAACAGTCCTTACATGCCATGAATAACTCAACCATTCAAACAATTGTAAACTAACTGCGAGTAGTCACACAACCCGCCCTTGACAATGGGCTCGGCTTTTTGAAAAGATTAAATTACTTTGATCAGAGATGTACCACTGTACCCACAAAGCACGCACTCATCACTTACACCAAAGTGTAACGAGATGACCCATTCCATGGGAACTCGTGCCAAAACCTTCCATATGGTCCTCCTCGACCCGACAGCACCCTCTTATGGGTTTCGTATCGTGTCTCAACGCGTCGAGCCTCACCATACCCCCCCTTGAGCCTTGTCGGTACAAGTCGCCCGTAGGCTTGCCCCTTGCCCCCTCCACTATGGTGCATCGAGTCGGATTGTTCCATACTTCCAGTTAGGACTTACTCATTAGACTTGTGGTTGGTACGGAAGTGCTTTGCAACAGATCCCGCAGACCGGTCCTTATAGTGCCCCGGGTGCGACCAACCAGTTCCTGAGCTTGCACTTGGAACCCACCATACTTATAACATAGCCAACTCCAACAGAGTCCATAGACGAGAATACCGGGGGAAATTCGTATAATAGAATCCAGCTATCTACGACTCATTGTCTTTATCCTATAGCAGTTGTGTCAGTACATTGGGCACTAGCTAATATAATATTTGTAGAGTGACAAGGAGTTAAGGCTCAATAAGCATGGCTTGGGTTTGCACACAAGGATGGGGATCTAATAAATATAAGTGTAGGGCTTGATGTTTGACTAATGCAATATTATTCTATGAGTTATAGCGATAGTTATGAAAAACTGGGCTCAATGATGATCAACTATTTCCACAGGAGGGTTCGATGACTTGCCTTGATCCGCGAATGGTGAAGGTGGAACCTCGGGGTAAGACTCCGGATCGTCGACGGCGTAGAAGTCTTCTTGATACGAAAAAGTAAATAAACATTCAATAAACAATCCAAAACAATCAACCATACATGTTTATGTTGGATTAAGTAAAGGAGATAGAGTCTTAAAGTTTAGGGAATTGTTACTTGAATACTTAAGATTGATTTCTATTGAGATTTCTGAATTTTAAGACTTGATGTAATTATTTTTCCTAGGGGTTTTCATTTTCCCCTTTTTAAAGTTGAAGTAAAAAGTTATAAAATAGCCTTAATGTTTTTATGGCATTAGAATAGTGAAATAGAGTTATTATGTATTCTGAAGTTATTATATAAGTTTTTAAGATAATTTCATAAGGTATGGATCTTTACTATTTGAATTAATTAAATATCCTAAAAGGGCCTTTTTCAATATTATTTCATAGAATAAAGTGGGCAGAGTGAACATGCTATTTTTATTGGATTAAAACAATGGGGTGAAGTAATCAAGTCCTCTGAATTTACTATATAAATTATTAAAGGTTTTCTGAATTATTTTAAGTGGAATATTAATTAAATCCTAAAGGGGTCTTTTCCTTATATTTTAATAAGAATATTTTGTGCCAAATAAACATATTGTTTTTATTGCATAAAAGTGTAGAGGATAAAAGGATAAATTTTCCAAAATTAAAATTGTGAAATTTGGAGTTAATTTGAGCAAGATATGAATTTTGGAAGTTTAAACTATTTTCTGATTTTTATTTTAAACAGAAATCAGGCATGGGTCCATGGTGAGCCAGGTCCACCATGGACCCGCGCACTGTGCGCGTGGGCCGATCGGATCTGGACCGTTGGATCCAGATCCAATGGTCGTCGGCTGGGTGGGGGCGTTTAAGTAAGATCCTACGGCCGTGAGGCCTCGGTACCCCTTTGACCGAGTGGACGGCCCAGATTAAACCCGGGCGGGTTTTAATCGTAGCCGTCTGCCTCAGATCGGATGGCACAGGGCCCGTCCGGCACACGCGCGGCATGGGGGAAGCCAAGGGCTTCGTCCCCAGCGCCGGCGGAGCGACGGCGAGCGGCGGTAGCGGTGGCCCATACCAGAGGTGGCGACGGCGATGGACTGGTGGCGACCAGCAGCGAGGAGAAAGCGGCGAAGCTTTGGGGTCCAACGACGGCGCGGCGATCTGGCAGTGATCCGGCCCAACTGGAGGTGGGGCCGGGGTAGAGGGGGCGACGAAGGTCCCTGCGATGGCCTCGGCGAGGGCGGCGGTGGCCCGGAGCACCGGCGATGGGCTACCGGAGTGCGCACATAGGAGAATACCCAAAAGGATGGTGGCAGCTCGGAAATGCAATGGCTAGGGCTCTGAAGGTGTGGTCGGGTTGCGGCGAGAACCTAGGGTTCTTATAGGGGGCTTGTCGGCGAGGTTATGGCAATAAAACCGAAGGAAACCGAGGGAGGCTTCCATTTTTGCCGGAGAGCCTTCCAAGTGCTCGGATTGGCTTCCAATTGGGCGAGATTGCGTCGGCTTCTAACGGAAAGGGATGGCCGAAGATTGGGGATCAAGAATCTGGGACCGGATTGGGGTCACGTGGCGGCCGGCGGCTAAGATTGGAAAGGGGCACCAGAATCAGAAGGGGAGGGATCCCCTTCCATTTGGAGAATACGGAACTGACAGGTGGGGACCACCTGTCAGCCGGCGGGCGCGAGAGAGGAGGGGCCGGCAAGCGGGCCCGGCGTGGAAGTGGCTGAGGGGCTGCGGGCGGAGGCTGACATGTGGACCCAGCAGAGCGCGCGGGAGAGGAGAGAGGGGGGAAGCGGCGCCGACAGGTGGGTCCCACCCATCAGCAGGAGAGGTTGGACTGGGCCGGGCCGAAAGGTTTTGGGCGGGGAATTCAGGGTTGCGGCCCATATGTATTAGAAATCTATTTTCCAATTAAAATAATTCCAGATATTCATATATTTGCTTAAGGCTTGAAGTATTGTTGCTAAAATTTTGTAAAAATTCTCAAAAATATTTATTGGCCTCTAGTTTATCCCATAAAATTTTCAAGTCCAAATTTTGAATATTTATCTCTGTTTGGCTTTTATAGGGCTCTTTTAGGAGTGTTCTTTAATAATAAAACTCAGAAATTCCATTATTAATATATTTCTTTTATTTTATTTTATTTTAATTCTGGGGCTGTTACAATCCTATCCCCCTTACAAAGAATCTCGTCCTCGAGATTCGAAGTGAACCTCGGGGAAACTAGGGGATGGGGTTCTACAGGTGCTCCGGATCAGGAGAAGGAGTTACACCAGAAGTAGGCAAAGTGGTCTCTGAATCTGGGTTGGTTGAGACCAAAATGGGAGTGTCTTCGTTTGTATCTTGGTTTTCTTGAATGGAGTTGTGGTGAACTAGGGTACATCCCTCTAGGCTTGGGACAGAGGATGATGCCTACTTGTGGTAGGAGCACTTGTTGGAGTAGTGGCCTTCTTGGCTACAGTTGAAGCACACAATTGGGTTGCCGTTCCTGTCCCTCTTGTATCCGGTAGCTTGTGCTGGTGTCCTTCTGGCTGGCGGTGCTTGGGGTGGGATGCCTATGCTTGGTCCTCTCAGGGTGGTTCATGGCTTGGCAGGGGTTGGGGCTTGAGGTGGAATTACTCTGGTTTCCGGCATAATTGCTTTGTTCACCAATCTCTGAAAGTTGGCGAAGTCCCCGTAGATTAGCTGAAGGGAGAGCTCGTGTTGGTGTTTTTGGAGATGGGACAACTGTGTCTACTGCTCTTGCATCTGTTTTTGTTGTTGTTGCATCTAGGTAAGCAGCATGGTGATCAGTTGGCTTTATTTTTCCATCATCTCTGCTAGTGTGGGATGATAGGCAACGGGGGTCTACTGTTGTCCAACTGCACCCCACTGAGGCAGATTGCCTGAGGGGTTTCCGTCGCGTGGGGCTTCTAATCCTTGGTCGTTGGCCATCCTGAAGTTGAAGAGTTCAAAAAAAGAAGGTGTCAATAGTTAAGGGGAATTTGTTACTGATTTTAGTGCCCAAGATGAATGGTTTGACCTAGATGCTTACATATTTTATTTTAATCTATTATTAACTTTCACACTCATGCCTTATATTATTTTTAATATAACTGATTCATCATGTATTTTATCCACACAATATTCATGTTGTAATATATTATTTTTAAAGGTTTTAAGATGAAATGATGTTGATTATATCTTCTTGAATTCCTTGGTGCCCAAAAGTTCCAGAAAATTTTTGGAACGCAATTTAATGCTTAGGAGAATCTTTAGAAAAGTACTCTAGATAAGGAAATTTTTAGCTTTCCTCTTTCTTGATTTATACTAAATCCTTTTCTTGAAATTTATTTATTAATTACTTTATTTTATTTTTAACGACTGACGAAAATCAAGATGTTACAATTCTAACTTCCTTAACAAGAATCTCGTCTCGAGATTCGGAAAGGCTAAAAATAGAAAGCCATGGATATGCTTTCAGCTATGAATCACTTCTTTACACTAGAGGCTTTTAGGATATTTGGGTTTTTTTTAAACAAAGAAATTTTCCGCTCTATTTTCGCACCGCGCGAGTGATAAGAGTCATGGGCTTATCAACAAAACTCCTTCAAACCCAGCTGTAGCCTGTAGGTCCATAGGTTGGTTACTTGGTTGCAGTTCGGACGTGGGGGCAAAGCAGACGTACGCTTATCTCTATCTCGCATGAGCGCGATGATAACAGCTGCCGCCGTGTCTTCGTCCAGCTACGCCTCGCCGGCGGAGTCCTCCGTCCGACGACGCGGCGTTGGCGCTGTCCGGTGCGCCCCGGAAAGCGGCAGCGGCGCCGACGGCGCCGGGAAAGCCAAGCTCAAGGTCGGCTCTCCCATCGTCATCGTCGAGGCGCCCCTGATGCTCAAGACCGCCGCGTCCATGCCGTCGCTCAGGCACAACGGAGGCCAGGTCAAGGCCGGCGATGTCGGAAGGTAGCAGTTAGTACCCTCCTTCCACATCAATACGGGATTCCATCAATACATCCATGTTATTCTTACGGCCCTTTTCGAAAGTAGTCATAGATGACAGGTAATTACCCGACTCCAATCACTCCATTGATAAAATAATTTGAGACTTCGAACTAAAAAAATCAATAAATGATTATAAAATATTTTCCCAATATTTTCATTTGTCTTCTACTTAAAAGATTGAGTTCACGGTGATAGTGCATTATATTCTTTTCTTTTTTCACTGACATCTCACTTCAAAATTTGCTATCTCACTCCAAAGTGCACTGCCTCGTAAGGTTATCTTGAATAATAAACCATGGAAAAACTTTACATAAATCTGACTGCTTGATTTTAGAATTCTAAATTCATTTATGTAGCAAAAGATATTATATATTCTGAGTTCAATAGACACTAGGTTTTATAGTTACTTACCCATGTTAGTTGTGACCCATGTTATTAGTCGGATTTTTTGTATATAATGGACTAAAACCACTTTTATGTACTGTTATGTTCACATCACAGAAAACTTATTTTATGTAACCTAGTTTTAATAACTCGTTGTGAAGGATATGACCTATGGGTACTTCGGGATGGACTTCTCAGTCTTGACAGAGAGAAGACAAGTCCAGCATTAGAATCTAGTATGACCCATGAGGAGGTTTTGGTGCACATATGGAAGTTTAAGATCTTATTACGGAACTGAATTCTAGATCTTATACGAAGATATATATATATATATACATATATATATATATATATTTGTGTTAAAATTATTGTAATTAGGGAATTAACACTTGAGTTTGGTATGTGATCTTAGGTATTAGAGAGACCGACATGACATAGAGTAATAGGTTATCGGGCTCTCTCCTTGACTATATAAAGAGGGCGAGGCAGTTCAAAGACATCTGATCTAATCATCAAATCATCTAATTTTGACTGACTAGACTTATAGCACATTATTTTATAAGTTTAGACACCGTATAATACACTAAAATACTAGACATAAAATTATGTTTTTAGGAGGAAGGCATTGTGCTTTCTGTATACATCTATTTACTACTTCAGGTACTTCCTTGCGTGAAATATTCATTGATTTACCAACACTCTACCTTTCAAACAAGGCGAGTTAAGAAGATCCCAAACTTTCTTGTAAATATATGGCTACTATAAGGGAATAAAATTAAATTTACATAATAAAATAAAAAGTATCATTAAGCCAAGAAATTATCTCATAGCTTCTAAGTGATATAACTTCCAAGTGTCATAGCTTGTCGTCTTCGCCGATGAATGCAGCCAATTGCCTAGCCGAGCTGACCATAGGAGCAATGCCATCATTAGTTCTACTTAGAGCCTAAGCCTCATCTCCTCCGCTCTCTCCCCTTCACAAGTAGACTTCACAAGTAGATATTTGATTTTATATTCTTCTTGTCTTATTGATATGTTTGACTTTTGCATATGATCGGAATGGAATCAAGGATCCCTATCAAAATCAACATTGAAGCATACAAAAATTAAGCTTTGGCTTATGGAAGATGTTTTTGTACAAGCAAGTTTGGCATATATTTTGGGCAAGTCAAAAGATCTTTGATAAATTTAAACAATTTTATTGCTTTTGGGTGATTTTTTGTGTAAATCAAGTAAATGAAAGAGCATGTTTGATATATTTCTTTGATTATTATTAGCAAATAAGCATGTTTTGATGCATCACTCTGATTTATGAGCACTTATGCTAAAAGAGAGATGATGTTTTAATTCATAATGACGCGCGAGAATGTAACTAATAAGGTTTGAAAAATATGGGACCAAAACAAATATTTATATATATATAGAAATAAATGATATCCTATATCACGGGTGTAGAATAGCTATTGTACCGAGAAATTTACTATTGAGAAAAAAAGTAGTACTCATTTTCTATTTTCTTATTTTACTGAGAATATTTACTACTGAAAATAATCGGTGTAAAATAGCGATTCTACGCACGTAGTGTAGAATAGTGAACCCTATATATATATATATATATATATGTTCGTTTAAGGATTTGAAAGAACAGATTATCCGCCGAAATGGATATCCGTGCAGGCCTAACATTCATTAAGGGATTAGAAAAGAGACTCTGGAATTCTCGTGAACATGTGTGCACGTACGCAGGGTGATGGCGAGGAAGCCGAAGGACGTCTGGGCTGTGCGGCTGACCATCGGAACCTATCTGCTGGACGGCAAGTACTTCAAGGCACTGCACGTTGACGATGAAGGCGACGACCATGAATCGCCTGATGAGTGAGCTGAGCCGTTAATGTCCCATTTCCACACACGCTGCACATAGCACGCAAGATTGCTTGTTAAAAAGATGCACAGCTGCGATGTTGTAATTTGTAAAAGATTCTGGACGCACGATTGCTGTTGAGGATGATGGAAGTATTGTTGTTTCACGTAATCACATCACTACTAAATGTGGTTGAGCACAGAGAAATCTGCTACGATTAATGTATGATGCCAAAGGGCAAACCAATTCTCAGCCTGTGTTGTTGAACATAGGTACAGTGATAGGAGTGAATGGCCACATGAATATATATATATATAATAGACACACCCATGGATGTGCCCTGCTTTATTTGAAAGCAGCAAAACAGAGAGTTGTCTTTAGGCTTGGATTTGCAGCTTACAAGCAATCCCAAAGCATAAAAGTTTTCACAGTGCATGATCAAAGTGACCTCAAAAAAAATACAAGTATCAGGATGAAAGAAGAACCCAAGTAACACCCAACTTTATCCAAAACCCAACGTAACCAAAACCAATCTCTAGCCAACCAAAGTACCCTAAATACAAGTGCATCTCCGCAGACAAACATCGACAAGACCCTCAGATATATAACAAGCATCACTACAAGTAAACTTTCACCCGCACAGCAGCTCACCGAACTTTTTCAACTATTATGACGATAGGGCATCTTTTTTTCCTTTTCCAATTGTCTGAAACTTGCACGGAGTAAGTCGCTGCACTGAGAAATTTCCACCTTTAATCACACCGGAGCCAGATCCTTCCACTGCAACACAAAGCACATACGATAGGGTAATGCCAAGACATTGGAGGGGAGAACACTATTAAACATATGATCGCTTCGCATAAAACCATATAGCCCAGACCCCCGTGGTAATGATCCCCAAAACAATCCTCAATCAACTTCTCATGACAAGATGGTATTCTCTCCCAACACAAAGAGTATTGAAAAAAATACCACAAAAATTTAGACAAAGCACAATGGAACATCAAATGATCCAACATCTCCAACTGATTAGACATCTTACAGCTTGGGCTCTCCCAACCAATTTTTTCGACGCAATTGATATCCAACCTGAATTTTACCTTTCATCACAAGCCAAAGAAAAAAATTAGTGGAGCTGAACAGTGAAGAAATTATGCCTAAGAAAATTCTCGATAGATCGAAAGTTTTGATTTTGAATCAAAAGTTCCGATTATTTTTTGAATTAGATCTGAATTAGAACCCTAGACACAAAAACTTCTCCTCTCCCTTCTTGATCTCAATAGTTGAGATTGAGATTTCTCCCCGGTTTCTCATAAGTGGTGCTAGCACACCGTCGTGAGATTAATCTCATCCATGTACGTGTGGACTCTGTAGAGGCGCTACTCGAATAGCGACACTCGTTGGCTTTTTTTCACGTCGACATCATCGGTCTTCAATGATTGTATCGCTGGGGAACTGTTGGATCGACACGAGGATAAGCAAGGGTGCGCTTCTCTAACATTTTATTCCGTTACACTAGCGCGTCTCGCGTTATAAAGTAACGATTCATGATCCCTCACGGGCATGGTTCCCATGCCCCAATAGCTCCACACACAGTTCAAATTATCATCAACCACCGCCTAAAGACCAACAACTGACACATTGATTTTGCAGAAAAACCCCTCTTGTCCAACTCCCAAATAATACCTTTTGAACTGAAAACAAACCAACCATCTCTCAAGACACCAATTACCAAATCTTTAGGATTCAAACCAATTGAAAAGAGACTATAAAAGTTGATTTTAAGAGGAACATCATCCAACTAGGTATCCTTCAAAAATAGAATGCTTTCCTCATTACCAATCCTAAAACTACAATTGTTCGAACCTAAGACTTGATTTTCTGTAAGCTATTCCAAAAATAAGAATCTTTTATAATTTGATGACTAAAGAAACTTTTCTTGAGGTTATATTTCTTTTCCGATAACTCTGTTGACACCAAGATTTATTAAAACTTAGACCCACTAAGGATGTTGCATGGTCAATAGAAGTCAAAGGAGTTCGGTCAAAGGTGGTCAAAGAAGCATGTCCATATCTTTACAGCATGGTCGGATATGAAGGAGCCGGTGAAGGTGAGAGAAGATAAAGATTGATCCAGAATTGGTTACAATATGGGTTACTTGGATGACAAGTCTCCAGACTATAAATATGTATCTAATTAGCTAGATTTAGAGGACACACACAATCAACCATAACAAACTATTTCTTCGGCACATCGCCACCCTTTGATTCCAAAGGTTAACCACGGCGAGACTTGGCACTTGGAACCGGGTTGCATCATCTCAATCTCCGGTGAAGAGGTGAGTCCCACCACCTCGACGATCACATCTACAAGGTTCATGTTCTTCGATGCTGCATCGTATCGATCTCTTGAGATATCGGCATGATCGGTGTGATCGCCAGTTTTATCTTGGTATATTTTGCTAGGTCTAAGGTTGAATTGTTTTGATCTCTTAGATTAATGTGAATTAGGTGTCGTAGTTTGAGGCTTCATCAGTTAAGTCCAGCATGTCATGCTATTGTATCTAGTTCATGCTATGTACCATTCATCTAAATAAAGAATGTCCGATGCATTGAAGTGTTATTGATTTATCGTGAGTAGCAATTGTGTT
This sequence comes from Zizania palustris, assembly GCA_019279435.1. Lineage (NCBI taxonomy): Eukaryota > Viridiplantae > Streptophyta > Magnoliopsida > Poales > Poaceae > Zizania > Zizania palustris. The sequence continues at coordinate 12,567,632 of JAAALK010000084.1, forward strand.
AGTTAGGTCTGATCTTGCAGTTACAATAATTTGATGGTATGAATACATTGTTTGGTTTCCCCCAAAAAGCGAACAAAGTCGTAAGTTTCCCCCAATCCAAGACCATCCCTAGCCTTTGCACGTTTTGGTTTCAGAGTCCGAAGTATTGAGTTTGTGTCCTTGGTCAAGTCCGGTTGCTAGTTAGTATTATGATCCCTTTTTCTAAATCCCTTATACTAGCCACCACCCATAAATCCCCTTTGATTTGCAATTCGCGTCCAAACTAGAACCTCAAAACCCTGATTCAGATTGCCTCTAATAAAACAGTCATATCTTTTGCATACAGACTCGCAATAAGGAAAATAAATACATTTTAGAAATCTACAGAAAATGTTAGGTCTAAGTTTTTCTAGCTAGATAGGTTCTCCGATTTTAGTTTCTCCTAATTCGGTCGAAAAGATCGATTTTTCCATCCCCAAAGTTTCTTGCGCAGATTTTTCAGCTCATCTTTATTTGCCTACATAGCACTTCTTTTCTGCAAAATTGTGTCACATCTTATTGGTTTGTCTTCTTTGTGCTCCTAGTCAACAAAAAAAGAAGTGTCAAAAAAAGAGTTCAAGAAAAAAAGAGTTATAAAAATATCGAAAAAAAATAAAAATATCGAAAAAGGGGAGCACTTAGGGATATGCTTAGAAGATATTAGAGTTGTGTGGTGCTGTTTTTCGTACTGCTTTGTGCTGATTTTATCAATCCTTAAGCCCTCCTTTGAGTCTCAACCACGTTCTCATATAAGTCTTATTCTCATAGGGATCACATTCAGACCAGCAATAAGTACAAGTACTCTGGGCACTTATTTTATATTACTATCTTTTTCTGAATCATGTTCCACCATGTAGATTACTCTTGTTTAACCACCTAGACTCCACTTATATACTTCTCATTGGTGCAGCTTGAGTCTTTGCAATCGTATAGAACTCTCTTTGGAAGTCACCAACCAGTCAAGAATTGTGCCATGACTATGATTGTGCCATCCACTGCCCTGCAATGGTAAGAACCTTGTAAGATAGTGGTAAGACGCTTGAGTGTGAGCGAGAGCACCTTCAACTACCTAATAGTTGATAGGAATAAATTTTTTCCTAGTTGTTTATAGCAAAAAATGGCATTAATGGTCAAGCTAAGCAAAATACTGAAAAATAGTATTTTTGACCGAAAATATGTCAAACTTGGCACAGGGCGGTCTGACCGGCTATAGTAGGACGGTCCAACCGGCTAGGCCCTGTCAGACCAGACCCATGGACTCAGTCAGACCGGCCAAGGATTCAGAATGTGAATCCGAAGTGGATTCGAATTGTGTTTGTCCAAATCTTATCTCAACCAAATTTTGTCTGAATCCTATTGTATTTTTAGCAAGGGACCACTAGCCCACCCCCTATAAATACTTGGGGCAAGGCCGATTCAAGTGGCTCTATATCCAATCTAAAAAATCCAAAGCCCTAGCTTTGAATCACATTTACTTTTCTTTACTTTCCGCATCTTCGTGGCTTTGCTTGAAAGACCTCCATCTATCGCGTCCGTAATCACGGTAACCCTTGCTGGTTCACTTGTGAACCTCCCGTTAATCCACGTAATGAATTGCTATCCCTTTTATAAGTTTTTTATCGCCATATTTGGTAATTCGGCCCCTTGGTCGAATTGTATTTGATCTTCGGATGTTTTTGCAGATCAATTGCCTTCCTAAACATCTCTGCAATGTTTGGAGTCGTTTGAAGATTATTTGCTGGGACTACCGAAGTTTGGAAGATCTGATCTGTTACTTTGGTCCGACCGGCGTTGAGACTTCAGTCTGACTGGGCCTCATCACGCGTTGTCGGCAACAGCCGGTCAGACCGACAGCACTCCACCGATCCGACCAGGACCCTTTGCACCACGCTGTGCCGAAATCTAAAGGTTGCGCCCGAAGCCCCTTTGCATTGCACCACGTTGGAGCATCTGCCGAAGCCTGCGCGCCGAATCCTACCTCGTCGGTCCGACCGAAGGAGCCTCGCCGACCAGACCGCTGGAGCCACCCTTCGCAGCTGCCTTCGGGACACCGCATAGAGCCTCTTCGCAAACCCCCCTGGTCTGATCGAGGTTGTAAATCTGGTCTGACTGGGCCTGAGGCCGAAGGTGCCCTAGGTACCCTTCGGGCCAATCTTCGTTGTAACTCCAAATCGGCCTCCGAATTGGCCGATTGCAGGTGTTTTAGTCATTCTATTCTTGTTTACATTATTACTAACACTTTCGACCAATTGGATTAAGATATTAATTATTTGTCTGATTGCCTGGCGACTCCAAATCCCTTATCACTATTAAGTGTAGTCGAAACGCAGCGTCGGTATCGTTGCGATACTTTTGGACATCGAACCGGCCCAAGTGTGGGGGCGCATTTCTGCATCAACACACTTTTTGGCGACTCCGCTAGGGACAACGCCAATCATGACTACTACCTCTACATCAGCAGCTAGTACCTCTACTACGTCTACATCCACTACATCGCCGATGAGCACTATGGGGGGTGTGGACATCGACGACCGCATGTAGGACCGAAAGTAGCGACCAGAGGGGGGTGAATGGGCGCCTAAAAAATTCTTTCGAATCAATGGTCTGCTCCCAAAACCCAACGCACCTCAAAAGACTAAACAGCACAACGAGAACAAATTGCCTAAGTCTGCAGATTCGAAGTCTGCTCATTCGAAGTCTACAGATTCTAAGTCTGCAGATTCTAAGTCTGCAGATTCGAAGTCTGCTGATTCGAAGGTTGCAGATTCGAAGTCTGCAGATTCGAAGGTTGCAGATTCGAAGTATGCAGATTCGAAGTCTGCAGATTCGAAGTATACAGATTCGAAGTATGCAGATTCAAAGTATGCAGATTCGAAGCCTGCAGATTTGAAGTATGCAGATTCGAAGCCTGCAAATTTGAAGTATGCAGATTTGAAATATGCAGATTTGAAGCCTGTAGATTCGAAGTATGCAGATTCGAAGTATGCTTTACAGAGTTGGACTTTACACAAGAAAAAGTGACTTTGGCCCTTTTAACTCGATCAAAAAGCTATGCAGGAAAAAGCAAGCCTAGAGTACTAGTGTACTGTTGCTACAAAGAAGTAGTACTACTTGCAAACAGCAAGAACTAGTACTACTCAGTGAAGAACCGAAGCAACAGAGACTCAGTTCTCAGGAATAGAAGTTGCTGCGCAACAATAAAGACCATAAAAACACTGGAAACCGAATGACAAGAGGAGGGAAGAGAATCTCACAGATTCAAGAAGAACAAATGGAATGCAGGAATTTAAATCGCAGGGAACAAGAGCCTAGCGGCGCACAACAGGAGAGAGAACGCAGGAGACAAAATGATCCAATAGATTAAAAAGTGAATTCTGGAAGGGTTAGTCCAACCCTAGGGATTGGGGTCCTATTTATAGGCAGCCCAACACATAGGAATATTCCACCAGCCCCTTAGGGTTTTTTTACAGACGCTAAAATAAAGGAAAAGACTCAACTGCCCTTAGGATTTTTTACAGACTCAACTGACTGATTGTGGGCCTAGAGATACAGATGACTTATCCGGAAGCTAAGCTTTCGTAGCGACTACGGCTTCTCTTCTGGACAGTTGGATACAAGATCGACGGTTGTCAGTTTTGCGCCGAAACTGACAAAGCCTCCAACGGATTGCACCAGGTACCCGGATTGGGTCGGCCCGACTCTACAGCTCTCTCAGCCCGGCAATCGCTCACCGCCCGTGTACCTGAGTCAATCCTGGTTAACAGCCTAGTGGGTCTTCTGCTGCTCCTAGCCCATGTACTCGGATTGGGCCAGCCCGACTTCGCAACCTCCTCTGCTCGACAATGGCTTGCTGCCCGTGTACTTGAGTCACACGCGGCCCATGAAACAGCATATCTCTTATTCTTTTGTCTTCTTTGACTATCGTTGACAATGACTCATCACTTCTGGAGCCATGAGGCCCACGCTATTCATCATGGCTCCTCAATCTCCCCCTTAATGAGTGCATTGTCAACACTCCTCTTCTTCAGCTCTTCAGCACCTGCGAACAAATGTGGAAACACGAAACAAAGCACAAGAAAAACAAAGAAGAAGAAAAAATAAGGTAAAAGTTTAACCCTAATGACCAAAAGCCAAACAAAAGGAAGAAGCGGTCATTATGGTTAACCAAAGGTAAAAGCTCAAACATGAGTGCAAACTTAGGAAATTTAACAAGGATATCAAAAAGAGTAAGCGAGATAGAAAACTCCCCCTCATACTCTTATCAAAACATTCTCCCCCTTGTTGACAAGTGAACTCATCAAGCACTCGAGAAAAAAAACAGACTCCCCCTGAAATGCAACTCCCCCTCAAAATATGTGATGAATGCAACTGGGGTGCAAGTGGAGTGAATAAAGCATGCTTCTCAGATATGATTGACTGCAATTACAAAATCTAATAGATACAGCAAAAGACATACTGCCTAAGATACATGGCATAATTAGTGCAATAGATGATATCTAAAGAAAGTCATTAGCACGCATTATCAATTTTTGCAAACAAAAAGCATCACCACATTTTCTAGTTGACAAGCAAGGTAAAGCATGAGATGCAAGGGCTAACTGATATCTACCAAGATAAGCATTTGTCCAAAACAAAGTGCTTCAGCAAACTTGTTATCAGTTCAATTTTCAAGCCTTTTTTTTCATTTTTGCCAGGGGTTATTTGCACGTTAAACCTTATGCTGACCGACCAAGTCAAGCCTAGGCTAGAACTGGACCATCAGAAGCTTAAGACATTGGTCTTGGCATACATTACGTTGTCCTAGTTCATACCAAAGTGCTATGGTACGCAGTCCAGAACAATGTAATGCGACAAAACAAACCCACCTGGATCTTTTCAAGTTATGCATAAAAAGGCATGGAATTTTCATTTTTCTTGATTTTTCATCATTTTTATAGCACATATCCATGTTTTAAAGCAGAAAGATGTCCAAGTTGCATATTTGCATCTAAGTCAGGAACTAGCTACAAGGCATGTAACAGATAGCAATAACATTCAGCCTACGCATGCTAGTTACCAGAAGCAATGGTGATCATTTTTTCAAGTTTTAAAAACATAAAAGCCATGCGTATGACAGATATTAGACATATCAAGTGAACTGAATCAAAGCATGTTCATTGACAAGTAATCAAAAACATGTACCAGCTAGAGTAAGTAAAGCAGTTCAATCATATAACAGAAGCAAGCTCAAAAGTGTGATATGTGAATATGCAAGATATGAACACACACAAAAAGACTCAAGAAAAGAGTAAAGAAGAAAGAAAACTGATGCAAAATATCCTAGAAAGGATACACAACACCCAAATCCCCTCGTAAACGCTCAAATGTAGACTGATCTAGGGGTTTGGTAAAAATGTCAGCCAACTGATGATGGGTATCAACATGAACAAGGTCAATGATACCTTTCTCATATTGATCCCTCATAAAGTGAAAGCGCCCATCAATATGTTTGGTTTTTGAATGGAGACATGGGTTTTTCCCTACACTAATAGCACTAGTGCTGTCGCAAAACAATGGAACCCTGGTAGGAAAGAACAACCCAAAATCTCGCAGAGTGGAAATCATCCAAACCAACTGTGAGCAGTAGCTACCAGCAGCTACGTACTCAGCCTCTGTGGTCGAAAGAGCAACTCCAGATTGCTTTCGAGAAGACCAAGAGACAAGAGAAGAACCAAGAAACTGGCAAGTACCGGAAGTCGACTTGCGATCCAACCGGCACCCACCAAAGTCGGCATCCGAAAAGCTAGATAAATCAAGAGATGATGATGCTGAATAGTAAAGACCGAGATCGGGCGCATAAGTGAGATACCTGAAGATGCGCTTGACAGCCTGCCGATGAGACGCGCGTGGTGAAGACTGGAAATGTGCACAAAGTCCTACGGCGAACTGTATGTCAGGTCTTGTCGCTGTCAAGTACAGCAGCGAACTGATCATCCCTCGAAACTCTCTCTTGTTGACCTTGACGCTGCTCTCGTCCTTGTCCAGACCCCCAGATGTTCCCATCGGGGTCATCTGCGGCTTTAGCTCACCACCAAAGTCAAATTTTTTCAACATGTCACGAGTGTACTTACCTTGGTGGATGAAGGTGCCGTCCTTGGTCTGCTTGATTTGGAGCCCTAAGAAATACTTGAGCTCACCCATCAGGCTAATCTCAAACTCACTGTGCATCTGCTCAGAAAACTTGGACACAAGAGAATCAGTAGTACCGCCAAAAATAATATCGTCCACGTAAATCAGAGCAACCAAGAAATCTGAAGCATCTGTGAGCAAGAAAAGAGTTTTATCCACCGAACCCATCACAAAGTCCTTCCCCAATAAAAATTGCTTCAACCGGTCATACCAAGCCCTAGGGGCTTGCTTCAACCCGTATAAAGCTTTTTGCAACTTAAAAACATGTCGAGGAAACTTAGCGTTCTCAAAACCAGGCGGTTGCCTAACATAAACTTCCTCTTCTATGTACCCGTTCAGAAAAGCACTCTTGACATCCATTTGAAAAAGCTTAAAACCCTTCGAAATGGCAAAAGCTAGAAGAATACGAATGGACTCAAGATGGGCAACAGGAGCGAAGGTTTCTTCAAAGTCAATACCCTCTTTCTGGCAAAAACCCTGGGCAACTAATCGAGCCTTGTTGCGCACCACAACCCCATCTTCACCTTGTTTGTTTTTGAACACCCACTTGGTGCCTATGGGGTTGCATCCTGGTGGCGGCTCAACTAGTGTCCAAACCCGATTGCGGACAAAGTTCTCAAGCTCTTCTTGCATGGCATTAATCCAATTAGAATCAGAAAGAGCATGAGAAACATCTCTGGGCTCAAAAGATGCAACAAAAGCAGATTCAGCAAACACAGCAAGAGAGGCATTAGACGAACGCAATGTTCTCTCAGTCAAATCACCAATGATGAGCTTTGAGGGATGGTTACGCTGAACTGCTCGGGTTCCCTGGTGATCTGAAGTCACCTCACCGGATTCAGCAGCTGGCACCTCTGGACTCGACTGAGGGGGTTCGATCGAAGTGGAAGAAGTGATCAGAGGTCGCCCTCGTCCTCAGTCAAAATCTCAGAAGGTGTGGGCTCTGCAGGGGGTGCAGAAGGCCCACCCTCAACAGCAGCTGGAGTATCCTCATCTTCCTCGAAGATGGACTCTCCGAGCTCACCATCAGAAGGCTCAAAAGAAGGAGTCAAAGAAGGCAAGGACTCATCAAATGAGACCTCACAAGTTTCGACAAGCAACTGGGTTTCGAGTTTCCAAACACGGAAACCTCGAGAATGCAATGCATATCCAAGAAAAACACCATCCCAGCAACGAGACTCAAACTTGTCCAAATGCCCTCCCTTCTTGAGCACAAAGCACTTGCAGCCAAATGCTCGCAAGTGGCTCACCTTGGGCTGTCTTCCAAATCGCAACTCATCTGATGTCTTACCAAGGTAAGCTCTAAGAAAAATGCGGTTGGCCAGATAGCAAGCCGTGTTCATGGCTTCAGCCCAAAAACGCCTAGGAGTCCTGTGCTCATCGAGCATCATCCTGGCCATCTCGACTAGCGTGCGGTTCTTTCGTTCCACAACGCCGTTCTATGGGGGAGTGTAAGGAGAAGAAAACTGATGGCCAAGACCTTGATCACTACAGAAGCTGACGAACTGAGAGTTCTTGAACTCAGAGCCATTGTCGGAGTGAATTGCTCACATTCGACCATTGTTCTCATTCTTCAGCTTCAAAATCAGGTCATGAACAAACTAAAAAGTTTCATCCTTAGACTCCAAAAAGAAAACCCACGAGAATCGAGAGAAGTCGTCAACAATGACAAGTGTTTACCACTTCGCACCGACTGAACATACCCGAGCTGGACCAACAGTGTCCAAGTGTAAAAGCTCACCCGGATACGAAGTCATCACCTGAGTCACAGGTGAGTGAGAAGCGGCAACCATTTTCCCATGACGACAGGGATGACAAACTAGATCCTTCTCCATCTTAAGCTTGGGCAATCCTCGGATGAGGTCCATAGAGCTCAACCTGACTAGCAGATCAAAGCTCAAATGACCTAACCTCCTATGCCACTTCTAGAGCTCAGAGGAGGATCCAGCAATCAAACAGCGAAAAGGGCCAAAAGAACTAGAGAAGTCAATTCAAAAAACTTTACTGAATGGTAAAATCTGGCAAATCAAAGACCCTCTAGAATCAAACACAGAAGAATTGCCCTTCTTAAAACGCACTTCCAAACCATCCTCAAGAAGTTGCTAAACAGAAATCAAATTGAAGTTCAAATTCTTAACCAAAGCAACATTCTTCAAAGAGAAATGATCTGAAATGCGAATAGAGCCTATGCCACTTACCTTCCCTTGACCACTGTTCCCGAATGTGATGTACTCTTTGGAGCTCGGGGGAGAGAGACTAGAGAACCATCTGCGATGTCCCGTCATGTGGCGAGAGCATCCTGAGTCCATAATCCAAACATCCTCCAGTCCCCGATCCTGCACAATAAGTGGTTGTAAGTGGGAGCAAATGGTCCGGCACCAGGTGTAGCAAAAGAGCTAAACCAGTGTCGAGCCATCTGCTCAAAAGACGGAAAGTAGAAATCATCATGAGAGTTCGGACCAAAACGCGGCTCAAAGCACGGTCCTAGGTTCTGCCTAAACCTCGGCCACAAGGTCCAGAACCGTAGCCAAAACGGCCTGGAGCTCTACCGGAACGACCACCACCAATTGGAGCATGGGCAAGAAAGTCGTCTCCTCTACCACCACCTACACGACGTGGCCTAGCCTCCAGCCTCTCCCCGCGTCGAGGAACACGCAGTCTACCACCCCTGCTGGTAGAACTGCTCCTGACTACCACGAGCCCTCTCTGCTCTTTCAACCCACTTCCTTCTGAAGCAAAACTCCACAAGATTCCCGTCTCTCTGACAGTACTCACAATGATAGGTGGGCTTCTTGGGATGTGGTTGAGGTTTGGGGTTCTTGGGCCTAGTGGTGTTAGGTGTTGTCTTCTTGGGCTGAGAAGGTCCAGGAAGAGAGTCTAGAGAAGAGTGGAAGGTGTTTGGGCTTTGGAACCCAGATAGGCTTCTTAGGTGGAGCTTTGGGTGGTTCATGAATCACTCCATCCTTTGGCTGACAAGCCTGGGAGGACTCAGTGGAGTGAGTCTTGGGATACCTCTGCTCTGGAGTCATTTTACTCCACTCCACTGCCCGGCTAATGGCACTCTCAAAGTCAGCCTTGGTGTAGGTATAACCTACTCCAAACCCATCCTGCCTCTTGAACTGCTGGATCATCATGCCGAGCTGAGGCTCTCTGGCACTGATCCAACTCAGGATGGAACGGAGGTAAAAGTTGTCATTCTAAGAATCTGCTAGCTCCTCTCTGAAGGAAGCTAGAACCTCCACCTGAGACAAGCAGGTCTCACACTCACTCTCTACTTGAACAGACTTCTCGGCTTTCAGCTTAATCAATTCCATTCTAAGAGACAAACAGTTCTCACAAATAGTGGGTGGAACTGACAATGTCTCAAGCTCTAGCCTAGTCTGCGCAAGCTCAGCTCTCAACCTCTCCAAATCACCCCAAATGTTCATCGCCCTTGGATTTTAGCTCAGCTAAGGCAGCCAGATGAGATGGGCAATCAACACAGGGTGCGATGACAGTGGCTTGAGCATCTTTCAGCTCCAGCTGAGTGCTTTCAAGCTCAGTGGCCAAAGCGTCCCTCTCATCAACCCTTTCTGTGTACCTAGACTTCAGAGTCGATAGGTCACACAGAAGCACCTCACACTTCGGGCACTCACTGCTATCACCCAAGCAAGGGAAGAAGATAGACTCTCAATTCTGCTGTTGGCCATGGCAAGCTCACTCTCTAACTCATCTATCCTCTTCTTAGCCCCTCTAAGCAGTTTTTCCCGATATTTCAACTCCTCATGATTGCTCTCAAGTAAATCAACGATTTCACGCTCATAGGATGATACCTTTTCGTTGTCGTCATCGTCGGAGTCATCAGAGGAGCTCTTTTCTTCCTTATCCCCAAGAGCCATTGAACAGAAGCTCTTGCGGGATCTTCGGCGTTGGTGTGAGCGGCTCTTCGGCTTGTCCCCGAAAGCCATGAAGCAGAGGCCCGCCGGATCGTCCTTATCCTTCCCCTTCTTGATGGTGATCTCCTCATCGCTTGAGCTCGATGAAGAGGAAGAAGACGTGGACTGCTTGGAGTAGCTCTTCTCCATCTCGGCAAAGAAGGCCTTGTCGCGCTTCTTGTTCTCTCGCCGGTAGTCCTTCAGGGCCTTCTTGAAGAATCTGGTCTTCGGCTTGCCCTTGTTGAAGGAGGAGCTGTCGTGCTTGCCGGAGTCGTGGAAGCCACCACCAGTGCCCTTCTTGTGTCCATTGCGCTTGGGGCACTCAGCAATGAAGTGTCTTGGATCACCACACTCAAAGCACCCGGATTTTGTGCCGTGTCTTTTGAACATTCTCTTGTCATAGACACGACGCACCCGGTTGTTAAAAAGACACAAATCATCATCTCCCAACAACTCAAGCTGGTCCTCAGTGATAGACATCAAAGAGAACCCAGCACAGCTCACAGAAGAGGGATCGACAGAAAGTGTAGCAAGGGCTAGATATTTCGATCCAGAACCAGTGAGATTTGATCTCAGCTGGAGATCTACCTCAGTAGCCTTCAGCTTGCTAAACAACTTAGAAATGGTCAAGGTATCATAAGAAGTACTCTCAATGATAGAAGATACCTTGATCTCCCAGATCTTTGGGTCCAAGGTATGAAGAACCTTGAGCGCCTGCTCATGATCTGAGACTAACTGAGCACCCTCAGCCTTGTTGTCCCGAAGCTTGTTTATGATCGACTGAAAACGACCAAACAATGCTTCAACAGATTCACCCGGCTTCTGTGTGAAATTTTCATATTCACGCCGGTAGGTCTGATAGAGCCGAGCCTTGACCTGGGCTGTTCCGTCATGGTGTGCCTTGAGGGTAGCCCAGATCTCTCTCGCAGTGGAGAGATGGCTCACACGCTCAAACTCAGTGGGACCTAAACCAGAAAATAGAATGTTCATAGCCTTACTGTTGCTCAGATGCTGAACAATGATACCAGCAGTACCCTGCTCAGCGACTGGCAAAATGACAAACGTGGTGTGAACGCAAATGTCCCATATGTCCGAGCCCTGACTCATAAGATAGGCTCGCATGCGAGTCTTCCAATAGTTATAGCCATAGGCTTCCAAGGATGGGACCTTGCCAGGAGACGTCATGGTCACTACTGGGGTTTAGAACCGGTTAAGGTATGGAAAAACCCTAACCTTGCTCTGATACCACTTGTAGGACCGAAAGTAGCGACCAGAGGGGGGGTGAATGGGCGCCTAAAAAATTCTTTCGAATCAATGGCCTTCTCCCAAAACCCAACACACCTCAAAAGACTAAACAACACAGCGAGAACAAATTGCCTAAGTCTGCAGATTCGAAGTCTGCTGATTCGAAGTCTGCAGATTCTAAGTCTGCATATTCTAAGTCTGCAGATTTGAAGTCTGCTGATTCGAAGGTTGCAGATTCAAAGTCTGCAGATTCGAAGGTTGCAGATTCGAAGTATGCAGATTCGAAGCCTGCAGATTCGAAGTATGTAGATTCGAAGTATGCAGATTCGAAGTATGCAGATTCGAAGCCTGCAGATTCGAAGTATGCAGATTCGAAGCCTGCAAATTCGAAGTATGCAGATTCGAAGTATGCAGATTCGAAGTATGCAGATTCGAAGCCTGCAGATTCGAAGTATGCAGATTCGAAGTATGCTTCACAGAGTTGGACTTTACACAAGAAAAAGGGACTTTGGCCCTGTTAACTCGATCAAAAAGCTATGCAGGAAAAAGCAAGCCTAGAGTACTAGTGTACTGTTGCTACAGAGAAGTAGTACTACTTGCAAACAGCAAGAACTAGTACTACTCAGTGAAGAACCGAAGCAACACAGACTCAGTTCTCAGGAATAGAAGTTGTTGCGCATCAATAAAGACCATAAAAACACTACAAACCGAATGACAAGAGGAGGGAAGAGAATCTCACAGATTCAAGAAGAACAAATGGAATGCAGGAATTTAAATCGCAAGGAACAAGAGCCTGGCGGCGCACAATAGGAGAGAGAACGCAGGAGACAAAATGACCCAATAGATTAAAAAGTGAATTCTGGAAGGGTTAGTCCAACCCTAGGGATTGGGGTCCTATTTATAGGCAGCCCAACACATAGGAATATTCCACCAGCCCCTTAGGGTTTTTTTACAGACGCTAAAATAAAGGAAAAGACTCAACTGCCCTTATGATTTTTTACAGACTCAACTGACTGACTGTGGGCCTAGAGATACAGATGACTTATCCGGAAGCTAAGCTTTCGTAGCGACTACGGCTTCTCTTCTGGACAGTTGGATACAAGATCGACGGTTGTCAGTTTTGCACCGAAACTGACAAAGCCTCCACCGGCCTTGCACCAGGTACCCGGATTGGGCCGGCCCGACTCCACAGCTCTCTCAGCCCGGCAATCGCTCAACGCCCGTGTACCTGAGTCAATCCTGGTAAACAACCTAGTGGGTCTTCTGCTGCTCCTAGCCCATGTACCCGGATTGGGCCAGCCCGACTTCGCAACCTCCTCTGCTCGACAATCACTTGCTGCCCGTGTACCTGAGTCACACACGGCCCATGAAACAGCAGATCTCTTCTTCTTTTGTCTTCTTTGACTATCGTTGACAATGACTCATCACTTCTGGAGCCATGAGGCCCACGCTATTCAGCATGGCTCCTCACCGCAACATTATGACATCCACCATGGCAGACATATCTGAGAAAGACCGAGCAAAGATTGAAGCGAAGAAGAAGGAACTCGAAGAGCTGATGCTCAGGGATTGCATAAAGACACGCTTGGGCTTTGTCATGCATGACACCCTCAACATAACTCAGGTACGCCCCTCATCACCCCCTTTATCTGCTTCACAAGTTGACCGTAGGATAGCTGCATCTGTTGATCAGGTGGTTAGCGCCTCGCTAGCCAACAAACTAGAATCCACAGTTGTCTCTGCAGCCACCGCTCGCGCTGCACACTCCCACACCGCAGGCATAGGACAGAGCATGCCGATATACCTCCACGCATCCCGCCACCACATGAAAGACGTGCACAATCAGTAGACCACGATGATATTGAGGAACATATTCGCACGTTATTTAGGGAATGCACAGGCTTTACACCTCAGGATAGAGCTATGGTTTATCGAAAACCATATCCCGACCATTTTTATAACATTCCATACCCTCGCGGTTATAGAGTCCCAGACTTCACTAAATTTGATGGCGAGGGTAGTAAATCCACATTAGAGCACATTAGTCAATTTCTAGCACAATGTGGCAAAGTTAGGGGGTCAGATGCATCGAAACTCAATTATTTTCCCTATCATTGTCTGGCACCACATTCACTTGGTTTTCGGTGCTCCCGCCGAACTCCATTTAGACTGTGGGCTCAGCTAGAGCAGAAGTTTCATGATTATTTCTACACAGGCGAGATCGAGCTTAGGCTATCACACCTCATGGAAATTAAATAGAAATCTAGCGAAAGTGTTTATGAATACGTCAAGCGCTTTAGAGACACCAGGAACAAATGTTTTAGCCTAAACGTATCAGAAAGATACCCGGCAGACCTCACATTTAATGGCCTACGGGTAGAAATTATGGAATGAATGGATAATCAGAATCTTCTAGATGTTAGCCAAGTCTTACAACAAGCTCTGGTCCAGGAAGGCCGAGCCAAAGATAGAAAATTCGTTAAGACTTTTAATAAACCAAGAGCTGAAATCCACATGATGGAGCACTCTGACGAGGGAGAATCTGAAGAGGAAGAAGATCTGGCCGATACGTACACAGCCGAATGGACTTGGAGCGTGAAGTCTAGACCCGTCACTTGCTTCGAATTGCGGTCGTCTCCCTCTAAGGGTCGGCCTAATGAAGTTAGATATTCATTCAACGTAACTGAGTGTGATAAAATATTTGATTTCCTATTAAAAATCAGCTTCTACGACTGTCGAAAGGGCAAGTCATGCCATCCGCCGATGAATTGAAGAAATGTCCCTACTGTAAGTGGCATGATTCACATTCTCACCACACTAATGATTGCAATGTTTTTCGTCGGCAGGTTCAATTGGCCATAGAAGAAGGACGATTGAAAATAGAAGCAAACCCAAATATGAAATTGGACAGAGACCCCTTTCCCATGAACAACGTTGAGCTCGAGGGGAAGAAAGTATTGATTGTGCGCCACCATGAACCTAATGTCGTACTCCCTTCTAAGGAAGCTCAGCAAAGATGACGACGATCTAAAGAAGACCAATGTTACCCTCAATAGCTTCAATGGCGACACGACGGAGGCCAAAGGCGTGCTATCTCTAGAGTTGACAGTAGGGAACAAGACACTACCTACCGCCGTCTTTGTCATCGACGTGCAAGGTAATTATAATGTATTGCTTGGGCGTGATTGGATACACGCAAACTAGTGTGTGTCGTCTACCTTGCACTAGCACCTAATACAATGGGATGGCGACGAAGTCGAGATAGTACACGCCTGATGCTTCGACCCATGTTAGCTTGGCCGATGCATCTAGTGAAGCCACCCATGATGAGATAGAATGCTTGTCGGGGCGGGACCTCTCGGATTATGACTTTGTCATTGTATCAGAGGGAATCTTCGTTCCTATTTCAGTAAAGCCGATCGGTGTGGCTCGGTTGTGTCTAAGGTAGTGGAATGTCTAGCGCTAATCTTGATTGGCTAAAATCTCAGTGTAGAGCAATATCGGTTTTCCTAAGACGGTATTGCCGAAGCCATTGAAGATTTTAGCGAAGTAGAGAAATTAGGTCAAGGCTTCTCATCGGCCGATGCTTTGGAACAAGTAGACATAGGAGATGGTAGTGTTCTAAGGCCGATGTTTGTAAATCAGAATTTGAGTAGTGATATAAAGACCGAAGTAATAAAGTTGTTTCGATCATATGTTGATTGATTTGCATGGGACTACAACGAGATGCCCGGATTAAGCCGAGAGCTTGTTGAGCATCGGCTTCCTATCAAACCCGGTTTTAGGCCTTATAAACAGCCACCGCGCCACTTCAATTTGGCCATCTATGACCGAGTTAAAGAGGAAGTTGAACATCTATTGGTGGTAGGTTTTGTTAGGCCATGGAGGTACGTAGAATGGGTCGCTAACATCGTGCATGTCAAGAAGAAGGAGAGTGGCAAGATGTCGCGCCCTAATTTAGTAAATCAGGACTTTATTGAAATTCCATAGAAAATCAATAAAACAAGACGTTCATCATGTGACCACGTACAATACGGGCAATCATTCACGGTTCGTAGACCTCATTAATACAAAAGTGAATAAAGGTGAAGAGAAACTAATAAAATAATGGTCCTAGATGAACGCCTCCTTCCAGTCTCGCCTTGACTGGGTCGCTACTCCAGACCTTCATCCTCCTCATAGTAGACGAGCTCTGATGGTGTAAGTCAATGGGGTGAGTACAGGCGTACTCAGCAAGCCACCGAATGCAAGAGTATGTTTTACCTCCTCGCACAACAGTCCTTATATGCCATGAATAACTCAACCATTCAAACATTAGTAAACTAACTACGGGTAGTCACACAACCCGCCCTTGACCGTGGGCTCGGCTTTTCGAAAAGATTAAGTTTACTCTAATCAGAGATGTACCACTGTACCCACAAGGCACGCACTCATCACTTACACCAAAGTGTAACTGAGATGACCCATTTCACGGGAACTCGTGCCAAAACCTTCCATATGGTCCTCCCCGACTCCTCCACACCCTCTTATGGGTTTCGTATCGTGTCTCGCCCTGTCGAGTTTCCACCATACCCCCCCTTGAGCCTCATGGTACAAGGCGCCCTGAGGGCTAGCCCCTTGCCCCCTCCACTATGGTGCAGAGTGTCGGAGTGTTCCACACTTCCAGTTAGAACTTACCCATAAGACTTGTGGTTGGTACGGAAGTGCTTTGCAACAGATCCCGCAGACCGGTCCTTATAGTGCCCTGGGTGCGACAAACCAATGCCCGAGCTTGCACCCGGAACCCACCATACTTATAATCTAGCCAACTCCAACAAGTCTAGAGAAGAGAATAACGGGGAATTTCATATACAGAAACCAGCTATCTACGACTCATTCTTGTTATCCTATAGCAGTCGTGCCGGTACATTGGGCACTAGCTAATATAATATTTGTAGAGTGACAAGGAGTTAAGGCTCAATAAGCATGGCTTGGGTTTGCACACAAGGACGGGGATCTAATAAAAATAAGTGTAGGGCTTGACATTTGACTAATGCAATATTTCCCTATGAGTTATAGCGATAATTTATTAAAACATGGGCTCAATAATGATCAACTGTTTCCACAGGGGTGGTTGATGACTTGCCTTGTTCAGCAAAGGGTGAAGGTGGAACCTCGGGGTAGAACTCCGGCTCCTCGATGAACTCGTAGTCTTCTCGATACGGAAAAATAAATAGTACACTCAATAAACAGATAAAAATTCACCAAATAATAATCATACACATTTGTGGGTTTTATTAGGTGTCATAGGGTTTTAATATTCTGAAATTTAGTGAAAAACAGTGAATTTACATTTTTAGGATTTTTCTTAATTTAATTTCAGAATTAATATTTTTAACCCTAAGGGGTTTTTATTCATTTATTTATTAAGAATATTTTGGGTAACAGTAGCATACTGTTTTTATGGCATTAATGTGTAGAGAATAATATGCTGAATTTAACAAAATTTGAATGGTGAAATTTAGAGTTAAAATGAGCAAGTTATGAATTTTCAAAGTTTAAACAAATTTCTGGAATTTTATTTAAACTGAAAAAGGGTTCTGGTCCACGGTGAGCTAGGCCCACGGTGGACCGCTGCACTGTGCGCGTGGACCGGATCAACCAGATCTGTTGGATCCAGATCCAGCGATCAAGCGTGAGGCGGAAGGCTTAAGTGGCAACGGACGGCCAGGATTAGATCTCGCGAACCGGTACGACGTGGACGCACCATATCGAGTCAAGCTTTTAAATAGTTATTGACGGCCCAGATTAAAAGATACCGGTTTGACCGGATCTGAGGGCTCAGATTAGATCCTCATAGGATCTAATCTGGACCGTTCGCTCGGGATCGTGTGGCTCGGATGAATTCCGGCACGGCACGTGGTGATGAGGGTATTTTACCCTTCGTCTCCGGCGACGGTGGCTTAGGGCGCGGTGGCGACGGTGGCAGCGAGCGCCTACGGGCTTAGCTAACGGCAAAAATGGAACGAGGAGGGGAGGGCGGTCATGACCATACCTTCGACGGTGAAGAAGGAGGTCCGGAGGTGACCGGCGGCGAAGGTAGACAGCAAGGTCTTCTCGGGTGGTCGTCGGCGTCGGTGATCCGGCGGGTTTCACGGCCAACAGAGGGGTGGCCGAGGTTGGGTGGGCTCCGGTGGTCACGACGGTGGCGGTGGCTAGGGCTAAGGGGGCCGGGATCGACGGCGATGGCTCGCCGGATGCGAAGCAGGACCCAAGACCGAAAAGAGGGCGGCGGCGCTCTGCTTTTGCGCAAGGAGGGCTACGTTGGCGTGGGCTGAGTGCGGAGGCCGGAGGGGGTTTAAATAGGGGATCGCCGGCGGCTAGATGGCAAGGAAATCGGAGGAAACCCGAAGGGCTTCTTTCCATCTCCGGCGAGGTTTCCAAACCTTCAGATTCACTGCCATATTCATGAATCCGCGTGGGCTATGGATGGAATGGAGTCGCCGGTGTTCAGGGAATTGAATCCGAGAGAAATCCGAGCGAATGCGGCGGCCGGCGGCGAGGAATCAGAAGGGGATCGCCGGGAAGAAGGAAGGGGGGATCCCCTTCGATGGTTAAGACGAAGCTGACAGGTGGCCCCCACCTGTCAGTGGGCGAACCAAATAGGAAGGGGACCGACAGATGGGCCATGTTGGTCAGAGGGCGGAGGCGGGCGCCTATGGCTGCCATGTGGGGCCGAAGCGAGCGCGGGCGGGAGAGAGAGGCGGGGGAGTGCGCCGACAGGTGGACCCCACCTGTCAGTGGCACGCTGCTGGATTGGGCCGGGCTCAGAGTGAATTCGGGGTTGAGGCCCATTAAGGATTTAAAATCTTTTCTGATTTAAAATAATTCCAGTAATTCATTTATTTGATTAAGGGTTGAATCACTGTTGATAAAAATTTGTAAAAATTCCTGAAATTATGTTTTGGCCTCTAGTTCATCTCATAAAATTTTCAAGTCTAGATTTTGGGTATTTTTCTCTGTTTGGCTTTAATAGGGCACTTTATGGCTTTTTCTTTTAATTAGAAATTCCAAAATGTATTTAATAATACTTTTCTTTTATTTTAATCCTTTTTAATTTCTGGGGTGTTACAATCCTATCCCCTTACAGAGAATCTCGTCCTCGAGATTCGGATCAATCCTCGAATAGCTCAGGATGTTGTGCCTTGAGTTCATCTTCTTTTTCCCATGTAGCTTCCTCTACAGGATGATTGTTCCACTGCACTTTGCAGAAGTAGATGACCCGATTCCTGGTGATCCTTTCCTTGACCTCCAATATCTTGACTGGCTTCTCCACATAGGTCAGATCCTCTTTAACATCTAACTGTCGTAGGTCCACTTGCTTTGTGGGGACTCGGAGACATTTCTTGAGTTGGGAAACGTGAATCACGTCGTGCACTCCAGCCAATGAGGGTGGTAGTTCCAATTGATAAGCAACTTCGCCTTGGCGTCGAATAATGGGAAATGGTCCAACATATCGAGGGGCCAACTTTCCTCTCATGTTAAATCGTTGAGTACCACGGAGAGGCGTAACTCGAAGATAGACATGATCTCCTTCTTCAAAGGCTAGATCTCGGCGTCGATTGTCCGCGTAGCTCTTCTGTCGTGATTGGGCTCTCTTGAGTCGGTCTCTGATGATTCGTACCTTCTCCTCAGCTTCTCGGAGGTTGTCTGTTTCGAATACTTGAGATTCACCAGTTTGATCCCAGAGTAGAGGCGTTCTGCATTTACGTCCATATAGGGCTTCAAAAGGAGACATCTGAAGACTGGCTTGATAGCTGTTGTTGTACAAAAACTCGGCGTACGGTAAGCTCTTGTCCCAAATTGCCCCAAAATCCAAGAAACATGCCCGAAGCATATCCTCCAGTATTTGATTCACCCTTTCGGTTTGTCCATCCATCTGAGGGTGGTAGGCAGTGCTAAAGTTCAATCTTGTTCTCATCTCTTCTTGAAGGTTCTTCCAGAAACGAGAGGTGAACTGACTTCCTTTGTCGGACACTATCTTCTTGGGCACTCCATGAAGACACACAATGCGGGCCATGTAGAGTTATGCAAGCTTAGGGCCACTAAAGGTTGTTTTGATGGCTATGAAATGTGCTACTTTCGTGAGTCGGTCAATAATCACCCAAATAGAATCATATCCAAGTTGGGTCTTTGGGAGGCCGGTGATGAAATCCATACCGATCTCTTCCCACTTCCATTCGGGCACCTTCAATGGCTGTAACAGTCCCGCAGGTCTCTGATGTTCAGCTTTTACCCTTCTATAGGTGTCACACTCGACGACGAACTGTGCAATCTCCCTCTTCATGCTAACCCACCAATAACATTCCTTCAGGTCCTGGTACATCTTGGTACTGCCAGGGATGAATGGACTACAAAGTCTCATGGGCTTCTCTCAGGATAAGGGTTTTTATCTCTGGTTTATCCGGCACACATATCCGGGTTCCAAACCATATGGTGCCATTCTCGTCCTCTGAAAATCCTGGGGCTTTTCCTTGCCTCATGTTCTTCTTAATGGCGGCGATATTCGAGTCTTCTAATTGATCTTCTCGGATTTGTTCGAACAAGACAGGTTGAGTCTCCAAGGTGGCTAGGTATGCTCCGGTGGTCAACCCAAGATTCAACTTCTCCATCTCTTTACATAACCAGGGCGCGTAATCCTGAATCATCATGGCTGTGCAATATCCTTTGCGACTTAATGCATCGGCTACCACGTTGGCTTTTCCGGGGTGGTAGTGGATACCTAAGTCGTAGTCCTTTATTAGTTCCAACCATCATCTCTGCCTTAGATTAAGGTCTGGTTGTGTGAAGATGTACTTCAAGCTCTTGTGATCCGTAAAGATCTCACAGCGATTTCCAACCAAATAATGCCTCCATATCTTAAGGGCGTGCACTACAGTGGATAATTCCAAATCATGGGTCGGGTAGTTCAACTCATGGGGTCTCAACTGACGTGAGGCATAAGAGATAACCTTTCCATCTTGCATAAGAACACATCCCAATCCTTGGCAAGATGCGTCGCAATAGACATGGAAATCCTTCCGGATATCCGGTAGGGTAAGTATGGGTGCTGACACCAGATGGGTCTTGAGGGTGCTGAAACTTTCCTCGCATTCGGGAGTCCATTCAAACTTTTCTCCTTTCTGCAACAATTTGGTCATCGGCTTGGCTATCTTGGAAAAATTCTCAATAAATCTCCGATAATATCCGGCCAAGCCCAGAAAACTTCGTATCTCCGATACGTTCGTGGGTGTCAACCAATCCGTAACTGCTTCCACGGTGGCAGGGTCTACTGCAATACCTTGTGCAGAGATAATGTGTCCAAGGAACTTCACTTCCGTCGTCCAAAACTTGCATTTGCTGTACTTGGCGTATAATTGGTGTTCCCTTAGTTTCCTTAAGGTTAACCGGAGGTGAGTCTCGTGTTCTTTCTGGTCCTTGGAATAAATGAGGATGTCGTCTATAAATACAACGATAAATTTGTCCAAATATTCCATAAACACCTTGTTCATCATGTTCATGAAGAATGTCGGGGCGTTGGTCAATCCGAATGACATCACAGTGCATTCATATAATCCATAACGGGTGGTAAAGGCCGTCTTGGGTATATCCTCTTCTCGAATCCTTAACTGATGATAACTAGATCACAGGTCGATCTTCGAGAATACCGTAGCTCCCTTCAGCTGGTCAAAGAGATCATCGATCCGAGGCAACGGGTACTTGTTCTTGATGGTCACTTCATTCAAAGCGCGGTAATCCACACACACATACGCTTAGCCTTGTCTTCCTTCTTCTTGACAAAGATGATGGGGGCACCCCATGGTGATGTACTTGGCCTAATGTAGCCTTTCCTCTCGAGATCTTCCAACTGCTGCTTCATCTCAGCTAGTTCTTTAGCGGCCATCCGGTATGGTCGCTTGTAAATAGGGGTGGTGCCGGGTACCAAGTCAATCCTGAACTTGATGTTCCTCTTGGGTGGCATTCCTGGTAAATCCTCTGGGAATACATCCGGGTATTCGCAGACTATTGGTATCGTTTCCAAGGTAACCTGATGTAGTCTTGGCCTTCTGATCTTCAGACTTGGCATCTAAAATGTGACGGTAGTCCCTTCTTCACTGGTCACCGTTACTTTTCTCTGGGCACACTCTATTACTCCTTGGTATTTATTTAACCAGTCCATCCCTAGAATGAGATCCAAACTTTGGCATTCTATTACGATGGGGTCGGCCAAAAATATTGTGCCGTGGATATCTATCCATACCTTTGGGCTATAGGTTAGGGCTAGGGTTTGTTCTCCCGGGGTGACTATTTGCACGGCCCTTGGTAGTTCTTTTATGTTCAGGTTGTTCTTTTCCACAAAAGTAGATGATATGAAGGAGTGTGTAGCTCCTGTGTCAAATAAAACCACTGCAAGTGCTGAATGTACCAAGAACTTACCCATCACAATCTCGGGTGCGGCCTAGGCTTCTTCGGCGGAGACGTGGTTGACTCGGGCGCAGATGGCAGGGTTCGCTGCGACTCCTTGCACACGCTTGGGATGGGGGCATGCATTGGAGTAATGTCCCTCCTGGTGGCAGTTGAAGCATACCACGGGCTTGTCGTGCTTATCGCGCAGAACTTCTGTCTTCTTTGCCGGGGCGGGTGAGGCGAACAGGTGCGGCGGGGACGGGGCGAGGTTGTCCGGCTCTAGTGTTGGCGGCAGGTGGTGCCGGACGATATACCGGGTGGGGGTGGTACTGTGGTGCCGGTGGAGGAGGGGTGAAGCGGGGTCTCTGAGCCATGCCTTGATTCTGCTTGAAGGCGATCATCCTTTTTCTCTTCAGGTCGACCTTGTTCTGCTGGGTCTCCTGAATAATAGCTTTATTCACCAACTTTTGGAAGCTGGCGAAATCTTCGGAGATAAGCTGTAGGGACAGCTCATCCTTCAGTCCCCGGAGGAACTTAGCCTGCCTGGCCGCATCTGTACGGACCTCCTCAGGTGCGTACCTGGCCAGTCGATTGAACTCGTGTAAGTATTCAGTCATGGTCCTGCTCCCCTGCTGCAGGTCCCTGAACTCTTGTTGCTTCTGAGCTATAATGCCGTCGGGGATGTGGGCGGCACGGAAAGCAGCCGAGAACTCTGCCCAAGTATGGACGTGTCCCTCGGGCAAGGTCTCGCGTAGATTGTCCCACCACTCTGCGGCGGGACACTGGAGCTAGTGGGTGGCGAAGGCCACCCTCTCCTGCTCAGTGCAGGTCAGGAGGTCGAGCTTCTTTTCTATGGTCCTCAACCAATCCCCAGCCTCCATGGGGTTGGTGGTACTCGATAAGGTCGGTGGGCGGACTCGGAGGAACTCCGAGAGTTGAGAGGCGTTAGCGGGAGCTGGAGTGGCGGGTCGTGGCAGCTCGGGCTATGGATGGAGACGGAAAAAGTGGGCCTGCTGCTCTTGCATCTGCTGCTGCTGTTGATGCATCTGGTTCAGAAGGGCAGTTACCAACTGGTTTTGCGTGGCCATCATCTCGGCCAGAGTGGGGTGATTGGCAACTGGGGCTTGCCTTTGCCCAGTCGCTCCCCATTGAGGCGGGTTCCCGTTATCTCCTCCGTTCTGAGGAGCATCGGAGCCTTGGTTGTTTGACATCCTGAGGTTTCCAAAATACACAACATCTCTTTAGGGGAAAATGCTAAGCTTTTTATTTCAAAATGGTCGTTCTTGCGATTACATTTATTGTCTTTTATTTAGTTCTTCACTCATGCCTTATTTTAGACATGGGTGGTAATACAATCCAAAACAAAGGAAAATAAACAAACAATCGTAGATACTACATCTATGGTAGCTTTGGGGATGGCTCGATCACGGGCTCGTGGGAGACGGTCAGGGTCGAGGAACTGGATGGTCCGGCGGGTGGAGCACTGCGTGAAATCCTCTTGGGTCTCACGATGGGGATCTGAAGGGATTTCCGCTTGCGGGGTGGAAGGGGTGCGATCTCCTCAATGTCCTTCTTCAACTCCTCGATCTGGTGGCGGAGCTGAGGGTTGGTGGCGACGCGCTGTCGTAGGAGCTCATTCTGGCACCGTAACTCTTCAGCCTCAGCAGCCAATCGATGTCCCTGCTGGATGCGGCGACGAAGATCTCCGTTCTCGCGGTTCAGATCCTCGGAAGAGTGACGGTAAAAGGCGATCGTATCGCGCTGTCCGCTGGCATCCTGCAGTGCCTCATGGTGGAGCTCATCCATTGCCTTCAACAGGTGCACTGTATGTCCAACCGAAGAGTGGCGCTGGGAGAGGGTGCTGACGTAGTCGCTGTGAGGACTCCCTGGGGTGCGAAGAGGTACGGAGCGATAGTCCGTGTCATAGAGCTCACTGTTGTAGATCATCCGGAGCTCGGTGAGGGCCTGGAGGGCGGTGCGCTGGCTGGCAACCAAGAAGGTAGGTCCTCCTCCTCGATAGGTGTGGGCCGTCTGTGGAGAGGGCTGGATGACAACGGTGACTTCACAGTAACTTTCTTCCTCATCAGGGAAGACTCCATGGTACATCGGCTCGTGCTCAAAACCGAGGAATCCAACTAGCATGCACAACTCGCGGATGAAACCGGCCTCGTCGCCAAGGTTCCCATTCAAGGTATGAACCGACATCTACAAAAGAGAGAAATTTTTGTGAAAATCTCGGAAGATGAGAGGTTAAGTAATTTTGTAAGAAATTACGGTTAATATAAATCCTAGGGTCAGGTTTGTTTGGCTTCCTACAGTCAAGTCGGCTCTGATACCATCTTGTCGCGCCCCGATTTAGTAAATCAGGACTTTATTGAAATTCCATAGAAAATCAATAAATCAAGACGTTCATCATGCGACCACGTACAATACGGGCAATCATTCACGGTTCGTAGACCGCATTAATACAAAAGTGAATAAAGGTGAAGAGAAACTAATAAAATAAGGGTCCTAGATGAATGCCTCCTTCCAGTCTCGCCTTGACTGGGTCGCTACTCCAGACCTCCATCCTCCTCATAGTAGATGGGCTCTGATGGTGTAAGTCAACGGGGTGAGTACAGGCGTACTCAGCAAGCCACCGAATGCAAATATATTGTAGGATAATAACAAGGGAGATAGTGGCTAATTTTGCGGAAGCGCGTAATTTGTAAAGCAATTAAATGTGAACAATTTATTAGTACTGAAACGTAAACATGTGTATGCATCATCATCTTCTAACTCGAGGATTACGTTTACCTCCTCGCACAACAGTCCTTATATGCCATGAATAACTCAACCATTCAAACATTAGTAAACTAACTACGGGTAGTCACACAACCCGCCCTTGACCGTGGGCTCGGCTTTTTGAAAAGATTAAGTTTACTCTGATCAGAGATGTACCACTGTACCCACAAGGCACGCACTCATCACTTACACCAAAGTGTAACGAGATGACCCATTTCACGGGAACTCATGCCAAAACCTTCCATATGGTCCTCCCCGACTCCTCCACACCCTCTTATGGGTTTCGTATCGTGTCTCGCCCTGTCGAGTTTCCACCATACCCCCCCTTGAGCCTCATGGTACAAGGCGCCCTGAGGGCTAGCCCCTTGCCCCCTCCACTATGGTGCAGAGTGTCGGAGTGTTCCACACTTCCAGTTAGGACTTACCCATAAGACTTGTGGTTGGTACGGAAGTGCTTTGCAACAGATCCCGCAGACCGGTCCTTATAGTGCCCCGGGTGCGACAAACCAATGCCCGAGCTTGCACCCGGAACCCACCATACTTATAATCTAGCCAACTCCAACAGAGTCCAGAGACGAGAATAACGGGGAATTTCATATACAAAACTAGCTATCTACGACTCATTCTTGTTATCCTATAGCAGTCGTGCCGGTACATTGGGCACTAGCTAATATAATATTTGTAGAGTGACAAGGAGTTAAGGCTCAATAAGCATGGCTTGGGTTTGCACACAAGGACGGGGATCTAATAAATATAAGTGTAGGGCTTGACATTTGACTAATGCAATATTTCCCTATGAGTTATAGCGATAATTTATTAAAACATGGGCTCAATAATGATCAACTGTTTCCACAGGGGTGGTCGATGACTTGCCTTGTTCAGCAAAGGGTGAAGGTGGAACCTCGGGGTAGAACTCCGGCTCCTCGACGAACTCGTAGTCTTCTCGATACGGAAAAATAAACAGTACACTCAATAAATAGATAAAAATTCACCAAATAATAATCATACACATTTGTGGGTTTTATTAGGTGTCATAGGGTTTTAATATTCTGAAATTTAGTGAAAAACAGTGAATTTACATTTTTAGGATTTTTCTTAATTTAATTTCTGAATTAATATTTTTAACTCTAAGGGGTTTTTATTCATTTATTTATTAAGAATATTTTCGGTAACAGTAGCATACTGTTTTTATGGCATTAATGTGTAGAGAATAATATGCTGAATTTAACAAAATTTGAATGGTGAAATTTAGAGTTAAAATGAGCAAGTTATGAATTTTCAAAGTTTAAACAATTTTCTGGAATTTTATTTAAACTGAAAAAGGGTTCTGGTCCACGGTGAGCCAGGCCCACGGTGGACCGCTGCACTGTGCGCGTGGACCGGATCAACCAGATCCGTTGGATCCAGATCCAGCGATCAGGCAGGAGGCGGAAGGCTTAAGTGGCAACAGACGACCAGGATTAGATCTCGCGAACCGGTACGACGTGGACGCACCAGATCGAGTCAAGCTTTTAAATAGTGATTGACGGCCCAGATTAAAAGATACCGGTTTGACCAGATCTGAGGGCTCAGATTAGATCCTCATAGGATCTAATCTGGACCGTTCGCTCGGGATCGTGCGGCTCGGATGAATTCCGGCACGGCACGTGGTGACGAGGGTATTTTACCCTTCGTCTCCGGCGACGGTGGCCTCGGGCGCGGTGGCGGCGAGCGCCTATGGGCTTAGCTAACGGCAAAAATGGAACGAGGAGGGGAGGGCGGTCATGACCGTACCTTCGACGGCGAAGAAGGAGGTCCGGAGGTGACCGGCGGCGAAGGTAGACAGCGAGGTCTTCTCGGGTGGTCGTCGGCGTCGGTGATCCGGCGGGTTTCACGGCCAACAGAGGGGTGGCCGAGGTTGGGTGGGCTCCGGTGGTCACGACGGTGGCGGTGGCTAGGGCTAAGGGGGCCGGGATCGATGGCGATGGCTCGCCGGAGGCGAAGCAGGACCCAAGACCGAAAAGAGGGCGGCGGCACTCTGCTTTCGCGCAAGGAGGGCTACGTTGGCGTGGGCTGAGTGCGGAGGCCGGAGGGGGTTTAAATAGGGGATCGCCGGCGGCTAGATGGCAAGGAAATCGGAGGAAACCCGAAGGGCTTCTTTCCATCTCCGGCGAGGTTTCCAAACCTTCGGATTCACTGCCATATTCATGAATCCGCGTGGGCTATGGATGGAATGGAGTCGCCGGTGTTCGGGGAATCGAATCCAGGAGAAATCCGAGCGAATGCGGCGGCTGGCGGCGTGAATCAGAAGGGGATCGCTGGGAAGAAGGAAGGGGGATCCCCTTCCATGGAGAAGACGAAGCTGACAGGTGGCCCCCACCTGTCAGTGGGCGAACCAAATAGGAAGGAGGCCAACAGATGGGCCATGTTGGTCAGAGGGCGAAGGCGGGCGCCTGTGGCTGCCATGTGGGGCCGAAGCGAGCGCGGGCGGAAGAGAGAGGCGGGGGAGTGCGCCGATAGGCGGACCCCACATGTCAGTGGCACGCTGCTGGATTGGGCCGGGCTCAGTGTGAATTCGGGGTTGAGGCCCATTAAGGATTTAAAATCTTTTCTGATTTAAAATAATTCCAGTAATTCATTTATTTGATTAAGGGTTGAATAACTATTGATAAAAATTTATAAAAATTCCTGAAATTATGTTTTGGCCTCTAGTTCATCTCATAAAATTTTCAAGTCCACATTTTGGGTATTTTTCTCTGTTTAGCTTTAATAGGGCTCTTTATGGCTTTTTCTTTTAATTAGAAATTCCAAAATGTATTTAATAATACTTTTCTTTTGTTTTAATCCTTTTTAATTTCTGGGGTGTTACACAAGATCCGCATCTGCGTCGACTTCAGGGATTTGAACAAAGCCACTCCGAAAGACGAGTATCCCATGCCAATAGCCGACATGTTGATAAACGATGCCTCGGGACACAAGGTACTAAGTTTTCTTGATGGCAACGCTGGTTGTAATCAAGTCTTTATGGCCGAAGAGGACATTTTTAGAACAGCCTTTCGCTGCCCCAGTTTTGTCAGCTTATTTGAGTAGGTAGTAATGACGTTTGGTTTAAAGAATGCTGGCACCACATACCAACATGCCATGAACTTAATCTTTCATGACTTGCTAGGAGTTATGTTAGAGGTATATATAGATGATGTTGTGGTCAAAACGGATGCTATGGGGAACCATCTAGCCGATTTGAGAGTCACTTTTGAAAGAATGCGCCAGTATGGCTTAAAAATGAACCCACTCAAGTGTGCTTTTGGTATGTCGGTGGGCAAGTTCTTAGGATTCATGATCCATGAGAGGGGCATTGAAATCGATCCTAAGAGGCTTGAGAAAATTAGAGGATGTTTAGCGCCGACATGTAAGAGAGATATGTAGACTGTTAGGCTTCCTACAGTCAAGTCGGCTCTGATACCATCTTGTCACGCCCCGATTTAATAAATCACGACTTTTATTGAAATTCTAAAGAAAATCAATAAACCAAGACGTTCATCAAGCGATCACGTATAATACGGGCAATCATTCACGGTTCGTAGACCGTATTAATACAAAAGTGAATGAAAGTGAAGAGAAGCTAATAAAATCAAGGGTCCTAGATGAACGCCTCCTTCTAGTCTCGCCTTGACTGGGTCGCTACTCCAGACCTTCATCCTCCTCGTAGTAGACAGGCTCTGATGGTGTAAGTCAACGAGGTGAGTACATATGTACTCAGCAAGCCACCGAATACAAATATAATGCAAGATAATAACAAGGGATATAGTGGCTAATTTTGCAGAAGTGCATAATTTGTAAAGCAATTAAATGTGAACACTTTATTAATACTGAAACGTAAACATGTGTATGCATCATCATCTTCTAACTCGAGGGGTACAGTCAGCCCCACCTCGCTCAACAGTCCTTACATGCCATGAATAACTCAACCATTCAAACAATTGTAAACTAATTGCGAGTAGTCACACAACCCGCCCTTGACCGTGGGCTCGGCTTTTCGAAAAGATTAAATTACTCTGATCAGAGATGTACCACTGTACCCACAAAGCACGCACTCATCACTTACACCAAAGTGTAACGAGATGACCCATTCCACGGGAACTCGTGCCAAAACCTTCCATATGGTCCTCCTCGACCCGACAGCACCCTCTTATGGGTTTCGTATCGTGTCTCGACGCGTCGAGCCTCACCATACCCCCCCTTGAGCCTCGTCAGTACAAGTCGCCCGCAGGCTTGCCCCTTGCCCCCTCCACTATGGTGCATCGAGTTGGATTGTTCCATACTTCCAGTTAGGACTTACCCATTAGACTTGTGGTTGGTACAGAAGTGCTTTGCAACAGATCCCGCAGACCGGTCCTTATAGTGCCCCGGGTGCGACCAACCAGTTCCCGAGCTTGCACCCGGAACCCACCATACTTATAACATAGCCAACTTCAACAGAGTCCAGAGACGAGAATATCGGGGGAAATTCGTATAAAAGAATCCAGCTATCTACGACTCATTGTCTTTATCCTATAGCAGTTGTGTCGGTACATTGGGCACTATCTAATATAATATTTGTAGAGTGACAAGGAGTTAAGGCTCAATAAGCATGGCTTGGGTTTGCACACAAGGACGGGGATCTGATAAATATAAGTGTAGGGCTTGATGTGTGACTAATGCAATATTATCCTATGAGTTATAGCGATAGTTATGAAAAACCGGGCTCAATGATGATCAACTATTTCCACAGGAGGGTTCGATGACTTGCCTTGATCCACGAATGGTGAAGGTGGAACCTCGGGGTAAGACTCTGGATCGTCGACAGCGTAGAAGTCTTCTTGATACGGAAAAGTAAATAAAACATTCAATAAACAATCCAAAACAATCAACCATACATGTTTATGTTGGATTAAGTAAAGAAGATAGAGTCTTAAAGTTTAGGGAATTGTTACTTGAATACTTAAGATTGATTTCTAATGAGATTTCTGAATTTTATGACTTGTTGTAATTATTTTTCCTAGGGGTTTTCATTTTCCCCTTTTTAAAGTTGAAGTAAAAAGTTATAAAATAGCCTTAATGTTTTTATGGCATTAGAATAGTGAAATAGAGTTATTATGTATTCTGAAGTTGTTATATAAGTTTTTAAGATAATTTCATAAGGTATGGATCTTTACTATTTGAATTAATTAAATATCCTAAAAGGGCCTTTTTGCAATATGATTTCATAGAATAAAGTGGGCAGAGTGAACATGCTATTTTTATTGGATTAAAAACCTTCCATATGGTCCTCCTCGACCCGACAGCACCCTCTTATGGGTTTCGTATCGTGTCTCGACGCGTCGAGCCTCACCATACCCCCCCTTGAGCCTCGTCAGTACAAGTCGCCCGCAGGCTTGCCCCTTGCCCCCTCCACTATGGTGCATCGAGTTGGATTGTTCCATACTTCCAGTTAGGACTTACCCATTACACTTGTGGTTGGTACGGAAGTGCTTTGCAACAGATCCCGCAGACCGGTCCTTATAGTGCCCCGGGTGCGACCAACCAGTTCCCGAGCTTGCACCCGGAACCCACCATACTTATAACATAGCCAACTTCAACAAAGTCCAGAGACGAGAATATCGGGGGAAATTCGTATAACAGAATCCAGCTATCTACGACTCATTGTCTTTATCCTATAGCAGTTGTGTCGGTACATTGGGCACTAGCTAATATAATATTTGTAGAGTGACAAGGAGTTAAGGCTCAATAAGCATGGCTTGGGTTTGCACACAAGGACGGGGATCTAATAAATATAAGTGTAGGGCTTGATGTGTGACTAATGCAATATTATCCTATGAGTTATAGCGATAGTTATGAAAAACTGGGCTCAATGATGATCAACTATTTCCACAGGAGGGTTCGATGACTTGCCTTGATCCACGAATGGTGAAGGTGGAACCTCGGGGTAAGACTCTGGATCGTCGACGGCGTAGAAGTCTTCTTGATACGGAAAAGTAAATAAAACATTCAATAAACAATCCAAAACAATCAACCATACATGTTTATGTTGGATTAAGTAAAGAAGATAGAGTCTTAAAGTTTAGGGAATTGTTACTTGAATACTTAAGATTGATTTCTAATGAGATTTCTGAATTTTATGACTTGATGTAATTATTTTTCCTAGGGGTTTTCATTTTCCCCTTTTTAAAGTTGAAGTAAAAAGTTATAAAATAGCCTTAATGTTTTTATGGCATTAGAATAGTGAAATAGAGTTATTATGTATTCTGAAGTTGTTATATAAGTTTTTAAGATAATTTCATAAGGTATGGATCTTTACTATTTGAATTAATTAAATATCCTAAAAGGGCCTTTTTGCAATATGATTTCATAGAATAAAGTGGGCAGAGTGAACATGCTATTTTTATTGGATTAAAAACCTTCCATATGGTCCTCCTCGACCCGACAGCACCCTCTTATGGGTTTTGTATCGTGTCTCGACGCGTCGAGCCTCACCATACCCCCCCTTGAGCCTCATCGGTACAAGTCGCCCGCAGGCTTGCCCCTTGCCCCCTCCACTATGGTGCATCGAGTTAGATTGTTTCGTACTTCCAGTTAGGACTTACCCATTAGACTTGTGGTTGGTACGGAAGTGCTTTGCAACAGATCCCGCAGACCGATCCTTATAGTGCCCCTGGTGCGACCAACCAGTTCCTGAACTTGCACCCGGAACCCACCATACTTATAACATAGCCAACTCCAACAGAGTCAAGAGATGAGAATACCAGGGGAAATTCATATAACAGAATCCAGCTATGGTATATAAGTTGTTATATAAGTTTTTAAGATAATTTCATAAGGTATGGATCTTTACTATTTGAATTAATTAAATATCCTAAATGGGCCTTTTTGCAATATTATTTCATAAAATAAAGTGGGCAGAGTGGACATGCTATTTTTATTGGATTAAAACAATGGGGTGAAGTAATCAAGTCCTCTGAATTTACTATATAAATTATTAAAGGTTTTCTGAATTATTTTAAGTGGAATATTAATTAAATCCTAAAGGGGTCTTTTCTTTATATTTTAATAAGAATATTTTGTGCCAAATAAACATATTGTTTTTATTGCATAAAAGTGTAGAGGATAAAAGGACAAATTTTCCAGAATTAAAATGGTGAAATTTGGAGTTAATTTGAGCAAGATATGAATTTTGGAAGTTTAAACTATTTTCTGATTTTTATTTTAAATAGAAATCAGGCATGGGTCCATGGTGAGCCAGGTCCACCATGGACCCGCGCACTGTGCATGTGGGTTGATCGGATCTGGACCGTTGGATCCAGATCCAACGGTCGCCGGCTGGGCGGGGGCGTTTAAGTGAGATCCTACGGCCGTGAGGCCTCAGTACCCCTTTGACCGAGTAGACGGCCCAGATTAAACCCGGGCGGGTTTTAAACGTAGCTGTTCGCCTCAGATCGGATGGCACAGGGCCCGTCCGGCATGCGCGTGGCACGGGGGAAGCCGAGGGCTTCGTCCCCAATGCCGGCGGAGCGACGGCGAGCGGCGAGCGGTGGTAGCGGTGGCCCATGACCCTAGGTGATGGCAGAAATAGAAAGGGAGAAGGGAGGGGAGTGCACCCATACCAGAGGTGGCGACGGCGATGGACTGGTGGCGACTGGCGGTGAGGAGAAAGCGGCGAAGCTTTCGGGTCCGACGACGGCGCGGCGATCAGGCGGTGATCTGGCCCAACGGAGGTGGGGCCGGGGTAGAGGGGGCGACGACGGTCCCGACGGTGGCCTCGGCGAGGGCGGCGGTGGCCTGGAGCGCCGGCGATGGGCTACCGGAGTGCGCACAGAGGAGAATACCCAAAAGGATGGTGGCGGCTCGGAAATGCGATGGCTAGGGCTCTGAAGGTGTGGTCTGGTTACGGCGAGAACCAGGGTTCTTATAGGGGGCTTGCCGGTGAGGTTATTGCAATAAAACCGAAGTAAACCGAGGGAGGCTTCCATTTTTGCCGGCGAGCCTTCCATGTGCTCGGATTGGCTTCCAATTGGGCGAGATTGCGTCGGCTTCTAACGGAAAGGGATGGCCGGAGATCAGGGAGCAAGAATCCGGGACCGGATTGGGGTCACGTGGCGGCCGGCGGCTGAGATTGGAAAGGGGCACCGGAATCGGAAGGGGAGGCATCCCCTTCCATTTGGAGAAGACGGAACTGACAGGTGGGGACCAACTGTCAGCCGGTGAGCGCGAGAGAGGAGGGGCCGGCAAGCGGGCCTGGCGTGGAAGTGGATGAGGGGCTGCGGGCGGAGGCTGACATGTGGACCTAGCAGAGCGCGCGGGAGAGGAGAGAGGGGGAAGCGGCGCCGACAGGCGGGTCCCACCCGTCAGCGGGAGAGGCTGGACTGGGCCGGGCCGAAAGGTTTTGGGCGGGGAATTCAGGGTTGTGGCCCATATGTATTAAAAATCCATTTTCCAATTAAAATAATTCCAGATATTCATATATTTGCTTAAGGCTTGAAGTACTATTGCTAAAATTTTGTAAAAATTCTCAAAAATATTTTTTGGCCTCTAGTTTATCCCATAAAATTTTCAAGTCCAAATTTTGAATATTTATCTCTGTTTGGCTTTTATAGGGCTCTTTTAGGAGTTTTCTTTAATAATAAAACCCAAAAATTCCTTTATTAATATATTTCTTTTATTTTATTTTATTTTAATTCTGGGGCTGTTACAGCTTAATAACTCTGAACCGGTAGTAGAATAGTCCAATTGATCAATTCGGGGCATGGGGTAGGGGTCACGAGGGCATGCTTTATTCAGAGATGTAAATCAATACACATGCGCCACTTCCCGGAATACTTCTTCCTAACGAAGACTGAGTTAGCTAACCACTCTGTATGAGCCACTTCTCTGATAATCCCAGCCTTCAGCAGCTTTTCCACTTCGTCTTTGGCAAGGATAGCTCTCTCTGCAGACAGCTTCCGGAGTCCTTGCCGAATAGGCCGGGCCTTCGGGTTCACAAGTAAACTGTGCTCAATAATATCCCGACTGACTCCGGTGATGTCTTCATCAGACCAAGCAAAGACATCTAAATTCTCCTCAACTACTTTCTCTAACGACGTAGCGACTTCTGGAGGCAAGTCTTTGCCAAATTGAAATTAATATTCCTTGCCATCTTTAACAATAACCTTCATTGCAATCTCTCCTTCGGGGCTTGGTTTTGGGAAGGATTTCTTCGAAGATTCATTGGGAGCAGAGAAATCCTCCAACTTATCTTGTACGCTGTTCACCTGTCTGGGATCAAGAGGAGGGTCATGTCCATACTCCGCTCTTTGGGCGGTAGCCTGATCTCCGAAGACAGTGAGCACTCCCGCTTGTGTGGGCATCTTCATACACAGGTAATTATGATGGGCCACAGCTCCAAATTGATTCAGCATGCCCCTTCCGAAGATGACATTGTATGCATATGGAGCATCGACAACATCGAAAATCACTTCTTCTGTCCTAGCCAGTAGCCCCTCTCCAAAAGTAACTTCCAGGCCAATTTGACCGAGAGCATCAAGAGGGGGTCCTGCGAAGCCTTGTAAAGGACGGGCTGCTGGGAGAAGATGCTTCCTGGAGATGCAGAGTTGATCAAAAGCTTGAACAAAGATAATATCCGTCGAACTCCCTCTGTCGATTAGCACTCTCCGGACCTCTGTCCCTGCTATGTCGGCAGTGATGACGAGTGGGTATACATGTGGAAACTTAATACCAGCTGCATCATCTGCAGAAAAAGATATCGGCACATGGGACCATTCGGGCATAGCAGCTGCAGACAAAGAAGTTCCAATATGGCCCACTTCTCTAACATATTCTCTTCTCTGCCTCTTCGACATACTTCTGAGGGTCCCTCCTCCGGAGATGGGGAGGACTACTCTTTTCCCTCTATCTTGTCCCTCTTCTTGCTTCGGAGGTGGCATAATATTGACCACCGGAGGCCGTCTTGTAGGGTCGAAGTTCTCTATTCGGGCCACAGCCTGGACAGGCTCCGGATGCCCTTCGGTCGGAACTCGGTCAGTAGTGCCTCGACCCGAAGTTCTTTCCAAGTATTCTCCTCTTAAAGCAAGTATAGATTTGCACGCATCAGTTGCGTGACTCCTATTTTCACCATGGACACAGTAGAAAAAGGCCTGGGCTTTGCCAGCCGGTTTCCCTGGCAGCCTCCAGCCATTGGACTTGCTTCCTGAAGGCTGCGGAGCCCTTGGGGCAAATTTCTGCGAGGGTGCGATGTTCAAAACCTCTGAACGAGGATGCTTTTGCCCTCGACGCCTGTCGTGCTGAGCTTCGAAGCTAGGCCCTTGTGGCTGTGTTGAAGTTTTCACCTCCAACTTAACTTCTTGCAGTATTGACGGAGTTGCAGCAGTTCTCCGAAGCCAACCCTCTTCTGACCTCACATATTCTTCGAAATAAGACATCAACTGAGCAACAGAAGATATCTTTTTCCTGTGAAGTTTATCAAGGAGGCCCGCATGAATAACTCCCTCTCGAGCAGCGTCAATTAAAGAAGACGTAGTTAACCCTCGAATTTGTGACTTCGTATGAGCGAAGCCCTTGAAATACTGTCTTAAAGTCTCTCCAGGGAGCTGTTTCACTTGGAAAAGGCTTCCTGTTGACATTGGGGTACGAAGGTACCCTGAAAGTTGCTCATGAACTTCTTTCTCAACTGCCCCCATGATCTGATTGATCCTGGCTTCAGAGACCAGAACCACCGCAGTGCCACTCCTTGGAGAGATAGGGGAAAACATTTGGCCATAGTATCTTGCACTCCCCCGCTGGCTTCAATTGCTAATGCATAAGAACGGGCGAACTCTCCAGGATCTTCATCTCCGGAATATTTGCAAAGCTTCAAAGTTTTGAACTTTGGGTCGAAGCGCACTTTCTGCAACTCAGGATGCAGCGGAGATTCGGTGTCAAAGGAAGCATTCTGTCACGCCCCAATTTAATAAATCAGGACTTTTATTGAAATTCCAAAGAAAATCAATAAACCAAGATGTTCATCAAGCGACCACGTATAATACGGGCAATCATTCACAGTTCGTAGACCGCATTAATACAAAAGTGAATGAAAGTGAAGATAAACTAATAAAATCAAGGGTCCTAGATGAACGCCTCCTTCTAGTCTCGCCTTGACTGGGTCGCTACTCCAGACCTTCATCCTCCTCGTAGTAGACAGGCTCTGATGGTGTAAGTCAACGAGGTGAGTACATATGTACTCAGCAAGCCACCGAATACAAATATAATGCAAGATAATAACAAGGGATATAGTGGCTAATTTTGCAGAAGTGCATAATTTGTAAAGCAATTAAATGTGAACACTTTATTAATACTGAAACGTAAACATGTGTATGCATCATCATCTTCTAACTCGAGGGGTACAGTCAGCCCCACCTCGCTCAA